>OY728120.1:290325477-291525477 GCA_963277665.1 Viscum album | reverse complement strand
AAATAGGGATATTTTATGGATGGTGTAGATAAATCCACATAAAACCCAAATTTTAAAATGGGTGGTTCATGTGGAAAAAAAAAAATGAGTCTCCTGGCATCTTGACCCATGGAGAAGCAAATAAAAAAAGGTAATCAAGAGGGGCCACCCAGCCGAGCAGCTTCCCCTCTAACGCATCATCTTTCTCAACCAAGGTCAACTGTTAGAGCCTAGATCGATGTTGCCTCCCCCTCTTGTGGAACCACCCCTTTCCTAGAACACAGGGCGTCGCCTTTGCCGCTATGCCATCTAGGAGACCCACTAGACTTAAGCTGAACTAGCCACACCATCTCCCACTCCATTGTCTCGCACCTTGATATTGCTGCATCTATCTCGATAGAGCTCACCAGGACGCTAATATGGCCTCCCTCCATCGTGGTCATTGATTAGGCAGTCACCTCCTCATGTGAGCAATAACTGCTCGACCGAGGTCCCATCTGCCTCCCGTAGTAGTGGCTCGCATCACCCAGATCTGGCATCGTTGACAACTATTAACCTAGATTCGGTAATATTGAGTGTAGCCTCCCATTGACCACCACTTGGATGACCACCCAATCATGATCCCACAACTAATAACTACTTGTGTCACTCCTCATTCTATGACTCCTAATCACGCCAATGACCACTGCAGACCCTCCATCGCTGCCCATACGATGGTCCATGGTAGTCCCAATCAGTGGCTTATGGTACCTTACAACATGAGGTATCCCCTACCTTACACTCCCTAGGTCCAGTTAGACCTGACCCACCCAGAATCTGGCTCAGGTGGGTATGCCCGACTCGGTATGGGTATGGGCGGACCGGCCTAGCCCATTATGCCATGCACAGGCTTTGCATGGCCTGAAATGGGTCTACACAGGTTCAGCATGACCCACAATGGGCCCAAGCGGGGTTTCATGACTTGGTCAATTATTTAAATAATCAATTTTAATTAATTAAATTTTAGTCTTAAATTAAATTAATTAAAATATTATTTTTTGTTAAAAATAATAATTTTAATACCCAAGATAAAATTAATTTAATTTTGGTATTATGTTAAATTAATTTTTTAATTTAATTTTTTGTACCAAAATTAAATTAATTAAGGGATCGAATATGAATTAAATAAATTATTTGAATTTTTAATTTATTTAATTTATTTAATTTATTTAATTTATTTAATTTATTTAATTTATTTAATACCCTTCATACTTTATTTATTGAAATTTAATTTTTATCGTGCTTATAATTATATCAACCAATCGTAAAAAATTATCCCAACCTATGTATATCTGGTTGTTTTTATTTAATTAATTATTTATAATTTCATGTGATGATAGTAATTAATTAAGAGGTTCTGTGCATCTTCATTTTTTTCAGTCAAAATGTATAAGGTCATGTGTGTCCATCATCATTTGTATGTACATTGCACTCCTGATATCCCCTCACCTGCGTGTAAGTGCACTTATACTTTTAATGGAGATGATGTACGGTGTGGACCGCACCAAGATGAGGCGGTATGCCATGATAAAGATGATGTAATATGCTGACAACACCAATTCAAGGAGAAATTCATATGAGTAATGGTCATACTAGATGGGTATGAGATGCATCATGAGTCAAGCTATGAATCAGGTATGATATCCCTAGGTCGTGGTTGATCCATTGAGTTTAAATGGGTCAACCAGTTTTAGATGCTCAAGATCATTTGGCTAGTTGATTTCCTTTATGCATTTATTTGTTATTTTATGCATTTTATAAAAACAAGAAAATACATAAAATAATAAACAATAAAATGAATAAAGAAGCGGTGATTTTTTTTATATTAATGTTCATTTGTGAGTGTGACAACATAGTATGAACAAGATTAATAGAAATGGATTACATTAATTAAGAAAAATAATATAAACCCCTCATAGAAATATTAAGTTTCAAACGCCTTTTTTCATTTGAATATGATCACAGCTAGGTGTTCGGGGTGCTCGGTCAGCCATATATGAGGGTGAATCTTACTACTAGGGGGTTCTTATGATAATAATGGGTTAACTTAACTGAATTTGGTAGTAAGGATTATCCATAACTAACTTTATATCACTTTAGATGAAAGTGTTGAGAAAATAAAGTTATGATTTTAGAAGTGGGGAATTCACTCAACAGATTAAGGAACTATGAGTTAATGTGGTTGTTTAGTCAAAATCCTACCTTGAACTCTTTGAATAACGGAATATCCATATCTTGTGAACTATGAGGGTGGGGGTTCAAGGATACTTTCCACTATAATACTCAAGTGACAAAGTATTTTGATTCTAGTATAGTGGGTTTTTATAATTTGATAAAATAGTGGGAGAAATTTGATGATCAAACTAATCAGTAATGTCTAAATCAGTAATCAAGATAAAAAGTAAAATATACTATATTTTATTTAGAAAATGGAAATTAATACCAAAAATAAACTACGATAAAGTTAGTAAAAAGTAAATTTCCAAAGTAGAATGAATTTCTAAGTGTGGTACAAGCACTTTCACATAATACTACGTTATAGGAAATTCAGGGCGTTGGTGTCCCTATACCTGTTAAGACACCTCAAGAAGTGAGGGTGTAAAAATGATTACAGGAGACTAATATATGAAGAATATAATTGTTATTTCACAATTCAATCATCAATGTATGATGTTATTTGTGTATAAAACATGGGGACATAGATGATTATACTTGTTGTCTCATCTCTGAGAAGATTTCAAGGAGAAAGTGAAGTGAGATATGAATGGATGATATTACTATGGTTATATGTAAATACGAAAGACAAACAATGGTATTTAAAGAAATCTCATTATTACGTATTTTTCACCCATATACTCTAGCTTAATTTAATGTTTAAAAACCGATAGGGTGGAGTAAACTCTTCATTATAACTTAAGTATGGTTCGCCAAGTAAATAAGAACTTAAAGAAAGAATAATATTTAATTCTTATGGTGAAAAAGTTGAAAGAAAAAGAAAAAAGGCTAAAGGAAAGAGATATTGCAAAGGAACCATCATAATTTCCTTGAAATAATAGAGGTTGGTTGTTAAACAGTAGGTTATTTTCTTTGTATATTATGAAAATAATTAATTAAGTTTAAATGTAATAAACTGAATTGAATAACCAAGTTTCTTCTTATTCTTCAATAAATATTCATCAATTATAATTATTATTTTTGATATACTTCTTGGGTATTAAATACAATATTTTTCTTATGTATGTGTATAAAAATACAGTAACCAAGTAAGTATAGAAACATTACAAGAATAAGGTTTATTCTCCAAGCAAGTGAGAAAGAGTTATTCCTAAGTCAGTGGTGAGAAGCACACAACTTCTAATTTCCAAGTGATTGATTATAGTAGAACTTTTTTTGATTATAACCAAAAAATTTATCCCATGTTTCCTTTGGACACAAGGAGGAACTATTTTTGTTTGAAATTAATATTGTTTATGGTGTATCATACTCAAAAAATAGTTCAGTGGTAAGTGAATCATTGGCAATACTTGATGAATACAAAATGTAATACCTTTATTCCCAGATGCGGAATGATAATTCTTTATCAAGTAAAACTTAAATATGACATCAAGGATATACCCAGTTTTGTATTTATACTTGGTAGAACTAAACACCTTTGGTATTATCAATGTATTTAGTTTGGAAAAATAAACCTTTTGAAATAATGGTATGCCACAAATCTTTTAAAATTAGTTCAGCTAGTGAGTGTGAACTATTCTATGGGTAAGGTACTGGTCAATATACTTCATAATATTCCTTTAAGTAATTAAGGAATGTGATAGTGAATTATATGAATGGTTAGAATATATAAGATGCTTCAGTCTGGTATGCTGAAGAATATATGTTGAGTCAAAAGTTTACTTATAACTTTTCTCATTCCTTTATGTTTTGAAAATCAAAGACTCACTCTTTCTAATATTATTTTCCTTACTATCTTTTTCTAAGTATTAATAAGAAAATATTGTATAAACATATGAAAGTCTCAAATAATCAAACTTGCATTTTCTAAATCTTTTTATACTATTTCTTAGTCAAATTTAAAAAACATTTTCTTAAAACCAAGTAGATTCTGGAATCAATAAAAAATGGATCCATACTTATATTCAAGTACACTAAATTTTTAATCTAATTCTCATAGTTTATAGAATATAATTCTCATAGTTTATAGAATCTGATTCTCATTGTTTTTAGAATTTGATTCTCACTATTTATAGAATCTGATTATCTCAATTTTCAGAATTCAATTCTCTCAATTTTTAGAATCTTATTCTCCCTATTTTTTAAATCTGATTCTCAACTTTTCTAGAATCTAATTCTCTATGTTTTTATAATTCAACTCTCAATATTTTTAGAATATTATTCGTAATATTTTCATAATCCAATTCTTAATATTTTAAAAATATGATTTCTTATTATCATAGAATCTGATTACTTAATATTTTTGTAGAACCGATTAATATCATATTCATATACATAATAGAATTCACTTCATTATAATCAACTAATCATATATATACTTAGATTCATTCATATATTCAGTTTTGATTACAAAATATTGTTTCTCGTGATATTTTTCTTTGTGTTAAAACGATGTCATCTATTCTGTTATTTTTTACCATTGTAAGTGACACTTGTACAGGTTCCTATGAGTTTTCATGAAAAATATAACCGTTGGAGACCAATTCGACCATTTCATTCCAATATAATAAATACCTTGTAACTTCATCATTTGTAAAAAATCTCGACTATTGTGTTTGTGTCTACATGCTGTTGATCTGCTCTCATGATACTAGAGAGTGAATTTCTTGGTCCCAATGTTTGTGTTACTTTAGTAAGAGAGTGTTAATCTTAAAAAAACCTTGTTAGTTTGTCTCTTTACGATTTTATTTGTGAGTATGATTCTTTAATCGAGGTATTCTATCTAAAGGAAGACAGAGTTATCGATTTCTTGCTTAATCGAGGGCTTGTAGGGATAGAAAGACAGAAGCTACATCTGATCTATTACGGATCGAGGGATTACCCTGGTGTGGCTAAGATATAATTTCTTGAAAATATAAATCAAGATAATTTTAACCAAAGTAATTGGATACCCTTATATTTGGGTTAAAATATTTCAATTCTATTGTTCTACTTGTTTTATTATAGGTATCTTAATTTTGTTGTAATTTATTTGGAATAAAAAGTGATACTTTATTTTCATTCTATATTCTATAACCTATAATTTAAGATTCTATATGCTTTAAGGTAGAATCTTGTTTAAGTAACCTTGTATCTTAATTTCATTACGATAAAAATCTTTATTATACCCAAGGTTTTTTCAATACTTTTATTACTAGACTCTAGGTTAAAACTGAATCCTTTAATAAAATTAAACGAGGGTTTATTGAATCTTATTTTTTAACTCTATTAAACAAATATTTATTTAAGATTAAAAATGAATGTTTTTAAACTTAAAATTCACCCCCCCCCCCTCTTGTAATTGAGAATATTCATATATATTTCGATCCAATAATTGGTATCAGATCAGGTTATCACTACTCAATATACTTGATCAATCTTTTCCTTTTCATGTTTTCCTTAATTTCTCTTATAAAATTTTTATTTATAAATATTTTATACACTAACTTTTATTGTAGAAAAATACTTTTTGTATTATTATAAATATGGAAGTTTTAAATGTCAAATCAATTGACAATTTGAATCCTAGAAGACCACATATTTTTTATGGTAATGACTATGAATACTGGAGAGATGGAATGAAGACTTTTTTTATTAATACTGTTATTGAAAAATTTTTAATGATTATTGAAGATTAAATAAATCCAAAAAAAAGAAGTTAGAATCTTTAAAAATCAAGAGAGACAAGAATATCAACTAAATTACAAGGTACACAATATGTTACTTTGTTTAATGATAAGAAATATATACATCCATATATCATATTTTGAAGCAGCAAAAATCATTTGGAAGAAACTTGAGATTACTCATTTTGGAACATCTAAAGTTGTTGAGACAATAAGATCCCTGCTTAGAGCAAACTATCATGTTTTTTTCCATATGGAGAACCTATAGTTAAAGTAAAATAGAGATTTATAACTATTGTAAATAGATTAAAATCCATGGGATAAAAAAGATTATAAGATGAAGTTCTTATGGAAAAGATCATATACTTCATACCAAATGAATGGGAGTCAAAGTGAATAGTATTTGATGAATCAATAAAAGTTAAAAATATTACTCTTGATGAGTTATCTAGAACTCTTCTACAATATGAGAATAGATTGAACAGAGATATTGAAAAAACAAATAAAAATAATGGAATTATTTCTTTTAATAAAACTTCAAATTAGATGAAATCCAAGAAACCTAAGAAAATAGTGAAATCAACAAAGAAGAAAGTGGTTGTTCAATTAGACTCAAGTGAATCTAAACATTCATATAATGAGTTAGAAAATATTACTTAAAGAATGAATAAGATTATTAGAAATAAATATTTTCAATACCGGTATAAGAAAAAGGATAATAAGGAAAATAAAGATTCAGAAGTTACATGCTATGAATGCATAAAAGCTGGACACATCAGAACTGATTTTCCAAAGCTTAAAAGAAAATACAGAAAAGACATAAATTCTAAAAGGAATTAGAAAATGTATCATAAGTCTAAAGGAAATAAGGTTCTGAAGGTAAATGATTCATGTAGTTAAAGTGTTGGAGACTCTTATAATGAATCCTAAGATAATTAAAATTGTAGATAGGAGAATATTGGATTTATATCCAGAATACCTTTTGAGAATTAATGTTTCATGGAAAAGGTACACACTATTGAATGCTTGACCAACATGTCTTTAAATGCTAACTATCCTGATAAAGAAAATTCTAAATCTTTTTATGAATAATCTTGATCAGTTGAAGATAATTATTTACCATTATTTGATCAATTTTATCGATTTTCCAAGTTACTTGAAAATGAGAATTGAAAAATCAAAAAGAAACTTGAAAAGGAAAATGCTAGGATCAATGTTTTAACAAAAGAAGTATCAGATCTTTCTAAATATCTTGATGAAAAAAAATTTTAAATCAATTGTATTTATAAAAACCATTAGGAAGTAAATTAGGAAAAGGATAAAATTTCTAAGGATCTTGAAAAGTTTTTTTTTTGAAAAAAAAAATTAGAGACAAAATTCAATTCTAAAACAAATGTTTGTGAGGATAAGAATTTAGTCATTAGACTAAAATCTGAAATCTTTTCTCTTAAGAAACTCTTATCAAATTTTAACTATGCTAAATAAAATTTTGATAATATATATTTAAAAATCATTCTTCATAGGAATAGTTCTGGAATGGGTTACTCCCATTCAAAACCTATTTTTAGAAATAATATTTTGTCCCCAAAAGTTCCATATTCAGCACTAAGTGTCAAAGTGGTGGAAATTGGAACAAAAATTGTTCTTTAAAAAAAATACTTAGGATTTTATAAATCCCATTTTTCTAAAAAAATATGTATTCATGATATTTTTCTTTCTAATAATACCATATCCAAGAATGTTTAGATTCTAAAAACCTAACTATTTTGTTTTCATGAAAACAAAGGAAGTACCAATAACAATACATGGTACATGCATAGTGGATGTTCCAATCATAAGACTGGTAATAAATACTTATTTGAAAATATTATCAATATAAAAGTTGGAAAAGTAACTTTTATAGATAATTCTCAAGAAAAGATTGCTGGTATAGGTAACACTATTTTTCTTAAAAAGGCCTAGATTTAAAATGTTTTATTTGTTAAAGGTCTTAAGTGTAACCTTATAAGCATAAGTGAATAATGTTATGAATCTTACCTTATAAATTTTAGGAGTGATAAATGTTTAGTACATAATTCCAAGGATGAATTCATTCTTTCTACCCATTGGCATGAGAATGTTTATACACTTAACTTATAAGGCCTTAGGAGCCAAGACTTATCTTACCTTTGTGCAATGGAAGATCAATCTTGGTTATGGAATAGAATATTATGACATTATAATCTTAATAACTTATAAAAATTTACTAAGAAAGGACTTGTTAAGGATCTATCGGATCTTAGATTTTATTCTTCAAAAGTTTGTAACCCTTATAAATATGGAGACCAACCTAATTCTAGCTTCAAATATATTAGTGAATTATCTACTTCTGATGCATTACAGCTAGTGAACATGGACTTGTTTGGTCCTGCACAAATTGAAATTATTTGAGGAAAATACTATGTATTTGTTTTGGTTGATGATTACACTAGATTTACATGGGTTTATTTTATTACAAAGGAATCAGAATCCTTTTCTTATTTTAAAACATTTACATCCAAAGTTATAAATAAGAAAAACCTTCCACTAATAACTATTCATAGTGATCATGGCGGAGAATTTGAAATTCATATTTTGAAACTTTTTTTAGTAAGAAAGGAATTACTCATAACTTCTCAACTCTGAGAACTCATCAACAAAATGGTGTTGTTGAAATAAGAAACTACATTCTTCAAGAGGTAATAAGAACCATGTTGAGTGAATATTAATTTCTAAACATTTTTGGGATGAAGTTTTTAGTTCTACTTTCTATACTATAAATCAAGTATTAATTAGGCTATTTATTAATAAAATACCTTATGAGTTATAGAAAGGATGAAAACCAAAAGTTTCATACTTCAGAGTATTTGGACAAAAATTATTCATTTTTAATAAAAAAATATGACTTATATAAATTTGTACCCAAGTATGATAAAGGAATATTCTTAGGTTATTCCACTACTTCTAAGGATTATAGAGTTTTTAATAAAATTTATTATATTATTGAGGAAATAGTACATGTCAAATTTGATAAAATTGATCCTTTTGTTTTTAAATAATCCCAGCCTATATCTTCTGATGTGTTTTCCAAAACTTATTATCAACCTTTGATAGAATATTCATCTAATAAGGAGAATACCCAAGAAATGTTTTCTAAAGTATTCACTCCAGAATACTTTCTACCTTATGTTGATGAATAAGTTTTATAAAACCCAAGTCATTTGTTTCTTAGGAATCATACTAGTGATAATATCATTTGTAATGTAAATCAACCCATAAGGACTATAAGTTCTTTAAGAAATAAATTAGAGCATCTTGATTTTCTTTCTCAATTAGAATAAAAAATTCCTGACGAGGCTTTAGGTGATCAAGATTATATTAAATATATGCAAGATGAACTAAATGAATTCAAAAATAATAAAGTCTAGACCTTGGTTAAAAGACTTAAAGAAACCTCTGTAATTAGAGTAAAATGGGTTTTCATAAATAAATGTGATGAAAATGGATTCATATTTATAAATAAAGTAATAATAGTTGATAAAGTATATAATCAACAAGAGTGAATAGACTATGAAGAAACTTATTCCCTGGTAGCTGAACTTTGATCTATTTGTATTCTATTATCCTTTATATCATTCTTTAATTTCAAACTTTTTTAAATAGATGTGAAAGTGTGATTTCCTTAACATATTTGTTTAAGAGGAATTTTATGCTAAAAAACTCTTGGTTTTGAATACACAAAACATAATGAATATGTTTTTAAACTTACCAAAGCTTTATAAGGTCTTAAATAAGCCCCAAGAGCCTAGTATGATAGACTTATAGGATTTTTTTTATAAATCAATTTTGTTAAGGGGACATATAATCCAACTATTTTCATAAATAAAGAAAATAAAAATGTTTTTATTGTTCAAATTTATGTTGATGATATTATATTCTGATTAAATCAGTAATCCTTAATGGATTCATTTGAGAATATTATGAAATCTGAGTTTTAAATGAGTGTTATGGGTGAGTTAATATTCTTTATTGGTTTTCAATTTTCTCAAAAACCAGAAGAAACCTATATATCCTAACTTAAGTATATTAAATATCTTATTAAAAAGTATGGATATGAAAACACTAAAAGTATTATTACTCCAATAAGAACCTCAAATACTTTTGATCTTGATGAAGCTGGACAACCAGTTGATCAAGCAACTTTTAGAGGTATGATTGAATGTTTACTATACTTAATAGCTAGTCATATAGACTTAATGTTTTCAGTATTATTATGCAAAAGATAACAAGAAAATCCAAAATAATCCCATTTAAAAGCTAAGAAAATAATTTTTCATAATTTAAAGGGAACTATGGATTTGGGACTTTTTTATTATTATAGAAATGATTTTGAACTAAAAAAAATTTGGATGCTGACTTTGGTGGTTGTATAATAGATATAAAAATTTCATTTAAAAATTTTTATTTCTTAGGTGATTAATTAGTTTCTTGGTCCTATAATAAACAATAGTTAGTAGTAATTTCCCCTGCTAAAGACGAATATGTAGTAGTTGGAAGTTGTTGTGCTCGTGTGTTATGGATGCAACAAACACTCACTGATTATGGCACAAGTTTACCAAACTCAAATACTATGTGATAACACTAGTGCCATAGATTTAAGAAAAACCCCTCCACATCACTCCCATGAAAAAAACATACATATTAGGCATCACTTTCCTAGGGATCACACGCTAAAAGGAGATATTATTTTACAATTTATCAGAATGCAAGAACAACTTACTGATATTTTTAAAAAACCATTACCTTCTGATAGATTTGAATACATTAAACAGAATATATAAATGATCATTATAAGTTAATAATTAATATCCAATTATTTTTTAAAACATATCCTTACATTAAGTTACTCCTTTTAATAGGGGTAGTACATTTTTTTAAAGAAAAATCTCAAACTTTATTAATTTGTTTTTTGTCTTTATTAAAATTTTCAGATTTTAATTAAAAAATTCAGACTTAAAACATCTAAAAATAATTTGTTTCCAATACTAATAAATCTTCTGAGAACTCTAAAAGGTATAATTTCCCACTTTTCACTTCTTATTTTCCATTTTGTATGTTGGTATTTAAATTCTTTCAAAATTTTATCAGATTCATCTTTGAAAATGTTAAATCTATTTTAATTCTTAAAACCCTCAAAGGTTAAAAATTTATAAAACCTTCTTCAACTTAATAATAACCATTAGATTAGATCTATTTATTATCAACCATCGGATTATTTTTGGAAGTTAAAATGTCACCTCAGTTGCCTATATAAAGGATGGGACCCACCCACCCCCACCCCCCCACCCCCCCATGTCCCACATCGATTTCTTGCCCGAACTACTTCTATTCTTAAAATATCTCAGTCTAATTGCAACTCCTTTCATCAAATCCGAATGTCTTAGTCCATTTCTTCCCAGAGTTCAATGCCTCCACAAAAGGAGTTCAAATATTAGTTTATCTTTCTAGAAAGGTTAGTTGATCAAGTCTTCTATATTAAATATGATTCCCTAATAAGTAATATTATATATTTCTAATGATGGAAATATATTTGAATTTTGAAAGAAAGGGGAGATCAGGATCCAATTATTCAGGACTTAGTTATAAAGTTCTATGATTCCATCGAGTTCTTTATAGAAGGATGAAAAGACAAAGTTCAGTTCAAGTGTTATGGTAAAAGTTTCTCAATGTCGTACAAGAATGCTTCTGATATTCTTGAAATTAATTTCGATAGAGAATCCTTTTATCACTCTTACAAACTTATGGAATAAGAATGACCATTCAACAAGGAAAAAAGAAATAGAATCCTTATGTCATAAGTAAATAAAGAATCCAAAACTTTCTTATCTCACTCCTAAAAAACATATTATAGCTTTATAGATGCAAGGTTTGTTGATTCCAAAAAAAAAGGAGATAGGTACATTCTCAAAGCCACAGATATATTTGTCCTATATTTTCTTGTTATTTTAAGGAAGATAAACTTGGTGAGATGTATATTTTTTTACCATCCGTAAGATCAAGGACAGATCCATTAAATCATAGATTCTCATATTTCTGGAAACTTTTTCCAAGTTGTTAGTAAACAATTTGAATTCTTTTATGTTCCTCAAAAATCCAAACCAATGAAGTTAAAAATATTTATTTTAAGTGATGAAACACTCAAAAGAATGAAATATTATTTTGATGTTCAATAAAAGGAATTTATTGATTTATCTGGGAATATAGGAAAAGTTGTAGAATGTTTTAAACCCAAATATCAGAAAAGGAAATCTAAAGTCTCAGAACCTCAAAAATCAAAGAAATAGAAAACTTATCCTGATGAAGTTGTCTCAAAATGGAGAAAAGATAGTGAGCAAAGAAAATAAGAAGATCCAGTTTTTGGAATAAATCTGACAGTGGAAAAATATTTAAAAAATCAAGGTGATGAAGCATAAGAAAAAGAAACTAAAGAGAGAAAGCTCAAGAAAAAGTTATCGGAAACAGATTTGTGTTAAGATTTGTTGAAAGCCATAGAAAAAGCATTATAAAAAATTCCAATTGCAGAATCCTTTTTAAAGATGCCAATGTTCCCCCTCAACAATCAGATGTTGTGGAAGTAGAGGTTCCTCTAACAGATAAAGGAAAAATAGTTGTATCAGGATCAGTTCCAAGTGTAGAAGAATAGTCTCAGGCATAAGACCAAGATAGAAAAGAAAAAGAAAGTGATAATGAATTCCAAGAAATCATACATGAAAAAATCTAAATAGATATTCATTCCAAAAAAATCTATATAAGAAATTCCCAAGCCTAATCATCTAAACTTGACTCATAAGAATAATCTGTTCAAAATTCAGATAATCAAACTCTAAAAACCTCTTCAATGCATAAATATAAGGTTGCTGAATGTGTAATTTAGATATTTCCTGATGATGATGAAGAAGATAATATTGTCCATCTTTCTAATGAAAGGAAAAGGGAATAGATAATATAAAAAATAGTTTCTAAGAAATACAAAGTAAATCAGATTCAAGTCGGAACCAATAAACAAAATCTATCGGATATAGACAAGTCATCCACTTCTATGGGATAATATTTTTTTGTCAATCTTTGAAGAATATTTTAAACTATATTCCTTAATTTCCCAATATTGAGTCAAGATTTAAAGTGATTCAAGAATCATTAAATCAGATATTGGACTCAATAACCCTTCATATGGAGAAGCTGATCAAACTTGAATCCAAATTCAAAGCATTTTTTGAAAATTATAATTTTCATAGAAAATATTTTAGGGAGATATCCAAGTGGTCTAGAAAGATTGATCTTTATCTTAATGTTTTTTATAATATGTTTGATTCAATTATTAATGATTTAGTAGAATAAAAAGACTCTCTCAAAGAATTATGAAATAGTTTTTATAAGAAGATGAAGGAGGAAGAAGCAATTTGGTTCCAGGAAGACAAATATTTAAATGGAAAGTTAAATTTCTACAGAACTAATACCAAAAGGATGAAGTCTTAAAAATATGATATTATTCTTTTAAAAAATAAAAATGAAGAGATGGGTGAAAATTTCAAATCCCAGGAGGAAAATCTTCAGATTCGGGAAGAAAAAATTCAAAATATTAAAAAGAAAAATCCAGATCAGGAAGTGATGCTTGAAAAGTTTGAAGAATATCATAAGGATTTGAAGAAGATGAAGGATATTGTTAGATCCTTAATTCTGAAGAAGGATTAATTTTTTTTTCCTCCAAAACTATTATTATAAAAAATTTCATTATCAATTATTATATTTCTCTTGTTTCATATAGAATGTTTTCTAACCCTTTTCAGGTACATTATTCTCTTTATTCCTTTTTTTTAAATCAAAAAGGGGGAGAATGTTTTATGAAAAAAGAAATAATATTAAAGAAGAGAATGTCAATGTGGGAGAATAATAAAGGAAAAGAGTTATACCTAAGAAAAATATCTTTTAAGTAAGGTGGTTTTTTAAGAAATAAAGGAACTTAAAAATAGAATATGATCCTTAGGGGGATTTCATATCTTAAGTGGGAGTTAGTCATATTCATTCTCAAAATCAAGGGGATATAATTATTTCTTTCTAAATCAAAATATGAAATATTTCGGTCTTAATATTCTCTTCATAAATATTGTTTGTGTTTTCAAAAAAGGAGGATATTATTGAGTTAGTTTCTTTATGACTATTCTCGTTGCTTTATGTTTTGGAAATCACAAACTCAATTTTTCTAATATTATTTTTCTTAATATCTTTTTCTAAGTATTAATAAGGAAATATTATCTAAACATATGCAAGTATGATAATAATCAGACTCATGTTTTCTAAATATTTGTATACTATTTCTTAGTCAGGTTTAACAAACATTTTCTTAAAACAAAATAGATTTTGGAATCAATAAAAATCGGATCCATAATTATATTCAGATACACTAATTTTCAAATTTGATTCTCACAGTTTATAGAATCTGATTCTCATATTTTATCGAATCTGATTCACATAATTTATAGAATCTAATTATCATTGTTTATATAATTTTATTTTCACTATTTATAGAATCTGATTCTCTCTATTTTTTTAATCTAATTCTCACCTTTTCTAGAATTTGATTCTCTTTGTTTTTAGAATATAATTCTCAATACTTGTAGAATATGATTCTTAATATTTTCATAATATAATTATTAATATTTTTATAATTTGATTTCTCATTATCTTATAATCTAATTACTTAATATTTTTGAAGAACTGATTAATATTGTATTCATATACATAATCGAATTTACTTCATTCTCATGAACTACTCATATATATATAATCATATTCATGCATATATTCAGTTCTGATTACAAAATATTGTTTCTCGTGATATTTTTCTTTCTGCTAAAATGATGTCGTCTATTCTGTTCTTTTTTACAGTTGTAAGCACCAACTATACAGGTCCCTCTGATTTTTTAGGAAAAATGTGATTGTTGGAGACCAAGTCGACTGTTCTATTATAAGCCTATAAATACCCGGTCACTTCATCATTTTTAAAAATCCCAACTACTATATGTGTATCTATATGTTGTTGATCTTCTCTCATGATACTAGGGTGTGAACTTCTTATTCCCAGGGTTTGTGTAACTTTAGTAAGAGAGTTTCAATCTCAAAAAACCACGTCTGACTGTCTCTTTAATATTTTCTTTATGTGTTCGATTCTTTAATTGATGGATTATAGGTAAAGGAAGACAGAGATTTTGATTACCTAATTAATCTAGGGCTTACGAGGATAGCAATACATAATCTACATTTGATCTGTTGCGGATTGAGGGCTTTCCCTGGTGTGGTTAAGACAGACTTCCTTGAAAGTATAAATCAATATAATTTTATCTAATTTCATTAGATACCCTTATCTTTGGGTTAAAATATTTCAATTCAATTATTCTTCTTGTTTTATTACAGGTTTCTTAATTCCACTGCAATTTATTTTAAATAGAAAGTGATACTTTATTTTCATTCTCTATTGTATAAACTCTGATTTAAGATTCTATATGATTTAAGATAGAATCTTGTAAAAGTAACCTTATATCATAATTTCAATATGATAAACATCTTTATCAGGCCCAAGGTGTTTTCAATAGTTTTATTATCAGACTCTGCGTTAAAAATTATTCCTTTAATAAAATTAAAAGAGGGTTTATTGAATCTGATTTATTTAACTTTGTTAAAAAAATATTTCTTTAAGATTAAAAATGAAAATTTTTAAACTTACAATTAAACCCCCCCCCCCCAATAACTGAGAATCTTTATACATATTTTGATCCAATAATATCTTGACCCAGCATTCATCGGTCAATATAATGTAGTGTGGAGTAATTCCTAAATGCACATTACCTTATCCACATCATGAAAATTTTGTTATAAGGAGTACTGATAATGAGTCTTAAATTTTAACATTAATTAATTAAATATATCTTGGATAAATTCCTAAATACATACTTTATACATCATAGAAATTATGTAAGTAGTATAAATGTTTCAACTTGAAAAAACTTCCATTATATTTCAAGAAGTTCTTTGAAAATAACAGTGAAATCCCATAACTATATTCCAAATATCATGAAAAATAGATATCATATAGGTCATAATATTATAGAAATCCATAATTTCATAAGAGCATGTGTAACACCCCAAGCTTCCACGGTACATTTCCCTTTGAATAATGCAATGACGTGCATTGTACGCAACTTCGAGATTCTAACACACCACAACCAATCAAACTAGCCGTTATGAATAGTAATACCTACTTTTTAAAATTTTAGAAATTTTATCTCTCAAAATGGACTTCATTTTTGGATTTGGAGTATCGAATTTAGCCTAAGGTGAAATTTTGGTACTTTTCAGATAACTTTAATATTTTGATGAATAGTGAAAATTACTAAATTTTAATTAAAAACAACTTTTTTAATCAAAATAATTAATAGTGATAAATTATGAATTTGAGTGGTTTTAAAGTATAATTAGAATATATTTTTACCTTTTTATCCAATGGTGTTCATTATAATTAATTTCACTTTGAAATTAGACATAAACAATTGTCAATCTTTTGATATATATTGTTTCTTAAAAACACGCTATTTGTTGTGACAGCGGGAATTAATTATAAAATTAATTAATGCAACTTATATGTTTGGAATTTTGTAAAATATACATCATTTTTGAATTCGGAATATCAATTATAGCTTAGGGTGAAATTTTGGCATTGTTCTGAAAAACTTCAATTTTTGATGAATAGTGAAACCACTAAGTGGTAGTTAAAAAACTAAATTTTTCATAAAACTTAATTTTACTGCTTCTGTGAGTGGAATTTAGAAAATCTGAGAGACACGGTTAATATCAAGGAGTAAAATGTGGTTCAATGAGATGAAAATAATTTTTGGTGAATAGTAACTTTTTACTTTTATTTACCACGGTTAAAAGTAAATAGGGTAATTAAGGGTAAAAATGATATTAATATTACCCTAACACATGTCCTAATTCTATTGGACAAGTTTATATCGACCAAAAACCACCTTAGGAATAAAATATTATCATTTAGATCCACTTGGATTAGATTAGGACATTTATTATTATTTAATTCAAAGAAGAGTTAAAAGAGTTAAAATCAAAGTTTATTTACTAAAACATTTTTAATATAGGGTTACACATAAGATAAATTTGATTATAAATATTCATTAGAAATCTAAAATGATTTCCTACATAATTATATTTTATTTATAATTTTTAGACATTAAATAATTTAATTTATTTATGACACAATGATGAAGCAGTAATTACCATAATAGTGAAAAATTAAAATAATTGATATTATAAATACACAAATAAATATAATTGGAGACTTTTATTGAATTACAATAATTTTTTAGGTTAATATGACATATTAGGATTTATTTAATTGACTTCTTTTGAAGTAATCATTCTGATATGAGTTTCACAAAAATCTATTATTGAATAGTGAAAAAATTGACATAAAAGAGTTTTTAAAAAAAATATTATATTATTAATTGATATTAAATTCCTAAAAATCTAAGGTTCAGCCAAGAGACTTATATCATGATAGTTTTATCATTAATGGACCACTTGGGGGTCTCTTGGATGTATATAGTAAGTTTATTAACCATATAATATAAAAATACAAAGAGACATTGTAAAAGTGAAACTAATTAACTAAGAGTTAATACTTAAAGATAAGGTTAATATAATGACCCAAACCTGTCTAAATTCTATTGGTTGAGTGTTTTTCAACCTATCCCCACCTTAAACTTTAAATAATCCACTTTGGAGGCATTAGAAACCGAATATGAATTTATTATAAAATAATATTTCTAGCTTTTCCAAAGGTTCCCCTCACCCCTCTTATAAAAGGGCACTCCTCATTGGCTCATCCAAACTCTTCCCAAATACTCTCTCAACTTCCCTCACTTCATCATAGAGGAATTAATTTAGTCAGAAAGCCAACTTAAGGAGCCCTTTTGATCAAATCAAAAGGAAGAACCCGAAAAAGAGGTAATGTTTTCACCACCCTTTTTCAAGTTCCTTTCTTCTTCCACTTCTTCTTTCTTTGTTATTACCATTCTAAAATAATAACTCCAGTATCTTATATATACTGTGATGTTATTATAAATATGGTACAATCATATTCAGTATTCTACCCATCCTTTGAATAACATGTCACCATATGTGCGTACGTACGGCATAGCGTCTCCACGTCGTGGTGTAATTGTTATTCAATAAATTATTATTTTGATGGGTATAATAATGATGTGTAATTCATGTAAATAATAAATATAACATTATAATTACTCTTTATATATTATATATCATCCAATTATATATTATTTTAATATAAAAAGAATGATATTGTCGCTCGTGTGTACGTACGGACTACCGTCTCCACAAATGTGATGAGATTCATTCTCCATCGTATCCATTCAAGTATAATTCTCATTTGATGATTAAAAATAATGTTTAAGGATTTGATATAATTCTGGATATGAATAATATACAACCTATCCATAACAAACATGGCTTACGTAACAAAGAATATAAAGGAAAATGAGTAAGTTAACACCCAAAATGACGATAATACTAAGATATTATTAACAAATCAATGTTAAAAGATCATATATGATATCATATTAATGTAAATTATTTTTGTATAATTCAATAACAATTATTTCACCATTATATAGGAGGTTAACCTACCGTCTACCAAGGAAAAAGTACAAAGTAAGGGGTTTCTTATCTCACCTTTAATTCTGTGAGAATTCCATTGTTCACCACTTATTTATTACATGTGGTGTGTGTACTGCCCATGTTTGTATTCATTGTGTAATATACTTTAATTTATGTATATTTACATCATCATTGTATTATCCTTCTTTCGTGGGTGCATGTTTCATAAGTTACCAAATCGATAAGGGAATTTTAAATTTCAATTTCCACTCATTCGGCTTTACGCATACTTCATTGATTATTTTACTCCAAGATTATGTGTGGAATCACTATTAATTTGATTATGTCATAATTTCCACTCCCCTTTCTGTGGATATACTCTTTATACACATAATCACTCCATTGATAAATTCTCAAGTCATCAATTTGAACTTGATAAGAGTAATTTTAACTCAATCTCCATTTGTTGAGTTAAATATCAAATTCATTGGTGTTGTTTTTACAAGAATATGTGTGAATTTCCTCTGATTGATTTACACTGAATATCCAATAATTTTGAGTGTATTTATATTTGTCACACATAATTATACCATTGATTTATCCTTAACCTAAGGATATGGTCTTTACAAGAAGTCTCATCTCAAATTACATTCCATTGAGACTCCTTTGTTGTTATACACCAAATCACTTTTACATGGTGTATATAATACACTTTGATATAGTATATCATGAATCCCTTTATTCTCATGATATTACAAAGTTTTTATTACCTTAATTATTTGTATTCAAGTGTCTCTCTTTTGGTTAGAAACTCTAACTAAAATACATTTTTAAGTGTTTTAAAGATTGATTATTCTAAATCTTTCTCATTAATGTCCATGTTTTAAAAATGGTTTTAAGGAGGATTTATTTATATGAACATTAAAGTTTCCAAATTAAAATTCCTTTTAAAAGTTTCAAAGTGGTATGGGACACTTTGATTAAAAAATCTATTTTAAATGACTTCTTGACAAATAGTGTGACTTTTAAATGTTTTCAAGAAAAAGGGGGATATTTCTCTCTAATAGTTTTGATGATTATTTTCATCTATGTCAATAATCCTTCATCATTCTCGATTGAGGTTATTATGATGCAATACAATCTTCCATATTGTATCGAATGAGTTATGTTTGACTGTGGATGTGCTATTTTTATACCAATCATGGTTTGTGGATAAAGTATTGACATTTCGTATGCTAGTTTTAATACGAATGTTTATGTTATGTTTAAAACATTTCATATGAGGAATGCATTGGACATAGTAAGTGACGGGTGGAGCCCGCTATAGATCCTCGATGCATCGGTAGGTCTCAGGAGACAAACTAGTGTCTTGGCACAAGGCCTTGGCAAAATCTTATTTGTAGTCTTGGCACGAGGCCTTGGCTATGTGGTTAAGATAGTCTGGCATTATGCATTCCATCATTATGAAAGTGGTTATTGATATTGCATGTGATTATTCGATTAGTAGAATATTCATGTGAATAATTAAATGGAATTATTTCATTTTTTCCATACTATGTTGAAGTTCAAGTTTAAAAGGCTTTTGTTTTAGTTATACATTGCCTTAAATGTTTATTCTTATTTATGAAAGTTTCTGCTATATTGTTATCCTTACTGGGCATTTTAGCTCACCCCTTTTAATGTTTTATTTTTCCCAGGATGTGAAGAAGTAATTTATGAATGACCTGCAAGGATAGTATGTGGGGACATGAGTGTGGACTATGAAGAAAATATGTTGTTATAGTTTTCATTTTATGATGTAATGTAAACCTTATTAATGTATCTAGTTATTCCAAGGCTACTAAATTAATCGGTCTTTCGAGACTTGATCTTTCTTGTGATCATACCAATGTTATGTAATAATGCACCGAATCTGGGTAACTGGGGTCGGGGAGTTACAGTTGGTATCAGAGGAAGTTTAGTACAAACCTTGGAAGCTAGATTTAGATAAACTCTAATTAGATCACGTAGACCTAAGATGAACTTTGAGGATTAGTATATAAGAACTTCCTATAATTTTGGTATTGTAGAGATTTTGTGAGTTTTCCGAGCAATACATCCCTGTCTGGATACGAGCTGGTAGAGGCGGATCTGGCACAGATGTACCTAGGGGTAAAACCCGAAAACACCGCTTTGATCTAGACTCGAACGGGAACTGGTGCACAACAATGGGCTTTGCTGCACTCTTGGTTACGACACTCCCGGGTGATATTCTGTCACGACCCGACCTCGGGGCCCGTGTCGTGACTACCCCAAGCCCGCCTTCCATAGGCCAGGGGCTGGCGACTAGCACCAAGGCGTAAATCCCGGTAAACAGGGAAGGCATTGCCTTTATAAGTAACAACCACCACAGAGTCAGCAAGAGGAAAGTAACTACAAGTGCAGAAAAGTAAAGGGGGGCCGGAATACAAGCCCAACTGAAAGTACAACTGAAAAGGAAAAGAACAGCAACTGAAGAAAAGACGGCGGCCTCGTGTCGTCCACTGGCAATCCCACCTGAAGGGTGGGTACAGATAGCCTCCAGGCTCCTCGGGTCCCACGTCCGCTCCGAGCACGTCCCGCCCAGTGGTCCGCCTCCAGGTACCGTCCTGCTCCACGCCCCAACCGTGATCAGCGCTGTCCGTCGTCTGCATCCAACACAACAAGGTGCGGGCAAAGCCCGTGCAGGGGTGAGTATAAGCTACTCAGTAAGGACCCCGAGACCCCCGAAGGTCTCCCGAAATCCATAAAGGATATAGCACAAAAGGAAGGTGCAATCACGAAGTAACATCTGACTCGACTTAGGTATATGCCCATACATATACCTAAGTCCCCAATTCTAGCTCTGCTCACGAGCTCAAGAACAACCCAATCCACATAGGAAAGCAAGACTCAAATCCACAAAGGAGAGTAAACAGTAAATCCACATAGGATAGTTCAACACAATCCACAAAGGAGAGTAACAGAAGATTCAGCTCAACCAGGTATACTTTTTCAAATGACGTCAAAGATGATCACTGATCCATCTAAGTCGTCGGACCCACGAAGGATCGATAGGTACTAACCCCCGCAAAAGACCCACACAGGATCGGGCTCACACAGAACCTGTAGGCAGTGGCTCACACAGAACCGGTAGTAAGGACCCACGAAGGATCGGGCCCACACAGGACCTGTAGCACTGATCCACGTAGGATCGCTGAGTGCAGTAGTCGACGCAGTCCACTGAGGATCTCTGCACAGTCGTCGCTGCAGTCCACGAAGGATCTCAGCTCTGTCGTCGTCGCATTCCACGGAGGATCTCTGCTCTGTCGTCGTCGCAGTCCATGGAGGATCTCTGCTCTGTCGTCGTCGCAGTCCACGGAGGATCTCTGCTCTGTCGTCGAAGTCACAGCCAGCACTAGGGTTCCCGCACACAGCGAGCTCGTTTAGGAGGGTCCTCTCCACGAACCGAGAGGCTGATACATCAACTGACACGTAGTCCGAAGTTGATGTATCCAAAAGTTCCGTATCGACAACAGGATCTCAACGCAACAGACGGCGCGTCAATCGGACGCCCGGTCTGAGAGTTATTGGCATTTTCGTCCCAGGGGCCCGGTTGGTTTTTAGGACAAAACCAACCCGACCGTACTCCGCCTGTGTCCGATCCTCGGGCGGAGTATGCCAAAAGTTCCGTCTCACTTAGAGGAAACTACCACAGCTGATGGTACGTCGATCGGACGTCCGTAGCTCAAGTTATGAGCGTTTCCGCTCCGAGGGCCCGGTTGGTTTCGTGTACGAACCAACCCGGACGAACCCAAAGTCTTCCGAAACCTTGAGTGTAATATACCGAAACGACCGTCTCGATCCAAGGATCGCGTAGCCGCTGACGGTTCGTCAATCGGAGGTCCCAGGCCCAAGATATGGGCAAAAGACCAAAGAAGGCCCGAAAATGGGGGTTCTGGGCCCGGGGCGACCCGGCCCGAACCCCCCCCCCCCTGGGTCGGCCGAACCGGGTCGACCCGACCCGGCCCGACCCGGCTAGGCCGGGTCCGGTCCGGCCTGGGCGCGGCCCGGCCGGCCGGACCGGCCGGCTCGGCTTCGGCCGAGCGGCCGAAGAGAAACCGCCGCGGGTTTGACCCGCGGCTTGGAGGAACGCGGCCCGCGCGGGCCGCGTGCTGGGTGGCCGGACCGCGGACGCGGTCCGGCGGTTCGCCGCCACCGCGGCCGAGCCGCGGTGGATTCCTCCGGCGGCGCGCCGGGCGCCGCCGCCGCCTTCCGCGGGCCGCCGGAGTTGCTCTGGTGGCCCGTTTTGCCTCCCGTCTGCGCCATTGCTCCTCCCGGGGGCCGATCTTCACTGCGGGATCAACGGATCGCCCTTGCCGCACGGTTCGTCGTCGTCCGCCAAATCCTCACAACAAAAAGATCGGCGGAGGGTTGCCGGGTCTTGTTTGTTAGACCCGCACCCTCCGCGTTAGTCATAAAATCAACGGGAGGAAAAGAAATAACCAATCAACAATTTTAAATAAATTAAAATTGTTCCGTGATCGGGTTCTTTATTTTAAAAGAATAAACACGGGAAATAAAATATTCCAACAACCCCTACCTCGAAGTCGCCGTCGGACGTGAGGTCGTCGCGGAATCGCTCGTCGCGAAAGGAGGGGATCGTCACGTCGTCGCGGAAGAGACGTTCATCGCACCGCGGGAAAAACGTCGCACCGACGATCTCCGGATCTAGAACAAATGGATTTAATTAATTAAATCCGTTGTCATTGAAAATAAAAAGGAAGAATTAAACGATATGTTTCTCACCTTAGTTGCCGAACGAGGATCGGTCGCGGAAGAAGAGGCGTCGCCGAAGAACGTCGCGGGTAGAGCTCGTCAACGTCGCAGATCACGGTGTGCGTCGTCGAATTCCGGTTCCGGCGTTCTTCGCGTTCTTCGCGTTCTTCGCGTTCTTCGCGTTCTTCGCGGGGAGGGTGGAGGCTCAGAGGATTCGCACAACGATAGCAATCCTCCAAAATAGACAAGTTTGTCTATTTTATTAATTTGCCAACGAAGGCAAACGCGTAAGTAACGACCCATTAAATTCGTTGAATTAATTCAACGAATGAAACAGCCCATTTAATTCACGAAATAAACCGCCCAATTAAATGGTCTGTTAAGAATTAAGGAAAACGCGTCGGTTGACTTTTCAGTTATTTTGACGGGTTTTCGCGGGTGCGTTACTTAGCAAAAGAAACGGCGGGGCTCGTGCGGGCCCCACCGCACAAATATCCTACCAAGGGGTAGGGTATTTCCGGATAGCACCCTATCCGCTTTAACTCAGTTCAAGTGGCTTCCAAGCGACTTCCAAGCAGCTTAAGTGAAATAAAATAAAGTTGTCGCACAACCTTTATTTTATTTCCGACTTAAAGCCCAAAAATTTAAAAACCACGGTTGAGCAAACGCAACTCCGGAAGAGGCGTTTCTAAGCAAATACCGGCGTTGCGATTTCATCGGTGCCCTCAGAATTCGATTCCGGGTATCGGTTCAAAAGATAGAAAAACCCGCTCGTCCGTTCACTGAACGTACCCGATCCAAACTTCGGAAATTGATTCCGGGCACACCGGGCCTCGGAATCAGGTGCCGTCTGAAGTTGCGCTCTTGTAAAATTCCAAAGAAAATTAAGAAAAAAATTTCCTTGAAATTTGCGGGTCTTTACATTACTCCCACCTTAGGGCTTTACGTCCCCATAAAGATACATCAAAAACTAGGGGAACAAATGGGGGTACTGAGCACGCATCTGAGCCTCCCGCTTCCAAGTGCTCTCCTGGAGGTTCCCGTGCTGCCATCTGATGCGCACAAGAGGAATCGACCGCCCACGTAGGACCCGCTCCTGTCGATCCTCGATCTCCACTGGGACCTCCGCAAAAGTCGCCCCATCGTCCACACCCAGCTCCCCAAAGTCGATGATGTGCGTCGGGTCGTGCACGTATCTCCTCAGCTGAGACACGTGGAAGACGTCGTGCACCCGGTGCAACTGAGGTGGTAGAGCCAGGCGATAAGCCACCTCTCCTATCCTGCTGAGGACCTGGAAAGGCCCGATGAAGCGTGGAGACAACTTGCCGCCTTGGCCAAATCTCCGTAAACCACGTCGAGGTGAGACACGCAAAAAGACGTGGTCGCCATCCTCGAACTCTAGTGGCCTCCGCCTCCTGTCAGCATATGACTTCTGCCGGCTCTGAGCTGTCCTCATCCTCTCCTGGATGATCTGGACCTTCTCTGTCGTGGCTCGGACCATATCTGGTCCCACGAGTGCTGACTCCCCAGGGTCTGTCCAGCACAACGGTGATCTGCAGGGTCTGCCGTACAACGCCTCGTATGGTGCCATCCCGATGGTGGAGTGGTAGCTGTTGTTGTACGCGAACTCCACCAAGGGTAGGTGGTCCTCCCAGCTGCGACCCAAGTCGAGAACACATGCACGGAGCATGTCCTCGAGTGTCTGTATGGTCCTCTCAGTCTGACCATCCGTCTGAGGGTGGAAGGCTGTGCTCAGATGGAGCCGCGTCCCGAACGCCTCCTGCAACCCCTTCCAAGGTCGGGAAGTGAAACGAGCATCTCGATCGGAGACGATAGACGATGGCACACCGTGAAGCCGTACGATCTCCTGGACGTAAAGACGTCCCAAGCTCTCCACTGAGCCCTGCTCTCTGATGGGTAAGAAGTGTGCCGACTTGGTGAGTCGGTCGACAATCACCCAAATGGATTCGTGACCTCTGGAAGTGCGTGGAAGTCCAGTCACGAAGTCCATAGATATGCCGTCCCACTTCCACTCCGGGACCTCCAAGGGCTGTACCAAGCCTGCTGGTACCTGATGCTCTGCCTTCACCTGCTGGCAGGTGAGGCATCGTGAAACGAACTCTGCCACAGCTTTCTTCATGCCCGGCCACCAGTGCTGTCGTCTGAGATCCTGGTACATCTTCGCCACTCCGGGATGTACCGCCAAGGGAGAAGTGTGAAACTCTCTCAGCACCTCCTCTCGTAAAGCGACTGGTACGAAGGTGCGTCCTCTGAAAAGGATGTCGTGCTCTGCTCCAAGGGAGAAGCCATCAGGCGCCTGACCTGAGGATATCAGTGCACGCCGGGTCTCACAGTCAGCGTCCCCACGCTGAGCCTCTCTGACCTGCGGTAGAAGTGGAGGAGAGACTGTGAGAGACTGAAGAAAGGCTGCTCCGTCTCTATCCACTAAGGATATCTGTAAGGAGGCTAGCTGCTCCGTTGCCTCCTCAAGTAGCTGAATGCCCGTCCTCCTGCTGAGGGCATCGGCTACCACGTTCCCCTTCCCAGGAGTATAGACTATATCAAAGTCATAGTCCTGGAGGAACTCAAGCCATCTCCGTTGTCTCAGGTTCAGGTCCTTCTGAGAGAAGATATACCTGAGACTCTGGTGGTCAGAAAAGACTGTGAAGCGCTCGCCCATCAGATAGTGCCGTCATGTCTTCAGAGCGAAGACCACTGCTGCTAACTCCAGGTCATGAGTGGTGTAGTTCTGCTCATGCGGTCTCAACTGACGTGATCCGTAGGCGATCACGGCCCGCTCCTGCATCAGGACGCACCCGAGTCCAGTCCCTGATGCGTCGCAGTAAACTACGTATCCAACTCCCTCCTCAGGCAACCTCAAGATAGGTGCGCTGGTCAATCTCTGTCTCAGCTCCTGGAAGCTCTGCTGACATCTGTCTGACCACACAAAGGGTTTCCCCTTCTTCGTCAAGGCTGAGAGTGGTGCCGCAACTCTGGAGAAGTCTGGCACAAATCTCCGATAGTATTCGGCTAGTCCCAAGAAGCTCCGCACCTCCGTCACGCTCCTGGGTGGCTCCCAAGCTAGCACTGCCTCGATCTTCGCGGGATCCACTGCAACTCCCGCCTCAGAGATGACGTGCCCCAAGAAGTGGACCTCACGTAACCAGAACTGGCACTTTGAGAGCTTGCCATAAAGCTGGTGCTCTCGGAGTGTGTCTAGCACAACTCGCAGGTGGTAGGCATGCTCCTCCTCAGTCGTCGAGTATACCAAAATTTCGTCAATGAAGACCACGACAAATCGGTCGAGGTATGGCTGGAAGATCCTGTTCATGAGGCTCATGAACACTGCTGGAGCATTGGTTACGCCGAATGGCATAACCAAGAACTCATAATGGCCATACTGACACCTGAAGGCCGTCTTCTGCACGTCCTCGTCTCGAACTCTGAGCTGATGATAGCCTGACCGGAGGTCTATCTTCGAGAACCACCGCGCTCCCTTGAGCTGATCGAAGAGGTCATCAATCCATGGTAGCGGATACTTGTTCCTCATTGTCACCTGGTTCAGGCGACGATAGTCGACACACAGTCGCAAGCTCCCGTCCGCCTTCTTGGCGAACAATATCGGGGAAGCCTAGGGTGAAGCACTGGGTCGGATAAACCCCTTGCTCTGCAAGTCCTCCAACTGTACCTGCAGCTCTCGAAGCTCGGCGGGGGCCATCCGGTATGCTGGAGTAGATATCGGGGATGTCTCGGGGTACAAGTCGATGTAAAAGTCTACCTCTCTACGAGGAGGTAGCCCTGGAACATCGTCGGGAAAGACGTCCACGTACTGGTCCACCACTGCAGGAAAAACTGGACTCCGCACGTCCACTGCTCCTAGGATGAGGCTAGCCAACTGATGAGAGATGGGCTGCACTCTCCTCCGCGGAAGTCTATTCTATGCTGCAAAGGTTCCCTTCTCGCCGGTGAAGGTAAACCTGCTCCCATCGGTACGAACACATCGCACCTTGCGCCTAAAACAGTCGATCTGGGCATGAACCGTGGATAGCCAATCCATGCCCAAGATGACGTCGTAAGGCCTCGACGCCGCTACAAGGAGATCCCAGCCGAAGCTCTCGCCTCCTAGAGTAAGCTCGCACTGCTGGCACCAGTGCGTAATCGTCGAGTCTGCTCCCATAGGAGTCTCTAGCCGTAAGGATCGAGCCAACGGCTCAGTCGGAATCTCCGAGCTCCGAACAAGGGCAGAGGCTATGAAAGAGTGACTCGCTCCTGTGTCTATAAGTACTACAGCAAGGGTGGAATAGACACAGATCGTACCTCGAATCATCTCTGGCATGTCGGGGTCATAGGCCTCCACTTCCTGGAGCTGGGCCTGTCCCTGCCCACCAGCTCCCTGTGGTCGAGGTGGCCCTCCTGGTGGTGGTGGGGGTAGAGCCTGGAAGCGTCGCCCACCACCCGCTGCTCGGCCAGCTCCTCTGCCTCGTCCGCCTCCTCCCTGCGGACCGCCACGGTCGACCCTCTGCCTCTGCCTGGGTGGCCCCTCCACCGTCTGCTGCTCCTCTGGTCGGCGAGTCGGGCAGTCACGAGCCATGTGACCCTGCCCGCCGCAGGAGTAGCACAGCCTGCCTCTCGGAAGGCTGGCACTCCGCTGTGTGCCCCGCACTGCTGAGTCGGTGTCCTGAGGCCGTCTGCGTGGGGGTCTGGTCTGCCTGGACCCGAGAGTCATCCGTCGGCTACCTGCTGCCGAAGACTCAGCTACCTGTCGCCCTGCGCTAGGTCTCGCCGCTGAAGAAGGCTCTGCCAGGAAGCTCTCGATCATGAGGGCTCGCTCCAGCACTCCCGCCTGGGTCGGAATGTTGAGGGAGATCAACGACGCCCGAATCTCCTGCCGCAAGCCCTGCTCGAAGGTCCGGGCCCGGAAGAAGGGGTCCCGTACCATGTCGGTCGAGTAGCGAGATAGGTCAGTGAACCTCGCCGCGTACTGAGCGACCGTCATGCTGCCCTGGCGCAGCTGGAGAAGCTCCTGGATGCGCACCGCTCGGAGGGTGGCCGGGACGAACTCAGAGCGGAAGAGGCTCTCGAAGTCCGTCCAGAGCAAGGATGCCTCATCGTGAACCTGGAGCATCAAGCTCCACCATCGTCCTGCCGCCGCCTGCAGGAGGCTCGCCGCGAGAATCACCATGAGATCCGCTGGTGTCCTCACTAGCCTAAAGATCCGTACCACCGCCTCTAGCCAGTCCTCGGCGGCCTGGGGGTCCGCCTCACCGCGAAACCTGGGCGGTCGCTGGCTCTGAAACTCATGCAGTGACCTGAGGCGACGTGCATCGTCAGCGTCTGGTACTGGTAGCATCGGCGGCTCGGCGGGTAAAGCTACCGCCGGTGCCACTGCTGGCAAAGGGCCCTGCACCGAGGCCTCGTCGCTCGGTGGGCTGCCGTCGCGCCCTACACTCGGAACCCTAGCTGGCTGTCGTCGCGGGGCCATCCTGAAAAGGAGAACAAGAGCACCACAGTCAGAACAGTATACCTGGTGAGCTGGCACAAGTAATCACAAGGAAAACTTGAGACTTTCATGAAGCAGATCAGTATACCCGGTGAGCTGACACAAGTAATCACAAAGAAACTTGAAACACACACGCAATCAATGTTTTCATGCATTAAGTCGGAAATCAGGAGTCAGGGTCCTGGTGTACGGATACGTCGGCCGCCGCACCAACACTGGGCTCCCTGAACCGATAACCACACTCAATACACTAAACACTATTGCTTCATATAGAAAGAAAAGAAGATCAGAGTCTGCGGTAGAACCGACCACCTCTGATACCAATTTGTCACGACCCGACCTCGGGGCCCGTGCCGTAACTACCCCAAGCCCGCCTTCCATAGGCCAGGGGCTGGCGACTAGCACCAAGGCGTAAATCCCGGTAAACAGGGAAGGCATTGCCTTTATAAGTAACAACCACCACAGAGTCAGCAAGCGGAAAGTAACTACAAGTGCAGAAAAGTAAAGCGGGGCCGGAATACAAGCCCAACTGAAAGTACAACCGAAAAGGAAAAGAACAGCAACTGAAGAAAAGACGGCGGCCTCGTGTCGTCCACTGGAAATCCCACCTGAAGGGTGGGTACAGATAGCCTCCAGGCTCCTCGGGTCCCACGTCCGCTCCGAGCACGTCCCGCCCAGTGGTCCGCCTCCAGGTACCGTCCTGCTCCATGCCCCAACCGTGATCAGCGTTGTCCGTCGTCTGCATCCAACACAACAAGGTGCGGGCAAAGCCCGTGCAGGGGTGAGTATAAGCTACTCAGTAAGGACCCCGAGACCCCCGAAGGTCTCCCGAAATCCACAAAGGATATAGCACAAAAGGAAGGTGCAATCACGAAGTAACATCTGACTCGACTTAGGTATATGCCCATACATATACCTAAGTCCCCAATTCTAGCTCTGCTCACGAGCTCAAGAACAACCCAATCCACATAGGAAATCAAGACTCAAATCCACAAAGGAGAGTAAACAGTAAATCCACATAGGATAGTTCAACACAATCCACAAAGGAGAGTAACAGAAGATTCAGCTCAACCAGGTATACTTTTTCAGATGACGTCAAAGATGATCACTGATCCATCTAAGTCGCCGGACCCACGAAGGATCGATAGGTACTAACCCCCGCAAAAGACCCACACAGGATCGGGCTCACACAGAACCTGTAGGCAGTGGCTCACACAGAACCGGTAGTAAGGACCCACGAAGGATCGGGCCCACACAGGACCTGTAGCACTGATCCACGTAGGATCGCTGAGTGCAGTAGTCGACGCAGTCCACTGAGGATCTCTGCACAGTCGTCGCCGCAGTCCACGAAGGATCTCTGCTCTGTCGTCGTCGCAGTCCACGGAGGATCTCTGCTCTGTCGTCGTCGCAGTCCACGGAGGATCTCTGCTCTGTCGTCGTCGCAGTCCACGGAGGATCTCTGCTCTGTCGTCGAAGTCACAGCCAGCACTAGGGTTCCCGCACACAGCGAGCTCGTTTAGGAGGGTCCGCTCCACGAGCCGAGAGGCTGATACATCAACTGACACGTAGTCCGAAGTTGATGTATCCAAAAGTTCCGTATCGACAACAGGATCTCAACGCAACAGACGGCGCGTCAATCGGACGCCCGGTCTGAGAGTTATTGGCATTTTCGTCCCAGGGGCCCGGTTGGTTTTTAGGGCAAAACCAACCCGACCGTACTCTGCCTGTGTCCGATCCTCGGGCGGAGTATTCCAAAAGTTCCGTCTCACTTAGAGGAAACTACCACAGCTGACGGTACGTCGATCGGACGTCCGTAGCTCAAGTTATGAGCGTTTCCGCTCCGAGGGCCCGGTTGGTTTCGTGTACAAACCAACCCGGCCGAACCCAAATCTTCCGAAACCTTGAGTGTAATATACCGAAACGACCGTCTCGATCCAAGGATCGCGTAGCCGCTGACGGTTCGTCAATCGGAGGTCCCAAGCCCAAGATATGGGCAAAAGACCAAAGAAGGCCCGAAAATGGGGGTTCTGGGCCCGGGGCGACCCGGCCCGAACCCCCCCCCCCCCCCCCCCCTGGGTCGGCCGAACCGGGTCGACCCGACCCGGCCCGACCCGGCTAGGCCGGGTCCGGTCCGGCCTGGGCGCGGCCCGGCCGACCGGACCGGCCGGCTCGGCTTCGGCCGAGCGGCCGAAGAGAAACCGCCGCGGGTTTGACCCGCGGCTTGGAGGAACGCGGCCCGCGCGGGCCGCGTGCTGGGTGGCCGGACCGCGGACGCGGTCCGGCGGTTCGCCGCCACCGCGGCCGAGCCGCGGCGGATTCCTCCGGCGGCGCGCCGGGCGCCGCCGCCGCCTTCCGCGGGCCGCCGGAGTTGCTCCGGTGGCCCGTTTTGCCTCCCGTCTGCGCCATTGCTCCTCCCGGGGGCCGATCTTCACTGCGGGATCAACGGATCGCCCTTGCCGCACGGTTCGTCGTCATCCGCCAAATCCGCACAACAAAAAGATCGGCGGAGGGTTGCCGGGTCTTGTTTGTTAGACCCGCACCCTCCGCGTTAGTCATAAAATCAACGGGAGGAAAAGAAATAACCAATCAACAATTTTAAATAAATTAAAATTGTTCCGTGATCGGGTTCTTTATTTTAAAAGAATAAACACGGGAAATAAAATATTCCAACAACCCCTACCTCGAAGTCGCCGTCGGACGTGAGGTCGTCGCGGAATCGCTCGTCACGAAAGGAGGGGATCGTCACGTCGTCGCGGAAGAGACGTTCGTCGCACCGCGGGAAAAACGTCGCACCGACGATCTCCGGATCTAGAACAAACGGATTTAATTAATTAAATCCGTTGTCATTGAAAATAAAAAGGGAGAATTAAACGATCCGTTTCTCACCTTAGTTGCCGAACGAGGATCGGTCGCGGAAGAAGAGGCGTCGCCGAAGAACGTCGCGGGTAGAGCTCGTCAACGTCGCAGATCACGGTGTGCGTCGTCGAATTCCGGTTCCGGCGTTCTTCGCGTTCTTCGCGTTCTTCGCGTTCTTCGCGTTCTTCGCGGGGAGGGTGGAGGCTCAGAGGATTCGCACAACGATAGCAATCCTCCAAAATAGACAAGTTTGTCTATTTTATTAATTTGCCAACGAAGGCAAACGCGTAAGTAACGACCCATTAAATTCGTTGAATTAATTCAACGAATGAAACAGCCCATTTAATTCACGAAATAAACCGCCCAATTAAATGGTCTGTTAAGAATTAAGGAAAACGCGTCGGTTGACTTTTCAGTTATTTTGACGGGTTTTCGCGGGTGCGTTACTTAGCGAAAGAAACGGCGGGGCTCGTGCGGGCCCCACCGCACAAATATCCTACCAAGGGGTAGGGTATTTCCGGATAGCACCCTATCCGCTTTAACTCAGTTCAAGTGGCTTCCAAGCGACTTCCAAGCAGCTTAAGTGAAATAAAATAAAGTTGTCGCACAACCTTTATTTTATTTCCGACTTAAAGCCCAAAAATTTAAAAACCACGGTTGAGAAAACGCAACTCCGGAAGAGGCGTTTCTAAGCAAATACTGGCGCTGCGATTTCATCGGTGCCCTCAGAATTCGATTCCGGGCACCGGTTCAAAAGATAGAAAAACCCGCTCGTCCGTTCACTGAACGTACCCGAGCCAAACTTCGGAAATTGATTCCGGGCACACCGGGCCTCGGAATCAGGTGTCGTCTGAAGCTGCGCTCTTGTAAAATTCCAAAGAAAATTAAGAAAAAAATTTCCTTGAAATTTGAGGGTCTTTACATATTCTTAGGATAATTTACATTTTCTTTACAAACCAATTTGAGGTATTATATATATAAGATGAGAGTAAATGACCTCGGTTAATCCTAATGTGTTTCAAATTGAGAATATTGTGACATGTTAATCTCTAAATGATTTTATGACTACTGTTACTCACACAATGATTTCTGGTTTTAGTCAATGGCTGGATTCCAAGGAAGTCATAGTGACTTTGAGAATGATGTACAAGGTGGGAACGGTGGTGGAAATGAGCAAAAAAATGGAATGTTGATAGGTGTAAAAGATATCGTCTTTATTCCAAATCAATTTTCCAAAAATATGATCAACAATATATATATTAACCAATTCCCGGACTCAAAAAAGAAAAGAAAGGTGATGAATGATAAGAGCTCCAGTAGTGGAGACCATGGAGAAAGGAATCCTCAATTTCCATCATGCAGGAAATGTGGAAGGAGACACCCAGGAAAGTGTCTCAATGGGACAAGGAAATGCTTTACGTGCGGGAAGGAAGGACAAAAAGTGAAGAATTGCCGAAGAAAAATGAAGAGTACTATGGAAGAAGATAAAAATGGTCCCAAGAATCCATTTACAGTCATTTTCCATAAATGTAGGGGACCTGACCATTACCCGAGTGAATGCCCTATTCTATAGGATATTTTCATAGTCAAAGAAGAAGCTATGTGGAAATAAATGGTTGGAGAAATGTTTAAAAAGTGTTAGTGCTCCTTGTTGATGGGTTTACTTTGGAATAATTTTCTCTTGTATTTGTAACTCTGCAGTTTTCCATGTGAGAATGATATTTGAGGAATAATTATCTTTTCTCTTGTGGATATAGTTATGAATAACCATTTGGTTTTATATGATCTTTGGGTTTGAGGCAATTATAAGTTATTATAATTTGGGATGAAAATGCAAGGTATGACATAACATTTGGGGTTAAATTATGTTATGGTTATTTTGAGGAATTTATCTCATTTTTATAATGTTATTAAATATAATTTTTGAAAAGGGACAACACTCAGACCGTGTGACAACCCATCACATCGGATAAAGCTATGGGAATCGAACCCACAACCAAAGTGCGATTGGGATTTATCACCTACCACTGGACTACATGAATTCCCTGGTTAGTGTGACTATTATTTTTAGTTAAATGATTTTATTGATCATTAATAATTTTATTTGGGATCTTATGTCTTATCAAATGAATACCCTTAGTATAGGAAAATGATTTGGTAATTAAGTGATAAATTTTATTTTGGAAGTTGTTCACTTTGTTGTATGGAAAATAGAATAGTATGGGATTTCATTTGAGGAGTAATGGTGGATTTTTATCTATGTTTTTATTGTGGATTTATAGTGATTTGGGTTGTTTATGGAAATGATTAGGTTAATTACTTTTAAGTATGCGACATTAAGAGTAATTAATGTCATTTGGAGATACAATTTAACATGGAAGACTACATTCTTATAAGTTTTGAGTTTCAATATTAGTTTGGATTATATTGAAGGATTTTAAGGACAATTGATTATTGAATGGTATTTATTTAACTTTGGGGTATTGATGATTTAATTTTATAAATTAAGATTAGTGTTTTTTTATCTAATAAAATATCCATTTGGGGGGTCATCATATATTATACTAACCATTTTGGTTTTGATTAATCTCTAAAGACAAGGTAAATATATAGTTTATCCTACATGGATCATGTATTTCTATAGAAGTTTATTCTAGCTCTTCCATTGTGACCAAGTCTTCTTGAATACTCATTGTTCAAAAAAAATGAGGTAGTGGTAAAAAGTTATTAAAGAATGAAACTCTACTTAAAAAGTAAGTATATCTCTTTATGTTGTTAGTCAATATCATAAATGAATTCCTCGTCCTTATGTAATGTAACTTAAAACAAAAAATGTTGTCTGTTTACTTTTCCTACTGGGAGACTAAGGACCGTTTGTCCCAACACAAGTTTGTGATTTTCTTATTGTTAACTTTCTCCTGATCATGTTTTCTATCCCTCTCCATCAGAACTAAACACTTAGTTTATCGTCCATATCCATGTTTTCCTATATGGAATCCTAGTATGGGTTATCTTGGGTGACCTTTATACCTATCTTCCTTTCTTTTGAAGTGAAAGTTTTATTGACTCTTTTTTCGATGTGGGACATTCCATTATATTCTCAAGTCCAATTTTAAAAAATTGTGAGGAAGCAATTTATTGAAGGAGGGGAGAATGTAACACCCCAAGCTTCCACGGTACGTTTCCCTTTGAATAATGCAATGACGTGCATTGTATGCAACTTCGAGATTCAAACACACCACAACCAATCAAACTAGTCGTTATGAATAGTAATACCTAATTTTTAAAATTTTAGAAATTTTATCACTCAAAATGGACTTCACTTTTGGATTTGGAGTATCGAATTTAGCCTAAGGTGAAATTTTGGTACTTTTCGGATAACTTTAATATTTTGATGAATAGTGAAAATTACTAAATTTTAATTAAAAACAACTTTTTTAATAAAAATAATTAATAGTGATAAATTATGAATTTGAGTGGTTTTAAATTATAATTAGAATATATTTTTACCTTTTTATCCAATGGTGTTCATTAGAATTAATTTCACTTTGAAATTGGACATAAACAATTGTCAATCTTTTGATATATATTGTTTCTTAAAAACACGCTATTTGTTGTGACAGTGGGAATTAATTATAAAATTAATTAATGCAACTTATATGTTTGGAATTTTATAAAATAGACATCATTTTTGAATTCGGAATATCAATTATAGCTTAGGGTGAAATTTTGGCATTGTTCTGAAAAACTTCAATTTTTGATGAATAGTGAAACCACTAAGTGGTAGTTAAAAAACTAAATTTTTCATAAAACTTAATTTTAATACTTGTGTGAGTATAATTTCAAAAATCTGAGAGACACGGTTAATATCAAGGAGTAAAATTTTGTTAAATGAGATGAAAATAATTTTTGGTGAATAGTAACTTTTTACTTTTATTTACCACGGTTAAAAGTAAATAGGGTAATTAAGGGTAAAAATGATATTAATATTACCCTAACACATGTCCTAATTCTATTGGACAAGTTTATCTCGACCAAAAACAACCTTAGGAATAAAATATTATCATTTAGGTCCACTTGGATTAGATTTGGACATTTATTATTATTTAATTCAAAGAAGAGTTAAAAGAGTTAAAATCAAAGTTTATTTACTAAAACATTTTTAATATAGGGTTACACATAATATAAATTCTATTATAAATATTCATTAGAAAGATAAAAAGATTTCATACATAATTATATTTTATTTATAATTTTTAGATATTAAATAATTTAATTTATTTATGATACAATGATGATGCAGTAATTACCATAATAGTGAAAAATTAAAATAATTGATATTATAAATACCCAAATAAATATAATTAGAGACTTTTATTGAATTAAACTAATTTTATAGTTTAATATGACATATTAGGATTTATTTAATTTAATTTTTTCTAAGTAATCATTCTGATATGAGTTTCACAAAAATCAATTATTGAATAGTGTCAAAATTGACATAAAAGAGTTTTTAAAACAAATATTATATTATTAATTGATATTAAATTCCTAAAAATATAAGGTTCGGCCAAGAGACTTATATCATAATATGTGTATCATTAATGGACCACTTGTGGGTAGATTGGATGTATATAGTAAGTTTATTAACCATATAATATAAAAATACAAAGAGACATTGTAAAAGTGAAACTAATTAACTAAGAGTTAATACTTAAAGATAAGGTTAATATAATGACCCAAACCTGTATAAATTATATTGGTTGAGTGTTTTTTGACCTATAACAACCTTAAACTTTAAATAATCCACTTTGGAGCCATTAGAAACCGAATATGAATTTATTATAAAATAATATTTCTAGCTTTTCCAAAGGTGCCCCTCACCCCTCTTATAAAAGGGCACTCTTCCTTCTCATTACTTCACACCTTCAAAGCCTTTTGGCTCCTCCAAACTCTACCCAAATACTCTCTCAACTTCCCTCAATTAATCCTAGAGGCCTTCATTTAGTCAGAAAGCCAACTTAAGGAGCCCTTTTGATCAAATCAAAAGGAAGAACCCGAAGAAGAGGTAATGTTTTCACCACCCTTTTTCAAGTTCCTTTCTTCTTCCACTTCTTCTTTCTTTGTTATTACCATTCTAAAATAATAACTCTAGTATCTTATATATACTGTGATGTTATTATAAATATGGTACAATCATATTCAGTATTCTATCCATCCTTTGAATAACATGTCACCATACGTGCGTACGTACGGCTTACCGTCTCCACGTCGTGGTGTAACTGTTATTCAATAAATTATTATTTTGATGGGTATAATAATGATGTGTAATTCATTTAATAATAAATATAACATGATAATGATTCTGTATATATGATATACCATCCAATTATAAATTATTTTAACATCAAAAGAATTATATTGTCGATCGTGTGTACGTACGGACTACCGTCTCCACGAACGTGATGAGATTCATTCTCCATCGTATCCATTCAAATATAATTCTCATTTTATGATTAAAAATAATTTTTAAGGACTTGATATAATTCTAGATATGAATAATATACAACCTATTCATAACAAACATGGCTTACGTAACAAAGAATATAAAGGAAAACGAGTAAGTTAACACCCGAAATGACGATAATACTAAGATATTATTAACAAATCAATGTTAAAAGATCATATATGATATCATATTAATATAAACGATTTTTGTATAATTCAATAACAAATATTTAACCATTATACAGGAGTTTAACCTACCGTCTACCAAGGAAAAAGTACAAAGTAAGGGGTTTCTTATCTCACTTTTAATTCTGTGAGAATTCCATTGTTCACCACTTATTTATTACATGTGGTGTGTGTACTACCCATGTTTGTATTCATTGTGTAATATACTTTAATTTATGTATATTTACATCATCATTGTATTATCCTTCTTTCGTGGGTGCATGTTTCATAAGTTACCAAATCGATAAGGGAAATTGAAATTTCAATTTCCACTCATTCGGCTTTACGCATACTTCATTGATTATTTCACTCCAAGATTATGTGTGGAATCACTATTCATTTGATTATGTCATAATTTCCACTCCCCTTTCTATGGATATACTCTTTATACACATAATCACTCCATTGATAAATTCTCAAGTCATCGATTTGAACTTGATAAGAGTAATTTTAACTCAATCTCCATTTGTTGAGTTAAATATCCAATTCATTGGCGTTGTTTTTACAAGAATATGTTTGAATGTCCTCTGATTGATTTACACTGAATATCCAAAAAATTTGAGTGTATTTATATTTTTCACACATAATTATACCATTGATTTATCCTTAACCTAAGGATATGGTCTTTATAGGAAGTTTCATCTCAAATTACATTACATTGAGACTCCTTTGTTGTTATACACCAAATCACTTTTACATGGTGTATATAATACAATTTGATATAGTATATCATGAATCCCTTTATTCTCATGATATTACAAAGTTTTTATTACCTTAATTATTTGTATTCAAGTGTCTCTCTTTTGGTTAGAAACTCTAACTAAAATACATTTTTAAGTGTTTTAAAGATTGATTATTCTAAATCTTTCTCATTAATTTTCATGTTTTAAAAATGGTTTTAAGGATTTATTTATATGGACATTAAAGTTTCCAAATAAAAATTCCTTTTAAAAGTTTCAAAGTGGTATGGTAAACTTTGATTCAAAAATCTATTTTAAATGACTTCTTGACAAATATTGTGACTTTTAAATGTTTTCAAGAAAAAGGGGGATATTTCTCTCTAATAGTTTTGATGATTATTTTCATCTATGTCAATAATCCTTCATCATTCTCGATTGAGGTTATTATGATACAATAAAATCTTCCATATTGTATCTAATGAGTTATGTTTGACTGTGGATATGCTATTTTTATACCAATCATGGTTTGTGGATAAATTATTGACATTTCTTATGCTAGTTTTAATACGAATGTTTATGTTATGTTTAAAACATTTCATATGAGGAATGCATTGGACTTAGTAAGTGATGGGTGGAGCCTGCTATAGCTCCTCGATGCATCGGTAGGTCTCACGAGACAAACTAGTGCCTTGGCACAAGGCCTTAGAAAAATCTTATTTGTAGTCTTGGCACGAGGCCTTGGCTATGTGGTTAAGATATTCTGGCATTATGCATTCCATCATTATGAAAGTGGTTATTGATATTGCATATGATTATTCTATTAGTAGAATATCCATGTGAATAAGTAAATGTAATTATTTCATTTTTTCCATACTATGTTGAAGTTAAAGTTTAAAAGGCTTTTGTTTTAGTTATACATTGCCTTAAATGTTTATTCTTATTTATGAAAGTTTATGCTATATTGTTATCCTTACTGGGCATTTGAGCTCACCCCTTTCAATGTTTTATTTTTCCCAGGATGTGAAGAAGTAATTTATGAATGACCTGCAGGGATAGTATGTGGGGACATGAGTGTGGACTATGAAGAAAATATTTTGTTGTAGTTTTCATTTTATGATGTAATGTAAACCTTATTAATGTATCTAGTTATTCCAAGGCTACTAAACTAATCGGTCTTTCGAGACTTGATATTTCTTGTGATCATGCCAATGTTATGTAATAATGCACCGACTCTGGGTAACTGGGGTCGGGGCGTTACAGCATGTGTTTGGATGGAAAGTGTTTTTTAGAATATAAACAAATTTTCATCAAGCAAAACACAAAGTGCATCTAAAATAATTATCCTAAATGTTTCTTAAGAAATTACAAAAATAACTATGATAGAAAAATTATAGTCAAGTGATAGACTAAATTTATATAAAATGGTTCTCTTCTCTACTTGATATAATGGGAGCTAGATTGACTTGGGTTTAGTCAATTCCATAGATGGACATGTAGTTTTAATAGGAACAAGTTCCACAAGAGATCGTGGAAGAGAAATGTTCAAGACACACATACAGTGTAGGAAAGTTCATACCATAGTAATGGTTTTATATTCACCATGGTCAGTGATATATTATTTAGTAAGAATAATAATTACTATAAGTAAGTGGTATGTGGAAATCAACTAAGATTGACAAGGTCAATTAAAATTCAATAATGGATTTCATGTATCAAAGTGAAAAGGGGATTATTATTTTGAATAATGTGGTGGGTATTCAAATGAGATGATACATGGGTGGTATAAGGATGGTACCAATAAGGATCGATTAGTTATACCAATCTATTATGCCTAAATCCATTATAATTTTATTTATCATAGCTAATGTATAAGATCATTTCATTGTTCATTGGATGTTAAGACCAACTTTCATGGAAGGTTCTTATATGAAGCAACCATAAAGGGATGGTGACACCATAGGATTTCAATAAGGGTTTAAAGTTACTATAATCTAGTTCAGTATTACATTAAGCAACAAGATCTTAGAGTATTCATTTCGAATGAATTTTTTTCATGTTGCTACTAGAGGTTTATGGGAGCGCCATTTTTTCCATGTAAAATATGTTTAACAACATATGGAAAACAAATATTGGTCTTACAGTTATTTAAGACTAGGATGAAAGTAATTCTATGGTGATTGACTTAAAGTAGAAACCTAAGTTATAGGGAACTGGATCTACCAAGGTAGATCTAACGATTTCTTGGATCTAGTTAGTCATAAATATACTGACATGGTATTGAAAAATAAAAGTTGGAACTATTTTAAAGAGAATTATTACCAGTGTCACATGGCATAAATCTATCTATGAAGACATGCATGGGCATAGGAGGAGATTAAAGTGGTGATTTTAGTTCCATATGCTTCTATGATGGATAAATCACATATTCCATGATATGTATAGGATATGATATTTCCAGTATATACTTTATAGTAGGAAAATATCAGTTGTATCCCATAAAATGAAAGGTAAGTAGTCAGAAATATCTGATTGTACTTGGGAAAGTACAAAATATATAAACCTAGTAAGTGGAGAAGAAAGGATACTAGTTTTGGTGGGACAAAAACTATTAATACTTTTTATCAATTTGATCTATTATCATAGATATGATAAGGTGTTGAGTGAGAAAAACTCATAAAATCTAGTGGTATATATACCTATAAATACTGAGTACATTTTAGATTTTGAGGAATGTAAGAAGCAGTTATTAAAATTAATGATAATTTCCAGTTCTTATAATCACACCTACCAATTAAAGATCTATCAAAATGATAATTATGTTACTGGTACTATCCAATATGTCATGTTTTTTATAGTGTACAAAAAGGATATATTTTTGGATACCATCTCTCGAAAAGTTTTACTCAAGGAGATGAGGTTTCATATAGCAGAATAGACATGTGGTGGAAATGTGGAATACCTAGCATCTAAAGTTGTTACTCAGAAGAAACATGATCTTTATCATGTGAGATCTAATAAGGTTTGTTAGCAAGTTGGATCTAGTTCAAGTGGGAGTGTTGTAATAGTGGGTGCCCTGGACCCAACTTGAACAATAATTTTTATTACCATATCATGTATAAAGTTAGATATACATGATTTACACTTACCATTATAGTGTAGATATTTCTGCATCCACTATTTAATGGTAATTTCCATAGATTATTTTTGTATCAAAATATTATAGTAGATCTTGGGCTATAATGAGAACCTCATGATACCATGACATTAATCTTAAACAAAGTTCCTATGGTCTAGATACATCATACTAACTGTACATAGTTGATGTCTGACTATCAGGTGTTGGGGTCTCATAATCATTGATACTTCTTCACATGAAGTTCGCACTTGGTGATCTCTAGTAGTGAGATCATGAGGAAAGACCCACCAATAGGAACACTACAAGTTCCAGGTATCATTGTTTGTTCCTATCTACAAACATGTGTATTGGTATCCTAACTTGAGAACATTATCAATGTGTGTTATTTGATCTCATACTTTATGCAAGGAAAAATCATGATAATGAAATCGTGGTGAGGTAGCTTGTGTTGGGTGCGTAATTTGTGGTATGGCATTGGTTGAATGGTCAAGAAAGGATTTGTCTTTTTTGTGTTGAGAAGGTAATATATCTTAGTCCTTGTTGATCAGGATGGTAGTACCTTCATAATTACTTATCCAAGGCAGTCGAGGGTAAATCCATCCAGTGAGATCAAAAAATAATAAATAAAGGATGATGACATAAGTTTTCATCCTCCTTTATGAGATATAAAAGACAAAAAGATTATACTACACGATGTGTGATCATAGGTTGGTTGTAGTTGGTTTGACTATCCTTAACTCTTTAGTAGCCCGGATGGATTTCTAAACTCTTCTCTTGGTCTGTGAATACTACTCATTGTTATCGAGATAATGGCCAATAGGGTCACACACAATAGTGTATTTAAGAATCCACCCTATTCTGGTGAATAGCTAAATTGGATATGGTGGGCCCCACTACAGGGTTTAGGTGTTGACCAAGTCATTAATCACTGATAAATATATAAATTAGTTATTATTCAAGTAAATAATAACTAGAATGAATTTATTTATTAAAATTATTTACAATATAAGTAAATACGAGGAATAATATTAATCGAACGAATATTATTTTAATATTTTAGGTTCGTTTAATATTAAGTGGGGACTATGAGTCAAGTTAAATGACTTGGTTTTATCATGTAATAAATTTAATATATATTAGAAGTATGTGATAAAATATAAATAATATTTATGATGCAATTTAATTCATCATAAATTTATTTATTACTTCTTTAGTGGGCGATATATTTTTGGGGGTCGGGGGACCCATCATGGTCTTTTGACTCCCACTATAAAAGACAGAGAGAGGCTCATTTCCATTGTGTTGTTCATACTAAAGAAGTTAGAGCCTCTCTCTATACTTTCAACTTCTAGAGATAGAGAGTTATAATCCAATCATCGATCCAAGAACGCCTTCAAGGATTGAAGGTAGAGGATCGCGGTGATCATTGAGACGTTAAAGACATCGTCAAATTACCACGCTAGCACCCAGAATTTGATGATCGATGTTTATGTAGATTCTTGTAGAATGTCTGGATGATATATAGGGGTTCATCTTTATATCCTTTGAGAAATTTTCATCGACAATGAGTGGCAGTCGAGCATGCTCTCATTCAGAATGAGGTACATATTTCAATTTATTTGGGTGCTTTGGATAATTCACGAGAGATCCTCAAGACCTTATCAGGGCTCATATCATCAAATACGACATGTATCATTGTCTATATGATGAAAATTTTAAAATCCCAATCCCATCAACTTCTGTTGTGTTCCTTAGTACCTTCATAAACATTGGGAGTGATTTTCCATTTATAGAAAACACAGCGTTTTAAGATAAAATAAAAACAACTAAACTAAGTTATATGATGCATGAAGTATAAATGATATAAGTAAAATTAAATATCAACACAAAAATATTAGAGTATTAGAAAAAAAATTGAACAATATGACCCAAGAAAACCAAAGGTCACACCAATGCAACAATACCAAAGTGGCATCACTCCAACCACTCCTTGAGAGAACTCCAAGATTTAACTCCAAACAACCCATCAAGGTGCACCACTAGAGAAATAATAAACCTTCCATTTAGATATGTCATGAAGAACAATATATTCATATACACCAAAGTGAATATATATTGGTTAAATAATCATACATATTAGTATTTCACCAAGATACTTCCTAACTCACACCACTAGGATAAGAACATATTAGCTAATAGTTTAAACTAAAATTTAAAACAAATAAGAGGCACATCAAACCAATTTATCAATTAAAATAATTTAATTTAAAATAATAAATAGTTTATCCAATTATTATACTTGACACACCCTTTCCAAATTCAAACACACACATGAATGTCAGGTTATAGTCCCATACTCATGATCAGTTACTCATCAACCACCAAGTCATCACTAGGTGACTATTCTCCAGGTTCCTCCAGTCTGAAATGACAACCATTTTAAGGATCATGTATATTGGAAATGAACACACAAACCATTCCACATATTCCAATTTATCACTTCCATTATTTCACATAGATCAATTATTCCCTTTTAAAATATTTAATCAAACATCTTTCTTATGTTTAACCAATACCATAATACAAAACCATAAATCAAAGGGGTTTTCCAAAAAAACCATTCAAATTATAATGTTTCCAAAAACATAAAAAAAGGGGTTTACATTAAGAAATAATCCACTATTTTATTTTATAATCCATGAAAAAAAATTAATAAAAAACAATAATTCAAGTTATAGAACAAGTAGAGAAAACAGAGAAGCTTCCTACCTCTCAATGAGTGATGAAAATGAATAACAACATAATGATACCTCTAGTTTCAATATTGAAACTCATTTCATTAAATAGATCCATTTAGGATCTCATAAAAACGCATCATGGATCATAGATATATATATATAAATTTGGATATAACATTTTATTTGAAGGAAAATGAGAAGATCTAGAGAGAGATAGAAAATGGAGACTCACCATTGATTTCAAATATCCAACACACTTAGATTCACAAAAACTATATTTTGGATAAATTATAATTACTAATAATTCTTAGGAGAGGGATGAAGTTCAAGATCCTGAGATTAAATGTGAAAAATGAAGCTTTCATGGGTCAAAACTGAGTTAAGATCTAATTTTTAGAGCATTAATTTCATGCAGCACAGTTAGGCCACATAGTTTAGGAGACTGTATGCTAACCATGTGCCCACCATTATCTCCAAAACCCCTTATCACATGGTTGTTTCACATGACTTAAAAAATCATATGCCAACCATGCTTTCCCCTTTGTTTATATTTTCATATCCTCTCTTAGGCACCTGTATGGTTTGGATAAATTTTGCACAGGTCGTGCATGCCCACTTGTCCTCATATGAATTTCACACGGTTACCTATAGAAATCCACATGGTTTCCTCTAATCATGATAAAATAACTTAATCTTAAAACCACTTTCAAAATACCTCAAAACCAAAAAAAATATATCCTAAAACTCAACCCAAACATTATATATCTTCAAAATGCATAATAAAAGGGTAAAGTGCCTCAAATCAGGGGTGTTACATGATGGGTGTATTCTGTGTGGTTATAGGGTGTTGTGGTTCACCAAAATGTGTGATTGTGATACCTCATTCATTGATGATGGGGTGATAGTGTTTCATTGGGTATGATGTGTGTGGAAATTGAGGTTCTCTATGTTGTGGTAGTAGGTTATTGGTGATGCTTATCATGTTGGGGTTAAGGTAATTAGGGTCATGTGAACATGGGATAGGGAACATGATGTGGTGTTGACCATTAGTTTTTTGGTGGTATCCTCTATATCCAAGTGGCTTAGATTGATGGTGTTGACCATTGATTCAGGTGAGGGATATGTTGTAGGTGGCCACGGGAACTTGGGGTCATTGAAATAATAGAATTGGAGAAAAGGATCACCATGATTGGGATTTTTAATGATGTTGTTCTAGAGGATACAATGAGAAATGTTTGATCCTGGTTCTTAAGGTATAGTATGTGGGTGTTACTTCAAGGAATTATTGCTAATGGTATGAGATAGTTGTGTGGGTTGTGTTTTTTGGTGTTTATAAGTGTGTGGTATGGAAGTGGTTGGAAGGACTAGGGTGCTTCCAGTGTGATAGATTGTGGGTACATCATCCCACACCATTATTGGCCGAAGCATATAAAGTTTTCACTATAGATTGATGAGTTTTGTGGAGAAGTTTATGTTTTTTTATTGGTTGTAATTTATTTTACTTTATAAACACTCATATATATATATATATGAGTATTATCTAGGGTTACCATTATTGATGTCCTAATGAGTTCATACTCACACTATTTATGGGCCATATAGGATGTATACTGACTTCATGGTTTATGATATAGGAAAGGTAAAGGGTGTTAAATATATATTTTAGTAGTTATAGGTGTCTTGGATGCATGGATAGGTAAGCGATAGATTTTGTACCTAAACTGGGTAGTTCCTCAATGTCGATCTGAGTTTACTTTTGATGTTGTGGACATGTTTGTGTGTGATGATCCTACGAGAGATCTTGTTATATATTGTATTGATTTTATGAAATTGTGGACAATCATTTTTATTAATACTATTATACTTGTGTTTATATTATTTTATTCGGTTGATATTTATATGCATCCACTTTTATTTAAAATTATTTATTTTTAGTGGTTATAATCTCCCCACTATCACCCCTTAGATCCTTGTTTCTAGTTGATAGCTTCTGGAATAAGAGGAGGTGCACCAGAGGTAAGTGGCACTTTGTCATGGGTGTCATTCGGATGATGTGAGTCAGGGATGATACATCTACCAGAATTTTTTTTATGACATTTAAATTTTAACATAATTTTAGAAATTTAAAAAAAAATCAATTTTTTATTTAAACTATACCATTTTTTTAGGATTATAATTGATAGGCAACCCTCATTGGATCCCTTGATTTTTTTTAAAAATATTGAATTCATTTGAGGTGAATTTACCTCCATAATTATACCTCAACATTTTGGTTTTAAAGTCTCTTTATTTTTTAACAAATACTTTAAAATTTTTTAATTTATCAAATACTAAAAATATACCTTTTGTTTTTAGTGTTTTTACCTAAACTAGGACATAAATGTTGGCATGCACTAACTCCAGATACTATCACACTCTTTTGGATCTTCCTACTGAAAATGAATCTATGTGTTACTTTTTGAGAACACATCCTTAACATGGGTGATCATGAGTTTTTATCAATGATAACTTGAGTACCATCATCTTTTGTTCTAATAAATTTAAACAAAAAAAATTAAATTCCTAAATCATAGGTTCTATAACTAATCATTGACATCAAAACCCATTAAAATATTCATCGAACCTTTTTTGTAGTTTCCACATGAATATTAGTTTTTCATTATTTTCATCTAGAAATTTAAAAAATTATTTTATTTTTTATTCCAGATATACCTTATTATTGGTAAGTAATACTAAAATTCAACTCTAGTTAGATCTTAAAGTTCTATGATATTCGATGATGTATCACTGAGAAGGGGGTATGAATCAGTGACACTCCTTTTTACAATTTCTTCTTTAAAATTAACCTTTATGACTTGTTAAAGTCTTGATCCACTTTCTTTTTAAAATCTCACTGTTATTTGTATGCAACTAAATTAAAGAACTTTAGGGAACCATGTATTTTTACAAGGTTTTCTCCCAATGTTGATGACTACTCCTTTATAGGTTTGGTTCAAGTTCCAAGGTATAGATTTAATCACTAATAACAATATTTATTACAATATCCATCTCCTAATAGCTCAATCACCTAATTGTTTGACCACCTCCCAATTGTTTATATATACTAGTTGCCATCAGTTTATAATAAGAATCTGAACCTATTCAAGGATATCACCATCAAGATATAATATTCTCTAACATCAATATAAGATATTCTTCAATACTTTAAAATATTCAACACCATACAAGCTTCCTCATCATAAATATATTGACATCCAAAATATGTAGTAGAATGTAACAAATATTTCATCTCAAAATAAATATCAATATATTCATCTCATCAATAATTCCCATCTTCAATAGAAAATATCTTTAGTATTATCATAGCATCGGGTCTCTCTCTCATTTTCCAATATATTTCTTATTCTCCTTCTTCAATTCTTATATGCCCAATATCTCACTGGGATATTTTTTTCATATATTGAATATAAAATCTCTTCAATATCATCACTTTAATTATCCATCATTCTCACTCATAAAAACTGATTTAATCAAATCATATTAAATATCTCCCTAATACTTGGTTTTTTAATATCTGTATAATTTATATAATTATAACAAATTTCTCTTTCCAAAAAATTCACAAGCATTTATTTTCCACATCTACATGATAACATGAAACGACACTGTCACTATGTGAAGGAATTTCCCATGATGAAAATTCTTTTTTTTTCCTGGTTATATTTTGGAATCACTTATTATAGTGTGACACACTCTTTCATCTCATTTTACAAAAAAAAACATATTTTGTTTTTTTCATCATTATACTACTTCACAACATGACCTTTTTCTTCATGGCGCATAGCCAATTCATCTTCTCCATTCTTTATCACCGAAACTAGTCTATTATATCATGAATTAATACTTTAGCATCATGGAGTTTATAAATTGAATAAAAACATATAATTATCACATTTTAATCTCCATAAATATCATATTTTATCAAACTCTTAACCTCTATGTAAATTTTTTTCACTCTTACGTACCATAGTGAGGATCAGTGCCTTTCCAAATTCTTAATCTGTATGTTGTGTAAAGATCTTATATATCAACTTGAGTAACCCTTATGTATCCTCACAAGGTTTTTTCCTTTTCCATATCTATATATACAATACAAAAATTCTCTTACATATGTTCCCATGAACTCTTACATATTAAGATAAGGTTTATTCCTTTTTCATATTTTAGTATAAGTATTGAAAAATATATTACGTATGCACTAATAGATATTATGTATTGAAATACATCCATTCCTTTGTCAATTCCTCTATTTATGAGAAAACCTTACACATTACATATGATAACCTTTACATATCAAGCATAGTAACCATTATGCAAGGTTTTTTACTTTTCTAATTTCTCCAAAATATGAAAATTTCAGAACATATCTTCAGGGTTCTCAACTCAAATTCAAACACCTTCAGTTGTCAAAAATCAAATAAAAATTATTCTTAACACCTCAGATAATTCTTAATAGATTACAATTATTCTCACAAATGATTTATAACAAATACAACACATCCTCAATAATTCCATGGTTTCTCCAATCTCCCCATTTGTATTTATTTTTAACCCCAACAACTCACACTGGATTTCATTAAATCACAAACTTTCTCAAAGAAAAATTTCCTAAAACAATGACATTGGATAAATTAATGTTTTTGAGAGAATTTCAACACTTTTTGAAAAATAGTTTTTGTCTAGTTTATTTTGATGGTATCCCCCTCAACCAAATCACTAAATACACCCCCTTTTCATAATCAAGTTACCATTAGATTCAAAATAGTAATATTCAAGAGTTGTGTACCTTTTTTCACCTTTTAAAATAGTATACAAATGAATGGGAAGCATTCCAAACTACCTCAAGTGAGAAAGAAAGATTGAACATGTATATTCAACCTTAATCCTTCAAATCAATACTTTGGTATAACTTTTATGAAAATATATAAAATTTGATCCCATGTACGAATTAATTCTATCCTCACATATCTATTTACAGATTCATCTTTTATAAAGTGATATATAGTGTCAATGTTTTTAGATCTAGAGCTTGAAATCGAATTATTAGAAAGAATAATTTCATTGTGATTATCACATATAATTCTCAATGCCTTCCCAATGATCAACTTTAAATAATCCAACTGCTCTCTCATCCAGATCATTTGTGTACAATAATGTGTATCAACTGCATACTCATCCTCTATAGTAATTAATATAACTAAGCTTGAATATACCACCAGATGAAGATTTTAGATCATCATAGTATCCATCCCAATCAGCCTTAGTGTATCTAAAAAAGTTTATGTGATTAAATATGCTATAAATTGGCTTAAAATTTAGACCCCCTTTAATGTATTTAAGAACTCTCTTAGAAATCATTGAGTGAGATTATTTTGAATCACTTTAATACCTTTAACACAATGTCTCTGTATAGAAAATGTCATGTCTCGATGTAGTGAAATAAATAAAACTACCAATCTTCCCTCCAAAATCCTTCTAATTTCATTTTTTCCTTAAACATCCTTGCTCTTCATCACCCCAACTTGTATGGTCGTGAACACCTCTTGGTAATCTTTCATTCCATACTTCTTGAAAAATTCATTAATATATTTTTCTTATCATAGAAAGATAAAATATTCTCTTCTCATAACTTTAAATGATAGAAATAAACACATTCCTATAAGAATAGTAATTTCAAAGTGTTTCTCTATTTGTTTAGAAAGTTCCTCACAAGAATATTGTTTTTCACCTATAAAAAGTATTTCATCAACATGAACAATTATAGTAAGAGAACTTGCTCTCAAATCATTAACATAATTATTATTTTCAACTTTCCCTTTAGTGAATTTCAATGTCTCTCAAAAAACTATCACTACAAGAAATTTAGTAAATTGTAGTGTATTTTAGGTTTTATTTTATAAAACACCACTAAAATAAAAAATATATATATTTTCACCCCTTTTTAATGGTACTTCTATAAAGCATCAGTATATAGTGGTGGTTTTGTTTAAAACCACTTCTAAATTATTTTAAAAAGTATTCCATGATGGTTTTATTTAAAAATAATGTTATTTAAAAAAATCACTGTGACCTTACCCCACACCCCACCCACCCACTCAAAACCCGCTTGGCCACTCACATAACTAATCAACACTAGTACGAGTATCTCAACCTCCTTCACCCCATCACTGCTACTTGAAATTGGTCTAAGGCTATCTGGCCTACCTCAGACTCCCCCTCTTCATCACTTGACGTTGGACCCCTCTTGGCCTTCCCCTTAGTGTTTCTTGAAATCTCACCCCCTCTCAGCCTCCCCCTTGATGTCGATCAATGCTGAACCAGCCACTATATCATCCTTGATGTTGTATCCCCCTCTCTAGTTCTCTCTCTACCTATATTTCACTAGACTCTAACTATGATTTGGGGTGAGATTTATAAGATTTGTTTCACCCTAATCAGAGGTAGTTGATTTTGTGCTCCATTTTAGGGAAATATTTTTCAATAGAGTTATGTTTAATAATTTACCTATTCTAATTCTCCTTTAACAATTTAAGTTTAATAGATTTATGGATTCATTGTGTTTGAGGGGTATTTTGGGACTAATTCTTGGGGTTGATTGTATTTCTAGTTTGAGATAGGTGTCCTATTGGACACTATGATATTTATTTTGATGATTTTATACAAAATGTGAATTGATATTATGTTTCAATTTTTAGTATGAACTTAATGATTTTATAATTGATTTTAATTGATTGATAATGATTTTACATGAATTGATAAGTGATAAACATTATATATGATTTTTTTGTAAGGCAAGGAAAAGTGAAATTACATGTAAAAAATGTTTAATTGTGTAAATGGTGAAATAATTCATGAAATTAATGTTAACACTATTAGAAGAATTAATAATAAATTTATGTATGGTTGAATTGTTTTTTTAGTGATATTTGGTTATATTATAGTGTGGTATATTGTTATAAATGGTGAAATAAATCATAAAATGGATGTTTGGGAATAAATTTTGTGTTTGAATTCTAAAAAAATATTTATTTCATGTTATATTGGTCATATAATATTTCAATATAAATTTATAAATAAAATTTCATGTGAATGGATAAGTTTTTTTCTTAATATGTTTATCCTAATTTAAAAAATTGAAAGTGTCTTCCTTTTTAAAATTAAATTAATTTTATTTTTATATATAATAATATAATTATATTTTTTATTTTAAAATGTAGGAAATCAAGTACATATGGAATTTTTTTACAGTTATTTCATGCCAGAAGAGGTTTAGTGACAGTACCCACTCTACGTCATAGGGTTATCATTCTCCCTCTATGACACAAGGTACAATTCATCACATACCTTGCACAATTTTTTGATACCTTGTCATATTATCCTAATATGATTTCATTTACAGGTATGACTTCTACTGATGAAGTATAGTAATCAAATAGGACACCTATGATGTATTTTTCAAGTAATCTGGTCAATAGTAGGTTACCATTGAGAGGTTATTGGTGGGTCATAGTCATTGGTATGTAATTAAATGTGACAATATCAATTTCTAAAATATTGATACTAATTTTTTAATTTATATGTTAAACAGATGAAAATAATAATATAAGGGAGAAAAACATAAATAGTCAATATTCTTGTAAATTTACTAATATAAAGTTATTTTTTCCTTTCAATGAATATGGGGTTCCCACTTAGGATGACACAAACATTTTTTGGGTAGTTCCTAGGGCCTTTAGCATGTGAAGTGACATATCCCCTATTCATTGTGTAGATTTTAGACACATTCCATCATCCTAGAAAGAAGAGTTGTTTGATTCTCAAATAAAGGTATTATTATTATTATTTATTCATATATGATTAAATTAAATACTGTTACTTAATGTGTTGATAATTTAATGCATTTTATGTATTTTCTTGTACATGATTTTCCATTTTGATATACCTAATAAAATTTCATGTATCTATACCTTAAAAAATTTAGGAAAAAATGAAAATATTTCAAATGGTGATTATGGCATGAATTCAAGGGAACATCTTTATCATTATCACAGATATATGAGAAGGTCCCCAAAGGCGTGCCTAGGGACCAATGGAATAAATTCATTAACCATCATCATGATGAATCTTATAAGGTTTTTTATTAAATTTCAATGGATTAATAATAATTTTTTAATAACATTTCATGTTTTATTGATATATAATTTCTTCAGCTAATTTGTATGAGAAATTATATCAATTGAGAGAAGCAACTGATTCCCCACACTGCTTGGTCAATGATTTTTGTGAGGAAACAACATGAAAAGGTAACATTTAATTTATTATAATAGATATATATAACACTTAAAGTAATTTAGTTTTTATAAATATTAATCATGTAATTTTTCCAAATAGACGAAAAAGGTAGGTCATTTTGTTGTAAGGACAGAATTGTAGTTTGATGTTCATAGAAAAAAAGATAGCAGACATGTCAACAACCCTACATAAAACATAGGGGTAAAAAATATTAATTATTAGTTGGTGTTAATAAATTACTTTATAATATAATACTATTCAACTTACAATGTAAAATCAAAGAATCATAGGATAATAAATTATCCTTGTCGTTTTCAGTATCCTAGGAGGATGTTATGGATCAAGTTCTTGGAAAATAGCATTTTGGTCTTGTCAGTGGGATGGGTTGTGGGGAATCTCTATCAAGGGTGTTTGGTGGGGTATATATATCTTCATAAATGATGATATTGTGAGGGGGGATTATAATTTTTTGGGATCCTAGTGCACACAAAAAATTGATGCATTGAATAATACCTTAAAATATCATGAATCACTTATTCATAAATATAATGATCAGGTCTCAATATTGGAGAGTGTGTTAGATATTGTGTTTCAGAAGATAACTAAAATTGTTCTTGAATAAATAGAAACATTCATTGGGGGTTCAGGAGAAGTAAATTTCACAAATTACACTTATACTCTTCATTTTAATAGTTTTTTTTTACATTAAATGTTCTTAGTCAAATACTTTAAATATTTATTTAGTATCTCCGATAAAAATAGGTTTTCAATTATTTGAATAATCCACATCATGGTCTCATGATAATTTTGATAACATTCAAGATTATTCTATATAATTAAATTTCATTACCATTATCATAAACTATATAAGGAAGTTATAATATAATTTACTAAGGAATACTAATAGAAAAGATGTGTTTCATGAGAGTATTTTATAGGTAGGTTTTTTTAGAATTATCAATGATTATTTTTATCTAGAAGTAATAAATTTTGATTAAGTATTGCAACTTTATAGGCTTCTAGTAAGGGATATTATCTATCATAGAGTAAGTTTCTTATTTTATAGATCTCGTTCATTTTAAACTAGAGTTATTAACTAATGAAATTATCAAGGATCATAGGTTTGATATTAAGCTTTGATTAGTGATTTATTCCAGGATTATACTCTTTAATTTACTTACCTATGTGGAGGTTGTTATAAAAGATACAATGGTTGAGGCTAACATGGAAGGATTTTATAGCATTACTATTTTCCATCTTTAATCTGGTGGGGGAAAACGGTTAATTAATTGAAAGAAGTTGAAATGAAAAGTCTTAAAAAATGAAATATATGGGGATACCTTTAGGTTTTCATCAAGGAAACTAATCATATTTATATTATTAATGTGGTGGAATATACGATGTAAAGACACAACAAATAATTTCACCCAAAACCTATCATTGGTCTAAAAATAATGGTCATATAAAGAGGTTTTTTGAAATTTTATCATAAGGGGTAGTAGTTAAGCATAATACTTGATGTAGGGATCACAAATTCTAGTGGATGAACTGAAGTGGTTTGGGTTAGAAACTCAAGGTAGAATGGTTAAGCCTAAAAAAAGAGACAAACCACCATCTCAAAAAGATTAAAGTGGTATTTTTTATATCAAACATATAATTGACGAGCCTTAAGATAAAGTATGACCATTTATAGTTTGATGTTTTATTATTATTTCATAAAATATGATTATTGTATTATTTAGTATTATTCCATCACATTCTTTTATATCTTCATGGGTAGTAAATTAGTTGGTGTTGTGAATTTATTTTTTTCCTTATTCAATGAGATTTGATACCCTATTGGGAGTGGATAATGAGAAATGGTTTGAATTACAATCATGATGTATTATTATAGGATATGTTGAAATCTCATTAGATTTTATAATCCTTGAGATGAAAACATGTGTCCTTATCGTCAAAATGGATTGGTTTTTGAGATATAATGATCATATGAACTAACCTAGTTAAAGGTTTATTTTTATTTCTCTATACAATGTTATGTACATATTCCAATATGAGTGGGTTTGTAGTTTAATTAGTAATAGTATAATTATTTAAGATATTGGTTCTAACTCTAGTAAGTTAATGATACCAGTATAGGAATATTCATAGGTAATTTATGAGTCTAAAATTTTATTGATTATAGAAAAATACCCTAATGTTTTTCCTAAATATTTATTAGGATTGACTCTAAAAAGACATTAATGATTTTCAATTGACCTTTTTCCTTGAACTATCCAAATTTTTTAACCTCTTATAGGATGGAATTGATGTGGTTTTGAGATTTTAGGTACAATTGGATGATCTTGAGAGAAATGGATTTATTTTAATGTGTATGTGTGAATGAAAAATTCCACTATTATTTTCCAAGAATAGTGATGGCAGCTTAAATTTATATATTTACTATTTAAATGTTAACCAAGTGATGGTAATCAATAGACACCCTTTTACCACAAATCATTGATTTTTTCCATTATAATGTAACAAAGAGGATTTCATAGGTTAACTTGAGATAAGGATATATTCATTCAAGGGTGAAGGAGTATGGAATTCAAAAATGATATTTTTTGAATTTTTTATATACATTATGAATTCCTAATAATAAAAATTGGGTTTCCTAATGATTCAATGGTACTTATATATTTGATAAAATAATTTATATGGATTCAAACAAGATTATTCATTATAATACCATTACATAAATTGAATTTATATAAAATCATATATCATTTGAATTTCACTTCATTTATTGTTAGTTGAATATGATCATTACTGAAGTGTGGTTATCTATATTAAATTTAGTTACTAGTGGTGGTAAGCAGAGAAAGAGGTTATGGGAAGAATCTTGACTGATTAATGGAGGGAGAGGGGCATATATCTCTATAGAGTATCCAAAAATTAAGTTTGTATTGAAATTTTGTAAACTGTGATGTAATTTAATGTCTTTATATTATATTTAATCTGATGTTTCTATATTATATGTAATGACATTTTGTAAACTATGAAATTATTCCTGTTTGTTATGTATATTTTTTGTGTAATGGTTTTGGTGGATAATGTGACAATGAATTCCCCTATTTCTGAAAGTACATATCTAGCGGTATTTAAAACCGCTTCTATATATTTTTAGTTTAGTAAAACCACTAATAATAATAAAAATTTCCTTTAAATGTTTTTTTATAAGAATAACAGATGTTAATTAGAAAAACCAATATAAAATTTTCTACATCAAAAAACCACCTCTAATTAAGATAAAACCACCAGTAAATTTAAATCTTATCAGTAAAAAAAATATATGAAATAAACCCCATTATTAAATATGTAATGAAGTGCCATTTCATATAGGTTAAAAACAATAATAAAACATTTATAGGTGGTTAAAACAACCATGAATCCTAAAAAACTGTTGTTATTTGTTGTTTTTCTTATAGTGTATCCAACATTGAATACCAAGATCTAGGGGAATGTTTTATCCCATATAAATATTTCTTCAACATATACACCATAATTATATTACTTTCAAGGAAAAATATTTATTTTGTTCAATATATACTTTTTATTCAAGCTCTCTATTCAAGAAAGTAAACTTTACATCCATTTGGTATATTTTATAATTATTGGGAACTACAATGTCCAGGAATATCCTTATATATTCAAGTCTTGAGCATGAGAAAATATCTATTCAAAATCAACTCCTATAACCTAAGAGTATCCTTTTCACACTGGTATTGATTTTTTTCTTAAAAACTCACCTTTATCATTGAGCTTGTTTTTAAATACCCACTTACTTCCAATGAATTTATTCTCTTTTGGTCTTGGAATAATATACCAAGTGGAATTATTATCAATTTTATCTAGATCCTATTTATTTTAATCTATCTATTCTCTCAAAAGTCTCAATAACTGATTGTGGATCAACTTTAGAAATAAGGGTTGTTTGGTTGTCAAGTCTCAACTGCCTTTTAGTATGAACTGGTGCATTATGATTTAAAATTATATTTTTCTGATTCCATATGCTTATTTTGCCTTTTATGTTTCACTTCATCATTCTCATAAACACCTTCATCATTACTAATCTGATATGATTCAATATTAGCATTATCTGATTTATTTCTAATTTCTTCTTCACTTTCTTTTCTTGTAATCTCATGTTGTACTTATCTATATTTTCAAAATATACTTCATTATCCATACTAAAATTGGGTTTATTTTCAATAATATTCACATCATAATAGTCCAAAAACTATTATATCCACTTGTTCTAGAATTTATAGCAACTTACAATAGATAAATATCCCATAAATATTTCTTCCTCGTCTTTCTCATTAAAATTTTATAGATTTGAACTTTTTATCTTCATAAAGAATAGGCAGCCAAAAAAATTAAGTAATTTTAAGTAGCATTATTATTTTACCACATTTCATAAGTTATCATGTTGTATTTAGTTATCAAAAAGAACCTATTTTTAATTTTAACAGTAATACTCACAACTTCTCTCTAGAAAAATTTTGAAATCTTGTAATTTGTAAGCATGGTTCTTCTCATCTCAACCAAGCTTTTGTTTTTTTCTCTATGCAACTCCATTTTTCATAGGTGTATATAGAAAACTATATTCATGTTTTATTTCATGTAACATTATAAAAATTAGTTTAAAATAATATTATGCTCGATAGTTTTATTAATAATAAATGCTGAGCTTTAAGTGAATTACGACACACTATAAAAACATTATTATTTAAATGTGTCCGTTATAACCTAATTATTAAATTAGAATGTATGGATAGTAAAAAAACAAATTATTAATAACATATATAGAGGATTTATATAGTGTAAATTTTTTAATTAATTCATAGTAAATAATTACCCAATTTTTAGTAAAGTCATTTTATACTTTGAAAATATGTTTTCTTCAAAAATAGTTTTTATTGCATTTTTGGGAAAATAAATTTTAAAATATTTAGAAATTTTATTCAAGGGAATTAATTAAATTTTTTAAATCAACATATCAATATTATCTTAGGGTTAATTTTTAATATTTTTCTAAAAATATTTACTTTTAAGTGAATAGTGAAAAATACCAATTTTTGTAAAACTATCATATATTTTCATTGAATAAAGTAATTTGAAAGTATCATTATATTTTTAATTTGATATTAAATTAATATAATTATCCTTTAAAAATAAATAGTCTAACTAATTAAATATTAATCATCATTATACTTTATTTTTTTATAAGTTCATTTTTAGGCTTAAAAAAACGTTTTTTAAAAACTGTTTTTCATTGCATTTTATGCATTTATAGTAAAATTGATTTATAAAAATTATATAAATTTAATATTGAAAAATTAATTACATATTTTTATTTATAATTTTCAAAAAAAATAAATATTATCCTTTTATTTTTTGTTATTATGAATAGTAATCATGGTAAATATTTTTTACCATAGTAAGGGGTAAAACGAGTGAAACGGGGATAAAATTATGAGATAGGGCCTAAAGATATCCCTAAAAATTTAATTTATTCAATTGGATGATTTTATTTAAAAAAATACATCTTATATATGAATATATGGAAAATTATTACCGCTTTATTTTAATTATAATATTTATATTATTTTAAGAAAAAGGATAAATACAAAACGTCACTTTCTTGATTGTAATTTCTCTTATATGTTGTCATAGGGATAAAAATAAGTTATGAACGCATATAAAAGGTTATTTTTAACATAAATAAATTATTTTTTATTATTTTAATTTATTTTTAATTTTTATTTATGATACAATTACCTTAAACGCTTACGCAACACTAGTACAGTGTTATTGAAAGAAAAAGACAAATCAAGGTAAATGATTTTAAGAACAATAAAATTAATATGTTTTGGATTAATTATAGTATTAAATTAATTAAATATGTAATTATAAATTATAATTAATATAAAAATTTCTCATATTACAATTCCATTTTTGACTTGATGTCTTTGAAATCAAATTAAATGAATAGTCCCAAAAATGAATTTAATGGTATTTTATGATAAACTATATTTTATTAAATGATTTAAAAATAAATAAATAAATTTAAATAGGAAAAGTGTGAATTTAAATGTTCTAAAATTTCATCAATGGACAATTTGTGAGACACTTATTTCCTTATAAGTAAATTCATGAGCCTTAAATACTAAAAAATGTGTTACTAGTGTTAAGGTTAAAAAGGGTTAGCAAAGGGGTTAGATCAAAAGATAAGGTTTAATGTGAAACCAAAACCTATATAAACTTTATTATATGATTAAAATTTTAAATTATCCTTTTTTATTGAAATCTATATCCATTTTAAGCATTCTTCATGAGAAATACATTAACTATATTTAAATATTTTAAGTAATTTCAAGTGTGTCCTCTCCTCATTGATAAAAAGAAACCTCATATCCTCCATTATTAGTGAAGTTTGAACCATAAATATCATAAAATTACTATCCTAATATCTTACTAGATTCATTACCTTCATTATTTATCTCCTTTTCTTACCCTAAGATCATCCTAATAAGTCTTAAGATGTAATCCAAAAGGGGTCTCTCAAAGAAGAGGTAATCATCATACCCGAATCTTTCAAAGATTATTTCTTATTATACATCCTATAAATATGTTTTATCCAACCTAAAATTATTAATATAGTATAATAAATATATTGAGATGTTATTATGATGATAGGAAATCCATTTTTCACCTCCTTTCCATAAAATGGGAAATGAAAGTATCGTTTGTGCATACATATGGACTACTGCCTCTATCTAGCGATATGATTCATTTTCCATCACTATCTTTTATGGATGGTTATTATGATGGATTTAATTCTTATATATTATTTTTATAATATAATTACTATTATTGAATTATAATATCTTATCTACCTTCTTACCTTCCCATTCTTTAAAAAATGATAACATCGCTCATGCATACGTGTGGACTACCACCTCTAAAAAATGATGTGATTAGTTTTTCAATTATTATTATATAGATGATAATAAGAGTAGATTTAATGAATATATATGATATTTATGATGTGATAATAATTTTTTAAAGGTGAATTATTATTTACCATTCTCACATTCTATCCATCAAAAAGTGGAAACATCACTCATGTGTATATACAGACTACCATCTCCATAAAGTGATATAATTCAATTTTCATCACTGAATTATATGAATGGTTATATATAAAAATCATCATCCTTATAGTTTTTGAAAATTCAGATGAAATGTTACTTTTTTTCCATTGAGGGTTCATTCAGTGAATCTAGATTCAAATTCCAATTCTGAGATTTGGAGCCTATTTTTGGAAAATTTTCATGTGTAGTTTGAGGCTCGGGAGGTATCTTTAGTGCTTGGGTGAAGCTTAGGATCTTTGAGTGTGATTTGAAGTTTTTAGGATGTTTTTCTATAGCACATAGTTTGGTGTGCATGATTTAGTGTAAACTATGTAGACCTCTGAGGCTCAAGGTGATTGTAGTTCTATTTATAAAGTTCATGGTTTAGGTACAAGACTTGAAAATAGTTCAGAGGAAACCATGATATTTTCTGTCACGACCCGTCCTCGGGGCCCGTGCCGTGACTACCCCAAGCCCGCCTTCCATAGGCCAGGGGCTGGCGACTAGCACCAAGGCGTAAATCCTGGTAAAAAAGGAAGGCATTGCCTTTGTAAGGTAAACAAACACCACAGAGCAAGCAAGCAGTAGAAGTAAACACTAAGTAAAAACTGAGTACAACAGTAAGTGCGGAAAAGTAAGTGGGCCAGTATACAAACCCAAACTGAAAGTAAAGTACAACTGGAAAGGGGAAAAACAGCAACTGAAAAGTAAAGCCGCAGCGTCAAGTCGTCCACTGGAAGTCCCACCTGAAGGGTGAGTACAGATAGCCTCCACAGCTCCCCAGGTCCAGCCGTCCGCTTTGAGTACGTCCCGCCCAGTGGTCCACCTCCAGGTATCGTCCTGCTCCGCAAGCCTCAACCACGATCAACATTGTCCGTCGTCTGCAACCAACATAACATAGTGCGGGCATAGCCCGTGCAGGGGTGAGTATAAGCTACTCAGTAGGGACCTCGAGACCCCCGAAGGTCTCCCAAAATCCACAAAGGATAATCCACAAAGGAAAGATGCAATCACGAAGTAACATCTGACACTGCTTAGGTATATGCCCATACATATACCTAAGTCATCAATTCTCATTCGGCTCCAACATCTGAGCCCAAGTACAACCCAGTCCACAAAGGAAAGCAAAACGTAAATCCACACAGGATAGCACAACACAATCTACATAGGAAAGTAGAACGTAAATCCACACAGGATGGCACAACACAATCCACATAGGAAAGCAAACAGGATTCAGCTCGCATAGGTATACTTCTTCAAAAGACGAAAGAGATGATCAGATATTGCCACTGATTCATCTAAGTCGTCGGACCCACAAAGGATCGATAGGTACTAACCCCCGTAATGACCCACATAGGATCTGACCCACAAAGGATTGATAGGTAACTAACCCCCGCAATGACCCACATAGGATCTGACCCAAAAAGGATCGATAGGTAACTAACCCCCGCAATGACCCACATAGGATCTGACCCACAAAGGATCGATAGGTAACTAACCCCCGCACAGACCCACACAGGATCGGACCCACACAGGATCTGTAGGCGCTGGCTCACACAGAGCCGCTGAGCGCTAACCCACACAGGATCGGACCCACACAGGATCGGTAGCACTGATCCACGTAGGATCGCTGAGTGTTGTAGTCGTCATCATCGAATCCACTGAGGATCTATGTACAGTCGTCGTCGTCGTCACAGTCGTAACGCAGCCAGCTCTAGGGTTCCCGCACACAGCAAGCTCATTCGGGAGGGTCCGCTCCACGAGCCGAGAGGCTGATACATCAACTGACACATAGTCCAGAGTTGATGTATCCAAAAGTTCTGTATCATCAACAGGAACTCAATATCGCAGGCGGCGCGTCAATCGGACGCCCCGGTCTGAGAGTTATTGGCTTTTTCGTCCCAGGGGCCCGGTTGGTTTTTAAGTCAAAACCAACCCGACCGTACTCCACCTGCGTCCAAACCTCGGGCGGAGTAAGCCAAAAGATCCGTCTCACTAAGAGGAATCCAACAAAGTCGATGGCACGTCAATCGGACATCCGGAGCTCAAGATATGAGTGTTTCCGCTCCGAGGGCCCGGTTGGTTTCGTGTACGAACCAACTCGGCCGAACTCAATGTATTCCAAAACCTTGAGTGCGATATACCGAAACGACTGTCTCGATCCAAGGATCACATCACAACTGACGGTGCATCGATCGGAGGCCCGTAGAACAAGTTATAGGCATCCGACCGGAAGAGATTCGGTAATAAGGGGTTCAGGCCCGGTCCGACCCGGCCCGATACCCCCGGGGTCGACCCGAACCGGGTCCGGGTCCGGCCCGCTTGGGCACGGCCCGGCCCGAATTGGGCGTGGCGCGCTGGGCGCACTGGCCAGGCGCTCGGCCAAACGGCCGAGCCGTTGAGGAGGGGGGGGCCTACCCCCCTGGTTTGTAACCGCGACCCCCCTTAATGGGGGCCGCTCAGCTGGCCGGCCGGGGGTTTGACCCCCGGCTTTCCCTTGTCCGACGGGCCCGCCTCGACCGGCCGGTTTTTTCCACCAAGGGACTGGCGACGGCCGGTCCCCTCCCTGCTCCGACACCGGCAGCCCGGCACCGGCCGCCGGTCACCCTGCTCCACCGCGGCCCGGAACCGGCTGCGGCCATGGTTCGTCCGGTGCGGCGCAACGGCGTCGCGCCCCTCTGCCGCGGCCCCACTCCAGTCGCGGTGTTTTCAGATTTCTTCGACGCGGCGTGATGGCATCGCGTCCTTGTTCGATTTCACGGCGCGGCGCGACGGCGCCGCGCATTCCTTGCCGCATAATCCCGCGCGGTGCGACGGCACCGTGCCATTTCCCTTCCAAACCAAATTAGAAACAACATCAATAATGGAGGAGCATCGGACATGTTTGTGCTGTCCGGCCCCCTCTCGTTAATCGATATAAATTGGTCATATTACACGAAGAGCGTCAAGATAGAAATTCACCAACAAAAATTAAACAAACCCCTACCTTGAGCGTAGCTTGAACGGAGGTTCGTCGAACGAGGATTCGTCGCGGAATATTCGTCGCGGGAAGAGGGGTCGCGGTAGGAGACGTCAACCTCCTAGGAATCCGGCGTTCTTCGCCGAAGAGGAATAAGTTCTTCAAGATCTTAGCTTTTCTCCCAAAGACTCTCAAAGCAACAAGACTCCAACAAAAATAAAATAAGTCCCTTACTTATTTTATTAACACAACTTAAGGTTTGAAAATCAAAAGTTTGAATTAATCCACATAATTAATTATCACAAGTTGTCAAAATTAATGAAAGGTTATGGAAGGTTAAAGAAGGTGAAGGGGTAGGGTTCGTGTGGGCCCCACCACCTTCATAACCTCCAAATGGAAGTTGGGTGGTTTTGCCCAACTTCCACCCAAAGCTTAATCCACTTAAAGTAAAAATAAAAATTGTTGCATAATTTTTATTTTTACCTTCCACATAAATTAACAACTTCTCTCGTGTAAACACAACTCCGGAAATGGCGTTCCTAAGAAATTACCGGTGCTACGGTTCCATCGGTGCCCTCAGAATTCGATTCTGAGCACTGGTTCAAAAGTTAGAAATTCCCGCTCGTTTGTTCACTGAACGTACCCGAGCTAAACTTCGGTTAGGAATTCTGGGCACACCGGGCCTCGGAATCAAGTGCCGTCAGAAACTGCGTTCTTGTAAAATCCCAAGGAAAATTAAGAAAAAAATTTCCTTGAATTTTATGGGTCTTTACATTACTCCCACCTCAGGGCTTTACGTCCCCATAAAGATACATCGAAACTAGAGAAACAAATGTGGGTACTGAGCACGCATCTGAGCCTCCCGCTCCCAAGTTCTCTCCTGGAGGTTCCCGTGCTGACACCTGATGCGCACTAGAGGAATCGACCATCCACATAGGACCCACTCTTGTCGATCCTTGATCTCCACCGGGACCTCCGCAAAAGTCACCCCATCATCAACATCCAGCTCCCCATGATCAATGATATGCGTCGGGTCATGCGCGTATCTCTTTAGCTGAGATACGTGGAAGACGTCGTGAACCCGGTGCAACTGAGGTGGTAGAGCCAGGCGATAAGCTACCTCGCCAATCCTGCTGAGGACCTGGAACGGTCTGATGAAGCGTGGAGACAACTTGCCGCCTTGGCCAAATCTCCGTAATCCACGTCGAGGTGAGACACGCAAGAAGACGTGGTCTCCATCCTCGAACTCTAGTGGCCTCTGCCTCCTATCAGCATAAGACTTTTTTCAGCTCTGAGTTGTCCTCATCTGCTCCTAGATGACCTGGACCTTCTCTATCGTGTCCTAGACCATCTCCGGTCCCACAAGTGCTGACTCCCCAGGGTCTGTCCAGCACAAAGGAGATCTGCAAGGTTTGTCGTACAATGCCTTGTATGGTGTCATCCTGATGGTGGAGTGGTAGATGTTGTTTTACGCAAACTCCACCTAGGGTAGGTGGTCCTCCCAGCTGCGACCAAAGTTGAGGACACATGCGCAAAGCATGTCCTCAAGTGTCTGAATGGTCCTCTCCGTCTGACCATCCATCTGAGGGTGAAAGGCTGTGCTCAGACGTAGCTGCGTCCCAAACGCCTCCTGCAACCCCTTCAAAATCCGGGAAGTAAATCGAGCATCTCGATCAGAGACAATAGATGATGGCACACCATGAAGCTGTACAATCTTCTGAACGTAGAGACGCCCCAAGCTCTCCACTGAGCCCTGCTCTCTGATGGGTAAGAAGTGTGCCGACTTGGTGAGTCGGTCGACAATCACCCAAATGGAGTCGTGACCTCTAGAAGTGCGTGGAAGTCCAGTCACGAAGTCCATAGATATCCCGTCCCACTTCCACTCCGGGACCTCCAAGGGTTGTACCAAGCCTGCTGGTACCTAGTGCTCTGCCTTCACCTGCTGGTAGGTGAGGCATCGAGAAACAAACTCCGCCACAACCTTCTTCATGCCCGGCCACCAATGCTGTCGTCTGAGATCCTGGTACATCTTCGCCACTCCAGGATGTACCGCCAAAGGAGAAGTGTGAAACTCTCTCAGAACCTCTTCCCATAAAGAAACTAGTACCAAGGTACGTCCTCTGAAAAGGACGTTGTGCTCTGCTCCAAAGGAGAAACCATCAGGTGCCTGTCTTGAGGATATCTGTGCACGCTGCGTCTCACAGTCAGCATCCCCACGTGGTGCCTCTCTGACCCGCTGTAGTAGTGGAGGGGTGACTGTGAGAGACTGAAGGAAGGATGCTCCATCTCTATCTACGAAGGATATCTGCAAAGAGGCTAGCTGCTCTGTCGCCTCCTCAAGTAGCTGAATGCCCGTCCTTCTGCTGAGAGCATCGGCTACTACGTTCCCCTTCCCAGGAGTATAGACTATCTCAAAGTCATAGTCCTGGAGGAACTCGAGCCATCATCGTTGTCTCAGGTTCAGGTCCTTCTGAGAGAAGATGTACCTGAGACTCTGATGGTCAGAAAAGACTGTAAAGTACTCGCCCATCAGGTAGTGTCGCCATGTCTTCAGAGTGAAGACCACTGCTGCTAACTCCAGGTCATGGGTAGCATAGTTCTTCCCATGCTGCCTCAACTGACGTGATCCATAGGCGTTCACGGCCCGCTCCTACATCACGACACATCCGAGTCCGGTCCCTGATGCATCGCAGTAAACTACGTACCCTACTCCCTCCTCAGGAAACCTCAAGATAGGGGCGCTGGTCAATCTCTGTCTCAGCTCCTGGAAGCTTTTCTAACATCTATCTGACCAAACAAAGGGTTTCCCATTCTTCTTCAAAGCTAAGAGTGGTGCCAAAACTCTGGAGAATTCTAGCACAAATCTCCGATAGTATCCATCTAGTCCCAAGAAACTCCGCACCTCCGTCACGCTCCTGGGTGGCTCCCAAGCTAGCACTGCCTCGATCTTCGCAGGATCCACCGCAACTCCCACCTCAGAGATAACGTGCCCTAAGAAGTGGACCTCACGTATCCAGAACTGGAACTTCGAGATCTTACCATAAAGCTGGTGCTCTCGGAGTGTGTCTAGTACAAACCGCAAGTGGTAGGCGTGATCCTCCTTAGTCGTTGAGTAAATCAAAATGTCGTCGATGAAGACCATGACAAATCGATTCAGGTATGGCTGAAAGATCCTGTTCATGAGGGCCATGAACACTGCTGGAGCATTGGTTATGCCGAACGGCATAACCAAGAACTCATAGTGGCCATACCGACACCTGAAGGCTGTCTTCTGCACGTCCTCATCCCGAACTCTGAGCTGATGATAGCCTGACCTGAGGTCTATCTTTGAGAACCACCGTGCTCCCTTGAGCTGATTGAAGAGGTCATCAATCCTCGGTAGTGGATACTTATTCCTTAATATCACCTGGTTCAGGAGAATATAGTCGACACAAAGTCGCAAGCTCCCGTCCGCCTTCTTGGTGAACAAAATCGGGGAATCCCAGGGTGAAACACTGGGTCGGATGAATCCCTTTCCCTGCAAGTCCTCCAACTGTACTCGTAGCTCTCGAAGCTCAGCGGGGGCCATCCAATATGCTGGAGTCGATATCAGGGCTGTCCTGGGGTACAATTCAATATAAAAGTCTACCTCTCTGTGAGGAGGTAGTCCTGGAACGTCTTCGGGGAAAACGTCCGCATACTGATCCACCACTACAGGAAAACCAGGACTCTGCACGTCAACTGCTCCTAGTGAGGCTAGCCAACTAATGAGTGATGGGTTGTCCTATCCTCTGCGAGAGTCTATCATGTACTGCAAAGGCTCCCTTCTCGCCAGTGAAGGTGAACCTGCTCCCGTCGGTGCGTACACATCGCACCTTGCGCCTAATACAGTCGATTTGAGCATGGACTGTAGATAACCAATCCATGCCCAAGATGACGTCGTAAGGCCTCGACACTGCTATAAGAAGATCCCAGCCGAAGCTCTCGCCTCCTAGAGTAAGCTCACACTACCAGAACCAGTGCGTAATCGTCGAGTCTGTTCCCGTAGGAGTCTCTATCCGTAAGGATCGAGCCAACGGCTCTGTCGAAATCTTCGAGCTCCGAACAAGGGCAGCGGTTATGAAAGAGTGACTCGCTCCTGTGTCTATAAGAACTGCAGTAAGGTTGGAATAGACATAGATAGTACCTCGAATCATCTCGGGAGCACCGTGGTCGTAGGCCTTCGCTGCCTGGAGTTGTGTTTGTCTCTGCCCACCAGCTCCCTGTGGCTAGGGTGGACCTCCTGGTGGTGGTGGTGGTAGAGCCTCAAAGCGTCACCCACCACCTGCTGCTCGGCCAGCTCCTCTGCCTCGTCCTCCTACTCCCTGCGGACCGCCACGGTCGACCCTCTGCCTCTGCATGGGTGTCCCCTCAACCGTTTTCTGCTCCTCGGCACGGCGGGTCGGGCAGTCACGAGCCATGTGGCCCTGCCCGCCGCATGAGTAGCACTGCCTGCCTCTCGAAAGACTGGCTCTGTGCTGTGTGCCCCGCACTGTTGAACCAGTGTCCTGAGGTCATCTGCCTGAGGGTCTGGTCTGCCTGGACCCATGAGTCATCCGTCGACTTCCTGCTGCAGAAGAATCTGCTACATGCCGCCCTGCGGTGGGTCTCGGCGCTGGTGTAGACTCAGTAAGAAAGGTCTCGATCAAAAGGGCTCGCTCTAGTACTCCTGTCTGGGTCGGAATGCTTAGGGAGATCAGTGATGCCCTGATCTTATGTCTCAACCCCTGATCAAAGGTCCAGGCCCAGAAGAATGGGTCTCGTACCATGTCTGTCGAGTAGCGTGAGAGATCGGTAAATCTCGCCGAGTACTGGGCGACCGTCAAGCTGCCCTGCCGCAGCTGAAGAAGCTCCTAGATGCGCACCGCACGGAGGGTGGCCGGGACGAACTCTGAGCGGAAGAGGATCTCAAAGTCTGTCCAGAGAAGATATGCCTCATCGTGCACCTGGAGCATCAAGCTCCACCATCAGGCCGCTGCCGCGTGCAGTAGGCTCGCTGTGAGGATCACCATGAGGTCTGCTGGTGTCCTCACTAACCAGAAAACTCGTACCACTGCCTCCAGCCAGTCCTCAGCTGCCTGTGGGTCCATCTCCCCGCGGAACCTGGGCGGTCGCGGGTGCTGGAACTCATGCAGTGCACTAAGGCGACGTGCATCGTCAGCGGCTGGGGTTGGAAGCATCGGTGGCTCGGCGGGTAAAGGTACCGCTGGTGCCTCAGCTGTCAAAGGGCCCTGCACCGAGGCCTCATCGCTCGGTGGGCTGTCATCACACTCAACTCTCAGAACCCTAGCTGGCTGCCATCTTGGGGCCATCCTGAAAAGGAAACAAGTGCGCCACGATCAGAACAGTATTCCTGGTGAGCTGACACAAAGTAATCACAAAGAAAACTTGAAACACACATGCAATTAATGTTTTCATGCATTAAGTCGGAAATCAGAAGTCATGGTCCGGGTGTACGGATACGTCAGCCACCACACCAACACTGGACTCCCTGAACTGATAACCACACTCAATACGTGTAACACTATTGCTTCACATAGAAAAATATCAGAGTCCTGAGTTCTACAGTAGAACTGAACTCCTCTGATACCAAATGTGACAACCGGGTCCCGGTGACAGCACAGCCACCCCGCCTTAACATGGTCGTCGGGTCCTGGCCAACCAGGTAGGACCGAACTCCTCTAATACCAAATGTGACAATCGGGTCCTGGTGACAGCACAGCCACCCCGCCTTAACATGGTCGTCGGGTCCTGGCCCACCAGGTACCACTAGTTGCCCCGCAGACACGTGGGGCCCACCCTAGAGTCCACCCACATGCCTGAACGGGTTATCTGACTAATGAAAGTCCCCACAGGCCAACACTTGTCCTTTCCAGTGTGTTTTGTCCTCACTCACACACACCCTGGGAAACTTCCCAGAAGTTCACCCACCTTGATCACTACTTCAGGCCAAGCACACTTAACTGTGGAGTTCTAACCAGGTAGGCTCCCGAAAAGGAAGGTGCACCTTTTTGACATGAGTCATATCATTTAGTCATTTAACCCTTTATCATTTGGGGGTGTTACAATCACCCCCCCACCCTTTAGAGCACAACGTCTTCGTTGTGGGCCCTACATCTCAACCTAGGTAGTGCACCGCACTTAAGGCTAGGTACCACCTCTGATACCAATTTGTCACAACCCGTCCTCGGGGCCCATGCCGTGACTACCCCAAGCCCACCTTCCATAGGCCAGGGGCTGGCGACTAACACTAAGGCATAAATCCTGGTAAAAAGGGAAGGCATTGCCTTTGTAAGGTAAACAAACACCACAGAGCAAGCAAGAAGTATAAGTAAACACTAAGTAAAAACTAAGTACAACAGTAAGTGTGGAAAAGTAAGTGGGCCAGTATACAAACTCAAACTGAAAGTAAAGTACAACTGGAATGGGGAAAAATAGAAACTGAAAAGTAAAGTCGCAACGTCAAGTCGTCCACTGGAAGTCCCACCTGAAGGGTGAGTACAGATAGCCTCTACAGCTCCTCGGGTCCAGTCGTCCACTCCGAGTACATCCCGCCCAGTGGTCCACCTCCAGGTACCGTCCTACTCCGCAAGCCTCAACCACGATAAATGTTGTCCGTCGTCTGCAACCAACACAATGTAGTATGGGCATATCCCATGCAGGGGTGAGTATAAGTTACTCAGTAGGGACCCCGAGACCCCCAAAGGTCTCCCAAAATCCACAAAGGATAATCCACAAAGGAAATATGCAATCACGAAGTAACATCCGACACTGCTTAGGTATATGCCCATACATATACCTAAGTCATCAATTCTCGTTCGGCTCCAACATCCAAGCCCAAGTACAACCCAGTCCACACAGGAAAGCAAAACATAAATCCACACAGGATAGCACAACACAATCCACATAGGAAAGTAGAACGTAAATCCACATAGGATGGCACAACACAATCCACATAAGAAAGTAAACAGTATTCAGCTCACATAGGTATACTTCTTCAAAAGACGATAGAGATGATCAGATATTGCCACTGATTCATCTAAGTCATCAGACCCACAAAGGATCGATAGGTACTAACCCCCGTAATGACCCACATAGGATCTGACCCATAAAGGATCGATAGGTAACTAACCCCCACAATGACCCACATAGGATATGACCCACAAAGGATCGATAGGTAACTAACCCCCGCAATGACCCACATAGGATCTGACCCATAAAGGATCGATAGGTAACTAACCCCCGCAAAGACCCACACAGGATCGGACCCACACAGGATCTGTAGGCGTTGGCTCACACAGAACCGCTGAGCGCTGACCCACACAGGATCGGACCCACACAGGATTGGTAGCACTGATCCATGTAGGATCACTGAGTGTTGTAGTCGTCACCGTCAAATCCACTGAGGATCTCTGTACAGTCGTCGTCGTCGTCACAGTCGTAACGCAGCCAGCTCTAGGGTTCCCGCACACAGCAAGCTCGTTCGGGAGGGTCTTCTCCACGAGCCGAGATTCTGATACATCAACTGACACATAGTCCAGATTTGATGTATCCAAAAGTTCTGTATCGTCAACAGGAACTCAACGTCGCAGACGGCGCGTCAATCGGACGCCCGGTCTGAGAGTTATTGGCTTTTTCGTCCCAGGGGCTCGGTTGGTTTTTAAGTCAAAACCAACCTGACCGTACTCCACCTGTGTCCAAACCTTGGTCGGAGTAAGCCAAAAGATCCTTCTCACTAAGAGGAATCAAACAAAGTCAACGGCACGTCAATCGGACGTCCGGAGCTCAAGATATGAGTGTTTCCGCTCTGAGGGCCCGGTTGGTTTCGTGTACGAACCAACTCGTCTGAACTCAAAGTATTCCGAAACCTTGAGTGAGATATACCGAAACGACCGTCTCGATCCAAGGATCGCATCACAACTGACAGTGTGTCGATCAGAGGCATGTATCACAAGTTATGGGCGTCCGACCGGAAGAGATTCGGTAATAAGGGGTACGGGCCCGGCCTGATACCCCCGGGGTCGACCCGAACCGGGTCTGGGTCCGGCCCGCTTGGGCACGGCCCATCCCGGCCCGGCCCGGACTAGGCACGGCCCGGCCTGGTCGCGGCGCGCTGGGCGCGCTGGCCAGGCGTTCGGCCAAACGGTCGAGCCGTTGAGGAGGGGGAGCCTGCCCCCATGTTTTGTAACCTCGGCCCCCCTTAATGGGGGCCGCTCAGCTGGCCGGTCGGGGGTTTGACCCCCGGCTTTCCCTTGTCCGGTAGGCCCACAACGGCCGGCCGGTTTCTGCCACCATGGGACCGGCGACGGCCGGTCCCCTCCCTGCTCCGACACCGGCGGCCCGACACCGGCCGCCGGTCACCCTGCTCCGCCGCAGCCCAGAACCGGCCGCGGCCATGGTTTGTCCGGCGCAGCGCAACGGCGCTGCACCCCTCCGCCACGGCCCCGCTCAGGCCGCGGTGTCTTCGGATTTCTTCGACGCGGCGCGATGGCGTCACGTCCTTGTTCGATTTCACAGCGCGGCGCGACGGCGCCGCACATTCCTTGCTGCATAATCCCGCGCGGTGTGACGGCACCATGCCATTTCCGTTCCAAACCAAATTAGAAACAACATCAATAATGGAGGAGGGTCGGCCGTGTTTGTGCGGTCCGGCCCCCTCTCGTTAATCGATAGCAATTGGTCATATTACACGAAGAGCATCAAGATAGAAATTCACGAACAAAAATTAAACAAACCCCTACCTTGAGCGTAGCTTGAACGGAGGTTCGTCGAATGAGGATTCGTCGTGGAATATTCGTCGCGGGAAGAGGCGTCGCAGAAGGAGACGTTGACCTCCAAGGAATCCGGCATTCTTCGCGTTCTTCGTGTTCTTCACCGAAGAGGAAGGAGTTCTTCAAGCTCTTAGCTTTTCTCCCAAAGACTCTCAAATCAACAAGACTCCAACAAAAATAAAATAAGTCCCTTACTTATTTTATAAACACAACTTAAGGTTTGAAAATCAAAAGTTTGAATTAATCCACATAATTAATTATCACAAGTTGTCAAAATTAATGAAAGGTTATGGAAGGTTAAAGAAGGTGAAGGGGTAGGGTTCGTGTGGGCCCCACCACCTTCATAACCTCCAAATGGAAGTTGGGTGGTTTTTCCCAACTTCCACCCAAAGCTTAATCCACTTAAAGTAAAAATAAAAATTGTTGCATAATTTTTATTTTTACCTTCCTCATAAATTAACAACTTCTCTCATGTAAACGCAACTCTGGAAATGGCGTTCCTAAGCAATTACCAGCTCTACGGTTCCATCGGTGCCCTCGGAATTCGATTCCGAGCACTGGTTCAAAAGTTAGAAATTCCCGCTTATTCGTTCACTGAACGTACCCGAGCTAAACTTCGGCTAGGAATTCCGAGCACACCGGGCCTCGGAATCAAGTGGAATCAGAAACTGCATTCTTGTAAAATCCCAAAGAAAATTAAGAAAAAAATTTCCTTGAATTTTACGGGTCTTTACATTTTCAAAGGAAATTGTGTGGGATTGTCTTATCCTGGGTTCAGGGTGTATGAATTTTACATGATTTTTGATAAACCATGAAAAAGTTATTGAGGGGTTCCAAATCAGTTTTTCATAGTCGACGCATAGTTAGTAAACTGTGTGTCTAAACCATGTGGGGAGGTTTTTTCTAGACATTTCCTTGTGCATTATTGGTGTTCGATTTGGAAAACCATGTGTCCAAAACATACGACCACCCATATTTTCATTAAAATAGTGTTTTTACCATTTTTCACCTTTAATATTTTTTTTATACCACTCCCCCTTTCTTCCCGTCATGTGTTTCATTCTAGGAGGGTATCTCCCCATTTCTCCCTACAAACCCCCTTCATTTTAGGATGGTTTTAGTGTGTGTTCTTAGGTAATTTGATGTATGTAACCTTTCCTACTCTCCCCCTTCTTTCTATCATTTATTGGATTTTAATTTTAGTTTCCTTCACTGAGGGATTTGATTATAATTCTACTATATCATGGTAAAATTTTACAAGGATGGCAAGGATTTGGCATGGCTTGGTGGGAGGGAGTCCCAAGACAAATCCTACACATATTCACTCATCATTTCAGAAAAGGTACAATTATTGGTGGGGTTTTTTTAATATATAATTAAATTTAAATTAATTTTCATGTAATTGGGCATCATGTGTTAGGTATTTCACTCATAGATGTGTTGAGGGTGCTTTACAATCCTTTTGTGGGTGGTTGATCGAGGGTTTGGAAGGCATAATCCCCTCAATGAGTTTTAAATATTTATTAATATTTTTAATTAAATTCAATAATTCATTTTAAATTGCTTTAAAAAAATTAATTACCTTTTATAACATGAATTAGGTGCCCCAATTGTTTGTGGAGTGTGGTTTCGAGAATGAATATTTGGTGGTTACATTGTGAGGTAGAGTGGGGGTTGATTTTTGTGTCATTTCTCTTTTTATAGTCATTTAATTTAATTTAAATGAATAACTTGGATTTTTAAGGACACATTAATGGTTTATTTACTTTATTTTGGGTAAGGTTTGGGCTTTAGGTGCCCTGAAGAGAGGTATTTGTTTGGAAGACCCACATTATTGGATTAGCTTTGAGGGAACACCTCATGCATCAAATGGTGATGCGTAGTGGCGATGAAGATGTGGTTCTTGGGTGATCTATCCATCCTTGAACTGGTTGTGGTCTTGTTATGGTATTTTTAAAGTTTCACCTCCCAAGTGGGATGTGACAGTGAGTCATATAGGTTTTTAATGGCCATAGTGAGTTTCCTTAAGTGAGAAAATGTTGGATAGAATATTCCCCTCATGGATTTGTTTTTGAAACCATCTATATAAGAAGTGTGGGATGAGACCCTAATAAGGTCTTTATCTAAATGGTACCTTGTCCTTGGAGTTCCAAGGGTTTTTATTTTTATGATTCTTGGAAAATTCTCAGAAGTTGGGAATGAGATATGTATTGGATGGGTATGTTGTAACATCTCCTATATATAAGCCTAGATGATTATGTTTTATTTGCCTTGGGTTTTTGAGTGATTTATCAATTTTTAGTTTGTTTTTTTCCTTTTTTATAGGTTGGAACCATGAGATTTTGGGCATGGTAGGGTTCTGTTGAGCTGTGTTTTGATATGGGTCTGAGAAACCCCAGAGGTTTCCCTTGTGGGTAGATTAGTGATGTTGTTTGAGGTGTTGGATATGGAAGATCCTTATTTGTGTTGAGATGACACCATAGAGTGTTGCACATGGCTGGGATCCATTGGTCTATTTTTGGAAATTGTTAGTTGGAGGGACCTTTAGATGCCTCTATAGGGTTTTTTATGATCAAGGATATGTTGGATGTCATTGTGGGCTTCATGAAGTTTTCTATTATAATGGGCTTGGACCAGGGAGTTGGATAAGTTTGAGGATCCCTTAATAGGGTGTCCAATTTTTTATTTTTTCTTATTTATATTTGAGGATAATTTTATGGGCATGTTCCAAGATCTTGGGTGCACCTAGGGATCCCCTTGTAGGTTATCTTATTGAGTTATGACCCTAGAGACCATGGGATCTATGAGCCTTGGTTGATTTATAGTTAATCGATGTTGATTATTCTACAGTTTAGATGATGGTTTTGAAATTTATTCGATCAATTATTTAATATCCTTTAAATGATTGTGTTTAAGGAAATTTCTTCTTTAAACCTTGGTGTGAGAGGAGACATTTCAAATATCTTTAGATCGGGTGTTGGTCCAGAGTTTGATCTGGTTCTCTCCTCTATTTTCTGGTTGGTTGTTGTTATATGAGCATGGGGAGCTAATAGATGATCTGGATGAGTGAATCCCTCTAGTTGGGAGTTATGATATAGCTAGAGGTTTGATGTAGTGGATATTGAGCACTCTTGGTTTCTTATATGGGATCCCTTGGATAGTGTTTCTATCAGGCACATGGATGGATGGGACCCCTAGGATAATATTTCTATCAGGCCCTTGGATGGTGGAACCCTTGGGGAAGTGTACACTATTGGGACCTCATTTGGAGCTTGATTGTTTTTGAAATACTTTTAGGATATGATAGGTTCTCTAGGGTCTGATATAGAGTCTTATCGCTAGTTCAGATTATATTATTGGAGTCTTAGAGCCCGATAGAGTTTTACATTGTCATTTTGGTCACCTATAGTTATTCCTTAGGGTCTGGAATTCATGTTTTTCCTTATGTTGTAATTTTTTGAGATCCTATATAGATCTTTCATATGCACCTAATATCATGAGGTTGTTTGATCCACATGCTATAAATCCTTTAATATGGGATAGAGTAGGGGTAGATTTACCTTGAGTGTTAAGATAGAATCTACAATTGGTTGTTTTATTCATTTTTTTAGCCCCTTGGTTTTTTTAAAATTTATTCCAACTGTTATTAGTTTTCAACTAGGTTAGGAATATCATGTGTTCATGAACTTATTATGATAGAAAATTATAGGTTCACTATTGGGGGTGACCTACAGATATTTATTTTTCACCCTAGTACATTCACCTTTGTGTGCGTATAGCCAGTATATCTATTTTAGGTTGGATCATAGGTTTAGTAGTGGATTGTGAGAAGGCTCGGTGTTTCTTGATCAAGTAGGATAGCTTATGTGGGGTATTTAGAGTGAGCTGGTGCATTTTGGCCATTGTGGAGATTGGGTATGTGGTATGTCTTGGAGTTGGAAGTAGAGCCTGATGTATTGATTTTTAGTTTTTTTTATTTTTTGTATGTGGTCGAACCAATGGATGACTAGTTTTTTTGTCATTCTTTGAGTTTATATTACTATATTCCACAATTTATTTATTATGGAATACTATTTTTTAGTTTATATACAATATGTAATCTAATGTTTGTGGATTTGTATGAGTTAATTTTATTTCTACTTTTTTTGCACTCTGGCTAGAGGGTATAGTCTCCCCACAATATCATTTAAACCATCAGTACTAGTCCATGTCCTCTGGCATATAGGGATTCATTCTTGAGGCCTTATGGTGATTCGAATTGGGTGACGTGTCAGGTTGAACCACACCAGTTATCTAAAAAATGGTATTAGTGATGTCTGGTCTTTTTATTTGAAGAGTTGGTAGACAAGTAGTCTAGGAATGTGTTGGAACTTCTGATGGATATTGGACCGGTGTGTCATAAAAACCTTTATTAATAATAATTATAAGTTGATAGTGCATGAGGATGTTGTTCTTGGTTTTTGTTTTTACAGTTTTGTGATTTCACCTAATGTGATGCACTTGTGTTTGTGGATTTTTTTTATTTATTGGTTTTTGGCCCTTGGACCATGGAAAAAAGGCTAGTGTTCATGCATCATTCTAGTCACATAGGATTCACATGAAATATTTCTATCTATGTGTGTTATTTCACTAAAAATGGAGGTTTAATTTTTTAAAGTGTTGTAAAAAAACTATATGGAGTTGTTCTATATACATTCTTGTTGGAATTATACTCAACTGAATTGCAAGTATGTACTTTCTTCTAATAAAATATCACATGAATATTGTGGAAAGAGGTTTTTTAGTGTTATATATTAAATCCCTTCATAAAGGGATGCATAGAGACCCTATGTGGGTTAGTGTGGGTGTTGGATTCCCTATTTTTGTTGGTGGCTTGATGAGGGAAAGGATTTCTAAGAGTTGTTTGGATCAATCTTGAGTTTCCTTAGTTTTGAGGTTGAGAACTAAGAGTTATTTTGGTGTTGAGGTTGGTTGATAGGTCTGGTTTGGTTAGGTTCATGACCCTATTCTTTTTGTTGTGCTATTAGTGGTGGTGGGAAAGTGGTTAGATGATCATGGTTTAAATGATGCTTGGGTGGAGGGTGGTCATGTGTTTGATTGTGGAATGAAAAAGATACCTCAATTTTTAAGAGGAGTGTCAAGTTAACTTAGTAATGTTGGAGATTATCGGCATGAGGAGTATGGTCAATGGTTTAGTCATGTTATCCTAGGTTTAGTGGGATATGGCTCACATGAGCATGAATTTGGTTTGTGATTAGGTTGCTCAGAAACATGAAACGGTTGTGCTTGATTGATCCTAATTTTTTTAATAGTGTGGAGGTGTGTGGGGGGGTTTCATGGTGTTTTTTGGATGGTTTAACATTGGAGGTTATTTTGAGAAGTGTTTAGATCATTGTAAATCCCAAGCAGTGTTGTTGCGATAGGATCTATTGAGATCTGAGCTTGAGGAGCGAAGTAAGGGGAGCCTATTAGTGGGGATACAATCATAGACCATTGGAATAAATCATTCCTAGTGAGGTAAGAACATTAAGTGGTTACCATTTTTGATTTAGAACTTAAGTGTAAGTGGGTTGGCCACATCCAATCAGCATGTTTAGTGGCATATGGAGCATGGGCCATGGAGTTTAGTGTTTTTTTGTAAGAAAATTATGGGGGTACTCCTATGGTGGGGATAATTCTCTCAGCCATGGGTTGGTCATGTGGCTTTAGGGTGTTACTTTTCAGTTGGGTCTGGATAGATCTGGTTCTATGGTAAATAATATATTCAAATTTGGAGGCATCATTTTATGGAGTCCATATGTTGTATCAGGATCGAGGTGGTGTTGGCGATACCCTAAATGGTATGGTTGGTGTTTTTGTACATATTTGGATGCGGTAGGTTAGGAAACTCATTGGAAAAATGTTTGAGATGAGGTCCTGGTAGTTCGGGGATCAAACTGGGGATTTATAGAGAAGGACCAGTGTGTCTGGTCTTGGAAATTAGAGTTTCATAGTGAAATCATGTTTAGTGTTTAGATACAGAATATAGATAGTTATTAGTGGGATTGTGACTAGGTTTGGTTGTTCTTATTGTTTTACTGACCACTGAGGCTTCTTGTGGGTGATAAGTGTTAATGTTGAGGAGTTTATAACGATCTTCATAGTTACAAGTTTTGAAAATCCAGAAGAAGTTTGAATTTTTGTCCCATTGAGGGTTTTTTCAGTGAATTCAAATTCCAAATTAAATTTCAAGAGTTTGAGCCTCTTTTTGAAGTGTTTTGGGTGTGGTTTGAGGTATAAGAAGTAGCTCAGACAAAGATCAATAGCTTCAGGTGTGAGTTGGAGTTTTTAGGATCTTTTGGCCTTGTGCATGGTTGAGTGTACATAGTTGAGTGAAAACCATGATTAACTATAAGTATCAAGGTGTTTTTAGATCTATTTTTAAAGTGAATAGTTTAGGTTTATGGCTTGATCATGGTTTAGAGAAACCCATGGGAGTTTTAGAGGAAATCATATAAGCTTGGATTGTCTTGGGTGTTGGGTGAATGACTTGTGCATTGTTGTAGATAAATCATGTAGAAGTTAAATAGGGTATATGATCCCTTTTTCATAGTTGGTATATAGTTAGTAAACCATGTAGATAAAACATATGATGAGGTTTTCTTTAGGAAGTTCCTTATGCATGGTTAGTACACGGTTTGGAAAACTAAGCATCCAAACTATGAAGCCACTCATGTTTTCATTAAAATTGTGTTTTTATGATTTTTCCCTTTGGTATTTTCCCTCTCTCACTCCCCTTATCTTCCCTTTGTGTGTCATATACCTATAAGTTATATCCCCCTTTTATCCCTTCAAACCCCTTTTGATTTAGGATGGTTCTCGGGTGCATTATTCAATGATTTGAGGTAGTAATATTTTCCTCATATCCCCCTTCTTACTCTCCTTAGTTTTACATTTTATTGTCCTCTGATTATGGTTTTGATTCCAATTTCACTAGAGCATTTTGGAATTAAATGAGGATATTGAGGCTTTGGTGTGTCATGGTGAGAGGGTATCCCGAGATGGAGTGTGCATTCCATCTCTCATTATTTCAGTTGAGGTATGATGCTTGGTGGATTTTTCTTAAATCTTCAATTGAATTGGATGTAATTTTTATGTAATTAGGCTTAATTCATTAGGTATTTCACCCATCATGGTTTCAAAGGTGATTTTTGGGCCTTATGTGGGTTTTTCATCAAGGTTTCAAAAGGTGGAATTCCATCGGTGAGTTTTAAATATTTATGTCTCATTGAAATTTAATTGATTAATTCATTTTAAATTGTTTTAATTAATTTAATTTCATTGTATAGCATGAGTTAGGTTCCCCAATTTTTGTTGGAGTTTGGTTCTGGGCCTGAAGCTTTAGTTGTTATGATGTGATTTAATATGTGGGTTATTTTTGTGTGGATTTACTTTTTATAGTTATTTAATTTAATTTAAATGATTGCCTTGGATTTTGAAGGACCCTTAAGGTTTTATTTGTTTTGTATTGGGTTATTCTTGGGTTTTAGGTTCCTTGAAGAGTGGTATTTTTTTAGGACACTTGTTCTTAGCTTTGTTCTAAGGGCACACCTCGTGAATCCTATATTGATGTGTCATGGAAATGAGGAGGAGGTTATTGGGTTCCATCCTTGTCCTTGAACTAATTATGGGATTTTTCAGCCCGTTTAGAGTGTTTCCTTCTGAGTGGGATGTGATGGTGAGGCTTGAGTGTGTTTAGTGGTCATGGTGAGTTTCCTTAGGTGGACCAAGATTGTACATGAGGTTCCCCTCATGGATTTTGTTTTAGAACCCTCTATGTGAGAGGTACGGGATGAGACCTTAATAGGGTCATGATCTAGATGGTACCTTGTCCATAGAGTTCTAAGGGGGTTTATTTTTTGGATTCTTGGAAAGTTCCCAAATTTTGGGAATGAGAAATGTTTTGGATGGTCTTGTTGGTACATCTCCTAGACATAAGGATTATTGATTATTGTTACTTGGCTTGGGTTTGTGAGTAATTTATTAATGTCTAGTTTGGTTTGAACCTTTGGTATAGGTTGGTATCATGAGACGTCGAGCATAGAAGGGTGTTGTTGATATGTGTTTTGAGATGGGTCTGAGGGACCCTCTAGGTTTCCCTTATGGGAGATTTGGTGATTCCATTTGAGGTTTGGATCTATAATACCACTTTTGGTCTATGATAACACCATGGGTTGTTGATCACGATTAGTATACATTAGTCTATTTTTTGTAAATGGGTCTTAGGAAGCCCCTTTGGATGCCCCTATGGGTGTTTTGCTGATTGAGAATTAGTTGGAGGTCATTAAAGACCTCTATTATTTTTCCCTTATAATGGGTTTGGTCCAGGGAGTTAGATGATTTTGAGGAGTCCCTCATAGGGTGTCTTATTATTTTTTGTACTTATGTCCATTTGATGGTCATTTGAAAAGCATGGACTGAGAGCTTGGGTGTGGTTAGGGATCCCTTTGTAGGGAATATTGTTGAGATGTGACCTCAGGAACCACATGATCCCCGAGCCTTGGTTGACCAAGATTTTATTGGTGCTGATGGATGAATAGTTTATATGATGGGTTCAAGTGTTAGTTTACTCATTATTTGATTTCTTTATCTGAGGGTGTTTGAGTCAGATTATAATCATGCCCTGTTATGAGAGGAGACCTTTGGGATATCTTCAAATAACATGTTGGCCTAGATTTTGATCTGGTTCTCTTTTATGTTTTTTTCATTTAATGATAGATGGGTATTGGGAGATAATGAATGATTTGGATGAGTGAGCCCCTCTAGTTGGTAGTTATGAGTTGGCTATAGGTAGGATGTTGTGGATACTGAGTGCTCCCATTTTCTTGTATGGGACACCTAGGATAGTATTTCTATTAGGTCAATGGATGGATGGGACCCCTATGATAATATTTCTATCAGGCCCAAGGATAAAGTATCCCTTGGGTAATTGTACACTATCACACCCTCGTTTGGAGCCTGATTGGTTCTACAAGACTTTCAAGACATGACAGGTTCTCTAGGGTCTAGTGTAGAATCATGTCTCTAGATTAGATCATGTTATTTGAGTCTTAGATCCAGATAGAGTTTTTTGTTTTTGTTTTTTTATTCCTATGGTTACTACCTAGGGTATAGGATTCATTCTTATCCTCACATTATAAATTATGGATCCCCTGTGTAGATTTAGTGAATACACCTAATGTTGTGTGGTTAGATAATCCATGATCTATAAATCCTCTAGCATGATCCAGAATGGGGGTAAATTTACCTCATGTTTCAATATAGAACCTCGTTTTTGATGTTTTCTTCATTTATATTTATCCACCTATTTTTCTTTATTTTATACCTAATTTTATTATTTTTCAACTAGGATGGGCATATCACATGTTTGTGCACTCATTATGAGAGAAATTTATAGGTTCACTATTAGGTGCGACCTACTGAGATTTATTTATCATCCTCTATATGTGCATCTTAGTGTGCATGAAAACCATATTTCTTATTTCAGATTTGAGCATGAGTTTCATAGTGGATTGAGTGGTGGCCTGATATTACTTGATTAGGTCGGATGGATCATGAGGTGTATGTGGATCAAGTTGGTGTAGGTTTTCCATTGTGGAGACCAAGTATATAGTATTTCTCATATTTGAAAGTAGAGATAGACATATTTATTCTCAGATTGGTTTATTTTTCATATGTGGTTGGACCAGTGAGAAACCGGTTTTTTTAGCATGATTTGAGTTTGTATGACTGTATTCCACATTTCATTTATTACAACATGCCATTGATTCAGTTTATTTATTTTGTGTACTCTGATGTTTATAGATATGTATGAGTTTAGTTTATTTCCACTTTTATTGTACTTTTATTTGATGGTATAGTATTTCCACAATATCTTTTAGACCCTCACCACTAGTCGAAAACCTTTTGCATACAGGGAGGCACACTTGAGGCCTTGTGACGAGCTAAATCAAGTGAGATGTTAGGTCAACCCAAAATGGTTATCTACATTATGAATATATATATATATATATAATGAATATATATGATATTTACATTATTACTAACATTCTACATACCATGATCAAAGTGCAAGGACCATAACCACCGAACCAAAACATATATGAAAAATGAAGCTGTTAACACCCAAAATGATGATGATGATGAAAGATTATTAATGAATTAGTGATAAAATATTATAAGTAAACCATATATGGTATTATAATTATAAATATATTTTTTTATAATTATAATAAATTTAAATTTATTATACAAGAGGTTAAAAGCACTTATGAAGAAGGTGAGACTTGAGGTAAGGGTTTATCATCTCACTTTCGGTTTTGTAAGACATATTCCATATTCACCACTTGTTTATTTCATGTGGTGTATATAGTACTAATTTGATATGTTATATCATGAATATATTTATATTCATGGTATTTAAAGTTTCATTTGAAGTTATTCCTTCTGTGGGGGTTATGATTCAAAAGTTACCAAAGTGGTAAGAGATTTATCTTATAGTCTCATTTCCTTTTAGGATTATTTATATTAAATTTACATTGAGGGAAATTATATACTCTGTATCCTTTAAAAATCATATAGTTTATTCTAATCTTGTTATTTTTTGGGTTTTCAAGTTTTAATTTCATTCTCCTCTCTTTGGTATATAAAACAATTGAGAAAATGTTTTTAAGAAAAGTTTACTTTATTTTATCTTTGGTCAGGAATATTTTTTTTCATCTCTATATTTTCTTTAAAAAAATTTAGAATTTTTAAAATATTCTAAAATGATTTATTAAATTAATTTTACCCATGTTTGACTTTATATAAAAAGGTTTAAAAGGAATATTCTTGTCATTTTTCTAATGAGGTACTTTTTACTAAAGGTGTGAACATAATATTTTTTTAACATATAAAATACAAATGAATTTTCCTAGAATCATTAATACTCTTTGATTTTAAGATTCATTTATAAGTTTCTATGGTTCTTTTAAAATATTTTTTTTACTAATATTCTGGAAAAAACTATTTTAAATAAGTGTTTTCAAAATGAAAAGGGTATTTTCCTCAAGAAATGTTTTAGTGGTATTTTAATGGTATTTTCATCTATGAAAACAACCATTGATATTACTTATAATTATCTATGTATATTATCCAATTATACCATCCTTATTCTTTCTCTGTATGGTTATTGATCATGATGATGAATTCTTGATGAAACCTATTTTATATTCCATGGGTTAAGCTATGATTAAATGATAAATGTTTTTATGATCTTGTGTCATATATATGAATGGTTTGTGATTATTTTATGGGTGGATCCATTATAGAACTCCAATTCATTTGGTGATGTGATAAATAAATTACATGAGATGATTATGATAAAAATGGTTGTAATTGTGAATATCTATGTTATCATTTTGATATGTGAGATGATTGCTTATATTTATGCTCACAATATTATGTGTGGACATGACTTTGAATATCTATGTTCACAAGATTATTATTTTTAATACTTATGATGCCACATGCCTATTTTATGAATCTTGAATAAATATTGCTTATTTAACACCCCCATTAATCATGATTCTATATATGACTTGATTTTGGAGTTTATGATCTAAGATTTTCTGGGTATGAATCTTTTAGGTTAAGAACATGTACTTGATTATATTATCATACATTTCTGATCATATTATTATCTATTATGATAGATATCTCCCATGATTACCCTTACTAAGAATATGAACTCTCCCTTTATTATGTTTTCCTTCTCTAGGTTATGATGGAAGGTTCTAAGTATGTTATGTCTAAAAGGGTACTAATATAAAGATATTTGTGGGAGATGTTAAAGACCTTTTAAGAAATATGTTGATTATGTATCTAGTATCCAAATACACTAAATCTCTATAGTCCTCAGGAATGTATTGTTTTTAGATGTTTTGAATATTCATCTAAAATAATGTAATATTTGTCTTTCCTATGTTTGGGTCACATTAGTTGGTATCAAAGTAGGGTTTATCTATTTTCAGAGACTAGGATTAGAAAAATTTAGTGAGAAACCTTAGGATAAGAATATTTATTTGAGACATCATAAGTTATGGTAAATAAAGGAATATGGTTTTCTTAGAAAGTACATACTTATATGGATAGTAGTAAGCGGATGTGGCTATGGCATAGACGAACCTAGGGGTAACAACATTGAAATGGTTGGATTGGGTATTAAATCAATCATTACTGGCACATGATGAGTGGTCCTAAGACTGCAAACCTGGATAGACACTCCTAGGGAATATGGTTAGGTTAATTTACATTCTATTTATGAATCATTATAAATAATTTTAATATATTATGACTTGGATGACCTATGTTAAACCCAAGGTGTTATATATTGAAAGGAAGGTGCCACTATTTCGATATCCTATGAATGATTTTCATTATTATATGGTTTATCACTCTTATTATTATTTCTCACATTATGAATTTTTATTTTAGTCAATGGCTGGGATAGGGAGGAACTAAGTTAACAATGGGTGTAAAGGACACTATGATGGTTGTATGAATGAGAAACCAAATCTAGAGTGAAAATATCATGGTTATTCCTAACTAGCTATTTCAATATATGATTAAAAAATTGACTATGGTGGAATTTCTAAATGAAACAAATAATATAAAAATTGAGTTTCATGAAGATCATGGAGGAAAGAAGATTCATCTACCTGCATGTTGAGAATATGGGAGGAAGCACCCAGGGAAACGTTTCAAAGGAACGAGAAGATGTTTTATTTGTGGAAAATAAGGGTATAAAACAAATAATTACAAAGGAAAAATAAATAGTTCAATATATGGAAACAAATTACAACTTGAGGTAACATTTATAGTTCAATCTCTTATGTGTGGGTGATCCTGGGCATTATCCAAGTCAATTCCCTAATCCAATGGCTAACTCCAAAACCAAGTAAGGGTATATGTTATGACAATCGTTTATGTGAAATGTTCAACACCCTAAAGTTTTAATATATGATTACCTTTAAATAATTCAATGTGCTTGATGTATTTCTCCACACACACCACTTAACTTAAACAAAATCACAGTATATTTTAACAAAATATAAATATTAAGTATGACCATTAAAACCTAGCCTTTGAATTAGTGAGAATGAATTGGAATAACCACTTTATGAAACATTTATAGAAATAAAATAATTTTCACTTTTAATATGAATTAAATTCAATTAGTATAGCTAAAACAACTAAAAACCATTTTAGGCTTAAATATATTTTTCTGAAATTTATGATTAATTTAAAGAAACTAACTATATTATGGTTAAATAATAATAAAATATATTGATAATATGAATAATATATTTCCAATAAATTAATTATTAATTTATAGGAAAAATATTAAAGATTATATAACATTTTAAAATATTATTTTCCAATATGAACAACTTTCCACTATATTCTGGGATTTTAATAAAATATGGAATTATTAAATTTTAGAAATTTATTTTGAAAAAATGAATATCATTTTAGTTTTAATCATAATAATACAATATTAATATGAATTTATGTGATTTTTCTATAATAATGTTTTAAACAGGTTGGGGTAGACCCCTTTTTATTAAATAAAGAAAACACCATATTCCTTCTAGGTAGATGGGAACTCATCACATGGTCCATAGATATAGGGGAAAATTCCCCAAGGAAGATGTCCTAAAGTCCCAATGGACATGAAATCCTATTTCATTTTCCTATAGGTCCCTGACTCATAGTTCCAACCACATTCCTTTTATATGAAGGTCCATTGTCTCCCATACGCAGACCCACCATGCTATACACTATCTTTGAGCTAGATTAACTAGACCTACCATCACCTATGCATTTCCCTACTACCCAAACCACATATTATTCTCCAACAACCATCCCCACCTATGATTTCTGCATCATCATCACCTACAACCAACCCCGCTCCTTGCACCAACATCATTATCGCCTGCAACCGACCTACCTGCCCTAGCCATCACATGTGTGTAGCTCTGTTTCCCACGTTGCCTAAATTAATCTTGGAAAACCTTCCCCTACCATCACAGGATCATTTATACCATGAAAATATTATTTTTTACCCACGCTCATGTAATAATAAGACCAATTGACCTACTAAATTGGGGGATGAGAAATGGAATGGCTAGGATTTGACCCCTGAACTGCCTGGATGCGGTGCCCGTAACCAAATATAAGTATGAATTGGAAATTAATGAAACATTTTTATAAGATAAAATATGTATTATATATGTGAATTTATAATTTTAAAAATGTTTTTTTAATTTAAAACCCCATATTATATATTTTAGAACATAAGTAATATTTTCTCAAAAAATGTTTTTAATACATTATACCATTTTATTTTAAAATAAATTTTTATCACTTTTATAAATTGAATAAAATGAAATGGATTTAAAATATATAATCAGTGGGTCCAAATTATATAATAATTACGACTTTATTTTTATGTATAATGATTAAGTTTCCTTAGGTAAAAACTAGTTATCACGGTAAAATAAAAAAGGGTAAAATTAATAATTCAAGGGGTAAAGGGATTGAAACAAAATAAAAAATGCCTATAATTATATTTATGAGGTTTTTATAGACCTTATATCTTCCCCCAATCAATTATTTATCTATTTGGATCCACTTTCCATGTTTAACATGTTCTCCCTTTATATAAAGTTGAAATATTTAAAAAAAATGTCATTCTCATCACTTGAAAAATGGGTCTCTAAACTCCCATTCAAGGCACTCATAAAAATTATGTTTCCTACTAAAAACAACCATTTTTCATTCAAATATAGTAATATTTTACCCCTTTAAGCTTTTGGTTACAATATATTAGTCTATTCCATGCATTTCTATGGGATCTTCCAAGGAAATCGCAAAGTGCTCAACATCAGTAATTATTTTTACATAACTTCTTCCATTTATATTTCTATTTTACAATTATAAATTTAAAATAAATATGAAATGAAATAATTATTGGTTATATACTTTATAATATTATGTTGTGGTAAAAATAATTAATAACCTTTTCACTTTTCTATTATGAAAAACAAAATCGTAATTAATATGTTGTGCGGACTACAACCTCCACTACACAATGTATTTCGATTTTCTTCACTAGATTACAAGAATAATATAAAAGGGTAATTTTATGAATAATTTTTATATTTATATCATATTTATCATTATAAAACAATAAACCATATTACTCTTTTCAATCATTCTTTGGAAAATGAAATCTCCAACCATGTGTTTGTGTGGACTACTGCCTCTATGGAACGATTGATTTCTGTTTTTATTTTCTTAACCACCTTACATGGATGGTTGTGAGGATTTTATTAAAGGATAAATATGATATTTATGATATCATTAATTTTACATTATAAAAAATTATGTGAAATGTTAATGATATGATCAATAAACGATTATCGTTAATTCAATTGTTTAAAATGACCAAACTAAAAAATGATCTCTTCTTTCTAAATAATGGATTAATATAAATTATCTTCAATTTTTAATTATTTATGATTATTATATATCACACTAATAATAACAAAAAAATATCATTATTCTTCTTTTATAATGATATTACAACCAAACCACCTTATAATCATCCATTAGTCATGGTAAGTTCATGATTGGGTCGGTTTAACCACCTACTTGAACAATAATATGCATTTATATCATGAAATACTATGAGAAGTTATTTATTGTTATAATATGATATAAATATTTAAATATTTCTTTATTTATATTTTATATTAATATTTAAATCAATAATTAAGAAAACACCTTTCATTCATTAAGAATCATCGAAACATGATCATCATTGATTTCAGCTTCATGGTTTGTAACCAAAACTAAAATGGAATGAACTTATAGATTTATAAATTATATTGTAAAATATATTATATTACCTTATATTAACTAATAATGATTTAATTTTGAAAAATAATAGATATAAACACCTATTTTATGAAACAAGTTCAAAGTGATAAAGATTATTTATGCTCAGTGTTGAAAATAGCTAAAAACTAATATTTATATATTTATATGTGTGTGTGTGTGTGTATAGAATGGTTATAAATGAGGTTTATATATGGATATAGTTATGAATAAGGTTATTTAGTGTGTATTTAATTATATTAATTTAATTATTTAGGATTTTTGGTGTAACTATAGAATGAATCACGACCGAGGTAAGGGGTTTTCATCTCAAATTCCTCTCTTTGAGACATGTTTAGTATTATGCACCTAATTTTATTTATTCAGTGTATATAATACCTATTTAAGATATAATATCACGAATTTTATTTTAATTATTTTATTTTAAGTTCAATTATGTCCCTTTCTTTCAAGTATTTTTGGTTTGAAAGTTTTTAAAGTCGTAAGGGTTTTCTTGGCCTCAATTCTAATTTTTTTGAGACATAATACATTTTGCGCACCATGTTTTATTTGTATGGTGTATTCATTACCCATGGATATATTTTTATCATACTATTTTTATTTAATGGGATTTACTATCCAAATAATGTTCCCTTATTCAAGTGTCTATTGATCGGGTTGTTTCCCAGGTATGACAGATTTTTGGTAACTCAACTTTAATTCATTGATTTATGATCATTCTATTAAACTTATTTCATATAATTTGGGTATATTATACCATTTTATTATATTACTCAGTATTTAATTATTATTTTATAGGGATATATATTCCTACCACATAAAACTTTTAACAAATATTTCTCACTTTTTAGGTTATAAACTTTTGAAACCACCTAACTTATTTCTCTATATGGATTATGATTGTGCTATTCAAGTACTAAATTATCTATTTACTAATTGATATATACTATGTGAACATAAAATTTTACATAATTTAGATTGGATGAAGTTCACCAAAAAATAACATAATTCTATTGACATGGGGAAAAGTATTTATATACCGTATATTGTGATTCCAATATCAATGATTATTGGAAATTTGATTATGTATTGTTTGAACATACACCTTCTTTCTCAGGATGAGTTATGATCATGTTATCCATTTTATTGACATTGGGAAATTTATGTAATTTCTCGATGATTATTGACCACTAACACAGGTTGATCATGTATTGATATTTCATATTCATCATTATACGGATATCCATGTTTCTATTCAAGAAAAGGTTTCTTAGTGAATGGTATGAAAATTCTTATTGAATATAATGGTGATTGCATTGTAATTAATTATGTGATGGGTGGTTATTATAATTATATATCCCCTTGATGAATTTATGAGTTTAATGGGACAAAACAGGTTGGGTTTTGGTTATACCTCTTCCCATGAAAGGATAATGTATTGGAATAAGGCCCTAATGGAAGGTTTTTTATGTCTGACATAATTAATTCCATCAGTATAAGATCTGTATTATTGATATTCATGTTTTCATTTATTTTAATGGATATATAATGCTCTGAATTTCAAGTTGATTATTGCTTAATTTTTTTACCTATTCCCACCATAATATTTATGCCATGCTTATGCCATTGTTTCTTCAACTGTATGTTTTCCCTTATTGAGCATTTGAGATCACCCATTCTTAAGTTTAAATTTTCCAAAATTATAAAGAAAAGTATTACAAATGATATGTCTAGAAAGATATAACATGTGAAATAATTTGTGGGAGATATTGAAGACTCGTCATGAATTAAGGTTTTTATTATATATAATGAAAAAATCCATTAGTTGAGAAATACACGGGATTTATTATTTTATGTTGTTCCCTAATTATCTAAATATATAAACCTAAAAATATCCTTTGGATATAAAATATTCCATAATAATTATTAATTTTTAATTATATATGATTATATCCAGGATTTTACATCCAGTATCGAAGAAAGTTTGTAAATAATGTGTTTATGGAAACAGGTATGGGGCGTCATATAATGATTTAAGTGTTTATGTATTGAGATTTGATAATTATTTTTTATAATTTTTTTATCAATGATATTCGGGTTATAAGAATCATGAAATGCCTAAGGATTTATTTGTAGTATTTTTTATTTAAGGATTTGCAAACATATGTTGAATGGTACCAATAACCTATAAAAGTGTTTTAGTGGTAAGGTGATATTTTTTGAAAACACATGATTGAGTGATAGATAACCATTACTATGTGAATTATGTTGATATAATAATGTTTGGTTGGGATAAATACGTGATTGATATTGATAAAGTAAATTGGATATTTTGTTTAGAGTTATTTTTTGGAAGAATTTATGTTTTCATTGAGGTTTTAAGGAAATTCAGGTTATTTTAGGAAAGGATTAGACCTTTTAAGAGAATATATGATCATGGTATTCACATTTTTGGTATATGAAATTATGATATAATTTATTTTTTGAGGTATAAATGTTAAATTTGATCATTGAAAAAAACATGTGATCAAATATTTCAGAATTTTTTTTTGGGTTTTGAATTTTGTCAAAAATATTTGAAAGGGTTATTAAGGTTAACTATTTATGGAATGGTTTAATTTTAAATTTTTATGTTATTATCGATTTTTTAGAGATTAATTTATTATTTTATTATATGAATATTTTTCCATATTAGATAACTTTTTCTAACTATTTTGGTTTTAGAAAATATCTAGATATAGAAGGAATGACTTGTCATTCTATTATGGATCTTATGATCTGTTAAAAGTTAAATTTAGTGCCTCATACATGAAAATTTCAACTTTAATATTCATTTCATGGAGTAAGTGATGGGATATAATTGGAAATTTATTAAATCCAACCAAAAGATGAAATTATTCTTATTAAATGAAAATAAATCAAGTAATTATATTTTCTCGTGTTCTCTATCTTGATAGTTCAATAATCCCTCAAATCAAGGAAAATGATCATGAAATAAAAATTTCATCCTTTTACCTTCATTTCTAATGAATTTATAGTCTTCTTTATCCCTTACTGATTTATGGTTTTATAGTTATTAACTTTATCATAATCATGTTCTCTATCACTCTCTATTATTCCTAAAATGTTCTTTTTCTCCTCCATGATTATATTTTCACTTCCTATTAATGTTCTCTTTATATGGGAACCTGATTGTGTGTTATTTTAGATAAACTTTATGCTTTCCACTTCCCCTTTTCAATGGTTTATTATCCTTTTGTACGATATGGGTTTTCAAAAAAAGGTCCTTTCAAATATTGAACCTTTGATTATCAAGATAAAAATTAAAAGGATTCAATTTATTTAGGGGTATATTATAACACCATGAAAATTTATTTTAAAAGAATATTATGCTCGATAGCTTTCTTAACATGCAACATGGATCCTTAAGTGAATTGTGATATACTGTAAACCATTATTATTTAAATTTGACCATTATAAACTAGATGTTAAATTGATAGGTATGAATAGTAATAACCACATTGTGAATTCTATTTATATATTTTTTATATAATTCAAATTTATTGATTAATTTATAATAAATAAGTTTTCAATTTTTAATAAGGATATTTTATGCTTTAAAAATAATTTTTATTGCATTATGTGTATGGACATTATAACATATTTAGAAATTATATTTGAATAAATGAATATAATTTTTGAATTAATTATGTAAATATTATCTTCGTTAGGGGTTGGGACTTTTCTAAAAAGATTTATTTTTAAGTGAAAAGTGAAAATATCAATTTTTATAAAACTGCCAATTCCTTTCACTAAATCAAGTAATTTGAAGTTCCCATTATGTTTTTAATTTTTTTTCAGAAAAAATAAGTTTCCTTTGATTTTAAATAATTTAATTAATTACATAGGAATCAAAATTATACTTTATTTTTCTATAAGTTCATTTTTGGGCTTAAAACACATTTTTTAAAAACTTTTTTTCATTATGTTTAATATATTTATATCAAAATTGATATCTTAAACTTATATAAATTGAATATTTAAAAATTTATTACATATTTGGAATTAGGATACTCAAATTTGGTAAATTTTTTCCTTTTTACATTATAAATAGTAATCATGTTAAATATTTTTAACCTCGGTAAGGGGTAAAACAGGTAAAATGAGGTTAAAACTATGAAATAGGGCCTAAAAGCATCACTAACACTTGTATTTATCCTATTTTATGAGTTTTTGTTGAAAAAATACGTCCTATATTAAAAAATGTGCCAATTTATTTCCAATTTTCTATTATTATAACATTTATATTATTTTAAGAAAATGATAATTACAAAATATCACTTTTTTATTTTAATTTCTATTGTATGTTTTCATAGGGATAAAAAATAAGTTATTAATGAAAATAAAAGATTATTTTGAATATAAATAAATATTTTTTATAATATTAATTTGGTTTTAATTTTTAGTGATGATGGAATTACCTTAAACGCTTATGCAATGCCAATAAAGTGCTTGTGCAAGCAGGGGAAGACTCAAGGTAAATGATTTTAAAAACAATAAAATTAATATGTTTTGGATGAAATATTTTATTCCAATATTTTAATAGGTAATTATAAATTATAATTAATGGTAAATTTTATTATATTCTAATTCCATTTTTTTCTTGGTGTCTTTGAAGTCAAATTAAATGAATAGTCCCAAAAATGACTTTAATGATATTTTATAAAAAATAATATTTTATTAAATGATTTAAATATAAAAATAATAATTAAAGAGAACAATTGGGATGGTTAATAGTATAGAATTTCATAAATGGACCATTTTTTAGCCACTTTTCACCTTATAATTTAATTTATGACCATTAAAGGCTAAAAAATGTGTTACCGCAGTTAAGGTTTAAAGGGGTTAATAAAGAAGTTAAACCAAAATATAAAGTTTAAAATGACACTAAAACCTGTATAAATTTTATTGGTTGATTATATTTAGACAATATAATATTTTTATTGTAATCCATTTGTATTTTTATGCATTATAATTTAGAAATGCATTAATTATATTTAAATATTTTACTCAATTCCCAGTGTGTCCTCTCCTTATTTATAAAAGGGCACCTCTTATTCTCCCTTATTCCCAAATTTTGAAACTTATAAATTGGAAAATAAATATCCTAATACCTTTATATATTCCTTAACTTCATTATTTATCTTCTTTTATTAACCTAATACGAACCTAATAAGTCTTAAGACATAAGCTAAAGGTGGTCTCTCAAATAAGAGGTAATCATCTCACCTGACTCTTTCAATGATTATTTCTTCTTATACTTCCTATAATTTTTTTATTTATACTAAAATGGTTAATATAGTATAATAAATATATTTATATGTTATTATTATTATTTTAAAACCATTTTTCACCTCCATTCCATCAAATTGGAAATGAAAGTATCAATTGCGCGTACATGGGGACTACTTCCTCGACACAATGATATGATTCATTTTACATAACCATATTTCATAGTTGGTTATTATGATAGATTTAATGTTTATATATGATATTTATTGAATAATTATGCTTATTTAATTATAATTTATTATCTGCCTTATTTCCTTCCCATTTGTTGGAAAATTATATCATTGCTTGTCCATACGTGTGAACTACCACCTCCACAAAGTGATGTGATTATTTTTTCATTTTTTATTTACCTGAATGATAATAAGGATAGATTTATTGAATGTGTATTTTATTTATGATATTATAATTATTTTTTAAAGGTGAATTATTATTTATAATTCTCTCATTCCATCCATTGAAAAGTGGAAACATCACTAATGCATAAGTATGGACTACCGTCTCCATAAAGTGATGTAATTCATTTTTCATCACCGATTTATATGAATGGTTTTAAATATATATATAATTAATATAAATTATATTTATATAATGATTAAAATTATATATATGATTAAACCATGATCAAATTTCAAGGATAAAAATCGTTGAACCAAAAGATACATGAAAAATGAATAGTTAACACCTGAAATGAAGATGATAATGAAAGAATGTTAATGAATAGGTGATAAGATGTTATAAGTAAAAAAAATTATGGTATTATAAGTATTAATATTTTTATGTTATAAAATTATAAAAAAAATAAATTTAGTATACATGAGGTTAAAATCTCTTACGAAGAAAGTTGGACTTGTGGTAATGGTTTCTCATCTCACTTTTGTTTATGTGATACATATATAGTATTCACCACTTGTTTCTTTCATGTGGTGTTTATACTACCACATTGATATGTTATATCATAAATATATTTGTACTTATATTATTTAATTTTTCATTTTAATTTATTCCTTTTATGGGGGTTATGATTCAAAAGTTACCAAATCGGTATGGGATTTATGTCACAATCTTATTTCCTTTCAAGATTGTTCATATTAAATTTACATTGAGGGAAATTATATGATATTTGTCCTTTAAATCCCATATATTTTATTATACTCTAATTATTTCTTGGTTTTTCATGTTTTCTTTTCATTTTCCTATATTTGGTGCATAAAATTATTGAGAGAATATTTTTAAGAAAAATAGACTTTATTTTCTCTTTGGTTGGGAATCTTTTTCTTCCACATATATATTTTCTTTGAAATGTTTTAAATATTCTCAAATTATTTATTAAATTAATTTTTACCCATATTTAAATTTTTATATAAATGTTAAAAATTAATCATCTTGTTGTTTTCCGAACAGGGTACTTTTAACCAAAGGTGTGTATGGAATCTTTGTTTTAATGTATGCTACATGAATGAATTTTCCCACCATTATGGACACTATTTTATTTGAAGATTCATTTATAAGTTTTAATGGTTCTTTTCAAAGAAAGTGTATTTCCTAATATTCTATAAATTTTTATATTTTAAATAATTGATTTCAAAATGAAAATGGTATTTTCTTCAAGAAAATTTATAGTGATATTTTAATTGTATTTTCATTTACAAAAAACCATTAATGTTACTTATGTTTCACAAGGTATATGATCTAATTATACTATCCTTCTTATTTCTTTGAATATTTATTAATTATGATGATGAATTCTTAATGAAACCATTTTTCTTTTCCATGGGTTAGGCTATGATGAAATGATAAATGTTTTCATGATCTTATAGAATACATATGAATGGATTGTGATTATGTGATGGGTGGGTATGTTATATCCCTATAATACATTGGTTTATGAGATATATATATATCATGAGATGATGATGATAAGTATGGACATGATTGTGAATAGATATTTTCAAATTTTGATGCATGAGTATGATTGCTTCTATTTATGCTCACAAGATTATGTGTGGACACGATTGTGAATAGCTTCACATTTTGGTGCATGGGTATGATTTCTTCTATCTATGCTCACAATATTATGAATGGTAATGATTACAAATAACTATATTCACAATATTATGATTTATTATTCTTATGAAACCACATTCCTACATTATGACTATTGGATGATGATTACTTCTTTTACACCCTCATTAATCATGCTTATAGATATGACTTTATTTTGGATTTTATGGTCTAATTTTTTTTTGATATGAATCTTTAAGGTTGAGAACATGCACTTGATTATTTTAACAGACCCTTGTTATCATTTCATGATCTCTTATTATTGATATCTCTCATGTTTACCATTATTGAGCATATGATCTCACCATTTCTTATGTTTTCTTTCCCTGGGTTATGATAGAAGGTTTTAAGTATGATATATCTGAAGGTTACTAATATGAATATATTTATGGGATATTCTGAATATCTTTTAATAAATAAGTTGATTATGTATCTAGTCTCTAAAGACACTAAACCTTTACAATCCTTGGGAATGTATTGTTATGAGATGCATTGAATATTCATATAAAATGGTATAATATTTATATTTTTTATGGTCAAGTCACCTCATCCTATTATTATAAAGATATGATTAAAATGAATTTTTAGTTAAATCCATTATATTATTAGTTCTCATATTCTTGATATAAACCCCAAACTCTTTCTCAACATATCTTTTGAAAATTTTGAACATTATCACAGCTTCTAATTTTTGCTTTATAAACATAACATTAGTCATTATTATAAAATAATAATCACCTCTTAAGGATTTATGTCTCATTATCTCACATAAATCTGAGTGGATCAACTCAAGAAGCCTAGTGGATTGAATTTACACTTTCTTATAACTTCCCAATGTATTTTTTCCTTTTTGACATATTTAAAAAATATCCTCTCATTCTCAATTTAGTTAAGGAAAGTATCTTGAAAAATATCCTCCTATGATCTTTCTAAAAATCTTTTCACCATAATATAAAAGTCTTATATATAGTAATTTTTCTCATATTTTGAGCTCAAGTAACAAGAATATTTTGAATTCACAATCTAAAATAAATTACCACTGTTTCTTTCACCCTTTGTGATAACTCGTATATCCTTTAATCTCTTAATGATGAAGGAATCCCTCCTTAAAATTAATTCATTCCCATTATCAAAAAGTTGAATGACACTCAATAAATTATGTATGAGTCTGTTAATAAATATTACATCTTTGGACTTTAGTTTTTTAGCCTTAATCTTAGTTATTCCAAAACTTATAATCTTTAAATAGCTATCATTCCCAAAAGTGAAAATACCTCCATCATGTTTTTTAATTCCCATAATAACTTTCATATGAGTTGAATAACCACTATCAAGTATCCATGGATTGGTTCTCTTTCTTGATTTAAGATCCACCTCAATTGGAAGTGACTTCTCATCTTTATCTCTTCGCTAAACATTTCTATCACCAAAAAATTAAAGATATTTTCCTGGAATAATTTTTATACATTATTCATCACAATAACCATATTGATCACACCTTCCATGTATTTAATCCAAGAAATCAAATCTATTATGAGTAGGGAATCCTAATAGATTTTTTTACAACTTGATTCTTCTTAAAATTGTTCCTCATTTTCATTGGATAACTCCTCCTATATTCTTTCCTTCTTTAACTCTATGGAAATGAAATGTTATACTACAAACATAATCTTTATTCCCAAATACTCCACAATACCAATAGTTTTCTTTAAAGCCTGATATTAAATAAGAGTGATAGGCCTAATTATGGAAATATTCTTAATATATGAGTGTATTCCAAAAATAATTTTTTATTTTTCTTATGGAAATATTTCTTCTTAAATCATCCCCTTGAAATAAAAGTGAAGTTTTCAGGATTTTTTTCTACCCATAAAAGTTTATTTTTTGTTTTATAACTTGTAATATTAGGTGAAACGGATTTGGTAATATTTAAATAGGTAGGAACAACATGTACCTTCTTCTATAAGAAGGATTTTAAAACATCTTGAGATTATTCAACCTAATCATCCACAAATTTATTAAAATTTTATTTCATCATCTTTAAGTTATTTTCATATTTAAGTCATCTAGAATTTTTATCACTCAAATTTTCTTCTTTTACAGTAAATTTTATATCAAGATCTTTCAATATTTTATCTCTTTATACAATTATTATCCTGATATTATTAATTTATTCAATATTTTATTCTTCTTCTTAAATGATTCATCTTCAGATTCTCTCTCTTTCTCTAGAAGTTGAACTCTTTTCTTATGCTTGTTGTTTTGATCAATACATTATACAAGATTATCTTTCAATGTATGTTTAGTGCGGCTCTCTTCATTCTATGCATCAATGCTTGAGGTGAATTCATGTTATTTAACATGATCTACAAAGGTTATGTGTTTCTTGGTGGTGCCTTCATCTTTTGACTCACAACGTTATGTTGTATATTCATCATATTATTCTTTTCTTATCATATTCTGCATGATATTTCTTCAGAACCTATTCTTTCCACTATCAACCTTTTTAGTTTTACCCCATTTATTTTTTGGAAAATCTTCTTCTTTATCATTAAAATCAATTGCTTCATTTTTATTCTTTATATAATCAACTAAAAAATTCCCAATTCCCCAAAAATTAATTAAATTTAGAGGAATAATACCTTTATATTTACTTCTTCCTCTTCTGATGTTTTTTAAAATTAGAGACATGATTCCCTCATGATCGTCATCTATTTCTTCATCATATTTAGAATTTGAAAATGATTCATCCTTATTTCCTTTGAGCTTGAGACCTTTTATGGTTTTAAATGAAATTTACTTATCCTATCTAATCCTTTTATTGAAAACATATTCCTTTCCCATTTCATAAAAAATAATAAATTATGTAATTCATCAAGTGATAAATCATCATTATCCTCCATAGAAGAAACCTTTACATCAAATTTTTAGGGAAAATTTCTCATCAACTTCTTAATAATGGTTAAGTCTTACAAGGTTTCTCCAAAACATATGATATTACTAAAAAAAATCACCCTTATGAAGTAATTATTAATGGTCATATCATCAACTATTCTTATATCTTAAAACTTTACCCTCCAAATATTTAGTTTGGAATATTTCACTTTGAAATTACCTTTAAAATTATCTCAGACTTATCCCATATTTCATCAGAAATTTTGAGTCCCATTACTTTAGTATAAACTATGTAAGATAATGATATCATAATGAAATTCATTTATTTGAAATCAACCTTTAATTTTTTTTTATAAATTTTATAGGATTATATTTCTCAACTGATGAAAAACCCACTATATAAACATCCTTAAATTATAATCTATGATAAATAAGATAAATAATAGACCCATTATTATAACCATGGTAGTTATTTCCATAGAATATAGCAGTACCTTTTTTGTTGATAGAATTAAAATTCTCCATATTTAACTTCAAATACAATAGGATCACTCAGAGGGAACCTATATTTTCTTTGATACCAATTGAAGTGAAAAGGTGTGTGATGATGTATCATTGAGAATGAGGGTATGAATCACTATTAATCCTTTTTACAATTTATTATTTGAAATTAACCTTTGTGACTAGTTAAAGAATCAATCCAATATCTCTTTAAAATCTCACTCTTACCCATATGAAACTTAATTAAATAACTGAAATTCACGTAGGGATTTTTATAAGGTCCCCCCCCAATGTAGGTGGACACTTCTTACTGGGTTTGGGTTGAGTTATGAGACCCATATTTAATCACTAATAACAAGAGTTATTTTAATATCTATATCCTAATAGCTTATTCTCCTAGATGTTTTAAAATATCCTAATTATTTATTTATACTAGATCCTTTTAGTTTACAACAAGAATCCAAACCAAATAAATAATATCACCAATAAGATTGGGGATGCTCTAGAATTAATAAAATATCTTCTTCATACCTTTATAATATTCAAAAACATACAAGCTTCATCTTCATAAATATCTTGATATCTAGAATATACAGTAGGATGTAGTGGATCATCAATCTCAAAGTCAATATCAATCTCTTCTTTTTATTAATAATTCTCACATTCAACAAATATGATCTTCTGGATTATCACACCATCAGGTATCACTCTCATTTTCCAATACATTTATTCTTCTCCTTCTTCGATTATTATATGCTCAAAATCTCACTTGGATATTGTTTTCATACACTGAATATGAAGATGTTTCAATCTCATCACTTAAATTCTCCATCATTTTTGGTTATCAAAACTAATTTAAACCAATAACATAAAATATCTTTATAAGACTTGATCTTATTAATCACCACATTGTTTCTAGAATTATCATAACTTTATATTTCCACAAAATATATGAGTGATTAATTTTTGTATCTATAAGATAACATACAGCAACACTCTTATGGAATGAATGAATTTATCAAGATGTGACTTATTTTTATTTTTTTATAGTTGTTTCATGGAATCTCATATTTTAGTATAACACTCTTTAATCTCATTTATAGAACCAAATTTGGTTTTTTCATCCTCATATTGCTTCATGGAATGGCTTTCTTCTTCATAGTGCACAACCAATTCATCTTCTCTGTTCTTCATAACTAAAACTAGTGGCTTGAATCGTGGATTAATACATCAGCATCATGTTGTTAATGACTTAAAGAAAAGCTTAGCATAATTATATTTTAATCTCCAATAATCTCATATTTTCTCAAACTGTTAACTTTTACATAGGAAATAGTTACTCTTATGTATCATAATGAGGAACAATACTTTGTTATATTCTCAATCTATATGTTTTTGAAGGATCATGCATATCAACACGAGTAACCCTTACATGTCCTCATAAGGTGTTGGCCTCTATTTCTTCTCTATATACACTATGAAAAGTATCTTACATATGCTCTAATGAACACTTATGTATTGATATAAGGTTTTTTCCTTTGATGCATATCAATATATGATTTGAAAAATATATTATATTTTATCTAATAGACATTACATATGATATTTCATCCATGCATTTACCAATGAATCTGTTTATGATAAAACCTTATGTATTTCTTATGATAACCCTTACGCATCAGGCAGAGGAACCATTATGAAAGGTTTTTGCCTTTTCTAATTTATCCAAAATCTATAACTTTTAGAATTATCTTCAGGGTTCTCAACTCAAATTAAAACACCTTTATCTATCTCGAATCATCTCAAAAACATTCTCAAAACCTCAAAAATATTATCAACAGCTTCCAATGATTCTTAAAAATGTTTTACAACAAATAAAACACATTCTAAAAAATTCCATGAGTTTTCAGATCCCTTAATTTTTTCAATAATCAGTGAATTCATTTGAGTTGAATTTTCCTATTTGATTATATCTATATGTTTTGATTTTAAATTCACTTTATTTTTCAATAAAACTTTAAAATATTTTAATTTATCAAATACTCAAATATACTTTTTTTCCTATTTTTTACCTCAATTAGGACATAAATGTTTTCATGCACCAACTCTAGAGATCGTCTCACTCTTTTGGATCATCTTACTGGAAATGAATTTATGTGTTCATTTATAATAATACAACCTTCATAGGGTGATCAAGAGTTTTTATCAATGATAACTCATGTACCATCTTCTTTTGAGCCATTAACTTTAAACTGAAAAATTTTAAATATTCAAACCACAAATTATTTAACTAATTGTTATCTTTTAAAACCATTTAAAGATTCATCAATAATTTGTTTTGGAGATTCAATGAGAATATTCAAGATTTCATAATTTTTATTTTTTTCATCATATTGTTGGTTCGGGTTCTGATAGTGAAAATTTGATCCCAAATATCAATTTTATACTCTTTTTCAAAAAGTTGATTAGTACTCAAAAAATTCCAAAAAAGTTCTAGCATGAAATAAATATATTCAATAGTGAAATTTTCACTATATTTAAGATTGTATTGGATAATTATAATTCCTTTTCAAATTGAATAGACTTTGGATATATTTCCAAAAATTAACTTTTTTGTGCTCAAATTTATCCAATTTTGAAAATAACTCATTTTACCTTAAATATAATTGGTGAAACTAGTGTCAAAGTGCCAAATATTTTTATATTCCATAGTTGTATCATCTTCCCTGAACAATAGTAGCATATTTTCAATAGAATCGATGATATTTACATGTATCCTTACTCAAACTACATCTTGGTTTGACATTCACTCTTTGAAAACTAATTCTTGGTTCAACATTCACTTTTTGAAAAATATCTCATGAAAAAATTATGATTTCAACACAATATTTAAAATTATCATTTATTTTAATATTTTTAAATTTTCAAATAATGCTTTCTAGTATTTTTTTTAAAATATTAGTTATTTAATCTTACTCCCCTTTTTTAGTGTGCGATGAAATTTTGAATCAACTATTTTAGTACTTCACTAGGTTCCATAAATCATAATAAATAAATAATACTTTCAATTAGAAGAATAAATTAATAAAAATATTTTAATTTAATTTGGATGGTGTAATTAAACTAAATTTGATATAAGTATTGAGTTAAAAATGGTACCAAATGTTGGAAAGGGGATATTATTGGGAGTAGATAGGTGGAAATTGTGATATCATCAAAAACAACCCACCAGAATAAGGATGATGAACTAAGTTCATTATTCTATAGAAGTAGCTACTAGTGCATATTTGAAGGAATGCATCTTTAAGTCATAATTATGATCAGATATTCAATCCAAGATAGTTTTCCTCTGTATTATAGATTATACAGATATGGTTAATAAGGTAAAAGTGGAAAAAAATGATTTTGTTGGGAATCCTGTGGGAGGAGGTATGTTTTTTTTCATTAGAACGAGTGAGAACTCTAATATTTGAAAAATTATAAGAGGTACATCTATTCTCAAGTAGTTTTCACAACTAATACTAAAACTACTAAATCATTTAACTTTCCAACAAGATCGGATATCAAACCAGTTTTTTTCCAATGCAGTTATCTTACAAACAAGAAGAAAGAATACAGTACACCGCCAAGGAATTTCCATGAATGTGGTAAGAAATATTTTCTCAATAATTATTGACATAAAATTTTGAAATTAGTAGGTGGAATTGGCTCAAATTAGCCTTAGGTCTTGTATGCTCAGATGGAACTATATCATCAAACTAGTTCTCATCCATAGATCCAGGTGAAATAGGACAACTCCAAGAACACTTAGGTTTTCCATTTGACACCTTAGAAAGGAAGAAAGATCTATATTTTTTAAACTAATCAAAATATTTATAGAGTAGAAAATATTATCACAAGTGAGAAACTAGGTCCCTCCACACTATGAGGTACCATTTTTCCAAACTCGATTCTTATGCATGTCTTGTTTGATACTGGTGCAAAACATTATTTACTTTATTATTTCATGGTTACATAATTAGTACTATATGTGGAAATGATGTCTCATATCATGAGTGTCATGAAACCCCTTGGATAGTGGGAGTGTAGAGGATTAAATGCCTAGAATGTTCCATTACCATTGATGCAGTACAGTCTCTATAGGAGTTTATAGTCCTAGATATGAATGTATTTTATTTAATCTTTAGGATGGGCTGGCTGGTGGGATTTAAAGCCCATATTTACTACTACACTCGGTAAGTGATGTTCACATCCCTGGGTAAATCTATTCATGTATTCAAGGGGGGTTGGGATATAAATATTGGTAAAGTAGGACCTTTAGTGTTAGTGGATGGAACCATCATTGTCTGGTTAGAAGTAATGAACTTGGGTTCTACTGATGAAAAAGAAAATGGGAATATTCTAAAAATAGTGGATCAATACCCAGATGTCTTTCCGAATGATTTATCTAGGTTACCACTTGAGAGGTAAATAAAATTTTCTACTGATTTACTTCCAAGAATAATTCATGTTTCACTATCATCTTACAAAATGGATCCAATAGATTTGGGGAGTTAAAGTTTCATCTAGAAGATTTGGAATGTAATGGTTTTATCAGAACTAGAACATATCCATGGGATTCACCAGTTTTATTCATAAATAAGGTAGGTAGTTCTATCTACTTATCTATTAATTTTCATAAATTGAATCAAGTTATGATAAAAAAAATCAACATCTTATTCCTCGAATTAGTGATTTTTTTGATATACTAAAGTGATCCAAATGGTTCTATAAGATTGATCTATGATTGTGATATCATCAGCTTAGATTCAGAAGATATGATATTATAAAGATAGAATTACAAAGTAGATATGGTCATTATGAATATTTTGAAATTCCCTTTGTTCTAATAGATTCACCTGAATTTTTTATGGCCTTATTTAACTTTATCTTCTATAGGTACCTTGACTCCTTTTTCTGTATTTATTGATGATATTTTAGTTTACTCTTAAATCAGGAATGACCACAAGGATAATTTTTAAATCATACTGAGCACATTGCGTGATCCCTAACTATATGCTAAGTTTTATAAGTGTGACTTCTATATCCAATAAGTTTTTTTCCTCAAGCATGTCATTTTGGAGAAGGAATATCAGTTGATCCTTTAAAAATGAAGTAGTTATCTATTGGAAGAAACCAAATAATATTTTTAAGATACATAGTTTCTTAATATTAGCATGATATTATTGTCTCTTTGTTCGGTATTTATCAAGGCTTTCTTCTCTCATGGATTCTCTGAAAATAAAGGTTGTTCCATTCACATGGGCTGGTAACTTTAGAAATAATTTCTAAATATTAAATTGCATCTCATATTAGGACCCATTCTAAACTTTCCATAACCAAGTCGTGGTTATGTGGTATATTGTGATGCAACTGGAAATGGTTTGTGTTGTGTTCTCATACAAGGATATCATGTTGTGGCTTATGGTTCGAGGTAGTTGTGAATTCATGAGAAGCACCATCCAATGAATGACCTGAAATTAGATATAGCTTTTCATGACTTAAATACATGTCATCATTACCTATTTAGATAAAATTTCACAGTCTTCACTTATCATAAGAGTTTGAAATACATATTCTCTTAGTGAGACTTGAACTTAAGGCAATGAATATTGATGTAATATCTCCAAATGTTTAACTTTGAATTGGTGTACACACCTGGGAAAGGGAATTATGTAGCATATGATTCAATTCATAAGTCACATAGTGGAAGTTGTCAGGGAATATCATGATCAGTGGCAGCTAATGAATACCATTACTAAAATACATCTATACTATGCCAAATAGAATGATCATATGGTTTTATTTCTAGTTAATATTGTTTTTTACTTGATGGAATTTATCAGAGGGTCTCAAATTTCATATTCTGATTACATCTCCATTTGGTCAAACCTAAATGGTGGGGAGTCTTCTAATGGCTGGACAGGATATGAAAACTCTATTATTCTTTCATAATCGAATTGGAGTCCCTCAATATTTCCAAGAATATCTTCTTTCAGAATATTACCATTCAAAATGGGTTATTCGTCTGAATATTCAGAAGATGTACAAGGTAATGAAATTTCATTTTTGGTGGTCAGTTATGAAATGAAAGATTTTATATTTTGTTATGAAATGTCTAACTTGTTAGTAGGTAAAGGTTAAACATAAAAGATTGGCTGGTATGCTAAAATATATGAATATACTGGTATGAAAGTGGGAGTACGTTTCCATGGACTTTGTTATAGGTCTTTCAAGAATGTTGTAGAAGCATGATGCTATTTGGGTGATTATGGATTGACTCACCAAGTCGGCACACTTTCTCCCTATCAGAGATTCCAACATGGAAGAGGATTCAGAAAAGTTGTATATCTGATAAGTGGTCAAGTTTCATGGAGTTCCAATTTTGATTGTATCTAATAGAGATCCTGGATTCACTTCTAGAATCTAGTGGTTATTACAATGGGCTCTTATAACTCAAATGAACATGATCACGACATATCATCCACAAACAGATAGCATTCATAACTCATAATTTAGACATTGGAAGATATACTTAGATCTCATTTCATGGAATTTAGTATCTCATAGGAAGACCATATTCCTTTGGTGGATGTATCCTATAATAACAAATATCATGAGATAATACATATTTCCCCATTATAGGCTTTTTATAGTCATCCTTATTGTTCTTCACTATATTTGGTGGAAACATGAGAGACATCATTGATTGGACTGAGTCTTTTTTATGAAACTATGGAGGATATCTAGATGATTTGGAAGTGTATGGATATATTTATCCATCAATCAATCCAAATTCTAGATAGATATGAGAAAACTTTATGAGGGTGATCTATTTCTCTAAAAATATTACTATAGCATCATGGAAATATCTAAGAAGAAACTTGGTAAAGATAGAAGTTTATGTTGGAGAAAGGGGATGTGATTTTCAAAGTTTCCAAAGGCCTTTAGATTTATAAGTACATAAAGAAAAATGGTAGGGAGAATTTATCACTCCCAATTTGAGGTGTTCCATTGTGTTATGATTCTTATTTCATGTTTATAGTGGTTAGGATAAATTATTGGAAGAGTTTGGAGGATTAAAGATAAGGTAATATGTAATATTGCTATAGAAACGATTCATGTTATGAATGGTTATTCACAATGTGAATATTTTCTGGGTAGGTGACATAAGTTTTTTCAAGGTGTGAGAAAATTTCTAGGGAGAATCAGTTCGTGACATGAGATTCATTCATGACATGAAACAGTTTTTGGAATTTACACCTGAGGCAACATGAATTTTTTCATATGTGACCTCTCAATGATTCATGATATGAATCCTTAATTCATTCCATGGATCAGGTTAGGTCTAGCCTATTTTAATCCTTCCAACACTTATAAATACTCATTCGATTCCTATTATCTTCTTCCTGACTTCCAGGGTTCTCTTAGGAAATTTTTGGTGATCTTCAACATCTGAACACCAATTCTAATGAATATTCAAGCATTTGATCATGGAAATAAAATGTTACAACTTTATTCTTCCTTCATGTCTTGGACCTCGTCATTTTTATTGAATTTAACCATATATCAGTGTCATTATACCTGGTTCTATGGTAATGAATTATTTTTGATGATATATTCTTTGGATTTAATAGAGGAATGGAAGGAAGAGGTCAGATCTGTGCAATCGTCTACAATTCATCACGCCAAATGAACCTGAGGTAGGTGTATTCTCTCCCACTTTGCTTTTATAGAACTTGATGGCTTGTGTTTTTCTAAATCATTCTTGTTATTTTTTTTTGAAAATCTCTTGATAAGTTCATATGGAAAAATATTGTTGTGATGTGATTTCAAAATTTTAGTTTCTAAAATATGGAAACAAATTTTCTTTCTAAATAAGCATGATGGAATTTATTTTTCAATAAATGTTTTAATTTTAAACCTATAATAATTTTGTTGGAATATGTTCATGTTCATGTGGTATGGATCATGGTTGGAATTACCACCATCAAATAATAAAAAACTTGGGACAGATCATGGTCAAAAGTTCCATTGCTAAATTAGGTCACCAAGTAATGACTTGGTGATAGGATGACTCATCACTCATGAGTATAGGGAGTTCCAAGACATTAATGTGTGTGTGGGTGTTTGTGTGAACATGGTAAGGTTATGCAAAGTGTTAAAGAAGGATAACGTGTTTTGACTTATCGTTTTCTCACATATAACATGTTTATGGATTGTATCAATTGTTTGTTTTCTTCTCACTAGTTTTATATAAAATGTTCTACCGTTTTATTGTCCAAGTGGTGTGTATTGGAAAGTCTCTAAGGATTACTACTATGTTTTAAAATCACCCCCTGCTTGGGAACTTAGGTGTTTTTATATATTTCATTTACCAAGATACAGGGAACGAGAAAATTTATTACTTCTCTAGTGGTGTTTCTTGACATTGTTGATTAGGTTACTCGAGTTGGAAATGAGGATTGTTTATGTCATGGTCTAGATTGTTTCCACTTTGGTTCCATATTCTTTATTTTTTATAGTCTTATACTTAAACACTTATTTCTTTTTATATTTTTACTTTGATATAGTTCTTTTATTGGAATTTCATTGAGTTTTATTGTTTATTTTTTAATGTATCATGTAGTTAGTTTTTTTGTTATTATTTCATCTTATAAGGTTTGTTTGTTCATTAGGGAAAATAATCCCCCAATGTTTTACTAATCCTTGGGAATTTATTTCCAACTTTGGTGTCTTGAGGATTGCACCTAAGGTTAGTAGCACCTCTGAATCCTCTCAAGCTAATGAGTTTGGGAGGGATGCTGCATTAAACCTCCAACTAATGAAGAAAATGGAACTTTAGCCACATATCTCACCTCATCTTTCATTTTTGGTGCATGAAACTTTGATAATTTAAAGTTCCCATCTAGAGGAGTTAAAACTAACTCACATCCGATCATTTTAAACAACTTTATGAACTTATGAATGTACTCTCTTTGAGACAAAACTAAACTCCCAGTGATTTTTTCTCCTTAAATCCTTATACTAAGAATCTTCTTTGCAACACCAAGATCCTTCATTTAAAAATATTGAAAAACTCATTCTTTAATTTATAGATTCATTGAATGTAATGACATTCCATAATTATATCATCAACATACAAGACAAAAATTATAAAAAAAAATCCAAGAATACCTTCTAAAAGAAACAGTGATAAGAGTTTCTTTATAAGAAACCTTTTTTAACTATAAATCCATTTAATTTATGGTTCCATTGATGTGGTGCTTGTTTCAAGCCATAGAGACTATGTTTAAGATGATACACCAAGTACCCCTTCTGATTAACCATGAGACCAGTTGGTTGCTTCATTTTAATGTCTTTCTCTAAATCACCATAAAGAAATACGGTCTTTACATCAATTTGTTCTAAAAAATTTATTGATAACAACCAAACTTAAGACTCTTGAGATGGAAGTATGTTTTAATACTAGTGAAAAAAACTAGGAGAAGTCCACTCCCTCTTTATATTGAAATCCTTTAACCACTAGTCAATATTTATACCTCATTCTCTCACCAAATTCTTCTTTTAATAAAAAAACCAAACTTATTCTCAAGTTCTTTCTTTCTATATGGTAAATCTATTAGCTCCCATGTTTTATTAGAATACAATGAATCTATTTATTCCTCTATGGATAACAACCACTTACCAAAATCATTGAGTGATACCACCTCTTCCGGGATCTCAGGTTCTCCTCCATCCATTAGAAGTAGATATTGAAGGTAATTACCTTATATTTATATCAATATTCTGACTCTATAATACCTTAATAATTTAATCTGTGATTATTATCCTCCCAGATATATATTTTTCGGTGCCCTTTCATCTGAATTTTGAACTTTCGAATCTCTTCTTCATGCCTCTGTAGCTTTTGAGAATTTTGGTACATTTTTCACTAGCCTAATTTCCATACAATTTCTATTAACATATGAATTTATTGGAACTGGTGTACTTCCATTACTCCCATATAGATCAATTTTATCCTTTATTGTTGACTCTTTGAGATCAACTTTTTCCTCTACCAAATTTTAGTCTTTCTATAAGTCTCTATCATTAAAGAGAACATTTTGAACTTTGAAAATATTTTGACAATTATCATCCCAGAGTCAATAACCAAATTTCTCATCTCCATAGACCATAAATAAAAAAAATTGGTACTTATAATCGAGCTTTTACCTATCCTTAGCTTCAATGTGAACATATGATAGACTTTCAAAAACTTTCAGATAATTAATTTCCACTTGTTTATTGGATCATAACTACTCAGGTATCACCTTCCCCACTAGTGTAAATGGAATTATATTGACTAAATAAAAAACATAATTTAGTGATTCTTCCCAAGTTTCTTTTGACATTCCAGAATGAAACCTCATGCTTAATGCTTTCTTAGTCAACATTTTGTTTATCTATTTATCCAAATTGTTTTGTTCTGATATACCAAGAATAGTTTTCTCATTCCTGATTCCCTTATTATGAAAAAAAAACTACATAAAGTAACTTCTTGTATATTCACCACCATTATCTGGCCTAAGGAATTTTAGACTTATTTCAGTCTTCTTTTTTATCATGAATTTCTACTAAGTGAAAATTATAAACATTTATTATTATTTATTTAGAAAATATACACACACTTTTCTTATTATATCATCAATAAATATTATGGAGTATAAGGAACCGCCATGAGATCAGATTGGGTTTGGTCCCCAAATATCAAAATGAAAAAGTTCAATATTATGGTTGTGAGGCTTCTTTTGTTTAAATTAAATGAAACTTTACTCTATTTCTTTATTATGAAACTTTCACAAGTACCAACATCGGTATGATCAAGATTAAACACATCCTTTTCCATAAGAACTTTCATGTTCTTATCACTAAGATAACCAGTTCAATCGAGCCTTAACTCTCGACTTACAGTAGTTGTAGTTCTAACCATAAAAATTCCATCTGAACTTATGATTAGATACAAAGACCCATCCTTAACTCATCATGTCACAACCATTGATCATCGTGTAATTTTCCATACAACATTATAAAATCTCATCCTATATCTTTCTTCATCCATATATCACATGGAAATCTAATTTTTCCATAAACCTGGGGTTTGTAACACTCCCTTCAACTTAATAAATTTTCTATTTAACATCTAGACATTCACATCACCCTTTTTGAAAACTTTAAGAACCGTATCATTCGCCAATATACCTTGATGAATTTTCTAGATACATAACTCTCTATATATCCCTACTCTAATGTGGAATGTAATGATTCAACAAAATCAATGGCCCATGATTCTATGAACACATTGACACTTAATAGAAAAACACTATTATCTTCAACTGAATTCATGGAACTAAAACTTCCAAAATTCAGTCTTCTGAAACTCACTCTATGATATTTATAATATTTCTTTAGATTAACCCTATTATTATAGTGCTATCAAGTAGGTACAAGTATGATATATTTTCCTCAACTCTCATTTTTTGATTTCTTGTCTTTCTTCTGACTCAACTTATGGTTTGGTGACTATCCTCTACCTTCTACATTCAATGTATTTTTGATGGGTTTCTGAACTTCCCTCCACCTGAGTTCTTCATTCAAGATAAAATTATTGAAATATTCAAGGGATAAGTTCATTTTTATAGTGGAATTATTAATAGTTGTGACTATCACCTCCTAACTCTCTATTATTAATGATAACAGAATCAATTCCCAAGAATCATCCATGAAAGTAACTTTCTCTAACTCAAGATGACTCTGTATAATGTTAAAGTCGTTAAAATAGTATTCAGTTGATCTTCCTTCTGATAATCTCATGCTAAACAATCTACACACCATAAAAACATTGTTTAAAGTTGTAATTTTTCATGCATTTTTGTTAGGTTAGCCATCAACTTTTTTGTTGTTTTCTTTTTTCTTGGATGTTGAAAGCAACATTCCTCTCCAATGACATCCTCACCAATTCAAGTTCCATAGGATCCATTCATTCTTATTTATCTTCTCTATCTTGATTTAGATTAACAAAATATCCAAGTCTTTTTGGATGAGATAATATTTCATCTGCATCCTCCATAATCTATAGTCCCTTCCTCCAAACTTATTAATCCTAATCTTTCCATATTCTGATTTCATTACACCTATGTAGTAACTCCCACTAAATCAAATAAATTCAAGACAAAAAATATAAATGAATATATCTAATTATGTTGAGTTTAGTCCCTTACCATGAACTAATACTTGATACCATATATTGGGATTAGATAAGTGAAAATAATGAGTTCACTAAAAATAAATCACCAGAATTTGGATGATGAATCCACTATAAGTTCAAATCCACCAGATTTCACATGTACTGTCATGTCACACCTCCATGACTAAGTGATCTGGAACTTGCCTGAATGGCCTAAAGGCCTTCATTTTTATTTATTTTTGATAACCCCCCTATCAAGGGATGAGGGGGAACCCTTACAAGGCCCGTAGGCTCAGAGATTACATGGCCCGTAGGCTTAAGAGATTACATGACCTGAAGGTCTTAGGGAATTCATCTAGACTATCTACAAGGAACTTCCCCTCCCCAACATCTGCATCATGATAGTAGCTCTCCACCTTTGCATGGTTGTTTGGCTAGGCTTCCCGTGCAAGCACAGGCTGGTCCCGATGGCATAGTCATACCCTCTCATTCTGACAAATCCATTTGGATTTGCTCTAGTGAGTGCACCTGCTCTAAATCCTCTTTTGGGGATGCTCCTTTTTTTGTAGTGTGTATGGGGCAACTACATGTGGCCTGAAGGCCTTGAGGTGTCCTGAAGGCCTTAAAGGTGGCCCGAAATCCAAACTGACCCGAAGGCCTGGGTGGCCCGAAAGCATTAGGGACGTCAAGCCCAAACCGGTGGCCCAAGGTGAATAGTTCCAGCTGCTATAGTACCAAACAATACCTTCTACAGTGCCTGCTACAGTACCGTACAATGTACAGTTCCTGTACAGTGTATAGTTATTCTACAATACCTACATAGTGTGCAGTACTACTATAGTACTGCTACGGTGTCTGCTACAGTACTGCTATAGTGCCAGAAATATGCCTCTACCTGGTTTTGAACCTGGGTCTTGTGGATGCACTTAAGGATACCTCACCAACTAGGTTGAGTCTCATGTGCTAATCTGGAACTTAGGAAACTTGGATACACCCTAAATCACCACACACAGAGTCTTCTAACAAATATATACACATGCATAAAAAAGTGGTAAAAACACTTAATTTAGATGGTTCAAATTTTCATCCTATGTCTATAAGAGAACACTATAATAGTTTTATTTATTTGAAAGTAAAAATATTACACTAAGTGACTTTTGGGTCATGTGGATCACTAAAGAAAGTAATTGCATTAAAATTCATTGTATAGTGCCTAAACACATCAAGATGTGGTACCCTCTCATATATAAAGGAGTCCAACTGGTCATTTGGTTGCATTTTCATCTTATATTTGTGGGCTTACATCTATTGGAAATAGTAACCATCAATCTCCAATAGAAATCCTCAAAAAAACTGGTTACTTTTGATTTGGTCTATTAATAGATAGGGTCAGGCCAGGCCATGAGGTGGTCCATGTAGGATTTATATTTAATATAATGGACTAGTCCAATCATAATAGAATGTGGCATGTAAAATAAAGGATCTAACCTTACCCAAATGGGACCCACATACTAGCGTATCATCTCACATACCAAAAAAATTATATATAAAAAAATTGATAAAAACTTAAATAATAATTAAGAATTAAAATTACATACAAATGTAAAAAGGGGTAAAAAGTTTCACCATCAAAAAGTCCAAAGTAAAATCAAACCAGGCATAAAAATATCCACTCATGTGACTGCTAGGTCGGAATAATATGAAAATACACAAGAGTGGGGTGAATTTTGACCTTTTAGAAATCTTGATAGATTAAAATTTTATCTCACTTCATATTTTATGAAGATATGCAGCGTTCTATTCTTTAAGAAAATTATGCAACAGAAAAATAGAGAAGAAGAACATGATGTTTTTATAATGGTTTGGAGCATAAAGATCCCCTAGTCCACTCCACCAACACTCTCTTAGTGAGATTAGTGATTTTCACTAAATAGGACCTCATATCATAATACCCCCACAACTAAGTCTAGGTAGTTAGAACCTTATAATAAGATAGGTTCTTTTACAGGAAAATTTTCAATCCCCAACTTAGTATGAGAAGCTGATACTCCACCACAACTGAGTACGGGCAGCTGATACTCTAAGAAATCAAGATTAATTGTTTTGATGATGAAAATATTTATTTCACAGTTGCAGCAGCAACTGACAAATGATGGATCTTCTTATTCATAGATAAAATTCTTTAAGAAATAATAGCTTCAAAGAGATCCAGGTTTCAAATGATCTTCAAAAAAATATAGAAACAAAACAATTGTAGTGGAAAAAATAGTATGATAGTAAAATAACACAATATAAAAACATGTATGTCTCTAAAGTGTAGTTATTCATAATTTCATAGATTTTGTTTCATATAAAAAGTTAATACACATATAAATGATACAAATATTCGTATTTAACAAGAGAAACTCGATTTTATTTAGGTTAAACAAACCCAAAAATATTGCCTAATAAATTATGATTATTTGAATTTAAAATGTTCAAAGAAAGTCATAACTTCTCTTAGAAATAAGAATGATTAATTTTTGGAATGCAAGACTTTGAATTGGTCTTTAAACAGCTTTAAAATAGATTAATTAATCCCAAAAATACCTTTATAGGAATCTTAAAAAATATATTGAATTTAAACTCCATAGTTTACCAAGTCAAACGTAGGGTTAACAACAAAATTATGGTTGACAACATAAGGTTAACTTCAAAATATTGGGTTTTTTAACCATATGTTAGTTTCTCAAACATAGGTTTGGTTTAAAAAGTATGGTTCTTGGTCTATACTTTTAAAGCAACATAGGGTACCTGATCCATACGTTTACTCCAAATGTAAGGAATATAAGTACGGTTCATTACCAAATGTAGGGTTTGAAAACCATACATTCCTTTTAAAAACATAGGGTATAAATGATGTTTCCAAACTTTTCAAAAATATATCCAGAATAATTTAGAAAAAAAAATTAACCTAAAAATAACTTTAGAACAAGATAAATTTCTTAAGAAATATAATCCTGAAAACACTTAAATTTATTTCATTAGTAAAACAAACAAGGTTATTTTTTAGCTTAAAAATCAAAAATAATTCATAGAATATTATTGAGACAACACATTCCCAACAACGAAACCATCAAACAATGATTTAATAAATAGTTAAGATAGTCTTCCAATATATTTACATCTAACACCTATATTCATTTCACCTTATATAATAACTGGAAAAACCTTACCAAAGTGAAGTTCCCAACATCTCCCATCTTCCAGACCATTTACATCTAACACCACTATGTTAAAAAAAAGTAATAAAACAAGCTAAAAAACTTATTTGTATCCAAAGATGCAATGGTGTGGTGATTGGGAATCTGGAAGTTGAAAAATAAAACCATAATTGAAACCATTTGACAATAATGAAATTAACCATTTATTTTATAACTTTATGGAGTGAAACGAATTCACATCTTCAATTAGAAAAAATATTATCATTGAATAAAATTTTCACTCCAAATTCATATCCTATATAGAAATAGAAAAAACCTACAATCTTAGTTATCTACCTTTATATCATAAATTGGAAGGTAAATATAGAAAAGAATAATATTATTTAGTGAAAAATGAAACATAAAGTCAAAATATGGATCATTTTTCATGACCCAACCCACTGGGGACATCCTGACTGACAATAAGCTGAGTGTGACAACCCTAAGCCTGTCTCTAATAGGACAAGGGTTGGTGACCAGTGCTGAGTAGGCATATCACACACATGGGAGGCATTAGTCTAATGTACCTATATCCACACACACATCTCCAATCCCATAAAATGATGAAATGTAAAACAACCCAACTGATATCAATGCATGCATAACATATATTCCACAATAATAGTATAACAAAAATCACTGAAAGCAATATAGGTTCCAAAAACAAGCCCAACCAAAACCTACATGGAAGTCCAACTTAGTAGAATGAGGGGACTGTGGTCAAATGTGACTCCTGGTACAAACCATGGTCTTTCTAACACAAACTAATCTATTTATACTCTAGTTCCACCAAGAACTCCATAAAATGTTTTTTCATCTATATAAGACATGACATGTGCGAGTAAAGCCACTACAGGTGTGAGTATAACAATACCCAGTAAGACACTCTGAAATCACTAACCATAAAGCATCAATATATTAGGCATATCATCATAGGGATATGTCAATAATAATATGAGTCATACAATGAAACATCCATATATACTCATAATTTACACTAAAAATCAAGGTAAGGTCAGAACCACATTACTATCATAAGAGTCTACTCAAGAGTTCATAGAAACACTCGCCCAGGAAAACTCACTCCATGGGTCTAATAGAACTGATGGAGTTTATCCAAGATGCCATGCTCATCGGGTCTCACCATAAATAAGTACACACTAAAAGTCTAAAGAGATCAATTCATATATGGAGATCACACCCAGGGCCATGGTGTATACCAACAACCCAATCCGGATGTGCTAAGGAGGGGATCAATGCTCAGGTAAAGGTGTTCACACTAATTCTGAGAACCCCACTTAGGGAAGAAGGTGATAGAGGATCCCACCCAAGGCCATGGGGGACACTGATAACTCTATCTAAGAAAAATCCCTTAGATAGGATGATAATCCTTTGTTCAGAACATAATTCCAAACTATACCCTCCTCGGGGTGGATCAATGGAACGCACCCTAAGGAAACTCATCCATGCTGAAGAGGATAAGGGAGTCAGACCTACCTAGGGAAAGTACATGGAATTTACTAGTAGTAAATGGCATGTTCTGTCAGTCTTGGGTCTACCTATGTGCTCCATCCCATTCTTATATACTCTAGGTTGTTCTTGTGTACACCTAGTTGTGTTTGTGTACCACTGGTCGTACCTATTTACCTGGTCATGTCTAAGTACTGTTATGTGCCCATGTACTCTACCAATTCATGTGTGGATGACTGCTTCCACGCTCGTGTATCCTCTATAATACACATATATACACTAAGTAAGGGTAACACGGCGTGTGACATGTTTCACACAGCGTGTGATATTTAATTTTTATAGAAACTGTAGCGCCACATCCAAGGGTCCCACACAGTGTGTATCTATAGATTATACGTCATGTGATGCGGGATCTACAGAAACCCTTAGTTCTCTCCATATACACTTGCACCACCACCACCATTGATTCTTCTACACAATCCTCTATAAGTCATGGATCTAGGTTCGAAGGGGGCCTTACATCGTTGGTGATCAGATTCTAGCATCCGATTCACCCAAAAATCGTCACCCATCATCCGTTGTATCGAGATCTTAAAACCCATACATCAAGATATCCAAAATCAGAATAATAATATGCTATCATCATCACACACTGCAACTATGTTGTAAATATCCACCCTGAACCCATGGTGATGATCCATTGCACTAAAGATAAATTGCACAATGATCGTCCACCAAGTATTTGTCAAACCATTGGCCAAATCTAATGTCTATGATGAACACATGAAGAAAGGGGAGATAAATCCATAAAACAATCACATGAGAAATGAACCTCAACTTTTTTTAATTTTGACCTCAAAATATTTTTTTATAATCGAAGAACAAATAGGAATTAACATCACAACATCAAAAAAAATCTGCAATATCAACCATCGATTTGAGGATCAATTATTGTTTGTAGAATTGACCCGCGTTTGACATGGTATAAATTAAACAGGATGAATACACAAAATAAAAACATCGTACCTTGATATTGGATCAATCATTGATGAAGAATCATTTTGGGCTGTTGTCATTGACAAGATCCACTGGTTCCATTGGCGCTCTATTTTCCAATCCTAGATCTATCGTTGGTCATTTGGGAATCCTCTAAGAACACTCCTCCCACGAATCCTCTCTCAAAACTCAAGGTTATGTGGATAACCCTTCATTTTGGACACAAACATATATTTATATGGTTTTAATTAGGTTTAGGCTTTAATTAATCAATTAAAAAAATTAATGTATTTAATTATTTTTCCCAAGATGGTGCTCAAGACCAACACCCAACACCACCAAAGATTATGGTGTGCCTAAGGTGAAACCTGTATTCCAAAATCAATAGTGGTCTTAGATTTCCCACCCGAGTCCCCATTCAAGATTTATTCCACTTTTTTAGGAAAAATGTGAATGTGTGATATTAAGATATTTAATATTTTTTAAATATCAATTTTAGGCTCACCAGGCCTTGGAACCTCACGTCATATCATTTCCTAGCTCATAAAATATTACTAGGAGTATTTCAAAGCTTTACATAGAAAAAACAGATATGTTAAATTCTCCACATATTAGGGATTTTCATCCCAAATAACAAAAAAGGAATACTCAAAAATATGTGGGTACTAGGATTGCATATGAGTCTCCTTCTCCCAAGTTCTCTCCTGAAGATTCCCATGCTGCCACCAAACACACACTAATGGAATCTATTTCCCATAGAGGATCTTCTCATGTAGATCCTCAATATCCAATGGGTACTTTTAAAATGTATATTTATCCTCGATGTCCATCACACCCTAGTCGATAACATGTGATGAGTCATGCACATACCTCCTCAGTTGCGATATGTGGAAGGCATCGTGTACTCATTCTAACTGCAGTGGTAGAGCCAAGTGGTACACCACCTCATTGACTCTACACAGTATCTTTAAAGGTACAATGAATCTCAAAGAAATCTTGTCTCCCTATCCAAATCTCCTCAATCCACATCAAGGTGATACCTTCAGGAACACGTGGTCTCCCTCCTCAAACTCCAAAGACCTATTTCATCAGTCTGCATAAGACTTCTGATAGCTCTATGTATTCTTTATCTACTCCTAGATGATATTCATCTTCTCTTTTGTGGCTTGCACCAACTCTTCACCCATAAGTGTTAACTCTCGTGGGTCGGCCCAGCATAGTGGTAACCTATAGGGTCATCCATACAAGGACTCAAATTGTGTCATACCGATGGTATAATGGTAGTTGTTGTTGTATGAAAACTTCACCAAGTGTAGGTGATCCTCCCAACTATGACCAAAGCATAACATGAAAGCTTATAGTATATCCTCCAGAACTTTAATGGTCTGATCATTCTGACTATCATTTTGGGGGTGAAATGCTATGATCAACCATAACTAAGTCCCAAAGGCCTCATGTAATCCTCTCCATAATCGCAATGTGAAGCGAGCATCATGGTTATAAATGATCGTCAAGGGAAATCTATGGAGTTAGACTATCTCTTATGTGTAAAGGTGTCTCAATATCTCTACTGAACTCTGCTCTCAGATAATAAGGAAGTGGGATGAATTGGTGAGTCAGTCTATGATCACTCGGATGGAATCATGTCCTCTATAACTATGTGATAACCTCATAAAGAAGTATATAGATATCCCATCCCACTTCCACTCTGGAACCTAAAGGGGTTGATCTAAACTTGTTGGAACCTGGTGCTCAAACTTCACTTACTGACAGGTGAGGCATCGAGATACAGACTATGATACTAAATTCTTCATGCCTAGCCACCAAAACTAACACTGGAGGTTTTGATATATTTTTTCCACTTCTAAATGTACTATCAAATGGGATGTATGAAACTCCCTCATCACCTCATACTGAAACATCACTGGTACCATAACCCATCCTTTTAAAAGGATTATGATATCCCCACCTTCATTAAATCTATCAGGAGCATGTCTGATGGATATTTGAGTATGCACAGTATCATAGTCAGTATCTCCTTATTGATCCTCCTTGAAATGTTGTAGAAGTGGTGGGGTAACAACCATTAACTATAGATAAGAAGCTCCACCCTTGTCTACTAAGAATAACATAAATGAGGATAACTGCTCCAGTGCCTTAACTAACAACTAATAATAGGATCTCCTACTAAGATCATATGCTACCACATTCCCCTTCCCAGGAGTATAAACTATCTCAAAGTCATAGTTATGGAGGAACACTAGTCGTCGCCTCTGTCTCAAGTTATGATCCTTCTAAGAGAAATTATACTTGAGACTCTTATAGTCATAATATATGATAAACTACTCACCCATAAGGTAGTGTTTCCACATATTTGGTGCGAATACTATTGTTTCCAACTCTTGGTCATGTGTTTCATAGTTCTTCCCATGATGTCTCAACTACCTAAACTCATAGGTAATAACTTCCTGCCTCTGCATCAGAACACAACTGATTCTAGTCCCTAAGGCATCATATAACACTACATACTCAACACCCCCCTCTAGAAATCACAAGATGGGGGTGTTCATCAATCTCCACCTCAACTCCTGAAAAGCCCATTGGCACCTCTCTTTCCACATGAAAGGATTCCCCTTTTGGGTTAAAGAATTCAAAGGTGCTGATATCCCAGAGAAATTGGGCACAAATATTATGTATTAGTCCTCAAACCTAAGGAAGCTCCACACCTCCATCACATTCTTGGTTGGATACCAAGATAACACTGTATAGACCTTTGTTGAGTCCATTACTAGACCATCATTTGAGATGAAGTTTCCTAAAATGTGGATCTCCTAAATAAATAACTAACACTTTGAGAGCTTCCCATAAATTTGGTTCTCTTGAAGTAAGTCTAGGTTCATCCACAAGTGTCTCGTTTGCTCCTCCCCGGGCACCAAGTACACCAAGATTTCATCAATGAAGACTACTACAAACTGGTCTAAGAAAGGATAAAATATCTAGTTCATGAGTCCCATGAACACTATGGGGGAATTTATCACATTGAAGGGCATCACCAAGTACTCATAATGACTATAGAGACATCGAAATGTCATCTTTGGTATATCTTCATCCTGTACTCGAAGCTAGTGATAGCCTGATTTGAGGTCGATCATCAAGAACCATCGAGCCTATCACAATTGATCGAAGAGGTCATTGATCATTGGTAGTGGATACTTATTCTTCATGATCACCTAGTTCAGGCGTCGATAATACACACATAACCTCAATCTCCTACCTTCCTTCTTAGCAAAAAACACTGGGTCTACCTGGGGGAGACATTGGGTCTCACAAATCCCTTCCTATACAAGTCCTCTAACTACACCTTCATCTCACAAATCTTTGTGAGAGGCATATGATATGTTGGAAAAAAACATTAAGTTTATCCCCAAATACAAGTCAATTTAGAATTATATCTATCAACAGAGAGGTAATCCTAACACATTCTCAAGAAATACATCCCCATACTCCGCCACCATGGTAGGTTCTGGTAGCCCATAACGTCTACTACTCCAAGAGTCATGCTAGAAAATTGATGAGTAATCGGTTGCACCCTCCTACATATGAGTCTATCGTGGTCTTCTTGGGTATCATTCTATCCTATGAAGGAAAACCTTGTCCCATATATGTGGATAAATCACATCCTCCACCTAAAATAGTCAATATTTTCATGAATTGTGTATAGGAGGTCCATGCCTAAGATAACGTCGTAAGAACTCATTGCTGCTACAAAGAGATAACATGAGAAACTCTCTCCTCCAAGTGTCAGATCACACTTTTGAAAAAAGTGGGAGATCATCGAGTCATATCCAGTAGGTGTTTCTAAGTGTAAGGGTCAAGCCAAAGGATGAACTGGGATTGCTAGGTCTTGAACTAGGGATGTAGTAAGAAAAGAGTATCTTGCACCTTCACTATTGGAAATCTGACTTTTCCCAATGCTTCTATACCAATGGTTTGTAAAAACCATTGGTATAGGTCCTTTTTCCCAACATTTTGGCCAAACCGTTGGGAAATCCCACTTTGTGGCCACCTTTCCCAATAGTTTGGCCAAACCGTTGGGAAAATTCCACTTTGTGGCCACCTTTCCCAACAGTTTGGCCAAACCGTTGGGATAGGTATACCCTTTCCCAACGGTTTTGGAAAACCGTTGGGAAAAGTCCTTGGGAAAGGGTATACCTATCCCAATGGTTTGCCAAAACCGTTGGGAAAGGTCCCCTAAAAATCAAACGGTTGTCAAAACCATTGGTATAGGTCTATACCAACGGTTTTGAGAACCGTTGGTATAGGTCCTGAGAATTTTTATCATATCTTCTTACTGAGAACATTATATAAATCAAAATTTAAAATAATTGTGACAATAAATATATATATTTATGTAATTATGTTCACAAAAGTCATGTTAGGTTAGTGGTTAAGTCGTTCAATGATAAACTAGGGGTCCTGGGATCAAATCCCAATGAATGTTTTTTTTTTGAAATACATATACCAACAGTTCCATAACCGTTGGTATATATTTTCATATTACTTATACCAACGGTTTCCAAAACCGTTGGTATAGTTCTATACCAACAGTTTTCGCAAAACCGTTGGTATAGACCTATCCCAATGGCTTACTTGGAAAAGGTTCTCCAAACTGTTGGTATACGCTATACCAACAGTTTGGAGGCCTATACCAACGGTTCCAAACTGTTGGTATATGTTAGTTTTCCAGTAGTGATTTATCTATTAAAACTATAGATAATATATAAAAGACACAAATAGTACCTCTAATCATCCCTAGAGACTCTGGGTTGTAGGCCTCCACTACCTGCAGCTACCCTCGCCCCTATCCATTATCTCTCTAAGCCTGGTGGAGACCACCTAGGGGTGGTGGTGGCAACAAGTCAAATTTTCTACCACCTTCGACTACTCTCTATACTTACCTACTAATTAAACTTCCCTAAATACCTCCCTACTCTTGCTGATATGTCTGCCTAGGTGTCCCATCCACTATCTCCTTTTCAGCTATATGGTGGTTCAAACAGTCTCATGCAAGATGTCCCCGTCCATCACAAGAGCAGCAGCACCTCTCCCCAAGCTGACTAGAATCATCTTGAGAGCCCTGAATCGTAGACCCTCTATCTTGAGATCACCTTATGAAACATCTTGCATGTCTGTATCCCTGCGTCTATTGTCATATACCTTCTTCCAAATTTTTAGCTCCTATATGCCCATCACTAGAAACCACTGTTGGCATTTACTCAACTAGAAATCTCTCTACTACAAACGCAATCTCTAGAACCCCAATATAGGTAGGGATTCATAGAGGTATCACACTATCCCAAATAATTATGTGTAAGACTCACTCAAAGGTCTAAACCTGGAATAACTGATCACATACTATATCCATAGAGTATCATGAGCGGTTATTGAACCTTTATGAATACTCATACATAGTCATGTTGCCCTGCTAAAGCAGTAGAATCTCTTGGATACGTACAATTCATAGTGTAGATGGAGAAAACTCCTCTATTAAAAGGTGCTCAAAATATATCCATGAAAGAGTCGCCTTGTCATATAGTAGAACCACTAAAATCCACCATCACCCTATAGATCCATCAAGGAGGCTCGCTGCCAGGACCACCATCTGGTTTGCAGGTGTCCTAACGAGGTGAAAGACTCGTGTAATATCCTAAAGCCAATACTCATATTCCTGGGGGTATGGATCACCCCGAAACCTAAGGGTTCACTAACACTAAAGCTCTTGAAGTATGCTCAACCTATATACCACATCTGCTGGTACTGTTGGTACCATCTGCTACTCGACAGGTGGAGGTATGGCTAGAAAACCACCCGAAGGTACCACCTCTTGAACAGGATATTGTATTGAAGCCTTGTCACTAAGATGATCATCCTTGAAATTATTCTGCTAAATCCTAGATGGAAATCATCATGGAGGCATCCTAAACTATATAAGATGTACCACGAATAATGAGTATATCTGAGGAGATGACTTGTGAAGGACATGGAAACCACAAATCATTCCTAAATGATTCATGTACCAATGTTTTTTCATAAAACTAGTGCCTACATGTACTGAGTCAACATGCAGGTGGTCAGTGTCCTGATCAATGGATACGCTGCTCATCGCACCAACACTAGAGTCCCTAGCCTGAAATCTGAACTCAAAACACTTAACATGGTTTCCATAAAACCCAAACCAATCTCATAGCTAAATATAAACACTGAACTCTGGTCCTAAGATGGAACCCACTCTTATTCCACACTATCATGACCCAACCCATCAGAGCCTGCCTGATCAGTGATAAGTTAAGTGTGACTTCCCCAAGCTCACCTCCAATAGGCCTAGGGCTAGTGACCATCCCTGAGTATGAATATTATGCACATGGGAGGCATTAGACTAATGTACCTATACACATACACACATCTCCAATATCATAAAATGCTGAAATGTAAAATGATACAACTGATACCAGTTCATGTATAACATATAACTCACAATCAGAGTATGAAAAAAAGTACTGAAAGCGATAAAAGATCCAAACACAATCCCAACCAAAAACTGCAAGGAAGTTCAACCTGTTATAATGAGGGGATTATGGTCAAATGTGACTCCTGGTATTATCCATGGTTTTTCTAGCCTAAACTATTCTCCTTTTTCTTGTTAACCAATAACCCCATTGAATGGATGGTCTTCTTCATAAGACATGACATGTGCGGGCAGATCCCTTGTATGGGTGAGTATAAAAATACCCAGTAGGACACCCTAAAATCACTAAGCATAAAGAATCAAGATAGTGTTCATCTCATCAGAGGGATATTTCAATCATAATATGATACATATAATGAAACATCCAGATATACTCATAATAGACACTAAGTCTCAAGGTAAGGTCACAACTGTTAGCCTAAGATTTTTCTTGAGAGTTCGTAGTAACTGTCACCCAGGATAACTCACTATGTGAGTCGGATAGCACTAATGGCATTCATCCAAGATGTCGAGCTTGTCAGGTCTCACCATAAATAAGTACACAATGTATGTATAAAGTGATCAACGCATAGATGGGGATCACACCTAGTTCCATGATGTATACCAACAACCCGAATTGGATTAACCCACTAAGTAGGGGATTAATGTCTGAGTAAGGTTGGTCATGCCGATTTTGAGAACCCCACTTTGGGTAGAAGACTATAAAGGATCCCACCTAGGGATAGGGGGTACCAAGAACTCTATCTGATACAAATCCCTTAGAGATTATCAAAATCCTTTTTTCAGGATTTGATGTCAAACAATACCCTTCTCAGGATGGATTGAAGGAACAAACCCTAAGGAAACTGGTCCACACTGAAGAGGACAAGGGTGTTTGACCTACCTAAGTAAAGTAAACAGAGTGTACTAATAGTACACGGTGTGTTCTGCCAATCTCATTTCTATCAATGTGCTCCATCCCATTCCCATGTATACTAGGCCATGCTCATGCAAACTTAGTCATGCTTATATACCACTAGTTGTGCATGTGTACCTGATAGTGTCTGAGTATCGGGCCATGCCTGGGTACTCTACCCATTCCCATGTTCCAGGATGTGTTTGCGCACGTGTATCCTCCGCAATACATGTTGATCCTCCAGGGAAGGGTCACGCGATGTGTGACACATGTCACACGGTATGTGATATTTAATTTTTATGAAAACCTTAGCACTGAAGTCAAGGGTCCCACACTGCTTGTATCTTCATATTACATGTCGGGTAATACGAGATTTTCAAAAACCCACAGTTCTTCTCTGTGTATGCTCTTACCGCCACCATCGTCGATTCTACCATTAAATCCACCATGATTTGTGGATCTAGGATTGAAGGGATCCTGCCATCATCGATGACCGGATTCTGATGTCTAATTCACTCGGAAATCGTCACTTGTCGTCTGCTGTATCAAGATATCAAAAACCCATACATCGGGATCTCCAAAATAGGAATGATAATCGACTACCATCATCGCACACCACAACCATGTTGTAAATCTCCATCTTGAACCCACAGTGATGATCTATTGCGCCAAATATTGATTATGCAATAATCATTCACCAGATATTTGTTGAACCACCAACCAAATAAAATGTCGATTATGAATGCATGAAGAATGGGGAGAGAAATCCATAAAACAATCACGTTAGGAATGAACCTCATTCGTTGTTCATTTTATCCTCGATCCGTATTCTCATAATCGAAGAACAAAGAGTAATTAACAATGCATCATCAAAACAATATCCACAAGATCAATAATCGATCCACAGATCAATTCTTGTTTGTGGAATTGACCCACATTCGACATGGGATAAATTAAACAAAATGAATCCACAAAATACAAACATCCAACCTCGAGATTTGATCGATCATTGATGAAGAATGATTATGGGTCGTTGTCATTGATGAGATCCATTGGTTCCATTGGTGCTCTGATTTCCAATCCTCGATCTATCATTGGTCATTCGGGAATCCACTAATAACGCTCCTCCAATGGAACCTCTCTCAAAACTCAGGGTTATGTGGTTAACCCTACATTTTGTATAAAAAAAGTATATTTATATGGTTTTAATAAGGTTTAAACTTTAATTAAATAATTGAATAAATATTTTAATTTATTTAATTATTCCTCCCACGATGGTTCTCAAACCCAACACCTGACACCAACAAAGATTATGTCATACCTAGGGTAAAACCTATGTTTTGGACTCAACGACGGTCTCAGATTTTCCATCGGAGTCCTCACTCGGGGGTTATTCTACTTTTTTAGGAAAATCATGTGCGCCTGATATTAAGATATTTAATATTTTTAAAATATCAATCATGGGCTCATCAGGCCTCAGAATCTCACATCATCTTAGCACCTGACTCTAAAAAATTTACTAGATATATCTCAAATATTTACATAGAAAAAACAAAGGTGTTACATCATTCATCCTTATGAGTATCTGTGATTTTGAGTTATAACAATACTATAATTTAAATAATTCACATAAACTCAACAATTGACTAATGTTTTCATTTTTAAATCCATGTAATGTTGTTGACACTAATTTTTAACAATATTTTCATATTTTATTAAAGGCAGTGGATGACAAGTGTGCTTTTATATTTTAATAAAACATATTGACCTTGATACTTTTCATTACCTGCTTTTTGGATAACTAATGGGTGGAAATATGCATCATTTATAATGTTTGTAGTCCAGCTTATTCTACTTGGGTAATGTTTCAATTATTAAAAAAATTACCGGTGTAGAACATCATCCTGAGAATTTTAGTTTGTTGTATAGGCCAAATTCCACCAAAATCCAGCAACATTTCAAAATTTTAAAATACATCTTGACATAATTTATGCTTCATCAGGAAAAAATAAGCTTATTGAGGGTGGAACTCTGATGTTTCCGCCATTGTTTGAGATTGTTTTTGTATGTCATACATTATAATTTAAAATTATAAAATACACTATTTTGTGTTCAAATTTACTAAGGTTTTCTCACCATCGTTATTTTTTTATCATGTTTAGAATTAAAAATATATTTAACATGCTAAATTATAAACTACCAATTATCAAAATAAAAAAGAAATTATATTCAAATCAAGAAACTATGAAATAAAAACAAAAAAAATAACTTACAACTAATAGATTCTATATCATTGTCTCCTCCATGGATATCTATACAATTAGAATCTTCTTTGGACACACCAATATCCTTGATATCATGATAATCATCTTCACCTCCAATAAAAAAACAAGTTTATTAGTAACTATAAAAATGAAATAACACTATAATTAATATATAAAAATTCAAAAAAATTGTGGTATGTGTATACCCTTTTCAAATGACCGAAATCTATTTAACCAATTTATGGTACATATGAGAGCTTAAAGATGATTATCAAGCATTGTGGACTGATACTTCTTAAAAATACAACCTCCAATACTAAAAGAATATTCATAAGAAATTGATGTAATTTTAATGCTTAAAATATCATATATCGTGTTTGCAAGACCTCCAAAGTGATGCTTCTAATCTTTCCAATATTGAAGCATGTTTAGATCCTCAAAATGGTTCAATTATAATTTTGGTTCATCTAAATAATGGTCTAAATGAGTTACTCCAATTTTTGTCGCATGTTGGCTCTCATATTGTAGATATTTCTATATTAATAAAAGAATTCATATGATAAAAAAACAAATAAATTCATAACTTAAATAATACTTACATCAAAGAAATTGAGGGTGGCTACAGATCCTCTCTTAGCATGTTTAGAGAAAGATATAAATGATTGAACTTGAAAACTACCATTTGTTTCATTGTTAGAAACATTTTTTCATAATTTTTATATAACTTATGCAGCCACTTCTTTACATTTGCAACCATCTCTTCACAAGTAAAAGGATAAAGTCTTGAATAAAAAAGCATTAAAAATCAAGTTTCATTATAGGATCAAGAACTACTTCAAGAGTAATATCAACACTATATTTAGTCAAATACTCATCAAATTTATTTTTCATTCTAGAAGTTATGTCCTTAACAAGATCATCTTATCTTTTTTTGCGGAAACGCTAGGAGTCGCAACGACAGAATGGTTTTCAAATGAAGAAAATAAAGAACAAAAGAACAAGAGGAAGATAAACATAGGATGCTGTGATTTACATGGTTCGGGAAAAATCCATGCATCCATGGAGAGGTGGAATCACTTCACTAATTCGGGAGTAGAATTACACAGATATTTTCATTATACATCAAACCCTAGCTCGAATGAACTCTTAATGAAGATGATGTAAATGTGACACCAACTTCACAGTAAGTCCACTATGTTATATTAACCGATGGTTGGATGTCCACAGAGTGATAATGACCTGTCTGTGTTTCCAGTCACATGCTACTACAATGTCATGTCAAAGTCCACACTACTACAGTGTCGTGTCGCATACTATTATAGTGTCGTATCAGTGCCATTGGCCAGCTCTACTGCAGTCTAGTAAGAGTTGCTACAATGCCCAAAATTTGGTTTGGGGACCTTCGGCCCCTGGTCCCCTAAGCAGGGGTGCACTGCCCCCTACAACCCCCAGCGACCTCACCATGGAGGTCGAACCGTGAGAATTTTGGTATGGTGTGTAGTCTATGTTGCTAATAGTCTACCCCGACTTCATCCAAAGGATCATGCTATTCTATACCAACATACTTGTCATGTTTTCTCTCGAGAAAAATTCAATTTCTCACACTTACATGAAGTAAAGATTTGATGTTGGATAATATGATCCTGATGTCAAATTAATCATCACATAAAATAGATGTAAAAACTCACATATAATTGATGCTCTTCTCCACTCCTCTTCTAATGGGAAACAAATCCAATTTAATATCAACACCATCAACATGCTTAACAGACACTTGACAAGCTTCCATCCTAGCCTAAAACATTTAACATATTTTACACTTTCTCGAATTTTAAATAGTGTATCACTTGATATCTTTAAACCTTCTTGAACTATAAGGTTTAAGATGTGAGCGTAACATCTCACATGGAAAAAAATTCCATCACATAACATACTATTTTGATTATGAAAACGTTGTTTAAAAAATTCGTGTATGTTATCATTAGCTGATGCATTGCCTGAGGTAAGAGAGAATTTTTTTGTGTCAATGCCCCAATCTTTCAAAGCAACGATAATTTTATTTTCCAATTCAATTCATGTATAGTGAACATCCATTTTACAAAAACATAATAAATTGTTATTCAAGTTTCAATTATTATCAACAAAGTGAGCAGTCAAACATATGTATCCTTCATTGTTGCAAGCAATCCAACAATAAAAGCATATTCTTCCAGGATTAGAATCCATTACTTGTTTCAACTTTTCCAAGTAGAATAATATTTCATAACATCATATGTTGCAGTGCTTTTACTATATGTCTTGACATCAAAGTTAAGTAACTTCATAAGTTCTCTGATTCTCTTATACTCAACAAAATGAAATAGGAGATCATGCTCTGTGATACATATAGAGAGGCATTCTTGAACCATTTTCTCATCATGTTTTCTAGATGTCAACCTCCCCTTCATGGTCAATAATTATTTTAGACACATTGCCATAACATTTTTTTTCTTCTTACAACTGATCAAATGATGATATAATGTTGAAGTACCATATTTGCTTCCCCCACAAATAAACAATTTTCCACATAAGTTGCATTTGGCATGACTTTTATCAGTTTTTGTGCACCAATTTCAGAGATTTGTTGTGGTTTGTCTAGTATTCTTAGGATCTAAATTAACATCTCTTTTTATTCCACCAATTCCAGTAATTTGATTTTGTTGTTCAATATTACTTTCTTTGTTAGTTGGTTTTGATAGAATATCATCATAATTTCATCATCAATATCATAGTTCATACTATAAAAATAAAAGAAATACAAATATTATATTAGAAAGTGTTATGTGTTCAACTTAAATGCATCAATTGAATTATTTGGAATGTTTAAAAATATAAAAAAACAAGTAGTGGAATATTTTTATGAAATTTGAACTGTGATAAACAAAAAAAATCTACAATAATTACCATATGGAATGATGAAAGAAGGATACAAGTCGGAATTCCTAAGGTAGTTGAAAATAGAGAGTGGGTCATGAGATAGATGTCGTCAAACCAGCATGAAGACAACTTCAATCGTGATCTTCACATCGTCGGAATTAAAGAACTAAGCAGTTGTAAAATTGTCGTTAAACACCCAGGAGAGGAGGCAGACAAACTTGGATCAATGTATGGAGGGAGATAATTAAAGACTTTCCTGGTTTAGGGAGGATTTGCGTTGACAACACCGTGTAATTGAGAGGAGAGGGGTTTTTGTATCGACGTCGTGTGGTGGAGGGGAGGGGAGGAGTCACTACCACAAAACTGGGTTTCCGCAGTGCCACCCTTTATCAGCGCTAAAAAAACGCTGATAAAGGTACTTTTAACATCACTAAAAAAGCACTGTTAAAAGTGGTCTTTTGTCAGCGCTTAGCGCTGTTAAAGGGGCCCCCTTTACCAGTGTTTTTTTAGTAGCGCTGATAAAGGAAGGCTTTATCAGCGCTTTTTCCCCTAGCGCTGATAAAGGGTGTATTTCAAAAAAATAATATTTTATAAAAAATAACATATTGATATATAAATATATAAGTATATTGATATTGATATAAATATAATATATATTTTTTAAATATGTTTTAGATAAGTATAAATAAACATTTCCACTTAATATACAAGATATGTAGTGAAAATGGCATATAAAATATCTTAAAAAAAATTGTCAATTAATATTTTGCTAATTATCATCGACTAATAATCATTTAATAACAATTTGAAGACACAAAAAATCAAAAAAATTGATAAAAGATCTAAAATAAGTTGAAAACGTAACTCGAACTTCAAACGACTGTAACTTTTGATCCGGGTGTCCGTTTGAGCTCTACAGCATATCAAAACGAAGTCTGCGCTGAGCTTTACGCGCTAATGATTGAAATGAACCTTCTGTCATATTTTTCGAGACCAAAAAAGGCCCAGAAGGCCTCTAAAATTGAGTTTTTAGTCCGAATATACAAATTTTTTAACATTCAAAGGAATTCCAGCCTTGTTTTAGAAGGTCTTTTTGACCTTTTTCACTGGGGACTAAATTTATTTTGAGGGGTTACATTTATATTGATATTATGACTTTGAAATTTTATCGTTTTTCATAATGTAATGTTATTTATAATCAATTATATAACAATATACACATTTTTTATATATTCACCCATAAAAATTTAATTTTATAAATAAATAATTAATCATATTTACATATAAAGTATATTTCTCAATATATAACGTTTATCTAAATAAAAAACTAATATCCATTTTATTTAAAATACAAATATATTAATATTTATATACCTATATGATGTGTGTGTGTGTGTTTGTGTGCGTGTGTATTTGTGTGCGTCGGTATTGACAAACTAATATATATTATCTATATACTTTAAACATGTATATACATATTAATATATAATATTTGTAAATATATATAAATATGTATAATTATACTTACAAATACACATAATATATGTGTGTTGTATATATGTATTTATTTATTTATACACACACACAGAAAAGCATATTTTATAAATGTATTTAAAATTGATCTTATAAATAAATATATATTAATATATGAATAAATATATGAATAAAAAATATAAATATATATAAATAAATAGATATAAATAGATGAGTGCTGATAAAGGACTCATTTATTAGCGTTTTTTAGCGATGATAAAAGGGGTCTTTATCGGTGCTTTTTTTGAGCGCTGTTAAAGGGGACCTCCTTTATATTCGGCTCAATTATTAACGTTTTTTTAGCACTGTAAATGCACTTTTCTAGCGCTGATAAATACCATATTTGAGGAGCAGAGAGGGACGACTGACCTTCGAAGTAGCGGGAGGAGGAATGAGGATTTAAGGGGATTGAGGGGTGGGGTGGTGAGACCATGGGAGAGAGAAAAGTAGAATGGAAGGGGCAAAGAATGGGGGGGGGGTAATTAAATGAATTAGGATTGTTGTAATTTTTTTTTTTATTTTATGATATAGGTGGTTGCTAGATAGAATAAATAGTTTTATTTTATTTTTTATTTTTGTTTTATGACAAAATCAATCATTTACAAGCTTAACGGGACACACGGGTGATGGTTTCCATGGACCAGACCATTTTCGGTCCCCAGTTATGCGGACTTGAATATTCAATGCCCAAAGTATAAAAAACTCCAGACTAACAATCAATCCGAAGACTCCAGGTTTCTTGACTTCTATAATTTTGATAGACTTACACTTAACAATCTCACGAATACCCAATCTTACCACATGATCCAACTTATGTCATAAGTTGAAGCCATCTTTGGGTGAATTGAAAAATGTTCTTCAGGTGAACCAAAAACTGAGACTATGAGAGAAAAAGATTTGGAAAAAAATTAAGATTCATAAACTGTTTTTTTTTCCAAAATTCATATATTAAAAAAATGTATACACCGCCATTAAATAAAAATAACAATCGCACAATATATTAAAGAATCAATATATATATATAATTGAGTACAACCGCAAAAATGACACAAGACTGAAGAAATAAACATTAAATTGCAATCTAGAGACTTGACCCCACCATCTATCCTGTGAACCAGGAAAAATAAAAGAATTTCCCACTTTACATTAAAGAAATAATAAAAATTTCACATCAAATTATTTCATTCAACACAATGCTTATCTTTCAAATGACTCGGCCTTTATCAGATTTAAATGATAATTTTAACATTTTCCACTTTAATTTGGTCCGCTGGACTTGCTATTATACTAATCCACAACCCAACATCTCAACATGCTAGAAACCTGTTTTTGTTTTTTAATACAAAGGATCAAAATAAAAGAGAAACAACATTGATCCTCACCCCCGGTGCAAAAGGGGGCCGATCGTAATTCCAAACAACAAGAGAAGTACCAGACGATCATCGGCAGGCTGAGGAGGAGCGGAAACCCGGTCGGACCAGGGCAATCTACGAGACGAGACGATCCAGGGCTTCCCGAACCGGCACGGCATCCTGTTCAACCGCACGAACCGCCTCGTCGGCCGCCCTGGCCTCCTCCGCCATCCCCATCGCCCCGTAGCACTCGGCCAGGACGCGGTGAGCCCTGACGTTCTTCGGGTTCAGCCTCAGCGCCTCCTTCAGATCCTCCACTGCCGACCCCACGCGATCCCCGCGCCGATCCCCCGCCGCCTTCAGCTCCGCTCGCTTCAGTAGCGCATCACTGCGCTCGCCGTCCGACAGTGATTTCGCCGCCAGAGGGGCCAGCGCGGCGTCAATCGACTCCAGGGCGGAGGTCTTGAACCCCTGGAGATCCAGCGCCAGGGCTTTGAGGATGTGCGCTGCGGCGTCGTGGGGGTCCAGCGCCACCGCCTTATCGGCCTCCTCGGCGGCGGACACGGCCAATGAGGGGGGCGCGTCTTCGCCGGCTGATTTGGCCTGGGATAGGAGCTGGGCGCCGCGGACGAAGTGGCGCTTGGCCTGGACCTTGGCCTGGTTGGGGCGGCGGAGCCGATCTAGGGCCTTCCTGGGGACGTCGTGCATCGTCAGGAACGCGGCCAGGCCCAGTAGAAACAGGCCGACTTGCAGAGTGATGTCCATCACCATGGCCGTCTCCATCTCTCCGTCTCTCTCTCTCTCTCCCTGGCAGGCAGCCGTGACGGAGAATCGGATCTGGAAGAAGTGAAGGCGGAGGAGGAAGAAGCCCTGGTTCGGTCGGTCAGGTCTTCGGATTTATTGACCGAAGCCGCGTGGTTGTGGGGGGCTAACTGTATCGGTGAGGTCTACGGAAATAATAATACGTCTTTGTTTATAAATTTAGTTTTGTTTTAATAACTCAACCAAAATAATAATAAAAACGATTATTGAATTTGATTATAAAAATAATAGCCGAAAAATCATATGATTATCTATTTTGGATTTGGTCGGGACTGAAATCTAATTTCTAAATTTGTCCACTTTACCACCGCACCACTTTTTTATTATTAGTGACTTATGGTTTACATTATTATAATTTTAATTGATGTGTATACTTTTAATATTTTAAGTTATGGTAACTAATTAATGAATATGCTTTATTATATTAAGGTATGGTAACTAATTATTGCATATACTTTTAATATTTTTTTAAAATTATTTTATAATTTGCAACTATAATACCAATTTTAAAAAAATATAATTACAATTATAATTTTAATTAATAATTTTAATTCAATTTTTAGTTATTCTAAATTATATTTTTTATTATTAAAGTTAATTAATTAAGTAATACTTGATACTTTTTAAACATAATTATATTTTATATGATTATAAATATAATTTATTTATTTTTAATAATATTGTATTTATAGTTTTTAATTATTTTTAAGCAATATAATTGTTATACTGTTTTCATGCTTTCTTGTGGTATTGCACCATAAAGATCATAGTAACTAAATATTTTTATAAATACTTATTTATGATTTTTGTAATGGAGGGCTAATCGTTTTGATGTAATCTCTTCACCCTGTTGTTTGTGTTCAGAAGCCAAAGTAAAATAAATTAATAAATGTCAAAATTACATCTCAAATTATACAGTATTTAGTTATAAATATGCACATGAAGTATAACCAAACAAAACCATTAAAAAAATAAGATTTAATATGGTTGACTACCAAACTATTTAGTTACATCTATGGTGAAAATAATTTTATTCAAAATATCTGCCAGAAAAATATGATTTATTTAAACATTAAAAATATAACTTATTGACAAATAGTATACTAGCACACTATCTTTACAAGATATAGTAGAGAAAGATAATCAACATCACAAAATCACAATAGCGATTATTGGAACACACAACTGATTTAGTAGTCCAATAACCTGCTCAAATTGTCACGACACGGCCTCATCGAGACCCCTTCCTAAATTGGTAGTGAGATCAAGTCTAACCCCTGAAATCTGCCTTCAATCATTCACGGGTTGATGATTAGCGTCGAGTATATCTACATACTCAATAGGCCACCCCTAAGAACAAATAACCAAGCAAATATTGTGCATGCATAATATCAAAGCACCAAAATTACAATACATAGTTGCATCATCACCAACCAAAACCATTGGGATAATCCAGGTCAAACGTCACCTAGTGAACTAACTCATCATCAAAGCCTCATTAGATACCATTGACAAGTCCATTTGATTCTAGGTATCTACACACCATCATTGATAAGTCCAACTCATTTAAGTATTCGGTCCCCAAAACTCATTAATGGGGATCTCGACCACCATCCAATAAGCTCACCAGTTGATAACCTTTTCAACCATCTAAAGACCCCCACGACTTCGAAGGCCATAACAAATGAAGCTTCGCACCTTAGTCACTACATTGAGTCGTCGTCCTTTGACTCCAGCTCACCCATCTAGTACACATCAAGACCTTCCTTTCGGACAACAAACAAGCAAAATAAGCACACGATAAAACAAACAAAACATGCAAGCATGATACACAATGGATAACATGGTTTGAACAATGTGTCCTACATCTACAGGAGAACAAGCGACATCTTTCATTTCACCCGAACATGGTACATCTGAGTTACAAGGACAAAGTCATGCCCTACCCAGATTTAAATGGAACTAAGCACACCAACGCCTTCCCATGGAAAGCTCTGACCGCTAGGGCTCTCATCGTGAAGATGCATGAATTAGGGGATGTGATTCCTCTGACATCACTTCCCTATATAGTCGCTCATTTTAGTCTACGTCTCTGCCAAGGCTTCGACCACTCGCCTTTGGCCCTAAGGTCCCCGACCTTAAACTTTTGTAGCCTTCAATGTCTGTGAAGCCTTCACATAGCCTAGCATGCCCAACAACAGTGGCCCAACTTCACTATTAATAGAGAAGTCCTTTCTGTCACCAGGTTTCCACCGCCTGCTGATCTTCATTGGTAGAACATCACACCACTCTAATCTACGTGAATGACCAATCACTCAGTTGAAGGCCGCCACCACCTCAACTAGTGCACACAATGAACGGTTCAAGATACATCCCGTATCTACCACACTTTCCATCACTGCCTCTAAAACCTCATGCTGCTATTAGAAGCTACCCCCTTTTCATGTATGAATCCTTCCTCCGAAACATGACCTAGACTCAAATGCATGCACCAAATTATCCTCATTCACATTCCCACACTCAAATTCCACTATGCGGATTTTGCTGCTCTGCATCGATTTGGTTGCTTCCACTAAACTACATCTACTGAACTAACCATTCAACTTGCTTCCACTGAGTCCACTCAGTCGTTTTTGGTGAGATGACATCATCTGTACCTTTCACTGGGTTCGCATAGAGGCTTCCATTGATGAACTTCCAATGAACTTCTTCTATTGATTGGAACCTGAACTTCCCTGGTGAAGGTGTACTGTGTTCATCCTGTTTTCCCAAGCGTAACTTCTAGAGACTTAACTTCTGGTGCTTCTAACACTTAAGCTAGAAAATAGTTCTCACACCAAACCTAATAATCTCTCACTTGAGAATTGTTTTCACAAGTTTAGCCTATCAATATCCCACTTGAAGAATATTCTAAAGGCTCTCACCAAAGTCCCACCGGCCAACATTCACCTTTTCGATCATCCAAACCCCCGCTGAAGAAACACTTCCTCAGTATACTGTGACCACAACCTCATCTAAGTGCCTCCATAAGAGTTTCCTCCCAAAGTAAATAGGCATGAGTCGTCTTCCTCCGAATTTGTTGAAGCCCCATCAACAAGATGTGTCATGAACCATTTCACGCCCTTTCTCCTTATGGCTACTAAATTTATGAAGACTCTACCACCGATCTGCTATAACTTATGTGATCTTTCCGATACAACGAAGTCCAAAGACACCATCAAAAATAGAACTCCATCCAGAGCTAAAACTTTTAGAAAGTCTAATTCCATTAGACCAATGAACTACCACTAAACCTTTGCTTAGTGCAACCAAGGAAAATATGGTCCTTTTCTCCCACTTTCTTCCATCCTGGTACTGATTCTTTGAGAGCCCACCTCCAAATTAGAGTTCCTCCCACCGTTGTGTCGATCATCCAATAATCATTTCCACAAAACTTCGAAACCACTAAAGTCTTCATCGCCAATCTTGCAAAGAAACACACCATGGACTTGGGGTCTTCCACTTATAGTATCAATGTGTCTATGGCATATTTCTCCAAGGCTTTGTGGATGAGAAAGTAATAAACCACCCAACTTCCAAACTTGGAGTACCTCCAGAAGGCACTACCCCAAACATAGTTAATTCCCTCTCTACGACACCTTTGGGTGTTCCAGGTTAGTCTCCTCACAGTGTTAACAATCACTGCCAACAGTCCTAGAAATTTAACTTGCTTCATAGCTCTCATCCCATAGTTATCTTTTGATAAATGCAACACACCATGGTTTTCCCTGATGAAGGATCCAAAGGTTCCTCATACCTATTCTCTTGAATAACAATACCTGCACTCGCATGTTGCTTCGTCAAAGAAGGTACTTTGATGTACTAGTGGAATCGGTGAGAAGCCAACCAAAATCGATCAAAGTTCCGATCCAATATGCCTCCTCCTCCCAAAAAATGAACATCTACAACTACTTTCAAAGACCACACTTTGCGTAAGTTTTGTACTCCCTACATCTGAGTTCCAACAAGACTTTAGGAAACCAATTTTCCATGCTAAATATTCCACTACTCATGACATGCACACTCCTTCAACACTTTTCTATAACCATGAGCCCCATGTGTGAATCCCACACCATATGTAATTTCAGTACAAAAAAAATCTACTCCTTCTGCTTAACATTAGAATCGTATTTTGATAAACCGGGATTGGTCAGTACTCCTTCCAATCCTTGTACATATGTAACCACTACATATTTGAGTTCTCCAAAACATGCCACATGATCCATCTTGGATGTTGCTTGATGAGCCCCAAAGTCACTTCTCTTGACTTAAAATTGGGCATTGAACACTTGGCAGAAATGTCAACCACTACCTTTAGCTATGGTATTTGAAAATCCTCCATAAGTTTCCTTTCAAAACAGATCATCTAGTCCCATCAGCCCTACCGAAATCTCCCTTTCTTCCTTCCACAATGCCAGTCATGAAAAAAGGGAACTGTCTAAATTCCACAGGCTCATCACCTGAATGAACCAAGTGATCCCTCTAAACTTTACCACCCAATCCACCTTCTGAGAACATGCACCATCTATGCTTACAATGTTTGAAACATCCCCTTGCTTACAATCACGACCTTCCAGTCTATTAACTACCTTGCTTCCTATTGACTTTCCATACAACAGAACTTGAAAAATCTCCATGAGTAGCAACACTGGCATCCTACAAAGTCCATTGCTTCCACTGTTGAACTATCAACCAAAACTTACCCCATGTATATGTTATCCTAAAAAAATATCCACTGCTTTTAGGTGATGTAAGGATCAAGATAGTCCGTAGAAGTATTTGATAGTCTTCCTACTAAGCTTAATGATGCCACCTCGATGAATGGAACATGCTGCTAGAATCAAAATGGAACTAGACATGCTTTCAGGAAACCTAGAATCCCTAGTATCACCACTATCTACATTGGAAGACATCTTTCTAGATACTCAACAACCCCCACACCAAGGGGTGATGGTTCTAGATACAACAAAAGCACCTATTGGGTATATGTCTAACTCATATTTTATTGGGTTCAATAGGTCATTTGAAATGTACATGATGTGAATTTCATGGACAACAAATTTTTTTCTAAAGAATATTGACAAATGATTTTTTCAGAACCAATAGGGAGGATCTTTTCATGTTAATATATAATTAAATTAAAAAATAAGAAGAAAGATTACCTAGTTCTTAGGATCTTTCTTTATTGATGATGTCGATCAATCAAACCCAATAAATGTGTCATCATTACATAATGAGGACCCAAAGTAGAGCCCCTCTAGAAGTCATCCACATGTGCTCATTTGATCTCCAAATAACATTGACGAAACAATGAGTTATAGCATGATAAATTGAATGTCTTGCGTTTTTTGTTCTGATTAATTTACATACCTTTGGGCTTGAAGGAATTTTATCTTGTTCATCTCAGTCATGAGAGGAAGATAAGAGGAGAGGGATATTAAGAAGAAATTATTGCACACAATGATTACCCTTTCTCAAATTAACATAGTTGTCTATTTATCGACCCAGGGCTAGGGTTCAATATTTAATCAATTGTACAAAGGACCTTAATAATATACTAAACCCAAAAGGAACCTCATGCAATGTAATAACATAATAATATTATTTTATTTTATAGTATATGTTATCCCATGTAGTGATAAATATTTATTTTACAATCTAGTAAAAAAATATTCATCAACATAAAAAATCTTCCCCGCTTGTCCTCCCCAATATTTATTGAATATTTGAATACATATTTAAATAAATATTATTCATTCAATAAATGAATAAATATTCTATTCACAGTCTGGTAAATAAATATTTATTTAATATTCATGTAACTAAATAATTTATTTATTTAATAGATAATAATTTATTTATTACTGTGTGAATAACAAGAGATAAATCAATATTATATATTCACGTAACTAAAAAAATTACATTTTGAATAAATATTTATTTAATATTTGCGTTCATTTAATAAATAATGGATAAATATTACTTCTTAGTCTGAAGAATAATATTTATTCCAATTGTTAAATATAAATAATATTTAACTATGATCAAAGGAAACACTTTTTGTATGACCCTCTAGGCCTCTTCCTTAGTGGCATTAGGCGGGATTGCCTAAAGTCTAAGATTACTGTCTAGAAGTGGTCAATGCACCCATAAAGAATGAAAATATTTCACAATGAAAAAAACACATATGAATGCTCACTGTGTAATATAATCTCTTTTCCACGATATCTCATCAAGAAAATTTCACAATCGTGTCATCAACCTATATGATCGATTTTCCTTTCTTTGACTGTCTAAAATGAACTCATCAATACACCATGGACATGGAATTTAAAGCGACAATTTCATTTCAATCAAAGGGTCGAGACATCAACTTGCATAAATATGGAAGGGATAAATACTTCCTCAACTTATTCATTAATTATATATCATTCGTGATGCACCCCACATACCCAAATTCACCGTGATCATATATCATCATAGTTTATGGAAAATACATCAAATTGTGTGTTCCATGAAATGAATTAATAGTTTTCTTAAAGACTAAGGATCATTACACACTTGTAGACAAGAATATCCAATGACACATTAACATGCAGATTTCCTACAAGCGGTTCTGTTCTTATAATATCTCATCTTAGAGATTACCAAGTGTGAACTTCAAGATATGAAGTCTCATATCTTATGAGTACTCAAACTTAACAATAAACATATTTTGGGTCCCATCACAAAATGTTATATGACCTTAGAAAAAGGTTTAATAATATCATCATGGAATTTCATGGTTCTCATCATAGCAGGGAATTGCTATGCACTTTTCTAATGTGATAGATAATTTGATACATAATTACATTAAAGTCATACATAACAATGACCAATATATAATAAGATATTTAATTAATATTCATCTCTTTGAATATACATGCAATCTTAAGTACAAACAGTTGGTTCTAGGTAACCAACTCCAATATACTCCCACTTAGACTAGAGCCAACTACTAATAAATTTTAGTCTGCCAGATCTCACATGATGATCATGTTTCTGATGAGTTAAGGATTTAGTTAAGGGGTTTTCCACATTGTATTCTATGAAAAATATACTCACTGCAACATCACCTATATGAGAAAAATCCCTCAAGGGATGATATTTCTGAAGTATGTTCTTTGTCTACTAATGTGACCTTGGATCCTTTGAAAGATACAAAATTGTAGTATTATCATAATAGAGTATGATATGGTATTTACTTCTAGGAACCATGTAAAGATCTTAGATGAATTTGTGAATCCAAACCACTTCTTTATCTACCTTAGAAGATGAAATATGTAGGTTCAGGGCGCAGCGGAAGCGCGTTGGTGGGTTAGCCCAACTTTAATTTTAACGTTAAACAACATTCAATCCAAGATCCATCACGATATAAAACGCTGAATCTTCGGAATATAACGAAGAACGAAAAGAAAAGAAGAGTCCCTGAACCCTTGAGGAGGATCATCATATTTTGATTATAATTAATTTAATTAATGCATAATAATTACCTCATTGGAATTATTTCTTCGTTGATGTGTCTGGTCACGATTCGGTGATCCGTCGTTGCATCGTAGAATCCAAGTGTAGGATTCCTCTAGCGGTGATCCACACGTGTGTCACGTATCTCCGGATGTCGCCGAAGGGATCTCCGGGTGCTAGCGTGGAAGAACCTTCGCTTGGGATGTCCGCCTTCGACCACCTTGATCCAGTGGAGGATCTTGCTCTCGTAACTTGAGGGAATTCTTGGTGGAAAGGGAATTCTCTCTTGGCTTGAGAGTATTTCCAAATCCGTTGTGCACAAAAATGGCTCTTTAAAATGTCGGGGTTGCGAGGATATTTATAATCAGGTTTGAGGTTAATAGAGTTATGACAATAAATAAATGTGTTACATGTTTTATTTATTTCATTAACTCTTATTGAAAACCCCCATGTCGAATTATTAATTCCTTTACATGAGCCCACACTGATTATAATAAATATCATTTAATAAAACAATATTAAATCCTCAAAATCCCAACTGGAAAAACTACACGGCGTGTAATAATTAATACACGACATGTACTTGTTTTCCATAAAACTACACGGTGTGTATATTTAATATACACGGCGTGTACTTTTATTTTCCATTTTTCTCCACCACATTTATTAGACCTTGAGTAATGACTATTTATTTCTTAAATAAATGTAACTGCATTACTCGCTAATAAATATATTATTTCATCCACAATATATTCTCTCGAATAACTAGTGTCAAAATAAATGCGATCAGACATCCTTAAATAATTATTAAACCACAGCCGGGAATAATATTTATTTAACTTGTTAAATTAATATTTAACTGAGATACATGGACACACTTAGTGTGTGACCCTCTAGGCCTCTTTCTCGGTGGCATTAGGCTGAGCCTGCCTAAAGTCCAAGGTTAGCGTCTAGAAACATGCCAAGACACCCATAGAGAAAGAAGTTAACACCACAATGACGTGTCACTTCCTACGAATGCTTATCGTGTAATATAATCCCTTTGTCTCGATATCTCTAATCAAGCGGGTTTCATGCTAGTGCCATCAACCCATGTGCTTGATTATTCTTTCTTTGACTTCTCGAAATTGAACTTGCCCATACCTTACCATGGCCATGGATTTATTTAGGCTATATCAATTCCATCAAAGGGCCTGAGATATCTACTTCCGTTATTGAACGGAAGGGAAAAATCCTTTCTCGCATTATCTATTAATGTTGTATTACTCGTGACACACCCAACGTATCCTACCTTGCTGCGAACAGTGTGTCGTCACATTTTTTGTCAATACATCTAAGTGCGCGAGTTGTAATACCCATTAATAATAATCTTAAAGTCTAAGGACCAATACACATGTCTGCAGATAGGAACATCCAATGACACTATGAAATGTGGATTTCCTAATGGCGGGTCTCGTTCTCATAATATCCTCCTGGATATTACCAAGGGCGCACACCATGAGAAGGTGCCTCAAAGTTTTATGAGTCCTCACCCCTAATGACCTGTATTATTTGTGTCCCTCAAATAATATCATCCGGCCATAGAACATACATTCAAGAACAGTGTTATGGCACTTCCGGGTTCTCATCATAGCAGGGATCCGCTACGACCCTTTAATGCAACAGCTGTCCTTAGGACATTATCACATGACATGTCATGCAGATGAACAATCAAGATGTGATAAGGTTTTTATTTAATGAATAAAGTACAAAGTAGTTGTTTTTAGACCACCAACTCCAACAGACTCCCACTTGGACTAGAGCCAACTGCTAACAACCTTTAACCCGCTAGCTCTCACATGATATTCATGCTTCTGCTGAGATAGGCCTTTAGTCATGGGGTCCGCCACGTTCTCTTCCGTGGACACTCTGCTCACTTCAACTTCACCCCTTTGATAGAAATCCCTCAAGAGGTGATACTTCTGTAGTATGTGCTTTGTCTGTTGATGTGACCTTGGTTCTTTTGCAAGAGCCACCACTGCAGTATTATCACAATACAATGTAATGGAATCTTTACTGCTAGGAACCACATCAAGCTCCTGGACAAAGTTTTGAATCCAGACGGCTTCTTTGGCTGCATCAGAAGCCGCTATATACTCGGACTCCGCTATAGAATCGGCGACAACTGGATGCTTTGAACTCTTCCAGCTCACAGCTCTTCCATTGAGACAGAAAACATATCCAGATTGCGAATTCAGATCATTCTGATCTGTTTGAAAACCAGCATCAGCATACCCTCTGATGACAAGCTCCTCGTCTCCTCCATACACCAGGAACATATCCTTAGTTCTTCTCAGATACTTAAGGATAGTCTTAACAGCAGTCCAATTCCGTTCTCATGGATCTTCTTGATATCTTCCTACCATGCTCAGTGCATAGGCAACATCAATCCTGGTACATAACATGGCATACATGATGGATCCTATAGCCGAAGCTTATGAGATCTTACTCATCCTATCTTTCTCCTGTTGTGTCTGGGGACACATTTTCTTAGAAAGATGTAATCCATGTGACACTGGAACCAATCCCCTCTTGGATTTTTCCATACTAAATCTCTTTAGTATCTGGTCAATGTATGTACCCTGACTTAGTCCAAGCAGCCTCTTGGATCTGTCACGAATGATCTTGATCCCTAGAATGTAGGCTGCTTCTCCTAAGTCCTTCATGGAGAAACACTTTTTCAACTAGTCCTTAACTGACTGTAAGGCTGGTACGTCATTTCCAATAAGCAATATGTCATCAACATATACCACTAGGATGACGACCGCATTCCCATTAAACTGCTTATAAACACATGACTCACATTCATTCTTAATGAAACCAAATTCCTTTATGGCTTCATCAAATCGAATATTCCATGACCTGGATGCTTACTTCAATCCATAAATGGATTTCTGCAACTTGCAAACCCGTTTGTCTTCACCTGGTGTCACAAACCCTTCTGGTTGTGTCATATAGACATCTTCCTGAAGGTTCCCGTTAAGGAATACTGTTTTGACATCCATCTGCCAAATCTCATAGTCATGGTAAGCTGCTATGACAAGTATGATTCTTATGGATTTAAACATGGCAACTGGCGAGAAGGTTTCATCATAGTCAATTCCTTGACACTGTCTGAATCCTTTAGCTACTAGCCTTGCTTTATAGGTGCTAACTTGACCTTCCATGTCCAGCTTTCTTTTGAATACCCATTTGCATCCAACATGCTTTACATCAACTGGCTCATCGACCAGAACCCAAACTTGGTTCTGATACATGGAATCCATCTCAGAATTCATAGCTTCTAGCCATCTTGCAGCTTCTGAGCTTTCTACTTCTTCCTTGTAGGAGAGAGGTTCATCATTGTCCAACAATAATGATTCACCATCCTCGGTGACTAGGAAACCAAATCTCTCTGGTTCCCTTACCTCTCTTGAGCTCCTACGCAGTACTTGTGTTTCTAGAACCTCTTCCACGGGGACCTGTGGAACTTGTTCCTGTACCAACTCCTGTGTATCTTGAGCATCAACTTCGTCGAAGTCAATCTTTCTCCCACTATCCTTCTTGAGGATGTGCTCCCTCTCAAGAAAGACGGCTTGTCTGGCGACAATCACTTTCTTGTCTTGAGGGTTATATAGGTAATATCCTTTCGTTTCCTTGGGATATCCTATAAAGATACACTTCATGCCCCGGGGTGCTAGTTTGTTGCCTGAGAAGGCCTTAAAAAACGCCTTGTATCCCCATACACGTGTGTGCGACAAAGTGGGTTTCCTTCCATTCCATAACTCGGATGAAATTCCATTTTCCGCCTTAGTTGGTACTCGGTTTAATGTGTATTCTGCAGTTTGTAATGAATATCCCCAAAAGGATAATGGAAGATCCGCATGACTCATCATCGACCTCACCATGTCTAACAAGGTGCGGTTCCTCCTTTCACTAACACCATTCCACTATGGTGTATAAGGAGGAGTGAGCTGAGATAGAATCTCAGACTCCTGTAGAAGATCGATGAACTCTTGGTTCAGATATTCTCCACCTCGATCCAATCGAAGCTTCTTTATCTTCTTACCAAGCTGATTCTCTACTTCATTCTTGAATTCCTTAAATTTCTCTAAGGACTATGACTTATACCTCATTAAGTAGACATAGCCATATATACTCAAATCAGCAGTAAAAGTAATTAAGTAAGAATATCCACCTCTAGCTTCTACTGGAAATGGTCCACACACATCCGTGTGTACCAATCCTAGAAGCTCTGTGGACCTTTCACCTTTTCCACCAAAAGGCGGCTTGGTCATTTTTCCTTGTAAACAAGCATGACATCTATCAAGTGTTTTTAGCTCAGTAGAGTATAAATAGTCATCTTGGAAGATCTTTGTAAAATGCTTCTCGTTCACATGACCAAGGCGGTGATGCCATAACTGGGTGATGTATGAGTCATGTGAGTTTGTTTCGTTATCGATTGCCAACACTTGGTTTTCGTAATTCAATACATACAAACCATTATTTAAATGTGACATACCATAACATATGTTGTTCTTATAAAAGAGACAACCCTTATTTCCAAATTTTAAAACAAATCCATCCATATCCAAACAAGATATGGAAATTATGTTCTTGGTAACACTAGGCACATAATAACAGTTATGTAAAACCAAAATCATCCAAGTCGGCAATGAGAGGTGGTAGTCGCCAATAGCCAACACAGCCAGCCTTGCACTATTGGCAGCTCAAAGATCCACCTCACCTCTAGCGATCTTTCTAAATCTACTTGGTTCTTGCATTTGAATACAGATGTGAGCTCCACAAGCTGTATCTAATACCTAATGTGTAGAAATAGAAAGATTGTACTCGATAACAAACGCACCTTTAGCGTCCCCACACTTCTGGGTGCAGTTCCTCTTCTAGTGGCCCTGCTTGCCACATGAAAAACACACTGCTTCCCGTTCTTTGCCCTGCCTCGGGATCTTCCCCTTCTTGGAGGGACGGTGCTCTAGGGCTTCAGACCGTTTATAAGTCTTTGGCCCCTTTGCCTTGTCCTTCCTTTTCTTGTTCACCATAAAGACCGCGGATTTGTCATGCCCCATGTCCTTATCTACCTGGAGAATCAAGGTCAGAAGCTCCGACCGACTCTTCTCATTGCCGCTCATGTTATAGTTGATAATAAAGCTAGAGAAGGTCTTGGGCAGTGATGATAGGATGAGATCTGTACGCAACTCATCCGGGAATTTAATCCCTAAGATGTCCATGCGTTCAATGTAGCCAATAATCTTGACTACATGAGGCCCAGCTGGTGCAGACTCTCCAAGATTTGTGGTAAACAAAGCATTGGAGATCTCATACCTCTCCTGTCTCACCTTCTCTTGGTAGAGATCTTTAAGGGGAGACATCATGCTATACGCGTCCATGTTTTCATGTTGCTTCAAGAGCTCATTAGACATGGCCGATAGCATGAAACACTGGACATCTGTGGCATCATCCATGTGTTTCATGTAGAGAGATAATTCCTCATCACTAGCCTCTTTCCCAGGCGCAACTAGAATAGGCTCTTCCAGCACATATAATTTCCTTTCGTGGCGAAGGATGATGCGTAAGCACCTCTGACACTCTTGGAAATTGGTGCTGGTGAGAAGGTTTTCTTTTTCGAGTATGGTGCACAATGATATGTTTGAAGTCATTTTCTTGCCATTTCTAAAAATTAAGACGAGCAAAGGTTTAGTACTTTATTACAAAAATTGAGACAAATAAATAAATTAATACTTATTAGTCTCCCACCATTTTATCGAAATCCAATATCCCTCACCATTGACTTCGGAATATTCTGTTGCATGAATGTTCTAGTGGCAAGGATCCATATTTCCCTTCGCATTACCCCAACTAGGGTTGGTCAAGCAACTTGAAGGGTTTTAGGTAGGCATTCCAAATGTCAACTGCATTAACTCGCAGCTCCTTGATCCGCTGAGTGGACTCCCCAATCCTGAAATCCTTTTTTGGATTTCCTCAACCTTTGCCTCTTGGCCACACCAAGTCCTGCTGTGGCAGTCAACCCTTGATGCGAACCAAGTCAAGTCAACCCAAAACCTTGAATTAGAATTCCCCAATAATTGAAAGCACCCCAACTAGGGTTGGTTAAGCACTTTGAACTATGGTTCGATTCTAACCAAGATTATAGAAGGCTATGTTGACTTAATATTTATTTTGAGGGATTTTATCCTTATACATAAATTTCCATTTTATTATCTTTGATTACATGCTTGTTAATATTAAGTGGGATATACTTAAGTGATTAACCATGTCTAAGATAATATTTACGTATAAGCCGGTTTTATTTTAGTTCCATCTTGCATGCTCGTTTAATTCATTAATTGTGTGATCGTGACAACACACCACAATAAATAAACCATTAAACTGAAAAAAATAAAATAAATGGTATGATCATGAGATTTTCTATTGGTTAGTTTATCTAGCGGTTGATAAACTAACCCAAGACCTAGAGGAGAAACACCTTGAACTTTTCGGGTTCATGTTTACAACTTTCCACTTGTCCACCTTAGTATCTCCTTGGATTGGTTTCACCTTGGCTCCTGACTTGAGCCGCCTCCACTAGCTTGGGAGCTCCATCCATTACATATGCATTTATCTCACACGCAAGTGAGGGGTAAAATGGGTTTTTACATAAAATAATCCTTGGGCGCGCAGGCCCTACATATTAATGAGGAGATGGCTCGCAGGCCAACAAATTTAATTTAAATAAATAAATTAAAATAAACCATTCATATACAAAGGTCTCAGTTTAGCTCATGATCATCCATACATGAAACGATATTTATGCATAAATAAAACTAGCATTCAATTCTTTAATCGTTCTTGTTTAAGATAAATCATGCTCGAATCAATTAATTTTCTTTAATTAATCAATCCTTTTATCTTAAATACCTTTTATGAATTTCCTTGAGATTCTCATCCATCATAATTTTAAACAAATAAATACATTTAAAATTATCCTTGTACGTAACTTGTACCTTGGAGGCAACCCGGTGAATTCCCATTTATTACGCAAATGTTAAATTAAACACACATATATAAAACACCTATCACGTGTTGTGCCTCAACTTTACGCCTGCACCATGGTACATGTATCAAGGGTTTGTATAATATAATAATAAATTTTAATAAATCTGCGTAATTTGGGCGAGTACACGGCGTGTAGTTCCGACTACACGGCGTGTACTTTTCTTCACCGTCCATCCGAAGTACACACCCGGGGATAGGGCGTGTTAATGTACTTTGGAAATTTTCACAGTACACAACGTGTACAGTGGGACACATGCTGTGTAGTTTCCGTGTTATACGGTTTCCAGCCGGGCAGGCCGTGTACGGAGTACACGACCCAACCCTGACCCGAAGGGACTACACGCCGTGTTCATTGGATCATACGGCGTGTATTCCGGAAACCGTGTGCCACCTGTTTCTGGTCAACACACGATGTCTTAAATTCTTAGAAAGAATCCAATACACGGCCTGATTTGGCGAATCAGTCAATGCATTGAACCTAGACTACACAGCATGTACTTCTGAATACACGCCGTGTATTCTGGTGTTATACGGCCAGAAACGTTTGACTCCTCCGGATGAGTTCCTCTATTTTATTTTAATCAAAATTAAAAGAAAAAATCATTTCTGTGAGGTGAACGAGAAACGAGGGAGGAGGAATAGATCTCGATATTCAGATTTCTAGAATGATTAAACTTGAATTGAAATAACTAAATTATTAAATGTGTAAATTACCAACGAAAAACTAAATAATTATAATCAACGATATGACCGCTCTGATACCACTTGTAGGTTCCGGGCGCAGCGGAAGTGAATTGGTGGGTTAGCCCAACTTTAATTTTAACATTAAACAACATTCAATCTGAGATCCGTCATGATATAAAACGCCGAATCTTTGGAATAGAACGAAGAAAGAAAAGAAAAGAAGAGCCCTGGAACCCTTGAGGAGGATCATCAAATGTTGATTATAATTATTTTAATTAATGAATAAGAATTACCTCATTGTAATTCTTTCTTCATTGATGTGTCCGGTCACGATTCGGTGATCCGTCGTTGCATTGTAGAATCTAAGTGTAGGATTCCTCTAGCGGTGATCCACACGCATGTCACGTATCTCTGGACGCCGCCGAAGGGATCTCCGAGTGCAAGCGTGGAAGAACCTTCGCTTGCGATGTCCGCCTTCGACCGCCTTGACCCGGTGGAGGATCTTGCTCTCGTAACTTGAGGGAGTTCTTGGTGGAAAGGGAATTCTCTCTTGGCTTGAGAGTATTTCCAAATCCGTTGTGCACAACAATGGCTCTTTAAAATGTTGGGGGTTGCAAGGATATTTATAATCGGGTTTGAGGTTAATAGAGTTATGACAATAAATAAATGTGTTACGTGTTTTATTTATTTCATTAACTCTTATTGAAAACCCCCATGTCGAATTATTAATTCCTTGACATGCGCCCACACTGATTATAATAAATACCATTTAATAAAACAATATTAAATCCTCAAAATCCCAACTGGAAAAACTACACGGCGTGTAATAATTAATACACGGCGTGTACTTGTTTTCCATAAAACTACACGGCGTGTATATTTAATATACACGGAGTGTACTTTTATTTTCCATTTTTCTCCACCACATTTATTAGACCTTGAGTAATGACAATTTATTTCTTAAATAAATGTAACTGCATTACTCGCTAATAAATATATTATTTCATCCACAATATATTCTCTCAAATAACTAGTGTCAAAATAAACGCGATCAGACATCCTTAAATAATTATTAAACCATAGTTGGGAATAATATTTATTTAACTTGTTAAATTAATATTTAACTGAGATACATGGACACACTTAGTGTGTGACCCTCTAGGCCACTTTCTCGGTGGCATTAGGCTAAGCCCGCCTAAAGTCCAAGGTTATCATCTAGCAACACGCCAAGGCACCCATAGAGAAAGAAGTTAACGCCGCAATTACGTGTCACTTCCTACGAATGCTTACCGTGTAATATAATCCCTTTGTATCGATATCTCTGATCAAGCAGGTTGCATGCTAGTGCCATCAACCCATGTGCTTGATTATTCTTTCTTTGACTTCCCGGAATTGAACTTTCCCATACCTTACCATGGTCATGGATTTATTTAGGATATATCAATTACATAAAAGGGCCTGAGATATCTACTTCTGTTATTGAATGGAAGGGTCAAATCCTTTCTCGCATTATCTATTAATGTGGTATTACTTGTGACGTACCCAACGTATCCTACCTCGCTGCGAACAGTGTGTCGTCACAGTTTTCGTCAATACATCTAAGTGTGCGAGTTGTAATACCCATTAATAATAATCTTAAAGTCTAAGGACCAATACACACGTCCGCAGATAGGAACATCCAATGACACTATAAAATGTGGATTTCCTACTGGCGGGTCTCGTTCTCATAATATCCTCCTGGATATTACCAAGGGTGCACACCATGAGAAGGTGCCTCAAAGTTTTATGAGTCCTCACCCCTAATGACCTGTATTATTTGTGTCCCTCAAATAATATCGTCCGACCATAGAACATACATTCAAGAACAGTGTTATGGAACTTCCGGGTTCTCATCATAGCAGGGATCCGCTAAGACCCTTTAATGCAACAACTGTCCTTAGGACATTATCACATGACATGTCATGCAGAAGAAAAATCAAGATGTGATAAGGTTTTTATTTAATGAATAAAGTACAAAGTAGTTGGTTCTAGACCACCAACTCCAACAAAATATACTCAAAATTTGTTGTAAAATAGGTAACCGTGGCTTATTTTGATCTCCTTAAGTTCACAACACCTCCATTGAGAGTAAATATGTATCCCATATGAAATTCTAAATTTCCTCGATCTGTTTGGAAACTATCATCTGTGTATCCCCTAATGAATAGTTCTTTATCTTCTCCATAGACCAAGAACATATCCTTAGTATTCCCCAGATACTTAGGGATATTCTTGACTACTATACAATAGTGGTCACCTATGTCAATATGATATATTCCAACCATACTTAAGGTACATGAGACATTTATCCTTGTACATAATATAATATACACGATTGACCCAATCACTAACGTGTACGGAATCCTTTCCATCCTCTGTCTTTCTTCATGAGTTTGAGGTCACATTTTCTTAGAAAGATGAATGTTATAAAACACTGACAACAATACCCTCTTGGATTGTTTTATATTGAATATCTTCAGTATCTTATCAATGTATGTGCTTTGATTCAGTCAGAGAAGCCTCTTGGATCCATTACGATGGATCTTGATGCCAAGAATATATACTGCTTCTCCTAAGTCTATCATAGAGAAGAAAATTCCTAACTAGGAATTTAAAAACTATAATACGGATATTTCATTTCCAATAAGTAGTATATCATAAAACAAACTATTAGAAAAATGAACACACTCCCACTAAACCACTTATAGACACAAGGATCACATTTTTTCTTTATAAAATTAAATTCTATTATAATTTCATCAAACTGAATGTTCCATGACCTGGATTCTTGCTTTAATACATAAATGGATTGCTAAAACTTTCATACCTTTTTGGTATCCTTTGGAGTTATATATCCTATTGGTTGTTTCATATAAACACCTTCTTGAGGTTCTTATTAAGGAAAAATATTTTGAAATCCATATTCTAAATATCAAGTCATGGTAAACTGCTATGACAAGTATAATTTTGATCAATTTTTGAATAGTTACCAGTGAAAAGGTTTAGTCATAGTCTATGCATTGATGATGTTTTAACCCTTTTGTAACTAGTCATGCATTATAGGTACTAAATAATCCATCCATTTTTAGTTTTTTTCTTGAATATACATTTACAACTGATAGGATTTATATTTAATAAAGTATCTACCAAAACCTAGACTTGATTTTAGTAAACGGAATCCATTTCAAAATTCATATCTTCCTTACATTTGGATGATTTTGTTCCACTTATTTCTTCCTTGTAGGTTATAGGATCATTATTATCAACTATTAATGATTCACTATCCTCAGTGACTAGAAAACCATATTATTCTAGTTCTATAACCCCTCTTATACTCCTACATAGTACTTGTGTCTATTGCTTCCTTTTTCATGGGGATTTTTAGAATATATTCCTATTCCAACTCTTATATATCTTGATCCCAAACTTTATCAAAGTTTATCTCACTCCCACTATCTCCTTTAGAGATGCACCCCCTTTCAAGAAAGTCAAGATTTCTATTAACCACAACTTTATTATCTAAAGGATCATATACGTATTATCATTTATTTTCTTTATGGTAAACTATAAAGATGCATTTAGTTCCTTAGGGTGAAATTTTGTTTCCAAAAATAACCTTAACAAACACTTCACAACCCCACACATAAATTAGATAACGAGGGTTTCTTTCCACACCAATGTTTGTATACAATACCATTTTTTGCTTTATTTGGAACTTGGTTTAGTATGTGTTCCACTATATATAATGTGCACCCCCCAAAGGATAATAGAAGACTTGCATGAATCATCATTGATCTCACCATGTCTAATAGGGTGCAGTTCCTCCTTTTGCTTACACCATTCCATTGTGGTGTATAAGGAGGTACGAGTTGACATAAAATCCCAAACTCTCATAAATAATAAATTAAATCTTTATTAATATATTCTTCACCATGATCTAAATATAGTTTTTTCATCTTCTTACCGAGTTGGTTCTTAACTTCATTCTTATATTCCTTATGTCCGTCAAAGGAATCTTACTTATACCTCATTAAGAAAACATATCCATATCTACTAAATTCATTAATAAAAGTTATGAAGTATGAGTTCCTGACCCTATATTCAACTATAAATGGTCTACACACATCGATACGAACAAACTCAATATGCTCAGTGGCCCTTTCACCTTTTTCACTAAATGGGGCTTTGGTCATTTTTCCTTACAAAAATGCGTGATATGCACCAAGTGGTTTTAGTTCAAATGAATCCAAATATCTATCTTGGTGTAATTTGTTCAAAAAATTATCATTTACATGGCCTAAATGGTGATTCTATAGTTGGGTGTGATAATATTCATGCGAACTATATTCCTTATCAATTTTTATTACTTAGTTCACATAATCTAACATGTAGAGATCATTATTTAAATATTTCTTACCATAACAAAAGATTTATTTATAAAAGAAGAAACACTTATTTCGAAATTTGAAAATAAATCCATCTTTATAAAATCTAGGAATAGAAATAATGTTTTTGGAAACCAATGACACATAATAAAAATATTTTAAAATCAATACCATTGGTAATGTGAGGTGGTAGTCCCCAATAGCCACAATAACAAGTCAAGCTCCATTGGTTTCTTGTAGATCTACCACACCATGGGAAATATTAATAAAACTATTTGGTTTCTATATTTGAATGCATATGTGATCACCAAATGCTATATTTAATACCCAATTTGTAAAAATGGATAGATTGCACTCAATAAAACACACACATAAAGCTTCACCTTTATTCATTTTCTGGGTGCATTTTTTCTTCCTGTATCCCTTCTTGCCGCATGAAAAAATTAACAATGTCTTTTCACTTGTTTTCCCCTTGATCCTCTTTTTATTGGAAGGTAATTGTAAAGAAGATTTAGACTTAGTGTTAGTATTGGATCTCTTTGCACGGATTTTCTTTTTATTCACCATAAGAACAGAAGGCTTTTCACACTTCATATACTTCTTAACTTGGAAAATTAGAGTGAGAAGATCTGGGAGAAACTTATATATGTTACTCATATTGAAATTTACAACAAAACTAGAGAATTTATAAGGGGGTGATAAAATAATGAGATCATTGTGCAGTTATTTAGGTATATTAAACCCTAAAACCTCTATATGATCAATTTAGTTAATGAGATTGACTTATTGAGGTCAATATAAAAAACATTCTCTAAATTTTATCATGAAGAGTGCCTTGGATATCTCAAACCATTCCTATATTTCTCTATCCTAGTATAGGAATCCATGTTCTCATGTGACATCACTAGTTCACTAAACATGGATTAAATAATAGACATTGAACATCTAGTGAATCTTTCAAGTGTTCTCATCACTCACCTCCTTAGCAGGTGGATTAGGGATTGAGGATTCTATCACACAAGACTTTTGTTCATAGATAAACACTACTCATAGGTGTCTGAACCATTCCTAGAAGTTACTTCTTATTAGGAGATGGTCTTTCTCTAGAATTGATCATAGGGATAATGTGTTTGATGAACTTTTCATTATTATAAAATAATAAGAAAGCATATTATTAATACTTCACTTTATTATAAATTATGGGAGACATAATTTTATTTTTATTAAGTTTCCTACTATTTTATCAAGTATCAATGGCCCTAACCATTGAAATCATAATGTAAAATAATTTTAAACATTATAGTGGTAAGGATCCATATTTCCCTTCTTATAATAAATACATAGGACATTGAAAATTATAAGATGGTTTTTAGAAAGGTGGTCTTTACAACTGTGGGATTATGAATCCCTTTTATATTGAGTCGAATCCTCAATCTTGAAATCCTGACTTATATTTCCTCAACACTTACCTACAAAATTTGTATTGAACATACAAAGGCTATTAAATCCAATGCAATTTTGGTTAAGTTTACCCACCATATTTTTTTATATTTCTCAGTAATTAAAATTTCTCCTGACAAAGGCTTGAATCGACACTTTAACTACAGGTCCATCTTAAATCAGATAATGGATGGTGTAATGACTTAATATCAACTTTAGGGATTTTGTTTATTATGTGTAAATTTTCTTATTTTATATTTTACATGTCTTGTTAATATTAATTGGATTTTACTTTAGTGATTACCAACGTATTAATAAAATATTTACACATAATAATTTTATTTTAATTCAATATTTACATATTAATTAATTTATTTATGTGATCAAAATATTGCATCCATAAAATAAATCATTCATCATATATAATTAAAATAAATAAATCATAGAATTATTATGAGATTTAATTAGTAGCTTTTTTTATTGATTGGATAATAAAAAAAACTATTGAACATAGGGGAAAACTACTTAAGCCAGCTTGAGCTTGATTTTTTAGTACTTCACCTATGTCTTGTGTATCTCCTTGATTTGGTTTCACCTTGGATATATCTTAAAAAAACTTCATATGCCTGGGACCTCCATCCTTACATTGATTTTATTTCACTCGTTGGTGAAGGGAACCAAAAAATAGGGGTTTTATATAAAAAACCATGAGAACTCATGCACGTACATAATAATGAGGGAGGGATGAATCACAAACCATCAATTTAATTTAATAAAATAATTGAAAAAACCCATGAAATAATTAAATTGAAAGAAACCATAGACATACATAGGTCGGTCTAAGATCATGATCAACTATAAGTGTAATGAATACATATTTAAAATAACTGGCTAGAATTCATTTTGATTCATTCTTTTATTAATATAAACACACTCGAATTAATCTGATTAATTATTTTATTGATAAATTAGTTCAGTCTATCTTAATCTCTATCCAATCTATCTTGGAGATACCCATCCATTGGGATTTTAAATAAATTAAATAAATTAATTTTATTTAAAATTTAATAAAATAATTACATAGTTTGTATTTGGAATCAACTCAATGAGTACTTGTTCAAATAACTCAACATGTATTTAGATCATATACAATCTACTCATGCGACATATAATATAAAAATTTTGTTACGTAATTACATGGAATGTATGAGTCAATAAAGGACACATGGAACACAAGTTACTTAACATTGTTTATAATTTTTTAATTCACATAGAGTACTTGACATATTATGACTATACATGGTTTGTAGTTTAGAAATTTATATAGAAATTAATTATGCATTTAACACACACACACAGACATAACCTCTCACACACTGTGTACGAGTCAATAAATGACACGTGAAACACACTGTAATGAATCCAATTTTATTGATTTAGTCCTTCAAATATTTCTATATATATCTATGGATTTTTCCTTGGAGTTAGCACTGTGTTTGAGTGTCACAGGACCCAGGAATTAATATATTAAAAATATTAATATATATTAAAGTTTGCACACACATATTTTCATAAAAAATGGTTTTTACACTGCTTGGGACCTCAAAATGGGAAATCTAAGACCACCGTTGATTCTGAAATGCGGGGTTTACCCTGGGCATGACATAAATTTGGTCAGCATCAAACATTTAGTTTAAGGTGACTGTTAGTAGGTGCGTTCAGTAATTAAATAATTTATTTATTTAATTTACTTAATTGACCTAAAAACCTGACCCTATCTATAAATATGTTGTCATGGAAAATCTCCAAGGTTATCTATATAACCCTAGGATATTAGAGAGGAGGAGTAAGCTTTCTTCATTGGTGTTGGAAAATTGGGAACGTGGATCGATGACAACGATTGGGGAGAATCTTGAGCCAGATGGCGAACATAGAAGGATCATCATCTTCATCTCTAGAATATGAATTCTTCACCCATAATCAATCCAAACTTGAGACAGGACATGTTATTTCATGGATTTTCTCCCATGATTTATCTGATAAGCATGAATTATTTATCTTCTTTTGTTTTTGGGGATTTCCATTTTTTCATGAGACCGAATAATTAAATTTAATTGTTGTGACCCTAATTTCACCTTACTATCCACATTATGGAATCATTGGATGGGACCACACTAATAAATTATATAGTTCAACTTGTTCTTGTTCTTTCCCCCCACTATTCTTTATTTTCTTCATCGTTGGCCCATGGGGTCACAATTCAGCATTTACGAGTCAGATTCGAGCATGATCGAACCCCCAAATTCATGGAAGATGTGTGTATGATATATGAATTGGTGTTTTGTGGAATGATAATGGTGTGATGTAGGATATGGGGGTTATAAAAAAAAATTAGAGGTTGGATCATGGGTTTCTTTCCATGGGTATGGCAACACGGTGGTGCAGTTTGACAGAAATGGTCTGCATAAGGTTAAGGTGGTCAGAATCTAACCACCAGTGACGAATCAGCCACAATCAGTCCTAGATTAAGGTTCCTTAGTAGATTTTGAGGTGGAATCAACGGTGGAAGTGACTTAGGTGAGATGCATTGAAAAAACTTGAGATTTTAGAGAAACCCAACACACACAATGTGTACTATAGAGAATACATTCCTTGTAGTTCCCTTGCTATGGTGGCTAGGATTTCAGGTGAATATAAATATCATATGCCATGTATGACCCCATACACACCGCACAACACGGTGCCGAAAGATCGGCATGTACCCTAAGAGTACACAGGTATAAATACGCCCAAAGTACATGGGCATGGCCAAATTACACAGGTATGGGCTAAAAGACATGGGAAAACCCAGGGTAGCCAATAAATTTCATGTATACCCTATACATGTTGTGTAATTTCCTAAAAAACTTACACATTGTGTATCTCCTTCTCTGAGACTTAGATTTGTTCCCATGGGTAGCTTATCCTAAGTGGTTTTTCACATAGTATGTGATGATGGCCTTCATTTTCACATCATATATACAATATGAGGTTTTAAGAGCATAATACTTCCTTCAGCAATGCTGGGCCAACGATAGGGATCAGGTTGAATCATTAGAGAGATGCTGGGGTTGGTACTCCATTACCACACTAGGTCACGAGTCCCCAATACTATTTACATAGGTAGAGTTGGTACTCCTTATACTAAAATAGGTCATGGGTCCTATATCTACAAAGTAGGTACTCCCTATTATCAAGCTTCAGTGGGGAGCAGATGGGAGTTAGTACTCCCTCAACTGTGGAGTGTAATAGAAAGTAGTGGGCCCCTCCATACTGATTCTTGATAGGTTTCACATGGTGTTGGTCATTAGATATGGACCTTTGGAGCTGCAGGTAGACTCATCATTCATAGCTGTATTATAGATATGGATATCCCCTTTCACTCTCACTTGGGTTTCTTTTGAGAATATATATATTGGGTTTCATTTCCATCTTGCTTATGTGTTGAGCTAACTGTTGTATATTTCTATTAATACCATTGTAATTTTTAGAGTATCCTAATGGGTATGTATATAATCACCCCTACATGGTCTTTTCTCACATGTGGTGTGTCTTATACAGATGACAAGAAGACCAGTGATGATTTTGGTGGACTAGGTTTTAGAGGATCATAGTTGTACCTAGTGGAGATGACCTAGTTTGGTGGTTGGCCTTAGAGATTGTTAGTTGAGCTCTCTCCATTCTCATATTTTATAGTTGTTTCCAGGTTGATACCTCATTTCTAGATGTCACTTTTATAATACATTATTGTAATTTGATGCTTTCCTAGAGGTTGTTTCATGCATGGTTCACACTCTAGATATTCAATATTTTATTATATATTTGTACTATTTCATGGAGCTGGTTGTGTTCATGAATACAAGAACTTAGTTTAAGTCATCCTATTTCATTATTGCTTATTCGATGCTTGTTTCCAGCCCTTAGACTATTAGATGTGGGATTGGGGTGTCACACTCAACTTACAACTGGCCAGGAGGGACCTAGTTGGGTCATGACATAGTGGTATCAAAGGTGGTCTTTTCTCGGGTTGGTATTTGGAGTTTGACCTTATTGTGAGGAGTGGTTTTGGAACATAGGATAATGATGTCAATGTGTCTCAAGTTCATCTTCCAGGCTAGGGAACCCGATATTGGTGCAATGGCTGACATATCCATTCACTGGGACTCTGACTACCTACTTGTCAACTTGGAATACCAAGCCATCAATTGCTGGGAATCAATGGTACATGCATCATATATGATCAGGTCTTTTGACTTTCATGTCCTTCTTGAGTCAACTACCCATATATGATCATCTAATTGTGGTAAATCTTGATAAATTTCAGGATGCCTTCATGATGATTGTTATCTAGGATACTGATATAAGATTGTGACGACAATAAGTTGAGTGATGAGGCCTCAGTTTAGGGAACTACTCATACAGATTTTCCTCCATGCGGGCACAAAGCAATGTCACCACCCATCAAATAGTGGATAGTTCCATCAGGTCATGATGATGATGTGCACATTCTTACTACGTTATGTGAGTTATATTAATAGAGACTTATGAGGTTACATGGTGATTCATACCCTTAGGAAGAATGGGATTGGATTGAGTTATTGATCCTAGTTTTTAGGCCTGTTTGTACCCCGACTGATCATATGGCTGCACTTGTGACCAACCTTCTTCATGGAGCAGCAAGGTGCTGGTGGATTCTGATTACATAGACACATGATGAGGTGAAACTCACATGGTTAGACTTCCAGTAGCTATTCTGAAATGGGTATTACACTTCGAGATTATGATCTATGTGGATTCAGGAGATTATCGAGCTGCAATAGGGTTATATTTTAGTTCTTGAGTACACAATTAGGTTTACCAACCTCATGCGGTACTCTCTTGATATAGTTCATGATAGATACTTCCAGTCATGAATGTTTGAGTAGGGTCTTCACAAAGACATACATGATATCATATTATCCTTATGAATTCCAACTTGTACTGGAGTGCTGGAATAAGATTTAGTTACCAAGAGTTTTTTATCAGAGATATGTAGAGTAGGTGGGGTTGGTGGTGGTCATCATGGGGGATAAGTTGTTTTTAGCAACTATCAGGCATTAGTCTCTAGTGTCTAGATGCTGGAGGCATACTCATGTCTGGAATCAAACAGGTTGATTTTTACTATAGGGTTCTCACCAATGGTCTAGTCAACCGGGAGAGGGGAAATTCAATACTTGTGATGGGTAAGGTCACATTGATTGTGATTTACCAACTTGACGTGCTGATGAAGGTATAAAGATAGTGGATGGATCACCATGGTAGAGGCGACATCATGATCAAGGATCTCCTAGGTGTGGCTAGGGTGCCCCCTAGGGAGGTAATGTTGACTGAGGAGTAGGTAGAGCTCCAAAGGGAGGATATACTGGTGAAGGGTGATTCTATGAGCTATTCTTACCACCACCACCACCACCAAGTGGCCCATTCTAGTCTTAGAGGAATGGTAGTTGAGGGCGTGGGAATTTGTAGGATATAGAGGGATATGACCTGACTACTCATGAGATGATTCGAGGTACAATACATATCTTTTATACTCTTGATCAAGTACTTATAGACACAGACCCAAGTCATTAATTTATCTACACATCTATTATGTGATATCTAGATCTTTTCTTTGAGACTTTAGCTCAACAGAAATGGATAGAGGTTCCAACTATGAGAAATTATTCTATATCACACATCTGATAGAAGTGAAAGTTGGCGTTTGGTGGAGAGAGTTTCTCATGGTAACTCTTGGTCTTCACGATGAAACATCATGACATCATCTTGAATATGGAATGGTTTTCTAAGGTTTTTACTAAAATATACTTTCATCATAGGAGAGTTAGATGACTTTGTATAGATGGGACAAGATTCTCCTTCATGGGTGAGAGAGATCGTATGGACAAATGAGTATGGATTATGAAAAGGAAGTTGCAACCTATCACTCATTAGTTAGTGAGTTAGACCTTTGTAAATTAGTCTCTTTAGGAATTTGGATTCCATAAGTAGTGGAGGATTATATGGACTTCTTTCCTGATGATGTTCTGAGACTACCTCTGATATGGGAGATCAAATTCTACATATACTTGCACCATAAAACCGCACGACTATCTTCTACAGTATATTAGATGGCCCTTACTGATCTATAGGAGCTAAGGGTGTAGTTGGAAGGCCTTTGAGAGAAAGTTTTTATCAGACCCAGTGTTTCCCCCAGGGAGACACCCGTTTTATTTGTGAAAAAGGCAGGTAGGAGTTTAAGTATTTTTGTTGATTATCATCACTTAAACCTAGAAATGATAAAGAATAAGTACCCATTTCCAAGGATCGATGACCTCTTTTACTATTTGAAAGGTTTTATTTGGTTCTCAAAGATTGATTTTAGGTCTAGCTACCACTAATTGAGGGTTCATGAGGATGGTATTTAAAAGATGGAATTTTAATGTCACTATAAACACTATGATTTCCTAGTGATACATTTTAGTGTAACTAATTACCCCACTATGATCATGGATCTTATGAACCAAATTTTCATCTGTACTTGTACTGAATCATAGATGTCTACATTGATGATATTCTCATATATTCTTTATTAGAGGAGCATACAGATCATTTGAGGATGGTCCTAGACTTACTCTGGGAGAATCGGTTTTATGGTAAGCTCTAAATGTGTTGGTTTTGGATCCATGAGGTTCACTTTATGGGCTATGTCATATTTGATCAAGTTTTAGCTATGTATTTAGTGAATATTTATGAAATGTTTTTCTTGGGATCCAACCAAGAGTGTATCAAAGGTGCATAGTTTTCTTGGTTTGGTGGGGTTCTATAGGAGGTTCATGGAATATTTTTCTAAGGAAGAAACCCATTTGAATTCCTTAATGTGTAAGGGAAAATCGTTTTCCTAGACCGATTAGTGTTAAAGAGACTTTGAGGAATTGAGGAAAATTTTGACTAGTGCTCCTATGTTGAGACTACCAGAGGAGGGAATTAAGTATGTGATGTTTTGCGATACATCTGGAGCTGGGATCAGTTGTGTGTTAATGAAGTGGTAAGTAGTGATCGCTTATGGATCAAGGAAGTTGAGAATTCATGAGTAGAACTATGCAACCAATTACTTAGAGTTAGAAATGGTATTATTCTCTCTAAATACATGGAGGCATTATCTTCTGGGTGAGAATTTTGTTTTTTACTCATACCACCAGAGTCTTAGATACATATTCACTTATAGAGATCTAAACCTAAGACAAAGGTGTTGGTTTGAGTTTTTGTAGGACTATGAATTCAAGATAGTCTATACTCTAGGGAGGGGAATCATGGTGGAAAATTTCATTAGTAGGAAGTATCGTTCTTGCTTTGTGGAGGAAGTGTCTGAGCAGTTGTCTTCTTTGTAGCTGACCATGGTGGAGGAGATGGGTGCAACTTATCTTCAATCAATGGTAGTAAATAAATCACTAATTTATTATTTGATATATTCTCAATTTGGAGATATTGACTGTGAGGTTATACATGACTAGATATACTTAATAAATGCACTAAATTCATTTTATGAAGGAGGGGAGCAATTCATCATTTTATAGAGATGAATGGTGGTTCCAGTCACGTTGCACGAGGAGGTGTTGAGGAAGTTTCATACTTCTCCATTCGATATTCATATGGGTGTGTAAAATATGTACATATAACTTTAACAATAGTTTTAGTGGGATGGAATGAGGTGGAGTATTATTGAGTCTATCTCTAGGTATCTCACATGTCAGTAGATAAAGCTTGAATATCAAGTTCCAAAATGTTTGAATCAACCTATTGAGATCCCATAATGGAAGTGGGATGAAATATCGATGGATTTTACGATGAGGATTCTATGAATAGTGATATTCCATGATGCTATCTGGGTTATTATTGACCGACTCACCAAGTCAGCGTGCTTTCTTTCCATCAGGAAGCATAGCTCGGTTGAGATTTTAGAGAAGTGGTATATGTAGGATATCATCTAAATTCATGGGGTACCCATGAAAATCATCTCTTACCATGACTCTTGATTTACACTATAGTTTTATAGGGGCCTATAGGAGGCTTTTAAGACCCAATTATGAATGAGTATGGTGTTTCATCCATAGATAGATGGCCAGAATGAGTGGACCATTCAGGTTTTTGAGGATATACTGAGAGCCTGTGTGTTGGACTTTAGACAGATCTAGGAGGATCACTTACCATTGGCATAGTTTTATTATAATAACATCTATCACTATAATATTAACATATAACCTTTCATGGCCCTATATGGGTGACCCTACAATTTACCCTTATCATGTAAATAAATGGGAAAGACATCTCTTGTTAGTCTAAAGATAGTGAAGGTAATAACAGAGAAGGTCTAGGTGATCCACAACCATATGAGGATAGCCCATAGCCAATAAAAATTGTATGTGGACTGATGTTGTAGGCATTTGGAGTTCGAGGAGGGACACCATGTTTTCCTAAGAGTCTCCCCACAATAAGGATTATGGATATTTGGTTATGGAATCAAGCTATACCTAAGGTTCATTAGGTTGTTCGAGATCCTATGGAGGGTTGGAGAGGTAGATTATCTCTTGGCCTTTCCCTCATAGTTGGAACAAGTGCATGACATCTTCCATGTGTTGTAACTAAGGAGTTACATGTATAACCATACATGCGTTATTGATTAGGATGAGCTAGATATTGAGTATGGAGCTACCTTTTTGGAGTAACCTATTGTGATCGAGGACTAACATGATAAGATCCTACATGGGTGGACCATCCCTTTGGTTTGAGTTATTTGGAAGTATGGGAGTGTGAATGAGATATCATAGGAGTGTGAGAGCTATATGCATGCTCATTACCCCTAAATTTTTGTTTAGAATATGCTTTTGGGTGTCACAAACCAACCTGGGTACCCTAGTAACCTGAAAACCAATCTGGACCTGACATAGCCCAAAGAACGTTTTTGATCCCCATGGGTCGACGACTAGCACCTGACATCATACAAACTGAAAGTGGGAATAATTTTCCACTAACAATGTGGTAGAAAAAGAATCAATACATTATGCATATCAAAAGAAACTCTACTTGGAGTAATGTACCCAAAGATAACAAGGCATAAACAAGACCAAGGCACTACAACCCAAGTACCAAAATATTGAAAAAAACCAAAGTCCCTAAGGAAAAAACTCACAAAGTCCAAGGTTCAATAGCTGGATCCACCCCAAAGAGATCCTTTCCATTTTCTCAAACCTAGAAGGAGATAATCTACAAACACATGAAGGCACAAGTATGGTGTGAGCTAAAAATACCAACAGGGACTCACCAAGGATTCCATAACAGATTTCAATAAAATATTAAACAAAGGAATGATTTCAATTTTAATGTAAGTAGGTTTGGAATTTCAAATAATATTTTAAAAAAATCACGATATATAGTTCAAATGATGGAAAATAATTTAAGCACAATAATTTATTTATAAGTGATGGAATATTTATAAAATAATGGAATAAATAAAACATTTCAAATAAAACAGTTTATATAAATTCAGAAGGGCATATAAAATAGTTTAATAACATTGACATGTATTTATATCTCAAATATAAATAGGCAAGAAACATGGTCATATTCTAAATAGGTACGTAAGTTCCAGGCTATAGGACACTGAACTCTCTAAGTTATCATGAAAATATGCGTACACACACATCCTCTGGACACTGGTTAGAGATGACTCATCACAATCCCATTAGGGATGTGACCTGCTGTATTTATGTTTTAGAATGTCATATAATCATAGAGTGTTTCCAAATAACACAAAAATTACCTTAGGCTTTCATGTGCTCTTACACAATCAATGATGGGTACTTTATTTTAAGACTACCTAAAATATAATTCAATCACATTCCCCTATTTCAAAATGCCAATTTTCCATTTAAAACCAAAACATGTTTTAATAAAAAACATGCATTTTTCACAAGGTAAAACCACTGGGTTTCTATCAAAACATTTTAATCCATTTCCACAATTTAAGATTTTTAAATCAATTCAAAATAGATTCCATTAATTATATTTCAATAATTAAATTTATCAATTCAATTGAAACCATTTCCATCCATTTACAAACACACCCCAACTCAATAGAATAAGGGGGTTTCCCAATTTATTTCCAAAACCATTTCAAAACATCATAATTCACCAGAATTCGGTTTGAATAAAAACCAATTTAAATAAATTTAAAATAATTGAATTTAAATAAAAAAATGGAATAAATCAAGAAAATTAGGGTTAATCAATTTGGACAAACGAGACAGAATCACCTACCTTTTTCCCAAAATTCAACACCTGCAATGAAACCCGCCAACGAGAATAAGGGAATAGAAGACCTAGAAACTAAATCTATAAATGAGATAAAACAACACATTGTATAGATCCATCAATTTCAAGATGATATACTAAATCCCAAGGATGACAAAGAGAGCAAGGGACAAAGAACCAGGGAGAATGCTTACATAGAAATTCACACTGAAAGAGCAATGACGATCGAACACTGAATAAAATGATCCAAAAGGGTTGGAGAACTACAAGATCACCTAGGGAAGGCTTTAGGTAAAGATAAATGAATCTGGAGAGGAGGAAACATGGGAATTTTAGCTGTTCTTCCTGCATATAACTAGCACATGGGGTATTACACAATGTGTAATCCCATTACATGTCATGAGATAATTAAAATATGTAACCACCGAAAAACCCAACTCCTCAAATTAAAAAACAATATTTAATTAACTCACTAAGTTTAAAAACTCATCATGTTGTGTAACCTTTAATAATGTGAACCTTTCTCATGGTATGTACCCATTAACAATTACACATTGTGTAACATAGTTACACATCGTGTAACCCTCCTGCAGCATGCAGAAATGACTGTTTAAAGTTGAGAGTCCAACAAATCTATGACTTCACCATTATTAGTATCTTCCCAATTCATTATAAACCCTACCTAGTTATTGAAAAGTAAGAACCCACAACGAAGTTAAGGGTGTACTAATCAGATCGGTAAGAGGATGTTACAACCTCCCCACCATGAAAACTTTCATTCCCCAGAAAGCCTACGAAGAAGCTTCCATAGCAAAAATATGAGGCTAGTAATCTCTCATCAGTTCCTTACATTCCCACATCTCATTATTATTAGAACCATGATTCCAAAACACACGAACCAAAGGTATCATACTCCCATAAAGCACCTTGGTCTTAGAATCAACTATCATGACTGGCTGCTCAATCAAAGATAAATCAGATTCAATCTCAAGATCACTCCAGCTCAAAATGTGAGATGGATCAGAGAGATACTTTATCAGCTACAATACATGGAATATGTTATGTATTGATGTCAGCTGCGGTGGAATTTCTAAACAATAATAAACTTTTCCCACATTCTCAACAACCTATAAAGGTCCCACAAAACAAGAAAAAATATTCCCTTGCATCCCAAGTCATTGATGACCCAACTGGGGTGAAGCCTTAAAGAACACTTAGTCACCAATTGAAAACTCCAATGGTCTACGGTGATGATCAATATAAGACTTATATTAGCTCTAGACCATTAACATTCTCCAACAAATTAACTAAATCTTTTTTTGTCATCTCTTGCACCAAACTTGGTCCAACCAAGGAACTTTCACCAATATTCAACCAACATAACAGATATTTACAAGGATGACCATACAAGGCCTCAAAAGGAGCAATTATGATTGTGGACTAGTAACTATTGTTATAAAAAAACTCAACCATCCACAAATTATCATCCCAAGCCCCATCGAAGTCAAGAACACAAGAGCGAAGCATATACTCAAGAATCTATATATCTCTCTCTATGTCTGGACATTCAATTATGGATGGAAGGCTATGCTCAAATGGACCTGAGATCCTAGTGCCTCCTAAAGGACTCTCCAAAAGCGAGAAGTGAACTGAGTATACCTATTAGAAACTATTATAGATGTAACTCCATTTAAACAGAAAATCTCTTTCAAGTAAATATTTCCCAACTCCTCAACTTTGGCTGTACCATGAATGGTTATGAAGTGATATGACTTGGTCAGCCTATCAATCACAAACCATATTGTATTATTCCTTCTCTGGGTATGAGGAAACCCAAACAAAAATTACATAGAGATTTCATCCCACTTCCAAGTATGGATTGGTAGTGGATGAAGTAAACTTTAAGGTTTCTGATGCTCAGCCTTAGCCTGTTGGCATGTATAACAGTGGGAAACAAAATCAGCAATAACCTGTCTCATACCTAGCCACTAGAACTGCCACAACATGTAATAGAACATCTTAGTGGTTCATGGGTGCACAACCCACTGGTAATTATGACAACCCCCCATCAAATCCTTCCTTAATAGAACAATTAAGAGATTCTAATAAAATATAACACCCTCTTTGGAGAACGTCCACTGGGAAATTGCCTCCCCACCATAAATAGATTCTATAATGTTATGGAATTCATCATTAAGATGTTGATCATGGAGAATCATCTTGAGAAGAGAGGATGTTAAACAAATGATGGATATAGAAACCTTATCCCTTGATTCCTAGACTCCAATATGAAATTGTGCAAATAGATCCATAAAATTACACTCTTCTGAAGATTGTTTTACTACCTAGGTTGGAAGTTTCCTGCTCAACGCATCTAAAACAACATTTCCCTTCCCCGAGGTGTAGGTGATTTAAAAGTTAAAATATTTAAGATACTCCACCCAAATCATTTGGTGGCGATTCAAATATTTTTGAGAGAATATATAAATCAATATCTTATTGTCTGAATACACAGTAAACCTTTCTCCGTAAAGGTAATACCACTAAATCTCAAGTGCATGAATCACAGTTGCAAGTTTATTTTCATGGGTAGGATAATTCTTATCATGTTTCCTAAGATGATGAGATACATAGGAAAAAACATGATTAACTTTCATAATAACACAACCCAATCCGGAATCTGATGCATCACATAATACCACATAACCCCGCTCAACCTCTGGAAGAGTCCACACCGGTGTAGTAGTCAAATTATGTTTCAGGTCAACAAAAGAACTATAAAATTTATCATTCTAAGAAAACTTCACTCCCTTATGAGTTATATCGGTCATCATAGAAGCCAAATTTGATAATTTATTCATGAACCAATGATAATATTTGACTAATCCCAAGAAGCTCTGAATCTCGAAAGCATTCCATGGTTGTTCCCATGTAATAATAACCTTTACCTTTTTAAGATCAATTGATATTCCTTGTTCTGACACCACGTGTCCTAATAATTTCACTTCCTGAATCTAGAAATAATACTTAGAAAGCATGACATAAAGTCAATGATTTCTCACCAGACTCAAAATTATTCTTAGATGATGTACATGATCCTCCTCAAACTTGAAGTAAATGAATTTTTTCCACAAATACTACCATAAAGGTATCTAGAAACTTGTGGAAAATCCTGTTTATCAAATCCATGAAAACTGAAGGAGCATTTTTTAGAGAAAAGGGCATAAAAAGGTACTCATAATGGTCGTACCTACTCCAAAAGAAGGTTTTATGAATGACTGATTCTTTTATTCTCAACTAATGATAACCAGATCGAAGGTCAGTCTTTGAAAACAACTTCACCCCTTTCAACTAATCAAACAGATCATCAATCCATGTAAATGGATACATGTTCTTTATCGTAACTCAATTGATCTTTCAATAATCAACACATACAAAAAAAGAACCATCAAATTTATTATCAAAGAGAACCAATGCCACCCAAGGTGACACGATCGGGCATATAAATCCTTTATCAAGAAGATCATCCAACTGGGACTTTATCTATTTATGTTCAGCTAGTTCCATGTGGTAAGAGGGAATTGAAATCGACTGAGTAGTATACATTAAGTCAATAGAAAAATAAACCTCCCTTACTGGTGGAAAATTATAGAAATCAGAAGGAAACACATCATGAAACTCAATGACAACTGGAGGGAGATCACCGCTCAAATATTCCCAATCCATATCAAAAGAAAACACTGATATTAACTTCCCCAACTCTAGATAAGAAGGTATATCCCTACTCAACATTGGGTCTCATTCTCCTTAAAATATAAGAGACACACCATTGGGTTAAGTAAGGTAGACCCTTCGATGATAACAATTAATCCATGATTTTTTTGGCAATGAGTCAATCCATTCCAAAAATGACATCAAGAGGTTTCATGTCGAGGACTAGAAAAATCTACGCCATATCTACATATGATAGATAAAAGACACAAGCGGGACTATGGACACCCCGCTCTCTCTTCATACTAAGGGGTGTGGTAATATCCATCACACAAGATAAAAGATTTATAGGAAGATTTATAAGATTAAAAATATGGGTTGAAATAAACAAATGAGATGCACCATTATCAAATAGAGTAGTCTCTAATGACGAAGCTATAGTAATGGTACCTCTCACAGTAGTTGGACCTATGTCTACTTCCTTTGGAGACTCTTCCACTATGTAAGTAGCTTCAATTTCGGATTCCTGTGGCTGGAACACTTTTTACATGAAACATCTGATTACCCCATAGTTTTATGCGGAGATGACGATTCTATAAAACTGTGCGAAGTGGAAAAGTTATGTCATAACTTCTACAAGTGCTTCAAATGTCTGTAAGAGCCATAGTTCTTGGGTGCCTCAATGCAAACCCACTTTGAATTCCCTAGATGAACACACTATTAGAATATCATATGGCCTCTTCTATGCGCTATAGGATGTCTAGAATGACCCCTCTATTGAGAACCACTATGAGAATCATCATGATTCCTCTTTCCTTTAAAGGAAATCACACTGCCACTAAGAGAAAAAGGATCTCCCATCAACCCTGACTTTCCAGCCAGGTCCATCTCAACCATCATCACCCTATCCAACACATCAACATAAGTGGAAATTTTTAGCAAGAAAAACGGAGAACAAATATCTGATTGAATTCCAAACTTGAATCGTTGTGCCTTCATGCTCTCATTAGATTCAATATTAGGTGCAAACTACATGAGTTTAGTAAAGATATTTAAATATTTGGTCACAGTTCTTTTATCCTATTCAATATTGAAAAAATCCACAACCTTGGCCAACACCATTGACTCTAGATAGAACCAATTGGTGAAAAGAAACTTTAAGTATTTACACTCTAATCCCTTATGTTTCTTCAACATCACCATCGTGTCCCACCATCTCCTGCTTGGTCCCTCTAGCACAAATGTGGAACACTTCACCTTGATCTCATCTGATGTTTCCAATAACTCAAACAAATGTTCTATCCTGCCCAACCATTACTTAGCATGTTGAGGATCAGTGGATCCTTTGAAAACTGGTGGATTCTAGAAAATTAAACCTTGATAATGATTTCAAAGAACACACCCCTGAGGTTCCATGACTAGAGTCTAAATGGGGACTGGTGGTGGTTCCTGTCCCAAAGATTGGATAATACACACAATCACCTAAAACAGATTTGGGTCCACTGGAGGATTCGCTCGCTTCGGTTTAGAATCATCTTCCTCCTAGATCCGATTAACACGTCTTCTAATAGGCATGATGTTACACAACATTAATAGTCAATAAGGAAGACATTAGGTAATGCTCAAACAAATCAACAAGGGAAACTTAATTCCAATAGATAGTGTAACACCCCGAGATTTTATGAGATATATTATTTTTAATTTCTTTGATGTCTTCTATTATACAATAATCCAAGATTATCTTGTACTATAAGAAACCCCGTGTTAGCTTGCGGTATTCGCAACACTATTCTTGGCTCGTATTACACACAATTTCAAGTTCGTTTTGTGCAAATTATTTTACACAACATTAAGTATAGATTTTGTTTAATGTATAAATGAAATAAGTTTTGATTATGTTATACGCAACACCAAACGGAGATTTCACTACACACATCCTTGACTTGGCTTGCATTACACGCAATCAAGACCTTCCTCGATAGTGTGTGTAGTACGCAATACCGAGTTTCACTAAATCAGATATTATTATAATATTATTATGAACTAGCCGTTATGAATAGTAATACCAACTTTTTGAAATTTTATAAATTTTATCTTTCAAAATGGAATTCATTTTTGGATTCGGAATATCGAAATTATCATAGGGTGAATTTTTGGTATTTTTCTAAAAACTTTAAATTTTTGATGAATAGTGAAAACACACGGTTACTATTTAAAAACCGACTTTTTATTTAAATAATTATTTATTTTATTTAAATTTATTTTAGGTCAAAATTGATACATAATAATGATATAAGTTCAATGTAATTCATTGGATTCATTTTATAATAATTTTAGATATATAAAAATTTTATGGAACTTTTTACCATCTTTTACCCACATCCTAGAAGAATTTGAAAATTTACATAAAACTTAATTTTACCGCTTCTGTGAGTGGGATTTCGAAAATACGAGAGACACAGTTAATATCAAGGAGTAAAATGTGTTCCAATAAGATAAAAATAATTTTTGGTGAATAGTAACTTTTTACTTTTATTTACCACGGTTAAAAGTAAATAGGGTAATTAAGGGTAAAAATGATATTATTATTACCCTAACACATGTCCTAATTCTATTGGATAAGTATAATTCGACCCAAAACAACCTTAGGAATATAATATTATCATTTAGGTCCACTTGAATTAGATTAGGACATTTATTATTATTTAATTCAAAAAAGAGTTAAAAGAGTTAAAATCAAAGTTTAATAACTAAAACATTTTTAATATAGGGTTATACATAAGATAAATTAGACTATAAATATTAATTATAAAGATAAAAATATTTCCTACATAATTTTATTTTATTTATAATTTTTCGACATTAAATGATTTAATTTATTTATGACACAATGATGATGCTGTAATTACCTTATTAATGAAATATTAACATAATTGATGTTATAAATACCCAAATAAATGTAATTTGAGAATTTTTATAATTTAAAATAATTTTTAGGTTAATATGACATGTTATTATTGATTTAATTAACTTTTTTCTAACTAATCATGCTGTTATGATTTTCACAAAAATCAATTACCAAATAGTGTTAAAATTGACATAAAATAGTTTTTAAAACAAATATTATATTATCAATTGATATTCTATTCCTAAAAATCTAAGGTTTGGAAAAATGACTTAGATAAGGTTATATATATTAATAATGAACCACTTGGGATTATTTTTGCTTGTTATAGTAAGTTTATTAACCATATAGTGTAAGAAAACAAGAAGACACGGTAAAAGTTAAATTATTTAACTTAGAGTTAAATCTAAATGATAAGGTTAAAATAGTAACCTAAACTTGTATAAAATCTATTGGTTGAGAGTATTTATACCCATCACCACTTTAGATTCTAAATAAATCAATTTGGAGCTATTATAAACCGAATATGACTTTATTATAAAATAATATTTTAAGTTTTTCCTAAGGTGCCCCTCTCCTCCCTTATAAAAGGGCACCTCCTCCCTCTTCTCTTTACACAATTTTGAGATTTCAAGCTCGGCCAAACCCTAAAAAATTATCTTCTACACTTACCTAGTAACATACTAGAGGTCATGGTCTTCTTCAAATACAAACCTTAGTGCCCTAAGAGGAGGTTAAGAAGAGGCGCGTCAAAGAAGAGGTAATATCCTTTACCGATCCTTTACAATTTCTTTCTTCTTAATCTTATTATTCTTTAGTTGTTTCATTATAAAGTAATAACATCAGTATCACTAATATACAGATATGTTATTATAAATATTAAACAACCCTATTTCACTTTCTATCCATCCTAGGGAAAATGAAATCACCGCCCGTGCGTATGTACGAAATACCGTCTCCACGCTGTGGTGTAATCTGTTTTCCACCACCACCTTACTTGGATGGGTATAATGGTGTAAATAATAACTATATATAGTTATTATAACATCATACTGATTCTGAGATATTATATCATCCACTACAATTCAATTCAATAATTATGGGAACGATATCATCACTCGTGCCTACGTACGGATTACCGTCTCCACGACGCGTTGAGATTCATTATCCATGTTAACCATTCAAGAATGATTATAAAGTATATATAATGAATAATAATGAAATATATGACATGATAAAGCTACTGGATTTATGTATATATATATATATGTCATCTACTTACTTTCATTCAAGTCAGTAAGGAAAGGAAAACAATGTTCATGCGTACGTACGACCTACCGTCTCCATGAACGGTGTGTTTAATTTCATTTATCTATCTATTATATATATATATACTGAATATATATGATATATAAATCATGTTTTACATTTTTTAAGTAAGTAAATCCTGATATAAGTAATAATAATATCAAGAACAACAAGTCCAAACACGTACGTTAAATGAAACGATTTTACCCAAAACATGGAATTGACAAATGAACGGGTAATATAAATACCTAAGTGAACCATATATGATATAATAACAATGAATATGATTCTGTAATAAGTCAATGACATTATTTAAATCATTATACAGGAGGTTTAGATACATACGAAGCATATCAGACATAAGATAAGGGATAACTTTTCCAATCTCGTTTTTATCCAAGATTGTTTATTCGTAAGTATTTACTGGGGTTATATTTATCATCCATGTCCCTGTTTTCTAAAAATGGTTTCATGTATGTTTAAAGTCCTTTTTACCCATTTTTTACTTTTAATACATGGTATTTAAGGAATCTTTCTTTTGTTTATGTTATGAGGTACTTTTTTTGACTTTTATGGCAAAAGTACAAGAAGAATGTTTTTTTACTTATATGGAATGAATGGATTTTTACAGTTTCATAATGCCTTGTTTTCATGAATATTACTCTACAAGATTTAATGACTATTTTCAACAAAATCCTTTTATTTTAAAATTTCATGGCATTTTGTGAAAATAAAATGATTTTGAAAAAGAAAGGATAATTTCCTCAAGAATTCATTTCAAGTGTTTTATCAAAACCATTTTCCATATAAGATGGAATTATTTCATATGTGTTTTTTCAAGTATAATGTCTCTATGATTTACATGGTTTCAATTTTCTTATGATGAAATGATATCCATTTTTTTATATGATTATGTTATGATGGGATGATTTTTATGAAACCCATTTTATTCTTTGGGTAATGATGAATGATTTATGTTTATGTTGTGGCACACGTAAGAATGATTTAATTATGAGATGGGTGGGAACTATATCTCCCTCCAATGAATTGGGTAAAGATTTATATCTCATGAGATAGACATGGATGGAACGGAAAGTAAATCCGGTTCAGTAATACAGGGTTGGAACGACAAGTAAACCCGATTCAGTAAGGGACTTTGTCCACTAAGATGGTCTTGGAAGCAATGCCTTGGCTACTATGGAAATCATATCATGTTCTTAATGTTTTTCCACAATTACAAGTTTTATTACCATGCTATTTTATCATGATTTATGTTCCATTATGATCTATGCCTTACGTACTGCCATGGTTTATGTCATTGCTCAAGATTTTGATGTTTAAATATTCTGTTCATGTTTTGAAGTTCAAATGTATATGGTTTGTTTTATTTTCTCCATGATTACCCTTACTGAGCATTTGAGCTCACCCTTTATATGTTTTATTTTCCCCAGGATATAAAGAAAGGTTTTAGGTAAGAAAAAAAGGGAAGATCTTTATAGGAGATGTTGAAGATATTTCACCAAGATTAGAAGATTATATTCCGAGTTTCCAAAGACACTAAACTATTACGGTCCTTTGGTGTCTGTTTTTGTTATGTATTAGATATTCCACAAAATTAATGTATTGTCGATGTACATCAAGCTTTAGGTCTCTACATTTGGTATCAGAGGAAATGTTTAGTTAACCTTTAGAAACTAGGATGCGAAAACTTTAGTGAGATCCCTAGAGATATTTCTAAGGTATGTCTAGAGATGTCCCTAAGGTTTAGTATAACTATAGGTTACTGTCCTAGAGTTATGTTGACGATCATGAATAACCTAGGGTGAACCTAAGGTATCATGTATTAAAGAATGTGTGATAATTTAGACATCCCATAAGTGACTTTTAATGATTATGTGGTTCCTCGTTATTTTAAATGTTTCTTACACTATGGTTTCTGGTTTTAGTCAATGGAGGAAATGATAAAGAATTCAGTTAACGTTGATTCTGATGAAAAAATTGGTGACTGTGATCAACAAAATCGTGTAATTCCTAGAGAGAAAGATATTGTGATTATGCCGAATCAGTTATCATGATATATGATTAACAAGGTGAACTTTTGTGGTATCCCTAAGTCATCAAATAAGAGGAAGATGAACTTTTATACATGTTCTCATGGAGAGGAACATAGAGGAAGGAAGATGAAGCTTTCAACGTATCAAGAAGAAGGGAAGAAGAACCTTGAGGAATACCTCAAATGGAGGGGAAGATGTTATCTGTGTGGAGAAAAGGGTCATAGAGTGACAGACTGTTATGAAGTTCAATGTATTATTTGTGGAGAACATGGGCATTACCCAACTCAATGCCCTGACCTAAGAGGTTACTTATAAATCAAGGAAGGACTTATTCTGTGACAATCATTAAAGAGAATGGATTGAAGTGTTTATGTATTGGTATTCAAGAATAATGTTGTTGAGGTACTTTTATGGTATATTGGAATATTTTTTGTATTAGTCTATTGTGGTTTTAAATAATTTTATGGTACTGGTAACCATGAAAAGTGATTGAAATATTTTTGGAAAGTAGATGATATGCGCATAATGAAGGGATAAGGAGAAAATGAAATTTTTGATAGTATTCATGATCTCATGACTGATATAAGGAAAAAGTGATATCATGGTTTGAGTATATAGAAATTTTGGGATTTTGGTATGTGGAAAGAGTTAACTTTTGACACCATTCATGTTTTCACTAAGGTTCAATGGGTATTCATTTTTCAAAAGAATACATGATTAAGGTATTCACATGTTTGGAATGTGACCAACAAGATATATCTTATGATATATGGGGGATAAATGATGGTATTCACGTGCTTGTTATGTGACCTTTCAAGTAATCATTTTCTTTACACTATGAGATTGGACAAATGTATTTTGGATAAGCCTAAAGATTTGAAATGGATTATGTTGGACATCAGATAGTATTATTTAAGGATAGAACTTATTTTTCGATATTATTTCTGGAATGTTATAATAGTATAGTTTTAGAAAAGGGACAACCCATAGGACGAGCGACAACCCGTCCCGCCGGGCAAGGATGCGGGAATCAAACCCACAACCGAAGTGCGACATGCCTTTATCGCCTACCACTGGCCTACAGGAAGTCCCTGGTTAGTAGAAACTAATTTTATTTTATTAAGTGGTATGATATATGAAGTATACTTCCATTTTTGGAACTATATATGATTAATCTCACTATAGATGGACTTATGTATATTTAATAACTTTTGATAACCTTTTGTGTGAGACAGATGGAATGACCTATCATTCTATCACATGATCTGCTCACGCTTCACGAATGACAAATTCAACTTCATTTATTTAAGATATGAAGTGGAAATTGTTCATGGCATAAACAACAGTGAGATTGTACCAAAATCAAGTAAGTATTTATTTTAATTAAACAATTCTTCAACTTTAGGGAAATGATCTTGAAAACAAAAAAAATGTTTTCCTAGTGTCCTTATATCCAATGAATTAGATGGTACCTTAAATCATCACAAATTTATGGATTTGTGATTGTTGGATTTTTCATAGCCATGTCTTATACCACTCTCCATCAGAACTTGATGGTTTGATTTTTATTCCATATCCATATTTCTACCTATGTTCTTCTATGTGGAAACCCAGTGATGAGTTAATCTGGGTAACCATTACATTTCTTACTTAACTTTTTTAAAATCAAGTTTCAGTATTCCTTTTACGATGTGGGTTTTTACAAACGAAACTTTCAAGTAGTAAATGATTTATAACCCCAACGAATTTCGAGGGTGAAATTCATTTTAAGGAGGGTAGAATGTAACACCCTGAGATTTTATGAGATATATTATCTTTAATTTCTTTGATGTATTATATTATAAAACACACTAAGATTAGCTTGTACTATACTCAACCCCATGTTAGCTTGCAGTATTCAAAACACTATTCTTGGCTCGTGTTACACACAATTCCAAGTTCGTTTTGTGGAAATTATTCTACGCAACATTAAGTATAGATTTTGTTTAATGTATAAATGAAATAAGTTTTTATTATATTATACGCAAAACCAAACAGATCTTTCACTACACGCAGCCCTGACTTGGCTTGCATTACACGCAATCAAGATCTTCCTCAATAGCGTGTGTAGTACACAATATTGAGTTTCACTAAATGAGATATTATTATAATATTATTATGAACTAGCCGTTATGAATAGTAATACCCACTTTTTGAAATTTTATAAATTTTATCTTTCAAAATAGACCTCATTTTTGGATTCAGAATATCGAAATTAGCTAAGGGTTAATTTTTGGTATTTTTCTGAAAACTTTAAATTTTTGATGAATAGTGAAACCACCAGGTTACTATTTAAAAACCGACTTTTTATTTAAATAATTATTTATTTTATTTAAATCTATTTTAGGTCAAAATTGATACATAATAACTATATAAGTTCAATGTAATTCATTGGAGTCATTTTATAATAATTTTAGATATATAAAAATTTTATTAAACTTTTTACCGTCTTTTACCCAAATCCTAGAAGAATTTGAAAATTTACATAAAACTTAATTTTACCGCTTCTGTGAGTGGAATTTCAAAAATCCAAGAGACACGGTTAATATCAAGGAGTAAAATGTGGTTCAATAAGATAAAAATAATTTTTGGTGAATAATAACTTTTTACTTTTATTTACCACGGTTAAAAGTAAATAGGGTAATTAAGTGTAAAAATGATATTATTATTACCATAAAACATGTCCGAATTCTATTGGATAAGTACAATTCAACCCAAAACAACCTTATGAATATAATATTATCATTTAGGTCCACTTGTATTAGATTATGACATTTATTATTATTTAATTCAAAAAATATTTAAAAGAGTTAAAATCAAAGTTTAATAACTAAAACATTTTTAACATAGGGTTATACATAAGATAAATTCGACTATAAATATTCATTAGAAAGATAAAAATATTTCCTACATAATGGTATTTTATTTATAATTTTTATACATTAAATAATTTAATTTATTTATGACACAATGATGATGCAATAATTACCTTATTAATAAAATATTAACATAATTGATGTTATAAATACCCAAATAAATGTAATTTGAGAATTTTTATAATTTAAAATAAATTTTTAGGTTAATATGACATGTTAGTATTGATTTAATTAACTTTTTTCTAACTAATCATATTTTTATGATTTTTTACAAAAATCAATTACCAAATAGTGTTAAAATTGACATAAAATAGTTTTTAAAACAAATATCATATTATTAATTGATATTATATTTTTAAAAATCTAAGGTTCAGTAAAATGAATTATATAAGGTTATATATATTAATAATGAACCACTTTGGGTTCGTTTGGCTTGTTATAGTAATTTTATTAACCATATATTGTAAGAAAACAAGAAGACACGGTAAAAGTTAAATTATTTAACTTAGAGTTAAATCTAACTGATAAGGTTAAAATAGTAACCTAAACTTGTCTAAAATCTATTGGTTGAGAGTATTTATACCCATACCCACTTTATCTTCTAAATAAATCAATTTGGAGCTATTATAAACTGAATATGACTTTATTATAAAATAATATTTTAAGTTTTTCCTAAGGTACCCCTCTCCTCCCTTATAAAAGGGCACCCCCTACCTCTTCTCTTTACACAATTTTGAGCTTTAAAGCCCGGAAAAACCCTGAAAAATTATCTTCTCCACTTCCCTAGTAACATAATAGAGGTCCTAGTATTCTTCAAAGACCAACCTTAGTGCCCTAAGAGGACGTTAAGAAGAGGCGCGTCAAAGAAGAGGTAATGTCCTTTACCGATCCTTTCCAATTTCTTTCTTCTTCATCTTCTTCTTATTTAGTTGTTTCATTATAAAGTAATAACATAAGTATCACTAATATACTGATATGTTATTATAAATATGAAACAACCCTATTTCAACTTCTATCCATCCTAGGGAAAACGAAATCATCGTGCGTGGGTATGTACGGAATACCGTCTCCACGCCGTGGTGTAATCTGTTTTCCACCACCACCTTACTTGGATGGGTATAATGGTGTAAAAAATAAATATATATAGTTATTATAACATCATACTGATTCTGAGATATTATATCATCCACTCCAATTCAATTCAATAATTATGGGAACGATATCATCGCTCATGCGTACGTACGGATTACCGTCTCCATGACGCGTTGAGATTCATTCTCCATGTTAACCATTCAAGAATGATTATAAAGTATATATAATGAATAATAATAAAATATATGACATGATAAAGCTACTGGATTTATGTATATATATATATATATGTCATCTACTTACTTTCATTCAAGTCAGTAAGGAAAGGAAAACAACGTTCATGCGTACGTACGACCTACCGTCTCCATGAACGGTGTGTTTCATTTCATTTATCTATCTATTATATATATATATACTGAATATATATGATATATAAATCATGTTTTACATTCTGGAAGTAAGTAAATCCTGATATAAGTAATAATAATATCAAGAACAACAAGTCCAAACACGTACGGTAAATGAAATGATTTTACCCAAAACATGGAATTGACAAATGAACGAGTAATATAAATACCTAAGTGAACCATATATGATATAATAACAATTAATATGATTCTTTAATAAGTCAATGACATTATTTAAATCATTATATAGGAGGTTCAGATACATACGAAGCATATCAGACATAAGGTAAGGGATAACTTTTCCAATCTCGTTTTTATCCGAGATTGTTTATTCGTAAGTATTTACTGGGGTTATATTTATCATCCATGTCCCTATTTTATAAAAATGGTTTCATGTATGTTTAAAGTCATTTTTACCCATTTTTAACTTTTACTACATGGTATTTAAGGAATCTTTATTTTTTTTACATTACGAGGTACTTTTTTGACTTTTCTGGAAAAAGTACGAGAAGAATGTTTTTTTACTTATACGGCATGAATGGATTTTTATGGTTTCATAATGAATTATTTTCATGAAGATTACTCTATAATATTTAATGACTATTTTCAACAAAATCTTTTTCTTTTAAAATTTCATGGCATTTTGTGAAAAGAAAATGATTTTGTAGAAGAAAGGATATTTTCCTCAAGAATTAATTTCAAGTGTTTTATCAAAACCATTTTCCATATAAGATGGAATTATTTCATATGTGTATGTTCAAGTATAATGTCTATATGATTTACATGGTTTCAATTTTCTTATGGTGAAATGATATCCATTTTTTTTATATGATTATGTTAGGATGGGATGATATTTATGAAACCCATTTTATTCTTTGGGTAATGATGAATGATTTATGTTTATGTTATGGAAAACCTAAGAATGATTTAATTATGAGATGGGTGTGACCTATATCTCCCTAAAATTCATTGGGTAAAGATTTATATCTCATGAGATATACATGGCTACAACGAAAAGTAAACCCGGTTCAGTAATACAGGGCTTGAACGACAAGTAAACCCGGTTCAGTAAGGGACTTTGTCCACTAAGATGGTCTTGCCAGCAATGCCTTGGATACTATGGAAATCATATCATGTGATTAATGTTTTTCCACAATTAAAAGTTTTATTCCCATGCTATTTTATCATGATTTATGTTCCATTATGATCTATTCCTTACGTACTGCTATGTTTTATGTCATTGCTCAAGCTTTTGATGTTTAAATATTATGTTCATGTTTTGAAGTTCAAATGTATATGGTTTGTTTTATTTTCTCCATGATTACCATTACTGAGCATTTGAGCTCACCCTTTATATGTTTTATTTTCCCCAGGATATAAAGAAAGGTTTTAGGTAAGAAAAAAAATGGAATATCTTTATGGGAGATGTTGAAGATCTTTCACCAAGATTAGAAGTTTATATTACGAGTTTCCAAATACTCTAAACTATTACAGTCCTTTGTTGTCTGTTTTTGTTATGTATTAGATATTCTGAAAAAGTAATGTAATGTCGATGTAAGTCAAGATTTGTGTCTCTACAGATAGAATGCACAAGATTTTTATTTCAACCTATTCAAATAAAACTAGGGAAAGGATTAGAACTAATCTACAATATGTCTTTCTTTAACCACCCTTGGCGACTTAAGGTTTATTGTGGTGAGAACTGGCCATGCACTCAATCAAAACTACCTCCTAAGTCCTGATAAGATTTTACAAATTCATACTGACTTCAAGACAAAATCTCAACCTCTTATAATAACACTTTATCATGAACCAACCTAGGTACCCTAGTATCCTGATAACTGAGCTGGGCCTGACATAGCCCAAAGGGTGTTCCTAATTCCCATGGGTCATCTACTAGCACCTGACATCATACAAACTAAAAGTGGGAATGATTTTACCACTAATAATAAAGAAGAAAAATAAGTAAGATAGTATGCATATCAAAAGAGTCTCCACTGAGAGTAATATACCAAAAGAAAACAATGCACAAACAATCAAAAGGTACTATAACCCAAGTATCAAAATAAGGAAAAACAATCAAATTCCCTAAGGACACAACTCACTAGATCCAAGGTTCAATAGCTAGATCCACCCCCAAGTGATTATTTCCCTTTGCTCGAACCTGAAAGGAGATAATCTAAAAACACCCGAAGGCACAAGTAGGGTGTGAGATAAAAATCCCAGTAGGGTATCACCAAGGATTCCATAATAGATTCCAATAAAAGATCAACTAAAGGAATACTTTCAATTTTAATGTAAACAGGTTTGGAATTTCAAATAATATTTTAAAAAAATCATTCTATACAATTAAAATGATGGAAAATACTTCAATCAAATACTTTTCTTTAAAAGTGATGGAATATTTACAACATAATGGATTAAATAAAACATTTTATATAAAATAGTTTATATAAATTTAGAAGGGAATGTAAAATAGTTTAATAACATTGGAATAAATTTATATCTAAAATATAAATAGGATAGAAACATGGTCATCTTCTAAATAGGTACATAAGTTCTAGGATATAGGACTCCACACTCTCTAATTGATCACAATAATATGTGTAAACACACATTCTCTGGACACTGGTCATAGAGGACTTGTCACTATCCCATCGGGGATGTGACCTGTTTCATTTATGTTTTAGAATGTTGTATAATCATAGAGTGTGTCAAAATAACTCACAAAATACCTAATTCTTGAATGTTCTCTTACACAATCAATTATGGACAATTTATTTTAAGAATGCTTAAAATAAAATTCAATCCTATTCCCCTATTTCAAAATTCCAATTTTTCATTTAAAACCAAAACAAGTTTTAATATAAAGCATGAATTTTTTAAAAGATAAAACCATTGGGTTTCTATCAAAATAATTTAATCCATTTCCATAATTTAAGAGTTTGAAATCAATTCAAAATATATTCCATAAATTCTATTTCAATAATTAAATTTAGAAATTCAATTGAAACCATTTTTTTCCATTTTCGAACACACCCCAACTCAATTGAATTGGGGGTTTTTCCCAATTTCTTTCCAAAACCATTTCAAAACTCCCAATTCACTAGAATTAGGTATTAATCAAAGCCAATTGAAATAAATTTCAAATAATTTAGTTTAAATCAACAACTGAAATAAATCAAGAAAATTAGGGTTAATCAATTTGGCCAAATGAGATAGAATCACCTAACTTTTTTCCATAACTCAATGACCACAATGAAACCCATCAACGAGAATGAGGGTGTAGAAGACCAAAAAACTCAAACTATAAATGAAATCCAACAACACGGAATATAGATCTATCAATTTCAGGATGATCAATTAAAACCCAAGGAGGAGAAAGAGAGGAAGGGGTGAAGAACATGAAATAATTCTTACCTGAGAATTCACATTGCAAGTGAAACGACAAACAAATGAAAAAAAAGGATTTAGAAGGGTTGGAGAGATCCAAGATTTCTTGGGGAAGGATTTAAGTTGAGATAAATGAATTTGTAAAGGAGGAAAAGTGGTACGTTCAGCCGTGATTCCTACATATAACCATCACATGGGGTATTACACGACGTGTAATCCCATTACACATTGTGAAATAGTTAAAATCTGTAACTTTCGAAAAAATAGATGCCTCAAATTAAAAACTAGTATTTAATTAACTCATTATGTGTAAAAACTCATTCCATAATGTAACATTTCATGGCATGAACCCTTTTCATGGTATGTACCCAACAATAATTACATGTAGTGTAACCTAGTTACACAGCGTGAAACCCTCGTGAAGCCTGCAAAAATGACCAGTTAAAGTTGAGAGTCCAAAAAATATGCGACTTCACCATTATAGGTATCCTCACAATTCACTCTCAACCCTACCTAGTTAAAAAAAAATGAAAAACCAACAAAAAGGTTAAGGACGTACCTATCAAATCAGTAATATGATATTACATTGGGGGGGAGAAAAACCTTAAAGAAGGATAGAATGTAATGAATCATATTTTTTTTGATTTAGTCCTTTGAATATATATATATATATCTTGATTTTCCCTTAGATTAAGTAATATATTTGGGTTTTACAATACCCCAAAATTAATATATTAGAAACATTTATATATATATATTAAATCACACACATGCATATTTTCAAAATAAATGGTTTTTCCATTTTTTAGGACATTTGATGGGAAATCTGACACCACATTTGATTCTGAAACACAAAGTTTACCCTAGGAATGGCATAAAGTTAGTCAGCATTAGACATTTGGTTTAAGGTGACTATTGGTAGGTGTGTTATGTAATTAAATAATTTATTTATTTAATTCACTTAATTGACCTAATTCCTAACCCTCTCTATAAACATTATATCACCCCCAGCTTCAGGTATTTTACCCTTATTTTATTTATTTCGGGCTTATATAATGTTTGGGTTAAGTTTAGAGAGTTTTGATGTGTTTTTGGAATGTTTCAAAAGTGTTTATGAAGGTTCAAATTTTTTTCATGGTTTTTAGAAACCGTGAACCGCCTCCAAGAAATTGTGCAATGTGTTTTGGGGTCCACTGGCCAGGCACATAGTTGATGCACGATTTAAGAAACTATGTGAGTGACTAGGGGAAACCATACAAAGTGAAATAGAGATAAAATCATGGTTGGTGCATGGTTTGTCTAACCATGAAATACAACCATGTGAGGGTGGTCTTAGGACAGTATAATTGTACAATTAGTGCACAGTTTGACAAACCATGAAAACTAACCATACAACGAGTAGTTAATGGCCTATTTTTTTGGTTTTAATTCAAATTAAGGTCTGGAATAATATTTAATCCCCTAATCTCTTAGGTTCTTGAATTATTTTAGTTTATAAGGATCCTTTAGAAATTCCTTTTGATCCAGAGACATCGTTTTCAAATCAAAGGTTATTGGAGATCTAATTTTTTTGGTAAGTCATCACTCTTTCCCATTCTTTTTATATATACTCTTCTCATCTCTCCCATAACCATAGATTTAGTTTTTTATAGATATATTTATGTTCTATGATGGTAATCTTGATGATATATGATTTAATCTATTAAAGGAAGAAATATTTAAGGTCCGATCTAGAAAATATTAGCATCGTTCTTCATTTTTTCCATCCCTTAAGAGGTAGGTGGATTCTCTCACAACTCCACCATTATAAAATTTGAAGTCTTAGTTTCATATAAATTATTTTCTTGAAATCGTTGTGAAATCCTTGTGTGATTTTTGATGGAAATCCCTTTTGGTTATGAATTTGTAATTTTTGGGGAATTGGATGATTTTCGAAAAACCCCCTTTGTTTATAATTTTAAAATGGAAGTTTTAAAATTATGTTATGGTTGTGATGAAAACATGGTGTTTGATGAAGTTTTTTCAAGAAATATTTAGTTTTATATTAAATTTATTAGCATATATTTTTGAATACATGGTTTGTTTGAGTTCATTTGTGAATGTAACCCTAAGGAAGGGTCATGTGCCATTAGGGAACCTAGATATTGGTCACCTTGTGATGACTCGATGGATTGATGAGAGACCACTCATGATTATGGAACTATCACTTGGAATGTGTATGTGTGTGTGTGTGTGGGTGTGGAAACATGGGAATGGGTATTCCAAATTATGATAAATGATTTAAAGGCTTATTTATTGTTTTCCATGGAACTACTTTTGGTTTTGATATAAATTGCTCAAATTATTTTCTTTTAACCATTTTATGTAAATGCGATAATCGGTTCTTATCATAGTGGAATGAGTTGAGAAGTCTTTGGGGGAGATCCTACTAAGTTCATACTCAACCCCTAATTGGTAACTTCATTATATTTGTATATGTAATCTATCGGGACATAGGAAAAGGGAAGGTATCACATTTCTCTAGCAATGCATATTGATACCCTAGGCTTGGTAGGTGGAGTTGAGTCTTAGAGCTAGATATATGGGGACACTGCTTAGTTTTGGCCTTGTTTTCCCTTTGGTCTTATTATTTATTTTTCATGTTTTCATTATCAATCAAATATTGTTGTTTATTGGATTTATATTTGATATTGAATGGTTTTTTACATGCATCATATAGATTTTATTATATTTTTATTGTTCAATGTTGATAGGATATTTTATCTTAAAATGGAAAATCATCTCCCAATATTATTTGAATCCCCTAGAATTTATTGCTAGGATTTTGTGTCTTGGAGATGTAACCTAAGTCCAGAAACACATTTTTCACTTCTCAATCCAAAGAGGAGTGGTGAGATGTTACAAATGGTATTAGTTTTGTTTATTTCTTGAGTTAGAAATGGTATCGACTTTGTTTGGTCCTTCATTTAGCAATGGTATTAGTATGATTCGGTCTGTTTGTTGTATTGGGATGTAAACAAGGAGATAGGGTCATCGAAACTTGAAATTTATATCATAAAAATACATAGATAAATTTTTTATGACAAATTTCAAGTTACCAAGGTGGTTTGGGTACAATTTGTTTAAGACACTTCTAGGTATGTTGTCACTTAATTATTGTGGTTTTAGCTGATGAGTGTATCATATTATGCATTAGTATTGAGATTTACCAATAGGATTTCATTTATTATTTTGTATTTTATGATTTATGAATTTTTTTAACATGGTAATAATGGTTGTATTTTGAAAAGTAAACCTGTAAATGATGTTGCTTATTATGATTTGAAATGCTCTAAGCCTTTAGTTTCTAGTGAGTGTTGACTAAGTGATTCTTAGACATCTAGAAACCAACAAGAGGAGTCTGTAAAAAATGTGGTTGCACCTAATCCACAGGTGAACCAAGATTTGGTCTAGAGCATCATTCATGCTTTTCAATCCATGGATAAAGGAAATCGAAATGATGAACCTTGATAGGTGGAACACTCAGGTTAGTTTCAAAAACAGAATCCACCAATCTTTCAAGGGGATTTTGAAACTAAGAAAGAGGAGGTATGAATGAATAGTACGAATCAAATTTTTGATTTTTTTGGGAATTCTAGATGATCTTAAAGTCAAGTTAGAAATGTACATGCTTGAGGATCTGAAATGCCAATGTTGAGATTTATCAATTCTAGTTAAATATAACTAAGGCATTACATGGGAGGATTTTGAAGAATTGTTAAAAAAAAATTATATCCTCACACATTTAGAATTGAAAGAAAAACACATTTCTTTATCCTGAAGAAATAATATCTATCTATAATAGAGTGTGTGGATAATTTTATGAATTTAGTTCTCTTTTCCCTATAAGTTTATATAAGTGTATAATTGAAATAATTCATTTTTGAGTTGATACTAAAACTAAAAATTCACTTGAATATTGATATCCTTTGTATTATGGATTATAAAAATATGTTAAATCAAGAAACAATGGTAGAAATGGATATTTATAGGAATCAAGTGGGAGGAAGTGTGTTTATCACCATGATAATAGGTGAAAACTCAAATACTGGGAATAATGGAAGAGGGAAACCTACTTCCAAAGTGGTGGAGTGTCACATAACTAGACCATAGAGTCGTTCAATTTTGTTCCACAATCCAAGAGTAAGCATTGGTGTTTTTAGTGAAGTTTACTTGATCATATCAAGCATGATTATACATAACCACCTAGATCATGTCAAAATTGTAACCATATGGGTCATATACAGTGTTATTGTCATAGTAATCCAAGGTCTAGTGCATGAAATGCATCATATGTTTCTCAGACATCCTATGATTAAATAAGAAAATCTAATCATAATAACACCCATTATTAGAATAAATCAATTCAAGGTGATTCTAGGAACTCCATGAATCCTCATAAAAGGAAATCTTAACAGAGAAATAAAGAGATAGGGACCGTGAGTAAGCAACTGTATGGTGCTGAGTAGGTGATCAAAAATGATCAATCTGGCACTTTGACAATAAGAGGTATGATTCTTGTAAATTCTACCCTTATGCATGCCTTTTTTGATATGACTATGTCCCCCTCTTTTATTACTTCTTGTGTTATTTATCTTATGGGTTTTCATGTTGAGATGACGCCTTCTGTTTTAAAATTGAAAACTCCTCTTGGCCAATGAGAGTTTCAACCTTTTAAGTGTGCAGTGTATATGATGAGTATTGATAAGAAAGAATCATTTTGTGACTTCACTATCCTTGAGATGGACATCTATGACTTGACATTGGGGATGGATTCATTGACAAATTTTAAGGCCCATATTGATTGTTGTGCACAACAGGTGATTTTTACACCATTTGATGGTATTAAGCACATCTTTAAGGGATAATGATATGAAAATGAAACTAGAGAAGGACCTTTGGTACTGGTGTTTGGAACCATATCTTATCAGTTGGAATTTTTTACTTTAACATCAGTGGATGGGATTAGAAATAGAGAGTTTCTAACCATAGTAGAACCATTTATCAACATTTGTTTCTGACAACCTCTCAAGGTTTTAATCCAAAAGATAAGTTGAGTTTATAATTGATTTCCCACCGAGGACCAATACTATTTCAATTCCATATTATATGATTACACCATAATAATTGATGGAATTGAAAAACCAATTTGAAGAATTAGAGTGAAAATGGTTCATTCAACCAAGAACATCCTTGTGGGAATCATAAATAATTTTTTATAAAGAAGGTGGATGAAACTATTAATCCTTGTGTGGATTATCGTAAGATTAACCAATTTATGATAAATAACCAATATACCCTTCCAAAAATTTATGATTTTTTTGATTAGTTTAGGAGATCTTGGTGGTTCTCTAAAATTGACTTATGTTTGAGGTATCACCAACAAAAACTTCAGAAGGAGGATATTCTAAACACATATTTTTAGATACATTATGGCCATTATTAATATGTTGTTATTCCTTTTTCTTTTACAAATGAACCAGTAGTGTTTATGGAATTGATGAATCAAGTATTTTAGAGGTATCTTGATTTCTTTATAGTGGTGTTTTTGGATGATATCCTAGTGTATTTTAAAACTAAATTGGATCATGAGGAACACTTGGATACAGTGTTAATAATATTTCGAGAGAATTTACTTTATGATAAAATTTACAAATTTGATTTATTGATACAAGAGGTAAATTTCCTTGGTCATGTAATCTTTGAAAAATGCGTTTTTTGTGGATACTGAAAAGATAATGGCTATTATATCATGAAAACCACTGAATAATGTTTTTGAGATATGTAGTTTCCTTGTCTTAGAGGGATACTACAGATGTTTCATTCATGATTTTTTATGAATTGCCTCATCGATGACAACTTTGACAAGGAAAGGTGTTCCTTTTCAATAGATTAATGACTGCTAGAAATATTTTCAAGAACTCAAGGTTCACATTACATCAGCACCCATCCTTATGTTTCCTGAGTCAGGACAAGGATACATAGTTTATTTTGGTGCATTAAGATCTGAGTTGGGATGTCTTCTCATGCAGGGAGATCATGTCATAGCTTATTGATTAGGATAGTTACAAGTACATGAGAAAAACTACCCAGCACATGATTTGGAACTAGTTGTTATATTCCACAATTTTAAGACTTGGTTTAATTATCTATCTAGTGATAAATTTATAGTGTTTACATATCATAAGATCTTGAAACACATTTTCTCACAAAGATACTTGAACTTGAGACAATGAAGATGGATGAAATATTTTTAGATGTTTGACTTTGACTTGATGTATACAACTGATAAAGGGAATTTCATGGAAGATGTGTAACATCCCATTACCTTGAATATGTAATTTTCCTCTTTTTCTAAGTCCCCGTTCGGTTAAAAATCCTTTTATGTGATTTTTCTGGGTTTACTATAGACTACAGAACAGGTACACGCAGTGTACCTAAAGTACACATCGTGTACTAGGTGCTGCTTGTAGGTCGCGAATTGGGAGATCACGCCGTGAATGGGGAGATCATTCCATGAGCTGGTACATGATGTGTACCTAAGTTACACATCATGTAGGAATTAAATAGTGGTTTTCAACCTGAGGCGATCACTTTTTCAGCGTACTTGTCCAGTGTGGCCTATACATCGTGACCCTTGGGTACACGTCGTGATGCGGAACATTCCCAGCTTTAAGTCACACATTTGATGGTTTTCTCAGTACTTTTGTTTCTAGGATTTGTATCTCTCTACCTAGATAAGTTCTGGTGCATTTTTGAGAGACTCAACTCCTTTCAGATCGAACCAAACGGCTTGGGATCTTCGTTCTTCTTACGGTGTGATTCTCGAGTAGGTGTTCTCTCTCATTCTCCTAGTTCTTATCTTTATCCTCTCTTGGGTTTTGATGGATAATATAAGGATTTATGGATCCATGTATTGTGGTGTTGGGTCTTTCTTCTAGGTTGTGTTTCAAGGACTCCTTCACCTTCGTTCTCGTTGACGGGTGCCGTTGCAAGTTTCGTTCTTCGAGAAAGAGGTAGGTGGTTCCATCCCGATTTGCCAAATTGATTACCATTATATTACTTGGTTGATTTCAATTTCTAATTTAAATTAAAATGCACAAAATTTCTTTCAATTTATTTTATAAAAAACCAATTCCATTGAATTGGGAGATTTGAAATGGTTTTGGCATGAAAACTTGGAAAACCCCCGATTCCATTGAATTGGGGTGGGTTTGTGGAAATTGTCTGATTTAAATTTTTGAATTTAAATTGTGGATTTTATGGAAATATTTTCAATTAAATTTCTGAATTTAATTTTGAAAAAGGAACTGTGAAAAGGATGGAATTAGTTTTGAATTAATTTAAAACTTTCGAATGGATTAAAATGATTTGATAGAAACCCAGTGGATTTATCTCGTGAAAAGGCATGTTTTTTAATAAAAAATGTTTCAGTTTTAAATGGAAAGAAATTGAATTTTTTGAAATGGAATAATGGGATTGATAATATTTTAAGTAGTCTTAAAATAGTTCACTCATCATGTATGAGTGCATTCAAGCCTTAGGTAGTTAGAAAATTATTTGGATACACTCTATGCCACGACAATGTTCAAAAACATACTTGCAGCAGGTCACATCCTCAATGGGTTGGTGATGATTCTACTTTGTCTAGTGTCATAGGGATGTATGTATACAAATTTTTCGGAGTTCACATAGAGATTGAAGAATCCAATAGCTGGTTAATACTATCATACCTTTTGGCAGATGACCATGTTGCTCACTTATTTATTTATATTTGAGATATAAATGTATGCCAATGTTTTTTTGAGTTGATTTACATGCTTGCATAATTTATATAAAATATTATATATAAATTTTTTACTTGAGACATTGTTTTATAAATATTACATCCCTTGTAATGTAAATCTTGTGATTTTAATGTATTTTTCATCATTTTGAAAATTTATAGCATGTTTTTTTAAATATGCTTTTGAATTTCCAAACTTGTTTATTCTGAAAAACTGAAAGCTTTTATTTGGAAAATATATATTTGGCACCCGTTGTGGAATCTTTGGTGGTATCCTACTGAGCTTAGCCTCATACCCTACTTTTTTCCTTCGGGTGTTGCTAGAATTTCTTCTTCCAGGCTCGAGCAAAGGGAAGGGATCTCTTGGAGGTGGATCCAACTATTGAGCTTTGGACTTGGTGAGTTGTGTCCTTAGGGACCTTGGGGATATTTTTTCTATTTAGTACTTTGGGTTATAGTACTTTGTATTCTATGCCTCTTTTTATTTTGGTACCTTTACTCCATATAGAGTTTTCTTATTGACATTCATAGTATCTTTTATCTTTCGCTTCCGAATTCTTATGGAAAAATCATTCCCACTTGTATGTTATACGATGGCAGGTGCTAGTTGCCAGCTTGTGGGGATCGAGAACACCCTTATGGTATTGTTAGGACCAGATTGGTTATCAGGTTACTAGGGTACCTAGGCTGGTTCGTGACAAATCGGTATCTGAGGAGGCTGTTCAGCTTCTTTATTGAAGGCAGTATGCATTTTGAAATCTTGTCGGGACTTAGGAGGTAGTTGCGATTGAGTGCCTATACAAATATCACCGCAATGAACCTTAAGTCACCAGGGCTGGTTAGGGAAATATTTTTTGTGGATTAGTTATAGTATTTTAACTATAGAGATTTGGATAGGTTGAAATCCAATTCTTGTTTTTCCCTTATGTTGATAATACTTTCTCTTGTTACTCACTTTGAGTGTTAATATAATGTTCTCCTTTTATCTGCTGATGTTGTGTAGCATCATGCCTCCAAGAAGACATTCGAATAAGATATAGGAAAAGGTTACTGTTGAAACTTCACAAGAAAATCCTATTGTCGACCTGAATTTGGTTGAGGTGATTGCGCACACTGTCCAAGCTCTGGGAAAGGTACCACCACCAGTTCCCGCTCAGGCTCCAGCTGTGGATCCTCAGGGGGATGTTCTTCAGAATTGTTCTCAAGAGTTCCTTCACTAGAATACACTAGTCTTCAAAGAATCCACAAATCCTTAACATGATTAGGAATGGTTGGGCAAGATATAATGCCTGTTTGAGTTCTTGGAGACACCGAAAGTGATCAGGGTGAAGTGTGCCACCTTCATTTTGGAGGGACCTAGCAGAAGATAGTGGGACACGATGGTGACAGTAGGGAAACATGAGAGCTTATAATATAAATAATTCAAGTTTCTTTTCACCAATCAGTTCTATCTAGAGTCAATGGTGTTGGCTAAGGCTGTAGAGTTTTTCAAGCTTGATCAGGTTTAAAAAACCATGACTAAGTATTCAAATCACTTTTCTGAGATGGTGTAGTTTTCTCCTGAGATTGTATCTAATGAGAGGATGAAGGCTCGACGGTTCGAGTTGGGAATTCGATCATATATCCATTCTTAGGTTTTATTTCCTAAGTTTCCCATTTATGTTGATGTGATGGATAGGGAGATGATGGTTGATATGGACTTAGCTGGGAAGTCAAGGTTGATAGGAGTTACTTTTTCTCTTAGTGGCATCGTTGGTTTATTTAAAGGGAAAAAGAAGCATGATGATCCCCACGATAGTTCTCAATGGTAGAGACATTCCAGACCTCCTACAGCTCCAGGAGGAAGTTCTTTGACTTGCTACCAGTGTGGTAAGATAGGAAATTCTAGGAGGGTTTTCACTGAGGCACCCAAGAACTGTAGCTCCTGCAGACATTTAGGACACTTATAGAGGTTCTTTCATCACTTCTCTACTCTGTGTAGTGGGACAAGATCATCAGCTCCTCTTAACACTGTGGGAAAATCAAATGCTTCATGTTCAAAAGGGATCCAACCATAGGCATCCATAATGAAGCTTCTTCATGTAGTGGAAGAGTCTCTAGAGGAAGAATACACAGGTCCAGTGACTGTGAGAGGTACCATTACCATTACTTCATCATTAGTGACTACTCTTTTTGATATTGGTGCATCTCACTCTTTTATTTAAACCCGTATTGTTAACCTTCTCAATATTCCTATAGATAAACTATCTTATGCAATGGATATTACTAAACACCTTGGTATGAAGAGAGAGTAGGGTCTTCATAGTCCTTCCTATGTCTTCTCTCTATCATAAGTCAAGCTAGCTTGGATTTTTCTGGTTCTTGATATGAAATATCTTGACATCATATTCAGGATGGATTGGATCATTTCCAAAAAAGCCTAAATTGATTGTTTTCTCTGACGGGTATACTTTACTACACCCAGTGGTGTGCATCTTGTTTTTCAAGGAGAATGAGACCTAAGGTCAAGAAGATCCATACCTTCTTATCCAGAGTTGGGGAAAGTGATATTAGTGTTTTCTTTTGACCTGGAGTGAGATTCGATGGGTGGTAATCTTCCTCCAGTTGTCACCTAGTTTTTCGACGTGTTCCCTTCAGAATTATTTGGTCTACCACTGATGATAGAGGTTGAGTTTTCTATTGAATTAATGTCTATTACTCAACCGGTATCTATCCCCTCTTATCACATGGCACCAGCTGATCTGAAAGAGTTGAAGTCTTAGTTAGACGATCTTCTTGAGAAAGACTTTATTCGTCCAAGTGTGTTACCTTGGGCAGTGCTGGTTCTCTATTCTAAGAAGGCTGATGTCTCTCTTCGGTTATGTGTTGATTATCGAAAGTTCAATCGAGTTACGATAAAGAAAAAATACCCATTTCCACAGATTGATGATATGTTTGATCAACTAAAAGGGGAGAATTGATTTTCAAAGATTGACCTTCGATATGGTTACCATCAGTTGATGATAAAATAATATGACATTCAGAAGATCTCCTTTCAGAGTAGGTATGGGTACTTTGAGTACCTTATTATTCTCTTTGTCCTAAAAAATTATCCTATAGTTTTCATGGATTTAATGAACAAGATTTTACATGAGTATCTAGATAGCTTTGTGGTAGTCTTTGTGGATGAAATTATTATTTACTCTATGTATAAGGAGGATCATGTGAAACATCTGAGAATAGTTCTGAATCTAATCATAAATCACTACCTTTATTCCAAGATTTCAAAGTGTGATTTCTAGATTTGGGAAGTGAAATTATTGGGACACGTGGTGTCTAAACAGGGTGTATCAGTTGATCCTGAGAAGGTGAAGGATGTTATGACATGGGAGCAACCATGAAATTTCTTCTAGATCCATAGTTTCTTGGACTTAGCCAGATATTACCGTAGGTTCATGAAGGAATTCTAGAAGTTAGCTTCTCCAATGACTGCTCTTACCCAGAAGGGGGTTAAGTTTGCATGGTATGATAAATTTCAGAGTTCTTTTGTCGAGATGAAATGTATATTGACTACTACACCGGTGTTAACTCTTCTAGAAGTTGGGCAGGGCTATGTGGTCTTTTGTGATGCATTAGGTTCTAGCTTGGGATGTGTTCTTATGTAGGGTGATCATGTAGTAGCATATGGATCTCTTCAGCTTAGGACACATGAGAATAATTATCCTACCCATAATCTAGAACTTGCAGTTGTGATGCACGTGATTAAAAGTTGGTGGCACTAACTTTTTGGAGAATGGATTACAGTGTATTCAGACCACAAAATCCTGAGTTATATCTTCTCCAAAAAATATTTGAATCTTCAAAAGAGGTGTTGGGTGGAGTACCCGTAGTCTTTAGACTTTGACATCACCTATAACCCAGGGAAGTGGAATGTCGTTGCTGACGATTTGAGTAGAAAACTTCCAACCCAGGTAGTGAAAGAATCTTTAGAAGAGTGGAATTTGATGGCTCTCTTTGCACAGTTTCATATTGGAGTTCAAGAGGAAAGGGGTGATGTTTCTTTATCTAGTGTTCAGTTGACGTCTTCTCTTCTCGAGATGATTCTTCAAGATCAAGAGCTTGATAATGAGTTCTATAGAATTAGATAATCCCTTTATGGTGGATAGATAGTTGCCGAGTGGTCGTTCTCCAAAGAGGGAGTTCTATGATATCAAAACCACTTCGTTGTGCCGTTAGCGTCAAGAAAGGAAGTGATGAGGGATTTTCATAATTCTCAGTGGGCTATGCACCCAGGAACCACTAAGATATTCTATGGCATGAGGAGATAGTTCTGGTGTCCGGGTATGAGATGAGACATTCCTGACTTTGTCTTTCATTTCTATACATGCCAACATGTGAAAGCCAAGCACCAGAAACCTTCGGGTTTACTACAACCACTTCCAGTCCCTACTTGGAAGTGGTATGAGATATCTATGGAATTTGTGGCTGGGTTTCCTCATACTGAGAGAGAGAAGAATTCAATATGGGTTGTGATCGATAGGCTGAACAAGGTGTCTCACTTTATACCCATTCGAGATATGGCCAAAGTTGAGGAGTTAGGCAATATCTACATGAAATAGATTTTTCATTTTCATGGAGTTCCATATACTATAGTCTCTAATAGGGATCCTTGGTGCACTTATCTTTTTTGGAGAGGCCTTCAGGAGGCACTGGGATCTTAGGTTCATTTGAGAATGGCCTACCATCCGCAGTCGGATGGCCAAATAGAAAGAGCTATAAAAATTATTAAGGATATGCTTAGTTCCTGTGTCCTCGACTTTGGTGGGGCTTGGGATGATCAGTTGGGGCTGGTTGAGTTCTCTTATAACAATAGTTACCAATATTCAATTATAATGGAACCTTTCAAGGCCTTGTAAATCCCTGTTGTGTTGGTCAGAGGTTGGTGAAAGTTATTTGGTTAGACCAAGCTTGGTGTAAGATATGAAAACAAATATTCAGCTAATACATCAAAGGATATTGACAGAAAAAATCCGATATAAGTCTTATGCTGATCAATTCCATTAAAATTTGGTGTTTTCAGTTGGTGACCATGTGTTCTTTAAAGTTTCACCCCGATTGGGTCATCGATGGCTTGGGAGGCAAGGGAAGATTATTCCTCACTTTGTGGGACCTTTCGAGGTTGTTGATCAAGTGGGGAAGGTTACATAGCATTTTGCACTTCCACCGCAACTGACGTCGATGCATAACATGTTCCATGTGTCGTAGTTGAGAAAGTATCTATCTGATCCATCTCACGTTTTGAGCTAGAGTGAACTTGAGATTGATCCTGATTTATCTTTGACTGAGAAACCGGTCAGGATAATTGATTCTAAGACCAAGGTAATTCATGGGAGGATGATACCTTTGGTTCATGTACTATGGCAGCATGGTTCTGATTCCCATGAGACATGGGAGAGGGATTCACTGATGAGAGAGCAGTGGCCTCATATCTTTGGAATGAAATATTCTTTATAGGATTTCTGGGGACATAAAGTTTTTATGGTGGGGATTTTGTAACATCCTGTTACCTTGAACAGGTAATTTTCCACATTTTATAAATCCCCATTCGGTTAAAAATCCTTTTATTTGATTTTTATGGGTTTACTGCAGACTGCAGAATAGGTAAATGCCTATTACCTGAAGTACACGTTGTGTACTTGGTGCTGGTTACAAGCCGTGAATTAGGAGATCATTCCATGAATGGGGAGATCATGCCATGATCTGGTACATGACGTGTACCTAAGGTACACATTGTGTAGGAATTAAATAGATGTTTTTTAACTTGAGGTGACGATTTTTTTAGCGTACTTGTCCAGTGTGGCCTACACATCATGAACCTTGGGTACACGTCATGATATGGCCTGCACCCAGATTTAAGTCACACGTTCAGTGATTTTTCTTAGTCCTTTTGTTTCCAAGATTCATAGCTCTTGACCTAGAGAAGTTTTGGTGCATTTTTGAGAGACTCAACTCCTTCTGGATCGAACCAAACAGTTTGGGATCTTCATTCTTCTTACAGTGCGATTCCTGGGTAGGTGTTCTCTATCATTCTCCTAGTTCCTCTCTTTATCCTCTCTTGGGTTTTGATGGATCATCTAAGGATTGATGGATCCATGTCTTTTGGTGTTGGATATTGCTTCTAGGTTGTGTTTCAAGGACCCCTTCACCTTCATTATCATTGACAGGTGCCGCTGCGAGTGTTGTTCTTTGGGAAAGAGGTAGGTGGTTCCATCCCAATTTTCTAAATTGATTACCATTGTATTGCTTGGTTGATTTCAATTGCTAATTTAAATTTAAATGCCCAAACTTTCTTTAAATTTCTTTTATAAAAACCCAATTCCATTGAATTGGGAGATTTGAAACGGTTTTGGCATAGAAACTTGGAAAACCCCTAATTCCATTGAATTGGGGTGGGTTTTTGGAAATTGTATGATTTAAAATTTTGAATTTAAATTGTGGATTTGATGGAAATGTTTTCAATTAAATTGTTGAATTTAATTATGAAAAAGTAATTATAAAAAGGATTGAATTGTTTTTGAATGAATTTCAAACTTGTGAATGGCTTAAAATGATTTGATAGAAACCCAGTGGTTTTATCTTGTGAAAAAGCATGTTTTTGAATAAAACCTCTTTTAGTTTTAAATGGAAAGAAATTGGAATTTTTGAAATGGAAGAATGGGATTGATCGTATTCTAAGCTATCTTAAAATATTTCTCCCATCATGTAAGAGCATATGCAAGCCTTAAGTAGTTATTGAGTTATTTGGGTACACTCTATGCTACAACAACATTCTAAAACATACTTGTGGTGGGTCACATTCCTGACGGGTTAGTGACGAGTCTCCTTTGGCCAGTGTCATAGGTATGTGTGTATGCACATTTTGCTGAGTTCACATAGAGAGTGAAGAATCCTATAGCTGGTTTATACTATCGTACCTTTTGGAATATGACCATGTTGCTTTCTTGTTTATTTATATTTGAGATATAAATGTTTGCCAATGTTTGTTTGAATTAATTTACATGCCTACTGAATTTATATAAACAATTTTATATAAATGTTTTACTTAATCCACTATTTTATAAATATTCCATCCCTTGTAATGTAAATCCTGTTCTTTGAATGTATTTTTCACCATTTTGAAAATGTATAACATGTTTTGTTTAAATATGCTTTTGAATTTCAAAACCTTTTTATTCTGAAAAACTTAAATCTTTTATTTGGAAAATCTATATTTGGAATATGTTATGGAATATTTGGTGGTATCCTACTAGGATTAGGATCACACCCTACTTTTACCTTTGGGTGTTTATAGAATTTATTCTTCCAGGCTCAAGAAAAGGTAAGGGATCTCTTGGAGGTGGATCCAGCTGTTGAGATTTGGACTTGGTGAGTTGTTTCCTTAGGGACCTTGGGGACATTTTTTTTCTTGTTTAGTACTTTGGGTTGTAGTAATTTGGCTTCTATGCCTATTTTTATTCTGGTACCTTTACTCCATATAGATTTTTCTTATTGATATGCATACTGTATTTTATCTTTCGCTTCCGCATTCTTGTGGAAAAATAATTCCCACTTTTATGTTGTATGATGCCAGGTGCTAGTCGGCAGCCCATGGGGATCAGGAAAGCCCTTCGAGTCATGTCAAGGATGGTTCGGTTACTGTGTTACCTGGTTACTTGAGCTGGTTCATGACAAGATGCATTGAGAAGGAATTACTATAATTATTTGGCTAAAGAAGCTTTGGATCAATGGTAGATAATGTTAGTTATAACTGACATGCATAAGGATTGTGTAGAAAAAGGTAACGTTGTAGTTTTCTTTCCAGTATATTTTGTTCCTAATATCATTATGCAGGTAGGGGATATTCATAAATATGATCCATAATATATAACCATGAGGAAAAAAAATCAATGGGGGTGGGGAGACAATTTAGTGATGGATTCTAGTTGGAAGATCTATGTTGTGATTTAGATATCATATTGTGGTTCCTCCACATTATCGGGAAAAATTATAAATGCCTACCACCACTCAAAATGACCTGTTCATCCTGGTATCCAAAATATGTACAAGGATTTGAGACCACAAATTTGGTGGGAATTAATGAAGATAAAAGTGGTATATTTTATCTCTAAATTCTTCACTATTAGAAGGTCAAGGTAGATCACTAATGACTAGCTAGTAAGTTGTATTATTTATTGATTACTATGTGGAAATGGGAGAAAATATCTATGAATATTTTGATAGGTCTTCCAAAAATGGTTCAAAAACACGATTCCATATGGGTGATTGTGGATCGTATAAAAAATGTGGCCCACTTCATCCCTATTAAAAAATATAATATAGTATAAGAATTATTTAAAATCCATGTTTAAGGAATTTTAAATATGCATGGGGTTCCATTTTCAATAGTGTCTGATTCGAATCCCAGATATATATACCTTGGTTTTGGAAATCCTTACAGTAATCCCTTAGAACCCAATTGATTATGAGTACAACTTATCATCCTCAAACATATGGAAAATTTGACAGGATGATCCAAATGTTGTAAGACATTCTTAGGGATTGTGTGATGGATTTTGGAGTCTCATGGGAAGAGAACATACCATTAGTGGATTTCTCATACATTAATAGTTATCAAGACTATATACATATATCTTCTTTAAAAGCATTGTATGGTTTTACTTATCGTTATCCACTTTGTTGTGTGGAAATAGGTGAGACTTTACTTATTGAGCCTTGTATCATGCATGAGACAATAAAGAAGATTTATATGATCAGAAAGAGAATAGAAACATCTCAAAGTTATCTGAAATCATATGCAGACCATTTTCGATGACTATTATCATTTGAGGTAACTGATCATGTTTTCTTGAGAATATCTCCAAAGTTTGGACATCATAGTTTTATTAAGAAAGGTAAGTTTTCTCCTCAGTACATCAACCCTTTTGATATACTTGAACATGTGGATGATGTGGCTTATCAGTTGGCACTACTACCAAGATTTAGTTCAGTACACAATGTGTTTTTTTGGAACTAATGATTTTCATATCTGGAAACACAGTCTAGTTTGTATTTATTTTCAATCCACACTAGGATGATCAGGGAGTTTTCAAGGAAAGTGATATTATAATACAATATAAAAATAGTGTTGAAGGTGATGTCATTTCCCACTGTTTTCCAAATTTTTGGGTCTGAAATTTGGAGGACTAAGAAAGTTTTTTTGGAAAAGGAAGTTTCACACAAGGATGAAGGTGAATAAAAAACTTTCATGCAAGTGATAATTCACGATCTTCATATCAAAATACAGAAAAAACATTGGTTGTGTTAAAAATATGAAGTTTCCAAAATGAATCTTACACACCAAATATGATTTCAAAATGAGTTTAATGCAAGTGGAGTTTTGAGATCATCACATAAAAATACATAAAAGGCATGAGCTACACGAAAAATATGAAATTGTGTGAAAGGAACTTACACACCAAATTCGACATCAAAATAAAGATTACATGCATGGGGTTTGGAACACAAGGAACTTGTATGCACGAATGAAAATGTCTATAAATAAGTGGCTACCCCATACAATAAGAAGAACTTTTACAATGAATATTTGGTGTGTCTACCATGTGAAAGAGTTGCATGCAAAAGAGTTATGTGTAGTATATCTTGCACACAGAGTGTTACTTATGTCTATAAAGACTAAGTGAAACTCATGGTGTGGCTGTGAAAAAGATAAGGGTTTCATGAAATTCATCTTTCACAGCAATCCCAAAATTTACATGCTAGTTTAGGTGTTACACACAAGTGCTTGAGTTATGCTACTATAAGGTTTTCAATATTCAGTTTGTTTGATTAGTTATTTCAAGTTCATCATTTTAGAACTATGGTGAAAGATGAGTCTCATGAAATTTAGGGACAAAGACTTAAATTCCAATCTATTGAAATGATATTCAAGTCATTAAATGGAGTAAAACTTCACCCAAAGCAGTGAGCTATGGGTATTTGATGAAAGTGTTCCAAGGGAGGTAGTGTGCTATTCCTAAAATCTTGTAAAGGTAGTGCACCTATCATAGAGTTACTATGTATGAACTTTTTTATTCCACAACTAGTGAAGATTATTGGATTTTTGTATGAATGACACACTACCAGTGTATGCTCCTTGGACTATCCCTTAGTGGTAAACCAAGTAAAATTATTGTTTTGTCTCTTTGTATGTGATTTTTTCCTACACTTTTCCATCAGAAAGGTTTAGAAAGTTCCTACCAATGTGGAAATAAGATCCATCTCTTTTAAATAAAAAGTTGACACACTGATTCAACCTTCCCCTCTTAAGGTATTATAGGGTCCTACAAGTGGTATCAAAGAAAACAGGTTGCTGGTGTTAAATTTATTCTCTATTGTTTTCATGAAGAATTTAGTAAATGTTAGGGGAGTCCCCTATTTGATGAAAAAAACTTCTAGATTTTGAAGAATAAGAAAAGATCTCAATTAATATCTCTTGGGATGAATTTTTTTTTATAATACATAGGGGATTCAGGTCACTGATGTAATAGGAATGTCTATGACTAAAACATACAAGAAGATTCTTGATATAGATTCCAAAGCACATAATTCCCTCACTACAACACTATCATATTAAATATATCTAAATGTTATGAGTTTTACTTTTTCCAAGTATATGTGAAAGAAACTAGAAAATATATATAAAGGAAACAAAAAGTTAAGGAGGCGAAAATCTAAGTTTTTCACAATAGGTTTGATGATATGAAAATACATCCCGATGAAAATGAAGTTACCTTCTTCAATCAAATTATTGAAGTTTTTGGAGAAATTCGAGGACTTGGTGAAGGAATTAAAGATATTTAAATTATAAATAAAATATTGAGAAGGATTACACCACTATAAAATTCAAAAGTTTTATCCCTTGAGGAAAGGGATCTCTTTAAACTTTATCTTGATGATCTATTAAGAAGTATGGTGTATTATGAAATGATAGTCAAACCAGAAGATGCAACAACCCGAGTAATCAAGGAAATGACATTCAAATCCATTGAAAAACTTCAGGTCTCCAAATATAGTGTTGATAAAGATAACGATGAAGATGAACTTCTTTCTATTTTTAATAATAAATTCAATATAGAAAAAGGGATATTTGAAGTAAAGATTCCTATGAACTATTTTTGATGTGGTAGAGTTCGGTACATTTCCTCTCAGTGATCAAGGAAGTTCGATGATGAAGAAAGTGAAGCTAGAAACATGCAGAAGCCTCAGAAAAGGTTTCCCTAAAATAGAGACTTTAAATAAAGAAAAAAATTATAGAGAAAGAGTTTCATATATAAAGAAGAACAATATGAGAATGATTTTTTTGAGGATCAAGAACCAAAGTTTAAATATAAAACCCAAGCTTTCATGATGGTTATAGTTGAAATTCAAAACCTTCAAATGATAAAAATAAAGATAATCAGTTTGACAAATGGGAATGTAAACTTTGGTGTAGGGAGATTACTAACAAGATGAATTTTACTGTTTGGAGAATGAGGAATCAATTATTACCTATAAATGATAATATTAAGAAGAAGGTAGTTGCACTATCCTCCCGTTACCAGTTTTATGCGAGACCCCATCCTGAAACTACATGGCATGTTTTTTTCTAAGGATACCAAGAAAAAGGGATTTGGGGATACATGAGGAAAGAATTAAGCATTAGTAGAGGTTGGGATTCAATTTAGTAAATACTTGAAGATTGGTTTCAGGGTGCTAGTCTGGTAGGGGAGAAACTCAAGGCTCATGGTGTGGTCTTTGTGGATGTCTAATGGACTCTCTGGTAAGCAAGAAATAGGGATAAAAAAAGTATTAAACATTCAAACATTTTTTATAGGTGCGAGTGAAGGTAATGGTGGAAGAAATATAGATTATGATCAAGGGAGGTATGGATTCGACCACCTCGAGGAGTATTATTCTAGCCTTATGCATGAAAAAAAAACATAAGAGGTAACTAGGGGTGGTGGGTTTGTTAGAATCTCCCATTTCTAGGTTTAAACTGAACTTGGATGGCTCCTATATTCATGGATTGATGATAGGGGCAGTCTAGTAAGGGTCAAAAGGGGTTTGGTTATCCTTGGATTCAGTTCCTATTATGGACTTGGCATGTCCATAGGAGTAGAGCCAAGAGCCATGGACACTAGTATTATTCTTTGTAGGAATAACAACATCCATATTACAGAGGTTGAGTCAGATTTAGTTGTGTTGGCTAGGTTCCTTCAAAAGAAGGACATTATACCATGGGAGTTGATATATTACATCAATAACTACAAAATTTTTATTAGACAAGGCATTTATATTCATCACACATGGGGGGAAGGGAACTATGCGGCTGATGCTCTATCCAACAAAGGGAGGCTAGGAGAGAGATTGACCTTGTACACCAGTATGAGGTCCTTACCCAATGATTGTAAGATTATATCTAGAGGTGATTCCCTAGGTCTTCACCATTTTTGACCTCCTTGAGTTGGGTTGTTATGTATGGAAACATGACATTAATTAATAAAAATTATTTTTTAGTCAAATAAAAAGAAACAAAGAAATGAGAGCCATTATAGAAGAGTCATCAGAATATGTTTATTATCTTGAAGAAAAAATTGATCGACTAGAATAAGAAGCAAAAGAACATTCAAAAACTCTTAAAAGCCCGAAAGATGTTGTGGAATTTAAGATCAGGATTAAAGAGTAGTAAAAATTAATCAATGACCTTACATCCAGAATAGAGGAGAAATCTAAGATAATTGAGGGGATTGAATAATAAGTTGTTACTCTAAGGATTAAACTAGAAAATGAATCAAATTCAATAAAGAAGAAATTACCATTTGAAATATTCTCAAATTTAGATATGTTATAAAGAGATAAGAATGGTTCTGAAGGAGTAGAGAAGGCTTTTAATGATCAAAGATCCATATTTATGGGAAAAAGTGGAATTAGACGTGATGCTAAAACATAAAAGGCTAGAAACAAGATGATCCAAAATAAAGGGAAGTGGAAAATTAGATATATCACAAAGACACTTGATGTACTAACAAAGAAAGCTTCAAATCAAATAGAAAAGAGATATGAAAATTATCCTCAAGTATCTAGAGATGATCTCCAGTTAAATACTCTTACAAAAGAAAGGTACATAAGGATAGATGGAAGTGAGAAGACATTTCCTCTTATGAAATGTCAATTTTGTGGCTTTCTAGTCTATACTATGTCGTATTGTGAAGAGGCAAGAAGCTATCTAAATGAAGAAGAGATTGAATGTAAAAAAAAGAGAATGAAACCATATCCTTCATCTTATAGAAGAAATATTTTTTATGGATATTATTTTCATTGTTCTAACTATGTACACAAGGTTATTCATTATAGGTAGAGGAAAGGTGGAAATATTATCTATATAACTTAGAGAAAAGTCAATACCCACAAACCAGGCAGAGTTTCTCTTGAAAATAGCTATTATGCTCTATAAGAAAAATATGAGTATGATAAACCCATTCATATGGAAAATATATTGGAAAGGATGAATTTATCCTCCACTCAATTAAATATATCATAGAAGAAAAATAAGAAAATCGAGAAATCCAACCTTGTAGAAATAGATCTTAAAGATACAAAGAATACGAGTACATAGATTCTTAATAGTGTATGATCATCCCATATAACGGGAAATGCATATTTATTTAAGAATGTGAAGAAAATGATCAATGGGATAGTGAGTTTGAAAAATGATGGTGCTTTAAAGATCAAAGGCAATGGGAGTACAGAACTGGAAAATGATGTGCTTAGGAAAATTGAAGTTCTCTATGTGGACAGATTGTATCACAATCTCATGAGTGTGAGTCAACTTTGTGAATTGGAAATAATAATGAAATTTAATCAAAAGGGGTGCACTATCAAAGGAAATATGGGTAATTATATCATGATGGGATATATAATAGATGATAGTTTATACCAGATTGACATTAAAGAGAACATTTGTTACTTGATAGTTAAAGAAGAAAACAACTTGCGAAAATGGAGGCCAGGTCACATTAATCAAAAGAGCATGGAAAAGATATCTAAGCTAAATATAGTCATCGATATTCCCAATCTTAAGCATGAATGAGAAAATATTTGTGATGCTTGCATGGAAGGAAAGATAGTTGGGAGTTTATATCAGCCAAAGAATAAAAGGGAATCAAATCTACTTGATCTCGTCCACACAAACATATGTGGTACAATTAATGTGTCTGGCATATATGGATAGAGGTACTTCATTATTTTTATTTATTATTATATTATAATGGATTGTGTAATGATTATACATAGGAAACAAAAAGTTATTGATTTCATGAAAAGTTATCACTGAATAACTAAGAATTATACTGGTTGCATAATCAAAGTTCTATGATATGAAAATAGAGGAGAATAAACTTACATTGAATTTCAAAATTAATTATAAAAATATGGAATAAATAATGAGGTGGATCTAGTGAGAACCCCACAACAAAATGGAGTTGTTGAACGTAGAAATCTATAGGTAAAAAATATGGCAAGAACGATGCTGATTGACAGCCATATCTCTCACCATTACTAGAAAGTGGCTGTTCAAGTAGTAGTGTACATTCTAAATCAAAGATGGATTTTTATGGGAGAAACCAATACACCATATGATTTGTGGTATGGAAGGAATACCTCTCTAAAGTATTTTCTTGTTTTTGGAAGTAAATTTTTCATCTGAAATAAAGAAGGCGATCAAGGAAAGTATGGTGATACTGTAGATGAGGGAATAATCCTTGAATATTAAATAAAGAGTAAAGCCTAAAAATGTTACAATAATCATCTTGGAATAATTGTGTAAATTAGTGATGTATAGGTCATTGAAGATAAAACCAAAAATTCCATGAGGAGATTATATGCTAATATAATAGAAGATGAAGAATAAAGTGGACATGGGACATATTCAAATGAAGAAATAATGGAAGGCATGAAAAATATTAAGGTCTCACAAAATGATGATAATTCAGAAGAAGAATCAGAAGAGGAAACCATGGCTAAATAAGCATCATTAGAAACTCACAGGAGAAATAGAAGAGAATAAATTGATTAATCCAACATCATTGGGGATTGGAAAACACCCATACAAACAAGGAGAATGAGGAATTAATCACATTTTTTTCTTCCTATCAGTTTTGGAACCAACCTCATTTTAAGAAGCAATGAAGGATGTGTCATGGGTTAATGCCATGAATGAAGAAATAGATTAAATTGAAAATAACCAGACATGTGATCTTGTTAAGATACATTAAAATCAAAATGTTATTGGAACAAGGTGGATCTTTAAAAACAAATTCAATGAGCATTGAAATGTGATCATAAATGAGGAACACCTAGTGTGTAAAGACTATGCAAATATTGAAGGAATTTATGTTGAAGAAAAGTTTTCTCTAGTAGAGATAGTAGAGTTGATCATGCTTTTTCTAGCTATGAAAATCCAAAGAGGATAGAAATTTATCACCTGGATGTCAAAATATAAATCTTAAATGGAGTTCTTGAAGAATAAGTATACATTTAACAACCAGTGGGATTTCTAATTGGAAATGATGAAGCAATGGTTTGTAGATTAAATAAGGCTCTCTATGATCTAAAGTAGGCACCACGTGCATGGTATTATCAACTGGATGCTTATATGAAGAAGTTTCAATTCAAAAGAGGAGGTTTCGATCATAATCTCTATGTAAAGAATTCACAGGAAGATCAATTTATGGTGCTTGTTTATATGTATGATATTATATTTAGAGGAATCAGGTGATTCATAATAGGTATTACACTTTCATTTCTTAGGAAAATATGCAAGAGATGAGATGAAGAAATTCAACATGCATGACTCCAAACCGATGTCGACTTCGATTGCAGTTTGGAAAAAACTTGAAAGCATAAGGATATGAAATTTTTTGATCCCACACTATACAGAAGAATCATCAAAAGCTTATTATACTTGACTGAAACACTGATATATATCGTCTTTATAACATGCTTAGAGCCCTTCTTTCAAAGTAATCCAAATGAAGATAATTTGGCATAAGTTATAATAATTTTGATATATATTCAATAAAGTACAAAAGTGGTGGATGATTCTTTATAGGGAACAAATGTGTGGGATGGTTGAGAAAGAAACAAGAAATCACTTCTCTTAGTACAACTAAAGAAGAATATATATCTACAATGAAAGAATGAACTTAGTTATTATGGATGAATAAAAAACTAACTGATATTTATGATGAGGTGAAACAACCGATGGTGATTCAATGTATCAAAAATAGTATGATCAATCATATGAGAATCCAATTTAACATTCTCTTACCAATCATTTTGAGATCATATATCACTTCATTAATGAAAAAATTGAATAAGGTGTGATTAAAATGAAGAACATTGGAATTTATGACCAAGTGGATGAAATTATGACTAAGCCATTGGAAATATATGTGTTTGAGAAACATCAGCTGAACCTCAGTGTTCATCCACCTCCTAGTGCATGAGGAGGTTACGGTTGGTCCCCTCTCCCCATTCGTGTTAACTGTTTTAATCTATTTGTGAAAGTGATACAAGTTTATGGGGGAGATACGATCCAGGGGGAGTATGTTTTGATCTCTACAAGTAAAAATAAAGGTTCTTTGCGTTTATTGAAAAAAGGAGAGAATGAATTAATTCAACATCGTTATAAAGTTTTTATGGTTGTAGGGTTTTTTCAAACCATGAAATGCTTCTGTGACACGATGAGAATTAGGTGTTATGAGGAAACAATATGCAATGATTCTATGAAACAATGATAATTAGGTGTTATGAGGAAACAATATACAATGATTCCGTGACACGATGAGTATTATGTGTTATGAGGAAATAGTTCATATTTTTCAAAGAATATCTTGGACATCTTTAAGAATTAAAAAGAAGGAGAACCCAATAAATTCTTCCCCTCTGGTTTTATATAGCATGATTTTCTCATTTAGACTTAGAGTGTTGGTTAAATTGTCTCTCACATTTCAAGTTTTGATAGTGGCTAGTTATTTATTGAATTTATCTATATATTTCCAACAAACCCAAAGGGGGATATTGTTGGAACTAAGGATTTTCATAGCTGGAAATGGAGTCTAGTTTGTGTTTGTTGTTAATCCACACTATGATGATCAGGGAGTTTGCAAGGAAAGTGATCTTACAGTACAAACTAACTATAGTGTTGAAGTTGGAATCATTTCCCAATTTTTTCCAAACTTTTGGGTCCAAAATTTGGAGGATAGAGAAATTTGTTTCTGGTAGAGGAAGTTGCACACAAGGATGAAGGTGAATTGAAAACTTGCATACAAGTGCTAATTCGTGATCATCACATCAAAATATAGTGAAAGCATGGGTTGTGTGAAAAAACTAAAATTTCACAAAAGAATCTAATTCATCAAATATAAAATCAAAAAGATTTTCACGCAAGTGTATTTTTGAGATCATCACATAGAAATATGGAAAAGGAATGAGATACACGCAGAAGCTGAAATTACGTGAAAGGAACTTACATTCCAAAGATGATGTTAAAATTAGGTTTATATTCATGGGGATTGGTGAAAAATTAACTTGTGTACAGGGATGATAATGTCTATAAATAAGCAGCTACCCCCATAAAACTGGAAGAACTTTTCCAATGAATATTTGGCATATCTTCCACATCAAAGAGTTGCATGTAGAAGAGTTACACACAGTATATCTTGCACACAGAGTGTTCCTTGAGACTATAAAGACCAAGTGAAACTCATGGTGTGGTTGTGTGAAAGATAATGGTTACACTAAATTCATCTTGTGTGGAAATCCCAAAAGTTTCACACAAGTTTAGGTGTTGCGCATAAGTGCTTGAGTTGCACTACTAGCAGGTTTTGAATATTTAGTTTGTTTGATCGGTGCTTTCAAGTGCATCAATTCAGGAATATAGTGCAGGTAGTGTCTCATAAAATTTAGGGACAAATATTTAAATTCCAATCTACTAAAGAGACTTTCAAGTTGTTAAACTAAGTAAAAATTCACCCAAAGTAGTGAGTTAGGGGGAGTTAACGAAAGTGTTCTAAGGGATAAAATTTTCTATTCCTAAAATCTTATAAAGGTAGTGTGCCTAGAATAGAGTGAATGTTTATGAAATTTTTTATTCTAAAACTAGTTAATATTAGTGGATTTTAGTACATCAAACACACTATTAGTGTATGCTCCTTGGAATAGACCTTAGTGGTGAACTAAGTAAAATTGTTGTGTTGTATCTTTGCATGCGGTTGTTTGATTTCTACACGTTTCCATCAGAATAGTTTAACAAGTTAATACCAATTTAGGAACAAGATTCTTCACTTTTAAAGAAAAATTAGACACCCTGATTCACCCCTCCCCTCTTAGGGTGTTCCAAGGCCCTATCATTTTATGTATCTTAATTAAAGATGTACATGCCTGGTATTGACCAAGTAATTCAATGGGACCATTTTGATCTTTAACTAGATTTTATATTTATTAATAAACCAATATGTATTATTGATAGGAAATAGAAGATATTTAATGGGAAAATAATTATTTTGGTATGATTTTTATGCCATCATGGTCAAATTTAGGAAGATACATGGTAGCATTAAAAGGAAATGTTAGAGTAATGGATCGAGATTTTTCAAAGCAACTATGGGTTTCTACTTTTTGGGGATGGAAACACCAATGGTTGGTAGAATGTAGCACCCTCAGTTTTAGGTACTTTACCCGTTTTAATGTATTTTGGGATTATATAATTCCTAGGTTAAGTTTTGGGAGGTTTAGAGAGGTTTTGGAATGTTTTCGGGGTGTTTTTGGAGGTTCATGGTTGGTGCACGGTTATTATAAATTGTGTACCAACTCCAAGAAACCATGAAACATGTTTTTGGGTTCACTAGGAAGGTGTATGGTTGGCACATAGTTTTTTCAAACCATGTGAGTACCTAGGGGAAACTGTGAAAAGCGAAACAAAGGAAAAAACATAGTTGGTGCATGGTTTTTCTAACCATGCGAACCAAATATGTGGGGTGTTGGATTAGGAAAGTATCACCACATGGTTGGTGAAAATTTTGAAAAAATATGTGTCCCAAACTTTTTAGGTACCTCTCTTGTCCAGTAGCATGTTCATGGTTGGTTCAAGGTTTGAAAAACCGTATGACTTAACTATACGATGTGTAGTCAATGACCAGATTTTTTTTGTCTTAATCAAAATTAAGGACCTGAACCCTCTTTAATCCCCTAATATCTTAGGGTCTCTAATCCCTTTTTCTCCCAAGGATCCTTTGATGATTCATTTTGATTCATATACATTTTTTGTTGAATCAAATCATGTTAGAGATTTAGATTCATCGGTAAGTCATCATTCTTTCCCATTATTCTTAAATACACTCTTCTCATATCTCCTGGAACCATAGATCTAGTATGACATGGATATATATATGTTCTATGATGAGATTATTTATGATATATTATTGAATCTATTGAATTAAATAAGATCAAAGGATGAATCTAGAATATCTTAACACCATTCTTTGTTTTCGTCATCCATTGAGAGGTAGATGGCTTCTCTCTCATCTCCACCATTCTAGAACTTGAAGGATTAGTTTCATTTAAATTATTTTATTGAAATTACTATGAAATAATTGTGTGATTTTTTTTATAAAAACCTTTTGGTTATGGATTTGGAATTTTTGGGAAATTGGATGATTTTTGGAAACCCTCTTTGTTTATAATTTTAAAATGATTGGTTTAAAATTATGGTATGGTTTTAAAGAAAACAAGGTGTTTGATTAAATGTTTCTAATAAATATTCAATTTTATGTGAAATTTATTATCATTTATTTTTTAATACATGGTTGTCATGAATTTGTTTGTAGATGTGACCCTAAGAAAGGGGTATGTGATATTGGGGAACCTGGATATTGGTCAACTTGTGAAAACTTAGTGGATTGATGAGAGATCGTTCATGAGTACGAAACTATCACATGGAATGCACATGTGGGAGTGTGTGTGTGAGAGTGTGTAAACATGGGAATGGGTATGCCAAATTATGAGAAATGATTTAAAGGATTGTTTATTTTTTCCATGGAACTGCTTTTGGTTTTGATATAACTGCTTAAAATATTTTCTTCAAAATGTTTTATATAAATGTGCTAACCAGTTCTTTTCTTAGTGGCATGAGTTAGGAATTCTTTAGGGAAATCCTACTATGTTTATAATCTCCCCCTTCTTGGGTACTTTTTTTCAATTTTAGATGTCATCTATCGGGACACCAGAAAGGGGAAATTATCATATTTCTCTAGAGATGCATCATGATACCCTAGGATTGGCATGTGGAGTTGGATCTTGGAGATGGATGGATGGGTCCATTGATTGTTTTTTTATTTATATATTTGGTCTTGTTAGTTTTTTTCATGTTTATTTTTTCACTCAGATATTTTTTTTGTTGGATTTTTATTTGAGATTACATGGTTTTGTTTATGCATCATATAGACTGTCTTTGATATTTATTGTTTAGTGTTAATGGGTTATTTGATCTTAAAATAGAAAATTATCCCCCAATATTATTTTATTTCTTTAGAATTTATTTCCATCCTTTTGTGTCTTGGTGATGTCACCTAAGGCCATTAACACCTCCATCAATTCTCAAGACAATGAAGAGGGGTGGGATGTTACAAATATGTTATTATGAAAAATCACCAGGGTTAGTTGCATAACCCTAGGAGATTAGAGAGGTTGAATAAGAATTATTTATTATCATTGGAAAACTGGGAACATGGATCGATGACAACAATCGAGGAAAATCATATGGTAGACGATGGATGTAACAAGATCATTATATTCATTGCTAGAGGATGTGTTCTTTACCAATGATCAATCCAAACTCAAGTTAAGGCACACTATTTCTTGGATTTTCACCCTTGATTTATCTGATAAGCATAGAATATTTATCTTCTTCTATTTACATCAATTTCCATTCTTTTCAAGAGCTCAAATAGTTAAATTTATTTATTGTGTGCCTAATTTTACCTTATCATCCTAATTATGGAATCATTATATGTGATCACACTGACCCATGATATCATTCACTCCATTTTTATGATTTTCACCCACTATTATTTTTTATTTTTTATATTGGCCCATGGGGTCACGATTCGACATTACTAGGTCATATTTGAACATAATAAAACCCCCATATATGTACACATTGTATAAATTAGTGTTTTGTGGATGGATCATTGTGAAATGTGGGATATGGGTGTTGGAATCATGAATTAGATGCCAAATAATGGGGTTTCATCCATGTATGTGAAAAGAATGGTTTCTAAAAGATTTGGGTGGATGGAATCATGAAACGAGTGATGGATTGGGTACAATCAGTCCTAGATCTGCGTTCCTCAGTAGATTTCAAGATGGAACTGGAAGCAATGGCGGAAACTCAAGCTAGACGTGTTGAATGGACTTGAGATTCTATAAAAACCCAACATACATGATGTATAATATAGATAACACACTCTGTATAGTCCCCTTACTATAGTATCTAGGGTTTCATATAGAGATAAATATCAAACACTGTGTATGACCCCACACACACAATGTGACCTGGTTCTATCAACCCGGTGCGTACCCTAGTATTACATGGGAACAAACATAGAAAAAGTAAATGGGCATGAAAAAGTACATAGGCATAGGTTGAATGATACAGGTAGTCCCAAGGTAGCCAATACACACCATGTATACCCTATACATGCATTTCACTTTCCTCAGAAACATCCACCTTGTGTATCTCCTTCTTCAAAACTCAAATCTGGGACTAGAGGTAACCTATACTAAGTGGGTTTCTTTGTAGGATGCATTGGTATCCTTCATTTTGTCATGTGATATAAGAAACAAGGTGTTATTAGTGTTATTATTCCTTTAGCAATGCTGGCCTGATGGCAAGGATCAGGTTGGATCACCAGAGAGATGTTGGGGTCGGTACTCCCCTATCACACCAGGGTGCAGGTATACCATACTCTTTATAAAGTTAGAGTTGGTACTCCCCCATAATACAACATGGCACATGTCCTCTATCTGTAGATTAGGTACTCCCCTATCATTATTCTCCTATAGGGAGCGGGTCCATCATGAGAGTTAGTGTTCCCTCATATTAAAACTGAACTTGCGCATGGTGCTAGGAATCGGAGTTGGACCTTTGGATTTGTATGCAGAATTATCATTCTTAGATGGGTTGTGGAGATGTAGATCCCATTTCTCCCTCACTTAGGTTTATTTTGAGAATATATGTTGGGATTAGTTTCCCTCTTTCTTATGGGTTGGACTGACTATTTATCTTTATATTTCTGCCTTTTTAGTTTTCAGGGTGTCCTACTAGGTATGTATATACTCATCCTTGCATGGTATTTTCCTGCACATATTGTGTCTTATGAAAATGATAGGAATATTAGTGAAGATATTTGTGGACTAGGTTTTGTAGGAGCATAGATATACCTAATGGAGCTGACCATGTTCAGTGGCTGACCTTAGATATTGTGAGTTAGGATCTCTTCAACCTCCCTTTTTCTAGCTATTGTTAGGTGGAGACCTCATTTTTGGTTGGGTGTGTATTTTTCCCCTTTATACTTTTTTTCAACACTGATGTACTTTGATGCTTTCCTAGAGGTTGTTTCTTACATGGTTTACACTCTATATGTTTATTATTTTATTATATCTATGTACTATTTCATGGAGTTGTTTGTATGCATGTGTTTAGGTACTTAAGATAAGGAATCCCATTTGAGTATTGCCTACTCAACACTTGTCACCAAAACCTAGCCTATTAGAGGAGGTCTTGGGGTGTCACACTCAACTTACTGTTGGTCAAGAGGGCCTTAGTAGGTCAGGTTGTGACACACACATTGTTGAATTTTAAAGGAGTAATAAATTAAATTTTTATTTTCTATATAAATAGGTTGGGTACATGAAATTTACATCCAACTACACACCATGTATCTTTCTCACCATATGTCTATGACACATGCCTAGGAACTCAGAGCACATTACTACATAGACATGTGTTGGATACATGATGTGTAAAACTGGTACACTCCATGAAACCTCCTTGTTACATGACTTTTAGTCCCTATGCATCATGTAATTATTAATTGATGCATATTTGACTATGTGTTTTCCACCACAAAAATGTGTTGACTACACGACGTCTTGTCCCACATGCCATGTGTTAGTTTGGCTTAGTCAACACACAAAGCATTTACTATATTATATATCCTTTATTGCACAACCCAAATAATTAATCTGGATTAAATTCTAATGCAATGAACTAGGATACACAACATATACATTGGCTACACACTGTGTAATCTTGTGTTGTCTAACTAGACTTTTCGGCACATTTGGATGGGTTCTTTGGATGATATTCATTAAAATTTAATCAGATATGGATTAAATGAAAGAGAAAAAAATATAGGAATAAGAGATATTGATGACCAGATTATAAGAATGAATTTATTTAAATGAAAACTAACTTTTAAATTCATTTTATGATCAATAATAATTAAATAATTATAAATTTAATGTGATCACTTTGATATAACTTTATGGGTTTAAACACAATAAAAGCGCCTTTTGGGCCTATTTCAAATTCAAATTTTTTAGGTTAAAAGGATCATTCAAAATATACATATCATTAATTCCATAACCAATGAAAATTCATTCTAAATAACATTGACAAATGATTTTTCTGGAACTAAGAGAGAGGATATTTTCATATTAATTTATAAGTAATTTTAAACACAAGAAGAAATATTATATCGGTCTTGATATCTTTCTTTGTTGAGGGTTTTGATAATTATAACCCAATCAACATGTCATCATTATATAGAAAGGACCCAAAATAGATCCCCTATAGAGGTGATCCAGATCTTCTCCTTCTATATCCGAATAATGTCGATGAAACAACAGGTGCTAGCATGGTAGTCTTGCATTGTTTGTTTTGATTTCTTTATATTACTTTGAGAGTGAAGTAATTTTCTCTTGTTCTTATTGTTCTTGAAAGGAATAGACGTGGATGGAGATCTTGATAGGAAATTATTATGCACAATGATTAACCTTTATCCAATTGACATAATAGTCTATTTATAGAATTAGGGTTAGAGTTCAATATTTAATTAATTACACAAAGGCACTTAATAATATATTAAACCCAAAAAGAACCCCATGTCCTGTAATAAAATAATAATTTTATTTTATTTTATGGAATGATCTAACCCAAAAATTGATAAATATTTATTTTATAATCTAGTAAATAAATATTCATCACCAGAAAAAATCAGGTTTTCTCATCCTTGTTAACATTTATTGAATCCTAAAATAAATATTTAAATAAATTTAATTCATTAAATAAATAAATAAATATTATATTCACATTTTGGTGAATAAATATTTATTTAATATTCATGTAACTAAATAAATTATATATTTAATAAATAAATAAATATTTATGATGGTGTGAATAAAAAGAGATAAATAAATATTATATATTTATGTAATTAAAAAATTACCTTATGAATAAAAATTTATCTGATATTTGTGATAATTTAATAAATCTAGAATAAATATTACTTCTCAGTCTAGTGAATAATATTTATTTCAATTTTTAATTATAAATAATTTTAAACTAATATCAAAGGAAACATTTTGTGTGTGACCCTCTAAGCCACTTCCTTAGTTGTATTATATGGGCTTACCAAACTTCTATGATTAGTGCCTAGCAACGGGTCAAAACACCCATAGAGGAAAAAGACACATCATAATGAAAAAGACACACAAGAATGTTCACTATGTAATATAATCCATTTACCATGACATCTCATCAAGAAGATTACACATCTGTGTCATTGACTTATATGCTTGATATTTCCACCAATGACTATCAGAAATGAACTCATCTATACAATATAACCATGGAATTTAATGTGATGGTCCTATTTAAATCAAATATCAAAGTCATCTACATCTATAAATATGTAAGGGATAAATCATTTCTTAACTTATTCATTAATAACATATCTTTCATGATGCACCCAACATACCCAACTTTATCACGATCATATGTCATCATGGTTTATGAAAATACATCAAAGTGCATGAGTCATGAAATGCATTAATAATAATTTTTAACGTATAAGGATCATCATACATGCTTGTAAAAAGGAATATCCAATGACACATAAACATGTAGATTTCCTAAATTCGGGATTGCTCTCATAATCTCCCATCTTGGAGATTCCCATGTGTGACATTTATGAGATAAAGTCCTATCTTCTTATGAGTACTCACACCTAATAGTAAAAATACTATGTGTCCCATAATTGAATGGTATCTGACCTTATAACAAGATTTAGGAATATCATCATGGAATTTCAAGGTTCTTATCATAGAAAGGAACTTCTATTCCCTTTTTCAATGAGAAAAATACTCTGGGACATTATTACATTAAAGTCATATATAACAATGAACAATATATAATAATATATTTAATTAATATTCATGTATTTAGATATATATGAAATATAAAGTATAGAAAGTTGGTTCTAGGATACTAAATCTGATAGGGGGAACCTTTGCATTCTTCCAACTAAGCTCATCTTCTCAATATTAATAAAATAACCACCAGACACTCTACAATCAAGATTTGATACCACTTATCAAGGATCCTGACCACCATCTGATAAGTTCACTAGACAACGAACTCTTTGACCATAGGAATATCCCCCATGACATAGAAGGAAATAATATAAGAAGCTTTACAATCTATTCACCACATTGATTCATCCTTCTCTAGCTCTAGATCACCCACCTAGTATACATTAAAACCTTCATTATAGATAATAAATAAGAAATAAAAGAATATGATAAAACAAAAATAACATAAAATCATGACACACAAGGAATAACATAATTCAAATAATGTGTCCCACATCCATAGGAGAACATGTGAAATATTTTATTTCATTAGAAAAAGGTACATCTGATTTATAAGGACAAACCAATTACCTACCTAGATTCAATGGAAATAAGAATATCAACACCTTCCAAGGATAATCTATTTCTGTTAGCACTCTCATCATGAAGACCCACAAATGAGGGTATGTGATCCCTCTAGTGGAACAACTCTTCACTGTTTATCCTTATGGTTTATGCCTCTTTCTAGTATTCAACCTTCCAAATTCATATATAAGGCCTTTGGAATTAAAATTTTGTTGCCTTCAATGTCTTTGATGCCTTCACATAGCCTCTAATTTCCACAAAAAATGTCCAAACATGATATAAATAGTGTAGTTCTTCTGATCATCAAGTTTTTGTTACCTGGAAGTATTCACAAATAGAACACCACAACACTTTGATCTCCATAGTCAACCTACCACTCATTAGAAGGATTCCACCACCTTAATTAGTTCACATAGTGGATAATGAAAGATACATCATGTATCTAATACACTTTCCATCACTGCCTTCGGAACTCCATGCATCTAATAGAAGATGAGCCTTCTGTCTACATTACTTCTTCCTCTAAAACATGACCAAGAATTGAATGCATGCATTAGATGTTCCTTCTTAACATTATTTAACTTGAAATCCACTATGATGCTTCTGATACTATACATCTTTTTAGATTCTTCCTCTAAACTTCATCTATTGAAATCACCATTCAATCTAATTTTGTTGATTCCACGCAACTACTTCTGCTGAGATAACATCAACTACACCTTCCAATGGGTTCACATGGTGAATTCCATTGAAAAAATTCTGATGAATTTATTCCACTGATATGAACCCAAAATTCCCTAGTGAATGTGTACTATCTTAATTTGATATTCCCAAGTGTAAATTTTAGATAGTTAACTTTTAGTGCTTCGAACACTTATGTTGGAAGACAATTATCACACCAAAACAAACACTCATAAAAAGTATCAACCTCTAAATAACATAATATGTATAATATAACACATGTAATCATAATATAAAAGGGTCCCTGAAAATTAAATTCCACCCACTAGTGTCAGGTTCCCCTTAAAGGGTTTCATAGAGATGGATATCATCCAAAATACAATAAAAAACTATTGGGATCATGGATACCATTTGATAAACCTATCAGACAGTATCCACTGGAAATTATGAGGGTGGAAAAAAATGTTGAAATAAATCCAATGCTATGACATACAGAACTTGGAAGAAACAAAACACCAAAATCAGGAGTTGTAATGTGAAATTTTTTGATATACTCATAAAATAACTATCATAAGACAATAAAAAAAGAAAGGTAAAAAAAACACAGTTTAACATGGTTCATATATGTATCCTAATCTATGAAGGGAACATTGAAACCCTTTTATTCAAGTAAATATAAGTATAATAACATGTTCATAATAAATTTCATAGGTGATCTACCCTACTATTTATAATAAGATCCATTTAGTGTGTTCGGTAGTCATCAACTCCCTATCTTTGTAGGATGAATTCAACCTGAGCCAATATCTATTGAAGAGCCCTTAATTTGGTCAAATACTTCTATCACTTAAAATCCTTCGGTTGTTCCACTGTGCATATTCTAAATATCTCTCATAATGACTGCTATGAAAATTCCCCTTTTCTTGAATACCTCCAGCCTAAGTGATCAAGGGTAACTTCTAATTACACATTCTATCTGTGTCATCCTCTTATATCACATGAATACATTGTCTGACTATATCATCACCTGACTATATCATCAGATGAAAATTTCCAACCTACAGGTATACACAAATTCTTATTTCACATCATTCAAGTATTCTAGACCATGATCATTTCAATTACACTACCACCATACAAACCATCAGATATAAGGTTCTCTAAGTTTCATTGTTTATTATACTAATGAATTTGGCCAGAAAAATGGCTTTCACACCAGACCCCAACAATCTAACACTTGATAATAATTTTCCTAGGATTCATAACCAATTCTTCCATTTAGATTATATATATTTACTTCAACTCTTTAATCTTTCATTATATATAGAATGGTCCCTCCGCTATGCATTTTTTCATCCCATCCCAACTGAGGCACAACATTGACTCATCATATACTGGAATATGACCCTTTTCAACATGTATACTAGATTTTTAGCCCCTTATGTAACACCCCAACCCCAGTTACCCAGAGTCAATGCATTATTACATATCATTGGCATGATCACAAGGGATCAAATCTTGAAAGACCGATCAGTTTAGTAGCCTTGGAATTACTAGATACATACAAAAGTTTTACATTACATTATAAAATTAAAAACAACAAAAACATTGTATCCTTGAACACATTCATATCCATTATACTATCCCTTCAGGTTATTCATAATATACTTCTTCGCATCTTGGAAAAAATAAAACATAGAAAGGGGTGAGCTGAGGTGCTCAGTAAGGATAACAATATAGCAGAAAATTTCATAAATAAGCATAAAAATTTAAGGCAATGTATAAGACTAAAACAAAATCCTTTTAAACAAAAAATTCAGCATAATATGGCAAAGATAAATAAAATAATTCCATTTACTTATTCACATGGATTTTATACTAGTCAAATAATCACATGTAATATCAATAGAAAATTTCATACTGATGGAATGCATAATATGGGACATCATAACCACATAGTCAAGGCCTCATTCCAAGAATACAAATAAGATCTTGTCAAGTCCTTCTAAAAAGACTCTAGTTTGTCTCATGAGACCTACCGATGCCTTGAGGAGCTATAGCGGGCTCCACCCGTCACTTACTAAGTCCAATGCATTCCTCATATGAAAAAGGTTGAAACATAACATAAACATTCATATTAAAACTAGCATACGAAATATTAATACTTTAACCATAAACCATGAATGGTATAAAAATTACACATCCATAGTAAAACATATCAAAAAATCTTCAATACAATATGGAATATTTTATCATAATAAATCAACTTCAAATAAGTGTAAAATCCATCAACGGATGTTGACATATATGAAATCAAAACTATTTGAGAGAAATATCTATTTCTATTTTGAAATCATTTAAAAGTAATGTAATTTTAAAAGAAAAAATTTATTTTGAAAATATTATTATAATCTTGTAAGGGAAGCTTCAAAGGTGTTACAACGGCAGAAAATAGCCGCACCTACCATATAAGTTAAAAGAAACATTCTTTCCTTAATTTTGTCGAAAAGGTCGTAAAGGTCATTGTTTGGAAAATGAAAGAAATATTCCTTTATAAAAATATAATAAAAAGTTAAACAAGTGTATAAATGAAATTAACCCATAATCTAGGAAATAGTAAAAAATGTTTTGAAATACATTTTTAAGAAACACGAATGTGGATGATAAAGAGGTCCCAATAGATACTCACGTATAAACAGCCTCGGATAATGAAGAGATTGTAGAATTAACCCTTAAATTGTACTTTTCATTGATTGAGTGTTCATTAAACTCTTGTATAATAGTTAAATAATTGTTATTAAATTATACAAGAACCTCATACATAAATATGATATCATATATGATCCTCTAATATTGCTTTGTTAATAATATTTCACTAGTATCATCGTTTCGGGTGTTAACTAATTCGTTTTTTTATATGATTGGTTATGTAAGACACGTTTGTTATGGATAGGATACATTTTATTCATATCCAGAATGATATTAAGTTCTTAAATAATATTTTTAATCATAAAATGAAAATTTTTCTTGAATGGTTATGATGGGGAATGAATTTCATTGCGTTCATGGAGACGATAATCCGTATGTACGCACGAGCGAAAATATCATTCTATTGATGGTGAAATAATATGTAATTTGATGGTATATCATATATAAAGAATAATTAACATGTTATATTTATTATTTATATCCGTTATACTCATTATTATACCCATCCAAATAATGAAGTGTTTGAATAACAAACTACACCACGACGTGGAGACGGTAAGCCGTACGTACTCACGTATGGTGACTTGTCATTCATAGGATGGATAGAATAATGAATATGGTTATAACATATTTATAATAACATCAGAGTATGTATAAGGTACTGGAGTTATTATTTTTTTATGTAAACAACAAATAAATAGGAAGTGGAAGAAGAAAAGAACTTTGAAAGAGGTGGTGAAATTATTACCTCTTCTTCGGGTCATTCCTTTTGAGTTGATAAAAAGGGATCATTTGGTTGGATTTATGATCAAATAAAGGCTTATAGGTCTAATTGAGGTTAGTTGGGAGGGTTTTTGAGCAGGGTTTGGCTAATCCAAATGGATTTTGAGGTGTGATTTTGAGAGAAGGTGAAGTACCCTTTTATAAAAGAGGTGAGGGTCACTTTAGGTAAATCTTGAAATATTATTTTATTATACAATCATATTCGGTTTATAATGGATAAAAAATGATTTATTTAGAGGATAAGGTGTGTATGGGTCTAAAACCTCACAACCAATAGGTTTTAGACAGGTTTAGGTCACCATATTAACCTTATCTTTTAGATTTAACTCTTAGTTAAATAGTTTAACTTTTACCATGTATTCTTGTATTATTATAATAAATGGTTAATAAACTTACTATAAAAATCCAAGAGAACCCCAAGTGGTTAATTATTAAAATATATAACCTTATCTAAGTTATTTTTCCTAATATTATATTTTTTTGGAATGTTATATCAATTAATAATATATTATTTCTTTTAAAAACTCATTTATGTCAATTTTGACACTATTTGGTATTTTTTTTAAATTCATAAAAACTTTATAAATTCGAAAAAAAATTATTTAACCAACCCTAACATGTCATATTATCCTATAAAATTAGTATAATTCATCAGAAGTGTCAATTTTCATTTATTTGGATATTTATAATATCAATTATTTTAATCTTTCATTAATAAGGTAATTACTACATCATCATTGTACCATAAATAAATTTAATTATTTAATGTCTAAAAATTATAAATAAAATACAATTTCGTAGGAAATCCTTTTATATTTCTAATTAATATTTATAGTCAAATTTATCTTATGTATAACCCTATATTAAAAATGGTTTAGTTATTAAACTTTGAATTTAACATTTTTAACTATTCTTTAAATAAAATAATAATAAATGTCCTAATCTAATCCAAGTGAATGAAAAGGATCATATTTTATTCCTAAGGTTTATTTTGGTTGAAATAAACTTATTCAATAGAATTATTACATGTGTTAGGGTAATTATAATATAATTTTTACCTTTAATTACCCTTTTTACTTTTAAGCGTGGTCAATAAAATTCAAAATTTACTATTAATAAAAAAATACTTTCATCTTATTGAACCAAATTTTACTTACTTATGTCAACCATATCTCTTAGATTTTTTAAATTCAATTCATAGAAGTGGTAGAATTACGTTTTATGCAAATTTGCAAATGCGTCTAGAAGGTGGGTAAAAGACGGTAAAAGTTCAATAAAATTTTATATATATAATATTATTATAAAATGAATCCAATGAATTAAATTGAACTTATATTGGTATTATGTATCTATTTTTACCTAATATAAATTTAAATAATATAACTAATTATTTAAATAAAAATTCAGTTTTAGACAACAACATAGTGTTTTTTACTATTCATCAAAAATTGAAAGTTTTCAGAAAAATACCAAAAATTCACCCTAAGATAATTTTGATATTAAAAATACAAAAATGAAGTCCATTTTGAAAAATAAAATTTATAAAATTTCAAAAAGTGGGTATTACTATTCATAACAGCTAGTTTGATTGGTCGTGGTGTGCTAGAACTCGAAGTTGCGTACAACGCAAGCTATTGAATTATTCAAAAGGAAACGTACCGTAGAAGATTGGGGTGTTACATTATTACCCCTTCAAATAATTTCGTCCTCGAAATTTCTATAATATTACAACATAGAAATATTTGGATAGTTCTTCATCATAAGTTCCTCGGGTTCCCATGTTGCCTCTTCCATCTTATGGTTTCTCCATAGAACTTTCACCAGACGAGTCATTCGGTTTCTCTGCACTTATTCTCTAGTATCAATAATCTTGAAAGTCTCTTCACAATAAGATAGATCTGGTTCCAGTTATATTTCTTCATAGGTGAGTACATACGTTGGGTGAGGCATTTATTTTCTTAATAGTGATACATGGAACATATCATGAACTTTGGAGAGACTTGCCAGCATTTCCAAAAGATAAGCTACAACTCCAATTCGTTCTAGAATTTAAAAAGGTCCAATGTAACTGAGCCTTAATTTACCCTTCTTACCAAAATGTATAACACCCTTCCATGGAGATACCTTAAAGAAAACATGATCTCCTACTTGAAATTCCAAATCCTTCCTTCAGTTATCGACATAACTATTTTTCCTACTTTGAGATGCTTTGATGTGGGTTTGGATAACTTTCACCTTTTCCATTATTTCCTCAACAAGTTTTGGGCCTACGAGTTTTCTTTCACCAACATCATCCCAACAAGTTGGTGTGAGACATCTCTTTCCATATAACGCTTCGTATGGTGCCATCTGAATACTTGAATGGAAGCTATTATTATAGGAAAATTATACCATAGGTAAATATTGATCCCACATACCTTTAAAGTCAAGTGATCAAGATATAAACATGTATTCTATGGTTTGAATACTCTGTTTTGATTGTCCATCAGTTTGAGGGTGGAAGGCAGTGCTCAAATGAAGCTTAGTATCCAAGGCCTTCTGAAGGATTTTCCAAAATCTTGATGTAAAATGGGGATCACGATTAGAAACAATCTATAGGGGTACTCCATGAAGCCTTAAAACTTTATTAATATATATTCTTGCTAAACGTTCAAGTGGTAAATCTTCTCTTATAGCAAGAAAATGTGATGACTTGGTAAGATGGTCAACAATGACCCATATTGCATCATTCCTTCTAGGAGTATTTGGTATCCCCATGACAAATTCCATCATAATATCATCCCATTTTCACTCAGGTATGAGAAGAGGTTTCATGAATCCTCTAGGATTTTGTCTTCTAGCCTTAACTTGTTGAAAAACCATATATCTTGACACATAATCAACAATCTCCCTCTTCATGTTGTCCCACAAAAAATGTTCCTTCAAATCTTTATACATATTAGTGATACCAGGGTGTATAGAGAAATTGGAGCTATAAGAATCATCCAAAAATTCCCTTTTTAGATCAGGTATATCAGGAACACAAAGTCACTTCTCAAATTTCAAAATTCCATCTTCATATACTAAGTCAATCAATCTCCCATCATTCACAACTTTAATTTTCTTTTAAAACTTCTCATCATCAGTATGAGAACTTTTTATCCTTTATAGTAAAGAAGTTTTGGCAACCATTTGAAAAATTATTGATGTTTCACCTTCCATGATTATTCCCATATCCATCTTTACTATATCAATGAACATAGGATCCATTTCAAATCTCATCTTGTTCAAAACTCTATGATCCTTTCTGCTCAAAGCATATTCCACCTTATTTTCCTTCCCTGGGTGACAATGTATAGTGAAATCACAATCCTTGATTAGTTTAAGCCATCGTATTTTCCTCATGTTGAGTTCTTTCTATGAGAAAATACACTTCAAACTCTTGTGATCGGTATATATCTCACAATTTTCACCATAGAGATAGTGTCTCCATATCTTCAAAGAAAATATTACAGCTGCTAACTCAAGATCATGTATGGGATAGTTTTGTTCATTAATTTTTAGCTGTCATGATGCATAGGAAATAACCCTATCATTTTCCATAAGGACACAACCAAGTCCTTTCTTTGATGCATCACTATAAATAATAAACCCATCATTCCACGATGGTAGAGTCAAGATATGAGAATTGAGTAATATTCTCTTCAGTTCTTCAAAACATTCTTCACACTCTTTTGTCCAAAAAAAATTAACCCCTTTACATGTGATCTTGGTTAATGGGTAATCCAATCAGGCAAAATTATGGAAAAAACGCCGATAATAACCCGATAAACCAATAAAACTGCATACCTCGATTATACTTGTCAGTTCTGGCCATTCTTGGATTGCCTTGGTCTTTGAAGGATCAACAGAGATTCCATTCTTAGAGACAATATGACCAAGAAATGAAATCTCCTGAAGCTATAATTCACACTTGCTGAACGTCCCATATAATTAATTTCTTCTAAGAGTCTTTAGAATAGTGTGCAAGTGATTTTCATGATATTCGTAGCTTTTGGAGTATACCAAGATATCATCAATAAATACCACTAAATATTCATCAAGATATTCCTTGAAAACTCTATTCATTAGATCCATGAAGATAGAGGGTGCATTAGTCAGTCCAAAAGGCATTACTGTAAACTCGTAATGCCTATACCTGGTTCAAAATGCTGTTTTCGAAATGTCTTCATTCTTCACACACAACTGATGATATTTAGATTGAAGGTCAATCTTTTAAAAATATTGAGCTCCATGAATTTGATTGAATAAATCATCAATGCGAGGTAGGGGATACTTGTTCTTTACTATTATAGCATTGATCTTCATGTAGTCAATGCACAACCTCATAGATCCATCTTTCTTCTTAACAAAAATAATAGGGGATCCCCATGGAGAAACACTAGGGGGAATAAATCCTTTATTACTCAATTCCTCTAGTTGTTTATTTAGTTCCACTAATTCCACAATGGTCATTATATAAGGGGACTTCGATATGAGCCTTGAACCAGGAATTAAATCAATGGAAAACTCAATTTCTCATTCCAGAGGATGTCTAGATAAATCCTCTGGAAACACATCAATATATTATTGTACAATAGGTATGTCCTCTATTCAAGAATTATTTTCCTAACCCATAGTTATTTCATTCTATTCCTCCCTAATAATTGAATTTAGTAGAGCTAATGGGGGTGGATCTAGATAAGAATCAGGTGGTGATGTTTCTACTCTAAAGATAAGGTACTTATTATCATCATTGAAAATTGTAACCTCCTTATTCTTATAATAAATTTTTACATAATGGTTTGAAAGACAATCCATACTGAGAATTATATCAAATTCAATAATGGGTATGATGATGATATCAACAGATAAAGAACATTTATACACCCTAATGGGAAATGATTCACAAAACTTTGTTGCAATGATACTTCCCTTAGGAGTTTTGACTGAAAATTCCCTTGTTAAATCAAATTGGAAATATCTAATTTTCTTAGAAAACTAGGAAGATATGAAACAATGTGATGATCCAGAATCAAATAAAGCATTGACTAAACTTGAGGAAACCATTAAATTACCTACCACTACGTCTTTCGGAGCTTCAAACTCAGCAGTAGTGATCACATAATCTCGACCTTGCTCCCTTGGCCTTTTCTGAGGTAAGTTTCCTTGGAGGTTAGGACATTAATTTTCATAATTCCCCATTTCTCTACAATTGTAGAATTCAACATTGAAAACCACTTTCTTTCCCTTTAAATCACGAGCTTGGTGGCCTTTTTCACTACACTTGTAACATACTACCATTCCCTTCAAGAAAGTACCGGGGAATTTCTTCCCACATTTAACACAGGATGGATATTCAACTTTTCCCTTCTTCCCCTTATTTCCATTTCTAGAGGGTTCAATAGATCTCTTCTTCTCTTGCTTTTCTTTAAAGTCGTAAGACTTAGAGAATTCCTTTTCTGTCTTAATAGCACATGAACAATATCTTTGTATGATGAGAAGGCTTGTGAGACTAATGGCTGATGGAGAAATGGTTTTAACCCATTAAATAATCTATCAATATTACTCCTTGGGTTACGTATATAATCTGTTGCATGATTTTCTAACCTTGTAAAGTCAACCTCATACTTTGCGCCATTCTCATCCTTCTTTTTCCTCAGACTCAGAAATTGTCTTTCCATATCCACTCAATGGTCACATGGAAAGTATTTTTTTAATAAAATATCGTTAAAATCCCTCCATTCCATATTTTATATCTCTTCATCTTCCTTTGTGTTTTGAATTAATGACCACCATTGATCTACATCTCTTGTGAGGCGATAAACTTCCATGAAAACTTTTTCCCTTTCGTGACTCCCCAAAGCATAGAATATTTTCTCTAAGGAACTTATCCATTGCTTAGCTACAAATGGATTTTTAGTACCATTGAATGTTGGTGGTTGTTTCCTCATGAAGTGGTCTAACATTGATCCTCCACATTGTGGATCAGAATCCTCCATATGGGTAAGATTATTATTCATAACCTGAGTGAGTTGTCCCAGTATGGTGATGAGCTAATCAGCATAAGTTTCATCACCAGATCCACTATAATTATCTTGAGTAGGAGGAAAATCCCTACATGGATTATGTGTATTGATACGGTTTCCATTCCTTCCACTAGGCACCATTTCTAAACAATGGAATACACTAGATTAGTTTATGAATCGTAATACATAATTCCAAATTTGTAAAACACTTAACATAAATTGAACAATTTATGGATATAATCCATAATCATAAAAATATTTTCTTTGAGGAAATATATACTCATAAATCCTTTATAATGGTTTGTAAAGAAAATTCGAATTATCCTAAGAATATCCCCCAGGAGTGTCGTTACCAAGAGTGTAGCAAAGCCCATTTTCATGTACCAGGATACCCCGAGTCAAGCCCGAAACTCCTTGTCAGAGTTTTCACCCCTAGGTACATCTGTTCCAGATCTGCCTCTACCTGCTCGTATCTAGAAAGGGATGCATTTCTTGGAAAATACACAAAATCTCTACATTACTAAAATTCTAGGAAGTTATTCTATACTAACACTCAAAGTCTATCTTAGGGTAATGTTCTCTAATCAGAGTTTTTCTAAATCTAGCTTCCAAGGTTTGTACTAAAATTCCTCTGATACTAACTATAACACCCCGACCCCAGTTACCTAGAGTCGGTGCATTATTACATATCATTAGAATAGTCACAAGGGATAAAATCCTGAAAGACCAATCGGTTTAGTATCCTTGGAAGTACTAGATACATACATAAGTTTTACATTACATTATAAAATAAAAAACAAAAAAAACATTTTCTCCTTGAACACATTCATATCCCTTAAACTATCCCAGCAAGTGAGTCATAATATAATTCTTCGCATCCTAGTAAAAATAAAACATAGAAAGGGGTGAGCTCAGGTGCTCAATAAGGATAACAATATAGCAGAAACTTTCATAAACAAGTATAAACATTTAAGTCAATGTATAAGACCAAAATGAAAGCCTTTTAAACATAAACTTTGGAAGAATATGGAAAAGATAAATCAAATAATTCCATTTACTTATTCACATGGATATTCTACTAGTATAATAATCACATGTAATATCAATATCCAATTTCATAATGATGGAATGCATAATGCCGGACTTCATAACCACATATTCAAGGCCTCGTGCCAAGAATACAAATAAAATTTTGTCAAGGCCTTGTGCTAAGACACTAGTTTGTCTCATGAGACCTATTGATGCATCAAGGAGGTATAGCGGGCTCCACCCTTCACTTACTAATTCCAATGCATACCTATTATGAAAAGGTTGAAACATAACATAAAACTTCGTATTAAAACTAGCATACAAAATGTTAATACTTTAACCATAAACCATTAATGGTATAAAAATTACACATCCACATTAAAAAATTTCAAAAAACCTTCAATACAATATGTAAGATTGTATCATAATAAATCAACTTCAAACAAGTGTAAAATCTATCAAATGATGTTGACATAGATGAAATCAAAACTATTTGAGAGAAATATCTCTTTCTATTTTGAAATAAATTAAATGTCATGTAATTTTAAAAGAAAAAATTTATTTTTAAAATATTCTAATAATATTGTAAGGGAATCTTAAAAGGTATTACAATGGCAGAAAATAGCCGCACCTTCCGTATAAGTTAAAAAAAACATTCTTTCCTTAATTTTGTCGAAAAGGTCGTAAAGGTCATTGTTTGGAAAATGACAGAAAGATTACTTTTTAAACATATCATAAAAAGTTAAACAAGTGTATAAATGAAATTAACCCATATTCTAGTAAATAGTAATTTTTTTTGAAATACATTTTTAAGAAACACGGATGTGTATGATAAAGAGGTCCCAATAGATACGTATAAACAACCTCAGATAATGAAGAGATTGTAGAATTAACCCTTACCTTGTACTTTTCCTTGATTGAGGGTATGTTAACCTCTTGTATAATAGTTAAATAATTTTTATTAAATTATACAAGAACCTCATAAATAAATATGATATCATATATGATCCTCTAATATTGCTTTGTTAATAATATTTCAGTAGTATCATTGTTTCAGGTGTTAACTGATTTGTTTTCCTTTATATGCTTGGTTACATAAGACATGTTTTTTATGGATAGGATGTATTTTATTAATATCTAGAATGATATTAAGTTCTTAAATATTAATTTTAATCATAAAATGAAAATTATTCTTGAATGGTTATGACGGGGAATGAATTTCATCGCGTTCATGGAGACGATAATCCGTACGTACGCACGAGCGATAATATCATTCTATTGACGGTGAAATAATATGTAATTGGATGGTATATCATATATACAGAATCCTAAAAATGTTATATTTATTATTTACAACAGTTATACTCATTATTATACCCATCCAAATAATGAAGTGTTTGAATAATAAACTACACCACGACGTGGAGACGGTAAGCCATACGTACTCACGTATGGTGACTTATCATTCATAGGATGGATAGAATAATGAATATAGTTTCATAATATTTATAATAACATCAGAGTATGTATAAGGTACTGGAGTTATTATTTTTTTATGGAAACAACAAATAAAGAGTAAGTGGAAGAAGAAAATAACTTTGAAAGAGGTGGTGAAATTATTACCTCTTCTTCGGGTGTTTCCTTTTGAGTTGATTAAAAGGGCTCCATAAGTTGAATTTATGATCAATGTAAGGATTATAGGTATAAGTGAGGGTATTTTGGATGATATTTGAGTAGGGTTTGGGTGAGAAAAATGGCTTTTGAGGTGTGATTTTGAGAGAATGTGAAGTACCCTTTTATAAGAGAGGTGCATGTCACTTTAGGTAAAGCTTGACATATTATTTTATTATATAATCATATTCAGTTTATAATGGCTCCAAAATGATTTATTTCTAGTATAATGTGGTTATGGGTCTAAAAACTCACAACTAATAGGTTTTAGACAGGTCTAAGTCATCATATTAACCTTATCTTTTAGATTTAACTCTTAGTTAAATAGTATAACTTTTACCATGTGTTCTTGTATTATTATAATAAATGGTTAATAAAATTTACTATAAAAATCCAAGAGAACCCAAGTGGTTCATTATTAATATATATAACCTTATATAAGTCCTTTTTCCAAATCTTATATTTTTTTTGAATATTATATCAATTAATAATATAGTATTTCTTTTAAAAACTCTTTTATGTCAATTTTGACACTATTTGGTATTTTGTTTTTGTTAAATTTATAAAAACTTTATCACTTAGAAAAAAATTATTTAACCAAACCTAAAATGTCATATTAACCTATAAAATTAGTATATTTCATCAGAAGTCTCAATTTACATTTATTTGGATATTTATAATATCAATTATTTTAATCTTTCATTAATAAGGTAATTACCGCATCATAAATAAATTTAATTATTTAATGTCTAAAAATTATAAATAAAATACCATTATGTAGGAAATATTTTTAGATTTATAATTAATATTTATAGTTGAATTTATTTTATGTATAACCCTATATTAAAAATGGTTTAGTTATTAAACTTTGAATTTAACACTTTTAACTCTTCTTTAAATAAAATAATAATAAATGTACTAATATAATCCAAGTGGACCAAAATGATCATATTTTATTCCAAAGGTTGATTTTGGTCGAAATACACTCACCCAATATAATTAGGAAATGTGTTATGGTAATTATAATATCATTTTTACCTATAATTACCCTATTTACTTTTAACCGTGGTAAATAAAAGTCAAAAGTTACTATTCAGCAAAAAATATTTTCATATTATTGAACCAAATTTTATTTACTGATTTCAACCATGTCTCTCAGATTTTTGATATTCAATTCATAGAAGCGATAAAATTAAGTTTTATGCAAATTTTCAAATGCGTCTAAAAGGTGGGTAAAAGACGGTAAATGTTCAATAAAATTTTATATATATAATATTATTATAAAATGAATCCATTGAATTACATTGAAATTATATAGGTATTATGTGTCTATTTTCACCTAATATAAATTTAAATAAAATAACTAATTATTTAAATAAAAAGTAGGTTTTAAACAATAACGTAGTGTTTTCACTATTCATCAAAAATTGAAAGTTTTCAAAAAAATACCAAAAATTCACCCTAAGGTATTTTTGATATTCTGAATCAAAAAATGAACTTCATTTTGAAAAATAAAATTTATTAAATTTCAAAAAGTGGGTATTACTATTCATAACGACTAGTTTGATTGGTCGTGGTGTGCTAGAACTCGAAGTTGTGTATTAGGAAAACTATTGCATTATTCAAAGGGAAATGTACCATGGAATCTTGGGGTGTTACACCTTACATCTTAAATAGATCAAAAAATCCATCATCTAATAACTTATAGATGAAGTGATACTTCAACTAAATATGATTTTTCCTTGAATGGAATTTCATATTTTTGGATAAGTAAATCACACTTTGTGAATCAAAAAAGATCATCCCATCATCATGATTTTGTATGAAATCCTTTATCATCCCTTTCATCAAGATGAAATACTTCTTAGATTTCATCAATGTGACATACTCCACTTCCTTTATCAAAGAGTAAAAATATTGGTTGAAGTTTCGACAACTAGTGAATTTTCATTCCTCCAAAAGTGAACACATAACTGGTCGTTCTTTTTTTGAGTGTCTCAATATATAGAAAAGTCAGAGGACTCATTCATTTCAAAGAAAAGTGACATTATTATGGAACCCTTTAAGTACCAAGGAATCTGATTTATAGACTCATAATGTTCTCTTCTTAGATTCAACATGTATCTTCTAACAACTCCCACTACTTTCAAAATATCTGAAATAGTATAATCCATGATGTATATCAATCTTCCTATAACTAATTCATATGTAATATTTTATATTTACTCAACCTTATCTTCTATTCATGGTTCCTCCTCCTTTATTAGTATGAAAGTTATAGATAGGGCTGTGTTCTTCAATTTCACTTCACCCATGATAAAGTGATACACCACCTTCTTAATGTAATATGAATATCTCAGGTACAAAGTACCAAAACTTAAGCCTCTCATTATCCACATCCTAAAATCATTTTTTTCTAGATCGAGATCCTTTATCTCAAACCTTCCAAATAATTTATCTTTTAATTCATTTATTATTATCTTTATTGGGCCAGTAATCACTATATCATCAACATAGAGAAGTAAAATGATAAAACTCCCATCATTGAGAACCTTATGGTAATAGTAATGGTAAAAATTAATTTTGATGAACTTTTGATCCTTCATGACGTTTTAAACTCATTATTCCATTTCTATGGTGCCTACTTCAAATCATAAAGGTTTTGGTTGAGCTTGTACACTAGTTCCTTGTTATGATGCTCCTTGAAACAAATCCATTGTTATATATAAATTTCCTCATCATATCCCCATGAAGAAATATTGTCTTCACATAAAATTTATCTATATGCGCATTCTATATGGAAACCATACTTAATAATATCTAAATAGTCATATATTTAACTACCTATGAAAAGATCTATGGTAAATTCAAAATTTCAATTTTTTGAAAACCCTTTATTACTAACCTAGCTTTGCACCTTCACTTACTATCCTCTTCCTCCTTTAATAAATACACCCATTTATTTTGAAGGAATTTCTTCCTAGAAGGTCTCTACATTAGCTCCCATGTTTCGAACACATGGAGGGAATCAATCTCATCTCTAATGGATAAATAGCACTAATTTTATTCTTTCAAACTTCTTACCTTTTATAGTATCTCAGGCTCTCCATCATCTGTTATAAGTAATTAGTATAGACCACTTTAATACCTCTACCCTTAGTGCCTAACTCTAGTATATCTCAACAATTCCCTCTGTGATTAATATCCTTATGATACTATACTTTAAAAGATTTATCCTCTGGATATTTTTCTCAATATTCAATAGTCCTTGAGCTCTCTAGTACTTCAGGCCTTCCCAAAACCATCAAAACTTAACTACCATTGAAACCATCATCTGAACAGTCTAGTATTTTTGGTACTGATGTGCTTCTAAAATTCTCTGTAACATCTATAATTCCTAGATTTCCATTCAGCTAAACTTCAACCTATAATGATACTTTTCAATCATCATAATTCTCAACTAAGTTCTAATCATTCCAAAAAATTTCCTCATTAAAGATCACATTTTAACTTCTATCCACCATCTGAAGGTTGTTTTCCCTGATTTGAAAATCCAAATTATTCATTTTAATATTCCACAAATTAACACGCTCAAGACTTAGTGTCAATTTTGTTCCTTTCTTTGGAATAAAAATGGATATAGGTTAGTGTCCTGAAGACTTTGATATGGGTGAAGTCTACCTTCCTTTTGTACTAACAGACTTCTAAAATTTCCTTCAAAAATGGATAAAAAGGACTTTAGTTGATTAAGTATTCCATTAAATTCACTACCACCACCAAAAAAACCTTTGGGAATCCTATGTGAATTCTCAGACTCTTTTTTATTTTAACTATCACCACGTTCATCCTCTCCGTAACTCTATTATGTTTTAGAGTTCATATTATGGTCTTATAAAATAGTATACCTTTCCACCATTGGAATATTTGAAATTACCTACTTCTATATTCACCACTATTTTCTGACCATTAGAACATAAGCTTGCATTGAGTCTCCTTTTCCAACATAGCTCTCAAACAGAAAAAGTTTCTAAATACCACGTACTTGTGTTTGAGAAATAACACCCAAAATTTTTATATTTCATTATTAATGAAATTCACATTTTAGATCGATCCTCCATGAGAAGGAACTGGAGATATCCCCCTTAAATCTATATGCAACAACTCTAACTTCTAGTACTTTGGAATCTTACCTTTTATTTGGAAGGATACCTTATGATGATTCCCTATAATTCATTCCTCACATGTTTCACACTCCATTCCACCATCCTTTAGAATCTCTTTAGTAGTCAGGGATTTCATCCCCTTCCCATTAAGGAGACCCCAAGGGTCATGCTATAACTTTACAAAAGTTACTTGTCTGGCATGCATCATACCTTTCGATACCCTCATTAGGTACAAAGTCTCATTCTTCAATCTTTTTATACAACCATAGAGCCATATTAAATCTTACATTCTCTATCCACAAACATTTTATAGAAACCTGCATCATCTAATTTTCCATAATAAATGAATTTCTTCCTTAATCCCAGGATATGCTGCACTCATTGCAAACTCAATAAGATTAAAATCCTTTTCTAGAAAGATTAATCTCACATAACAACTATCTTGAGAGATTTATCATCCACCATATGTACTCTACCAAACCTTCTATAAATATAGTTCTTCACATTTCCTCTCTTAGATGTTGAGTGAAACAAAGGTCTATAGTCTCACCCAATACTCAAGTGAACCAGCGACACTTAAGAGTAATCTAATCATATCTTCTGATATAGGATTCATGGATCCACTTCTAGAATTGTATTTTCAGGAGTTAACTATACACTCATTTCAATCATTTTTAAGGTGGCCTATCTTCCTACAATATCAGTACATGGGACCACCTTTCACCAATTTTCTCCTAATCCATATTCTCCTTCCTTCACCTTTCTTATAATCCTTCTATTTCACGGGGTGTCCTCTTCCTTCCATGCTATAAGAATTAATAAAATATGTATGGATATCCTTACAATGAATATCCTTGTTCAATAATAGGTCTCAAACATCCATAAACACAAGGGAATTATTTTCATTCAAGTTAGTCACAATTGTGACTATCACTTCCCAAGATTCACAGATTGATGAGAGTAATAATTGTTCCCATTCTATATTTATAAATTTCACCTTCACCAACTCCAACTGAATTATTATCATGTTGAAGTTATTAATATTATTGTAAATATACCTTCCTTCTAATATTTTAATGTCGAATAATATCTTTATAATGAACACTTTTTTATCACTATAGGATCATAATTTATGCCAGTGAGGGTATTCATAAGTTTCGATGCGGTCTTCACTTCTTAAATATTAAAATCCAAGTTTCAGGATAATGAAATCATTATCAACCACAATTATTTATTATCTATCCTTTCCCATTATTCCTTTTTAATCTCATCTATCTTGGTAGTCATCAATGAAAGATCAAGGTACTTATGCAATAGGAATTCCTCCAACTTCATTTTCCAAATCCAAAAATCCATTTAGTCAAACTTCTCCACTTAAAAGTTACCATCTTCAGACACAATACCTATAGAAATTGTTAACTACCACTAACATTTGTTCAATGTAAAATATATATTAGGAAATTCTTGATGATATTATCCTACAAGGAAAATGGAAGAATGGTACTACTAAACTAAGATTTGAAACACCTTTACTAGGGTATAATCATCCAAAAAACACCAAATGATGCTCTGATACCACTTTTTGGGCTCATAGATTCTATTTGATATACCCCCAAATATAGTATCAAATAGAAGTTATGAGGGTAGAAACAAAGTTCCAAAAAAACGTCCCACAATGCATTGTCCAGAACTTGAAAGTAACGCCACAACTAAATCCCCATGTCACAACATACAACCTTTGTACACACTTAGAAAAGAACCACTAGAAAAAAATAATGAAAAAAGAATAGAAACAAGTTTAACGTGGTTCAAAATTGCATCCTAATCCACGAGGGGAACACTGCAACTCTTTTATTCATTAAAAAAAATTATAATACAATCTTTACAATATAGTTCATCTATTATATATCCTAATATTTATAGTAGGACACAATTGGTGTGTATGGTAGTCACTGACTCCCTATATTCATGGGATAACTTCCACCTAAGCCAATCTCTATAGATGGACCCTATATTCGTTCAAAGACTTCCACCACCTTAACTCCTTCAGCTGGTCCATTTTGAATATTTTGAATATCTCATAGAATGACTTATATGAAACTTTCCTTTTTCCCACAACACCTCCATCCTGAGTGATCAAGGGTAGCTACTAACTAAATCTTCTAGTTTTATAATTCAGTTGTATCATCTGAATACAAATCCTAACTATATATTCATTTAGTTATATCATATGATGGAATCATTTTTCCTACAGATTTATATAACTTATGGTTTACCATCATCTGAGAATATTAGACACTGGTCACTATCATTCCACCATCACCATATAAACTATCATATATATGGTTCCTAAAATTTCTTTAAATGGTAAACTGATTCCTTGGGATAAAAAATTATTTTCACATCCAATAAAAAGAAAAAAAATTATAAAACACATAAAATCTAGAATCAATCTATATATTTGAAATGAATAAAAATAAATAAATACCAATGTACCTTTTTATTTTCTAATATGAATCATCCATATGATCTTGATAATGATCACTGATAAATATAAAAAAGACTCCTTACTCTTAGGGTTTCCATGGATTGATTGAATCTCCCAATACTCAGGAAATATCTCCCTCCTTAACATATTTTTATAGAAACTTATTAAAAGGTAGGAGAGAATGATAGCTAAAAATTAATCTTGGTTTGATAAATTATATTATAGGATCACATCCAAAAATTTTATTGAGACAAAAAATATATTATATAGGCCTCATAGAACAAAATGTTCATCCATATATTTATGATATATTTCTCAAAACATTCTCCAACATTTCAAATCCTGAAAACATTTTTCTTGATTCTCCATTATTTTTTTAATGTTTAAACAAATATGTTTAACATTTAAATTCATCATAATATAATGAATAAATGAGCATGATATCCATAAGAGATAAATTGGATATAGACCATATATTATCACATTCTTATAGAGACATGCATAAAACCATGATGTGGTGAAAATCATTATGTCATGGTGTATCTTTTAGTGCATATTTACATCAATATCCCAATTTTACTAAAATACTCATAGACTTGGTGCATTTTCATGTTATGTCACATCATATGTAACAAATTTTGAAACAATATACAAAAAACATTTTGAAAAATCTATCATATGTTTTTCATTATATGTTACATCATATATAACAATTTTTGAAACCCCATCTAAAAATTCTTCTTGATAACCTCAAAAACACTTTTTGGGTAGGTCTAAATTTTTTATAAACTTTATTCTCATTCACACAACCAAAAAGTATGACCCCATGAGACTTTATAACATTGAAAACACTTATGAATTCCCCAATCCATAATTTTATGAAAAGAATGACCTCTAGAAAATCATCAATGCTTCTAAAGCTACAAAGGGACTCGAAATGATCTCTATTAAACACAAGTATCTCCATACCCATGTCCACTGGATGTATTATATACAAGTATGCATAATAATATAATCCATTTTTCTATGACATCAAGTTAATATGGGAGAAATAGTGTGTCAATATCATATATCCTACTTATATATTATCAATTCTCAGAGTATAGACTAACCGAGTTGATTAATACATAAAATTCCATTCATATAAGGGGATGAGTACATCACATACCCCTTATTCAAGTATATAAGTAAATCACATGTTCCTTATCTAAGTATGACCATAAATTTCCTTAGTTCATCTCAATCGATGGATTTAATTTCATAGTCACCATATGAGAGGATAAATCCCATCTTGTTCAAGACTCAACTAATGAAAAGATCATTGACATACCCAAACCCTTGATTAGATAATCCTCAAGGATTACATAAAAGGTATCAAATTATAAATTTTCTCATTATAAGTGTCTTTCCAACTTCAGTTATGGGGATTCAATTTGAAATATACACCCATAGTATACCAAATATATAATGTATGAAACTCTTTGCATTATACTTGGTGGGTCATCCTGTGAACAAAATACCTTTTGTACCTCATGATCATATTATTTGTCTCTATAAAAAATCCTACTCACACTAACCTTAACATTTCATTACAACCTATAGTAATCCATGATAAACATCGGTTAGGGATAAGAAAAAATTCTTAATTTGAGAGGTCAATTATCATTTCACTTTACAAAATATATGAAGCTAATGTGAAAGAATAATAAATTGGAGACTAACTTTTGTATAACATGATTTATTTTATATTCTTAAACTCTTTTAAGAATACTAACAAAACCACACATAAGCACCCATATAATCATATCACATATAAAACACTACCAGAGAGTCCTTATGTTTGTTTCACTTTTAGGGTATTGTTAAACTTGTCACATCCCCATGTAATTCCTATCACATCTATATGTGACCATATAATAAAACCCTCACACTACATTCCTTTAATGGGTAACATTTATAAAGAAATCCAGTTTGAATAATAGTGATATTAAGAATCATATTTATGATGTTCAGTTATTTAAAAAGGTATTCAAACTTCTTTATATCACAAAACCTAATGTTAGGATGCTAATAATATCTATTATCTATATATAAATACTTCCAAGTTCATCAACTTCATCATTCTTGGAACCTTTCTATAAAAATATTATTTTAGGCCAGTTTTGTTAATTTAATGCAACTCTTTACATTTTTTTATCTTTTCAAATACACCCTAAACTCTTTTAGGATATAAAGTGACATTGAATTCATTAAAACTACTAAATGTAACTCTTTAAATTTCGCTTTACCAACATTATCTAAACTCTATTAGGATACATTGAGTGAAATTCACTTTGAATTTTTACTAGAATAATATTTTATTTATTTCATTTTGAAATTCTCTTATTCCAAATATATCCCCACTAGCATCTTAAAAAATATATTCTCTCTAGAATATTATGCTAAGATACAAAAACTCATTTGTGTTCAGGAAATAAGTCATATTTCCTCATAATTGGAATATTTAACAAATAAATTATTACCAACCATATCTAACATAGTATTTTATGTATTTGGAGAATTATTCTAAAAAGAAGGATTTATTCTTTAAAATATTCCACCGATGACTAGTGGAATCTCAATTCCTTATATTTCAATCGATATATTGGATAAAATATTTTAACCAAGATAAAAATCCTTGTATCCTTATCTTATTTTCAAAATATATTATAGAATTATATGAATCATAAAGAACATTTATCGAACAATAATCCCATTTATTCATCAAACAATCCTTATTTAAAAGTATCAATTATCATATAAGAGAAAAAAATGAAATTATAAATAAAAATATTTTTAATTAAGATTTATCCCAACTTTGAAGAAATACATCACATACATTACTTGATGCATCAATCCCCTGTTACATATCTTTAATACATACTTCAATCTCTAATCATCAATCCTTCATCAATTTTGAACTCTTATAAACATTAAAAACAATTATTTAATCTATATCGAGTATCATATACCCTTTAAAATCTAAGAATTGATTTTTATAAACTTAACACATAACATTGACTCTCTAGAGAGTTTCATATCTTCAGTTATTCTGTAAAATCCCTTCACCAATTTCTATTTTACCACAATGAAAAAATTTACCTTCCTCATAAGCTTCTTTCATCAGTTTAGAAGTTGGGGTGGACTCTCCATGAGCACTCTTATTCTCCTTTTGACCAAAAACTTTTCCATTTACTTTATATAACTTCATCATTGCACATATTCTTGGAATCATAAGATTATTTCATTGGTTTAAAAGTTGGTGTAGACTCTCCATGACCTCTCTTATTCTCCTTTTTGACCAAAAACTTTACCATGTATTTCTCAAAAATCATCAACATATTGAGTAGATTAGTTAATTTTTTTTGAAATCATTCATATTGTTTTTCTAAATTGGTGAGGGCCAAGACCCATTTTATTTGAAAAAGTAAATCCTATTTTAAATTGGGTTAAGAGGTAACCCTAACATGATCCAGAGGGTCGAGTCCCACAATACCAATACAACATGTTCTAAAGTCTTGGAAGACCAAAGGAAAATATTGTAATGTCCTGTGTTTTTACAAATTAAAATTTTGAGAAATAATATGATTTTTGTTATTTCAAACACTTTTAATGGGGGAAATGGTATTTTAACCCTATCATATGATCTCAAATAATTTTTTTTACCACTATGTTGGTTATGTAATAGGGTGTTTACCCTAGGACATGATTTTGGTGGAATTATGATCCATTCAAATTTTAGTGGAATATTTAATAATTAATATTCAATTAAATAAATATTAATTTATTTATGTAGGTTCGTTCAGTGATATATTTTGAACGGAGCATTGGATTAAGGTTCCATATTCTCTGTTGAGTTTGGAATGGCAAGTTTTTCCTAGGCGGGGCATACATTTGAGTTGGGCACCATGGTCGGCCTGACCCCCTTTTTATTTTTCTACCTTTTTCTTCTTCTTTTCTTTATTTTCTTTTCTTCTTTATTCCTTCTCCTTTGTATTCTCATGAAAACCCACTGTGTATCCCCATTATCATTTTTGAGAGATAAAATGTGTTAGGTATAGAGATATAGATATAGGGAGGATGAGGAAGAAGGTACTACCGTGGAGCTTGAGAGGCGTTGGATCGCCGTGCAACAATCGTGGATAATGGAAATGGGTGAAGCTTGAGTGGATTATTCCTAAAGGTAGTACACTTTTAGGTTTTTAAATATATCCCCTTTTATTTTTCATTTTATATTTTTAAATCCCTATTATTATTTCTTATGACCCCTTGAGGGTTGATCTACTACTTTCAGGGGGAAAATGGGGTTTTTGGGATGATTTGAGGGTTTTCCATTCAGGAAAACCCATATACACGACATGTGGATTAGGGAACACACTCCATGTGTTATTACATTTTAGGTAAGTTGAAAATTTTAAAGTAAATTCCTTTTATTGTTCATACACTCAATGTACTGGTACTCGACCATGTAGCCAAGTACCCGACCAGGTTGCCCATGCAAGTGGCACATGTCGTGTGGGGTGCATGATCACACCCCATGTGGGTCACATATCATGTACAAGTATATGTCTTGGCCAAATACTTGTATAGGACATGTGAGGGACATGGTAAGGTACCCCATGTAGGGTGCACACCATGTACCCATCCTATATGCTATGCAATTGGGTGTTTACATGCCAAGTCTGGCCAGAGTACAAGCCTAGGTGGGGCTTTGGGAGTACATGCCACGTGCTTAGGGATACACACCATTTACTTCTCCTTTTTAAACCCTTTTGGGTTATTCATATATTTATGCCCAGATTTCATAATTGGACCCATTATTAGTCCATTATGAGTATCTTTTCATGTAGATCACGATGGAATACCCATGAGGTGTTTTGAGGTCTCCTAGGTGTCATTTCTTGAACGAAGAGTTTCTTTATCTAATAATCATATCCAGTGTCTCATGAGAGTCATATATAGTGTCCTTGATAAATTGTTACTCTCTAATTGAGTGATTCTTAGGATTCCTCCTTGGGTTGGGTGGATTCACCAGTGATACCTTTCTCGTGAACGGATGTCTAGCATGTGCTTGGGTCCATAGGGAATTCCTTTTACTGATCACCTAAGGGTCAGAACCTTAGGGATTATATGAGTTTAGAATGTCATGAAAGCCTACATAGTGGGACCTAGGGCACATAAATTGGACTAGATTTACATGGAATAATAAACATGACATCTATCTCAATGACCATTTATCGGATATCTAGACCGACTTCCCTAGAATCCTTTTTTTCAGTGACTTGAGGCGAGTACGGGTGAGCCTAGGTGTAGGATGAGTATCCCCTTGTGGTCATGTAGCTTGTTCAGAGATATTTTTGGTGTTTTACAAAGAATTTACATGTATATTAGGATTATAGACCCATAGACCAACTTAATGATACGTGACTTGAGTGGTATAACATCCAGCTCAAGGCCCTTACATAATATGTCCAGGCTATTGGGATTACAGACCCAAGGATGTACTGATGTTTGGTTTTATTTTATTTCATTCACCTTACTAATTAAAATTCATATTTATGTATATATTTATAGGTATGGGACTATACATGTTTACTCATATAGATATGGACATCCATGGTGGCACTTTCCTAGTTTATTGGGATTACAGACCCATGGTTCGACTATGGTTACATGTTTTTGGATTTACTTATTTTTTTCAGTTGTATATTGGATAGGATGATTATATTTATTTTTTATGAACTTATGGTGGTATATTTTGTAGGTTAATAATTGGTGTGGCCTACTAATATTATTTATCACCCCTGTTCGTGCATCTCTGTGTACGTGCAGACCTTATGTCTGCTTTTTAGGTTGAGCACAGTTTCATGGTGGATAGGGCTGAGGCCCAGAGTTGCATTATTGAGTAGAGATACTTAAGTGGGTTCTTATGATTAGGTAGGTGTAGTTAGACAATTTCTAGAGATCGGGTATGTGGTTTGGATCATAGTTATTAGTAGAGACCTATACTTTTATTTTATTTTTTTACTCCAGTATCTGTATGGTCGGCCTAGTGGGTGACCAGAGTTGTATGTATGACATAATTGTTATAGATTTTATATATTCTTCATTTATTATTACAGCTTGTTCTATTTCACTTTATTTATTTATACCACACTCTTTTATTTTACTACTTTATATGATACATAGCTATTTCTGCTATTTTTTTTACTCTAATATAAGGGTATAGTCTCCCCTCTGTCACACCCTAGTCCCTCATATTTAGTCGGAAGCCTATGGAGAATGGGGAGGCATGCTTTAGGCCTCGTAAAAAACCATACCAGAGCACCGGTTTAGTGGAATACAGGCCGGGAAAATACAAATATAAACTCATTCATATTGTAATTCATAATAAATTTTGAAAAACTTTTGGGAAATGATTTCACAGTGAAGTATGTGGCTACATCAAGATTGATATATGACCCTAGTCTCTTCAAGGAATTTACATAACCAATCATAATGAGTTTATAAGCTAAAATAGAATTACCCTCATCCATCTTACACCAAAAGAGTTAGTTTTAAACTTCATATCTCTCATGTCTATCTTGTCCTTGATAGAGCCTTTTCAGGTTATATATCATCCCACAAGCATCTATATTATCATGTTTCTTTCATAAATCAGGATATATCAAACATGAATCAATGTTAACACATCAATAGAATATTTACTATTCTTACTATAATCATATTTCACTTCCTGATTAGCTTTATTATCATGAGGATTTTTAGAGAGGTTTTTCTACAACACATAGATTTTTACTTCTTTCTTAATAAAAATTATTAAATTTATATATTAGTCTAAGAAGTTTCTTTCATTAAGATTTTATTTCTCCAATATTGATCTAAAATTAACATTTGAATATTATGATACCATTATATCTACAACATAATCATTTTTAAATGAGTATCATGTTTTATATTCATTTAATATAGACTTTTATTAAACATGTGACTACTAAAATGATGAAATCCTTTTAATTCTATTATTTAAATTAATGTTTCAAGATCCATATTTCACTAATATTTAGGTTTCTTTAGAATTTATTCCATCACTTAGCTATTATTTATTCAATAATTCCAATTATATCATATATGAATCTTGGATGGTTGAGTGGAAAACACTTTTCCCAATCCATTATATGGATAAAATAAATACTATCTTCGTAGTGTCATTCCCAAGGGTTTAATACTAAGTGTAACCCAAATAAAATTCCCAAAATGGGAACCTAATACTATTAGGGTCACCCATTACTTTATTGACATGCACAAAATAATCTAGGGTAACCTTGATTTGATCAAACCTACCTGGTTGAATGATTGAGGTCCTGATTAGTGTCTAACTTAGAAATGATCTGATACTTAGTATTTTTAAAGGGGATTTAATCTCACCAGATTATCTCATGATATTCCCTTTACATTGTTGTAATGATGGATCTAGATCCATCAAATGATGTTGGGAATAATTCAAGTGGCCTATATTGAACACTAGTTCACAACTCTCACGGTTCAACCTCCATGACGAGGTCATTGGGGGGGGGGGGGTTGGGGGTTGAAGGCCACCAAAATTAATTTTTGGAGGCACTGTAGGAGATCTAACCAACTACAACATCACTCACTAGTGAAAATAACAATGAGTATTATAGGAATTTTAAATTCAACATGGATACTGTAGAAGCATGTAATTTACTAAAATTATTATTTTAGCTCTATAGACTTTATTACCATTTTTATTATATCATAGTGGACCAACTATGTGGATCTTGGTATTATAGAAACATGGATTATTATAGAACCACATTGATTTTAAATCTCATTTTTATTTAGGGTTTGTGATACTATGTGTGTACCCTATAATTTTCTCTTGGATTTTGTGAAATTGTTCTGTCTCTATGTGGATGTATGGATTATTCCCAAATCACATAAATATATGTGTTCACATTCTTATTCTTATTATTATTTTTTCTTTTTCCCCAGTTTTATATCATTTTTTTAATCAACTATCATTGGTTCTCCTAGTTTTTTCACAATAACTGGTATCAAATATTGAGTTTGAAAGGCTGAGGATGAATTTCTCAAGTTGAATGATGGATATAAAAGAAGGAAATATAGAAACTGATCATTTTGATGGACTTAACTTTAGTTTTTGGAGAATAAATAATAAGGATTATCTTTATTAGAAAAAGACATAATTTCCAATTCTAGGTGTTAAACCAATCAATATGATCAAGAAAAAGTGTGAGTTACTAGATTGGTAGGTTTGAGAAGTTGTGCACCTGACATTGAAAAGGAATGTGGAATTCAACATCAGATTAGAGACTATAATGTCTAGGATGATGAAAGTGCCCACAAACTTATATAAGAAGTATTCCATGATGAAAAAATCATACCCAATTCTATGGTTATTCAATATAAATATGATCTAAGAGAATATTTTTTCTAACCATATTAATTAATCAAACACCATCACAAGTCATTTGATATCAGTGGGAATTATGCTAGATGATGGGGTATGTGAAATGGTGTTACTATCTTCATTACCTGATAGTTAGGGAGATACTATAACAACCATGAGTAGTTATTTGGGGAATAACAAGTTAAATTTTAATGACATGATATATCTAATCCTCAATGAGGATATTTAGATAATGGAGTTGAGAATATTCTCTGGTTCTTATATGAACATGGAAGGAAAAGGTAGATAAATATAGTGGGATAGTCATAGAGTATTATCAAAATTAATAGGAAAGAGTTATGGCAAGGTAAAGGGTCCTGTTCTTATCTACTGAGGTTTTCAGAAGAAAGGAAACATCAAGAAGGAGTGTAGAGAAAAAAAATAAGGCACCTACAAGAAATTTAGTAAACACAGAAGCTAAAGGAACTGATGATTTTTTTTGTTGAGTGTGGATAACCCTAGAGTCTTGGATTTTATACTCAAGGGAATTATTATATTCCACATAAAATAATGAATTCTTGAATAACCATGTTTCTAATTTTTTTGGCCAGGTATATCTTGCTAATGATAAACCCTTATAGATTGTTGGAAAGGTTGATTCATGGATCAAAACTAACAATGGGATCTTGCTCATTTTGGAGAATGTGTGATATATTCCTGGATTGATAATGAATCTTATTTCTATTTTGAAACTTTATGACGTAGGATCTGACACCTTGTTTTCTAGTGGTGAATGGAAAATTACCAAGGGATATATGGTATAGCTCATAGAGTGTTGAATAAAACCCTATACAATATAACATAAAATTTCATTAACATGGTTTGAACGAAAATTTATTCTAGGGATTCACAACTTTGACATTATAGGTTATGAAACATGAGTGATAAGGGGTTGTGTGCACTAGCAATGAAAGGTATTATAATGGAGATTAAATTAGTGTAAGTTATCCTATGTGAAGATTGTATATTTCGAAATAATAAGAAGGTATATTTTATAAAAGGTGTAAGAACACTAAAGGCCAAAAATATTGAAATGGTGCACATTGATGTTTGAGGGCCCATACCAATACATTACCTTGGAGGTTCACTATATTATTTGAAATTTATTGATGAATCAAAAAGGAAGGAATGTAATTAATTTTAGAAAATAAAATAAAATATATTCAATATGTTATCGAAGTGGAAGACTATATAGGAAAATGAGTCATTATTAAAGTTAAAATGTTTGAGGTTTAATAATGGAGGAGTGTATGATAATAAAGAGTTTATATAATTATGTTCCAATAATGGAATTTAGTGGGAGAATAATTTTCTTGGTACACCACACTAGATAAGTGTGGCTAATAGGATGAATAAGACATTGAATGAACAGACCAAGAGTATGAGGATATTCTCTGGGTTATCCAAGACTTTTTGGGTAGAGGTAATGAACATGGATTCATATCTCATAAATAAGAGTATATCTATACCAATGGTATAATATCCAACTAAGGATCTATGCTCAGGAAAATAGGTAATACTCTATCATTTATGAATCTTTAGTTTTTTGGAATTGGTACATGTAGAGGTTTAATAGAGGTAAAATCTTGATTCTAAGTCCAAATCATATTTATTTTTTGTATATTTTTCGGAGGAGTTTTTATATCACTTCTGGGATTATTAGAATAATAATATAATTATAAGTTATAATGTGATATAAAATGAAGGTGTCATATACAAGGACTGTCATGCAGTTGAAGCTGATAGTTGGAATAAACAACCATACTTTCCAGAGAAAATGGAGCTTGAAGGTTCTCCTAATCATGCTCCAACATAATGATTGGATCCTACTCCTAAAGTGGATTTAATGAGATCAAAAATGGTGAGGATACCTGGTTATAGGTATTTATAATTCATACACTATTTGTTATTGACTAATAGTGGAGATCCAGAATGATTTAAAGAGGTAAAGTAGTTAAACGAGTTAAGCATACAGGAGTTGGCTATGATGGAGGAGATTTATTAATTACATCCTAATAATACTTGGGAGATGAATCCTTTTCTATAAGGGAAAATAGGATTACATAAAAAATGGGTCTATCAGATCAAGGAATAACATGATGGTAAGAGGAGGTATAAGGAAAGCCTAAAAGGATTTCAATAGAAGGAAGGTGTGGATTTCATTGATATTTTATCATATGTAGTAAATATTACCCCAATTAGGATGGTTCTTATTATTTTTGTGTTAGGGTATTTTTATCCTGAGAAAATTGATGTGAATAATTATTTCCTTTATGGATATCTATAGGAATACTTCTATATGGTGCAACCAAATGGATTTTCTGTTCCATAAAAGAACGACCTGGTGTGAAAACTGTAGAAAATTTTATATGTGTTGAAGCAGGAATCCAAATAATAGGAAAATATGTTTAATGAATTCATGAGTAAAAATTAATAAAAATGGTGTGAAATGGATCAATGGTACTATTTCAAGTATTTTTGTGATGGATACATTATATTTCTTCTATATATAGATGAAATTATCATTATATGATCCTGATTTTGAAGGATTGACAATCTAAAAAGGTATATGGTTAAAGAGTTTGGGATGAAAGATATTAAAGAAGATACCAAAATTCTAGGGATGATGATTAAGAGAGATCATATAGATGGAACCTTGATGTTATTGAATACTGACTACATTTGAAAGGGTTTTATCATATTTAGTATGTTGAACGAAAATCCAGTTTCTATTCCCCAGGAAAGAAATTTTATGTTGCGGAAGGAGTAATAAAAAAAGACAACAAAATAGGATGAGTACATGGTAAAGGTTCCTTATGCATCAGTTTTTGGAAGCTTGATGTATTCCATGGTTTTTACCGAACCTGATATTTCACATGTAGTGGTAGTTGTGAGAAGATATATGGATAAACCTAAAAAGAAATATTGGGAATCAATAAAATAAATACTGAGGCATTTTAAGGGGAATAAAGAATTATCTCAATGCTTTTGGAAATTAAATTCATTATAGAGGTACATGAATGTTGATCTTAGAGGTTAAATTGATATTATAAGGATTGCCACAAATTATGTATTTACTCGTGGATTAACAATGGTAAGTTTTATATCTTAATTAAAGAATGTGGTGGAACTATCAACCAAAGAGGCATATTATATGGATGTAACATAAAATTATAAGGAGATGGTTTGGCTTGAAATTTTCATAGAATCAAATGGATACACTAATAGGGGGTGAATCAGTGCATGCTAACTTTTACAATTTTTTTTGAATTATAAACTAACCCCTATGACTGGTTAGGTTTTTTTCTATCCCTTTAATAATAAAACTCAATATTGGATGGTAAATCTATAAAATAAATAAGGGTAAGGCACACATAAGTTTTTATAGGGTTTAACCTCAATGTGAGAACCTAATCCTTTCTGCATCCAGTTGTTATCTTGCACAATATATTTTCCAATAATATCTTGTTATCAATACAATTTTTTGGGTTAGTTGTTATCTCGAGACCTGTTATTTCTATAAAAAAACCACCCCACATGGGTTCTGTTATCTCCTAAAAGTTACAATAAAAACAAAAAACATCATAGGAGAGAGATCTTCTTTAAAATTTAGGTTTCTTAAGAAATAAATAAGATATATTTCTATTTGATCCAAAAAAATAACACCCAGAGAATAAAACTCACTTTATTCAAGAGTATCCACTTTAGAATCTACTTAGTGAACAAAGTATAAAGAAATCAGTCTACTTAACTCACTACATGAAAAAACTTAAAGGTTTGCTTCTTCTTCTTCTTCTATTATACTCAATATTGTAAGCTTAGGTAAATATATTTTTATTATGGTTTAAATTGACCTTAAGAACTTGAATGTCTTATCCTTCTCTTCTTATCTTTCCCGCATTGTCACGCACATTCCATAGTGCACGACAACTCTATATTTTTATTTATCTCATTCACTCAATATTAAATAGCCTTAATATTTTTCAAAACCTCTATATTCAATAGAATTAAATTACTTATTTCATTTTCATTATCTAAAAATATAATTTTGAGAAGAATTTTTATGCCACTATCCAAAATAATAAATATAAAATAGTTATTTTTAGTTCCACAAGATTTTATATGGATAACTCACTAACTCCTTCATATGGGATTTCTTCCCATGTTCTCATGAAATGTTCCAAAAATTTCCCCATTCTATTAGACTTATTATAAAAATGGCTTCAATATTCTCAATAGACTCAATGAAAATCATTTTAATTTCTACATTTACAAATTATCAATTGAACTTCACTCACAACATGAAGGATATCTCATGCCCTAACTTATCATGTAGCCTTGAATTAAAAATATCCGAGACTTTAAAAATAACTCAAATTCAATCAATTCATTATTTTAAAGTGATTATGGCGATGATGATAAATAAATAATCATCACATTTAACATCTACATTATTCTTGAAAACTAACCTTATTTCATTTTTAGTTCTTCTCAATATGTTATTCTCATTAATAATGTTGTTTTTCATGATGTGATAATCATGGAAACTTCATAGTGCTTGGATCATAAATGATTTTTGATGTTTTGATATATGAATATTGGTTCTAGAATCATATTGTTTAAGAAAACACAATTATAGAAATTCATAATTTCATCTTGAATAAATCTCAATTTATTTATAATTGAAAATATCACACATGGCTTAAAAATATATTACACACAACAAAAAGTTTTACATGTAGACTGAGATATCTTACACATTTCTTAAAACATCATAAGTGTAGATTAATATCATATAGGCATTAAATATGTGACACCCAACTTAAAGTCTTATATACATATTGAAATATCATACATGCAGTATAAAAGTCAAACACAATTATCAAATAAACCATTACATCCAAGAATTATCCATATTTTCATCTCCAGCTTCCAAAGTAATACTCCCAACTTATAAAATTCATATGATGGATCTTATCAAAGTCTTACATAGTGATTCTAAAAAATAATACACAATATGAAATTTCCAATTTTATGTTTTTCTTCCAAAAATTACATATTCCTCAAAATAAGATCAAAATTTCTTCATACCACTTCAACATCATCTCAATCACCAAGAATCAACTCAAAAACACTTCAAGAATTTTGTTGACAACCAATAAAACAATCAACCTGACTTCAACAATTCCTACAAGTCATATGGTTCTTCAATCTCCCCATTTGGAATCATCATCAACATGTTTTGAACTCTTTATCAAGCTACTAAAACTCATCACTTCTTTTAATAAACTCACTAAAGAATCATTAAACCGTAGCCTATATCAAATTAGATTCATCTTGACACCACAATGTAGTATAATGTAGTATTTTTGAGATAATTATATCCCTTGGTGATAAGAATATTTAGTCTAAGTGATTCAAATATTTTTTATTTATAATATCTTTTAACTCATAAAAAATTATCCCCATTTTTGTAATAACCAAAACCCAGGATAATGAAATAAGTTCACACTCTTCCTTTGAAAATATTCTCCCTATTTGATAAATAAGTAAGAATAGTGTCACTTTTATATCCCCATTTAAAAACATAATCCAAATCTTTGCTGGGGTTACTTCTATGCATTTTTAAGTGAAAAAGGAGTGTTGTACATGAAGTTTAAACATTATATCAAAGAACCTCCCATTTGGAGATTCTTTCATAAAAATATATCCCTAACTTGTTCTTTGGTTCCAATATACTAAATATGTGCATCAACTTCTTAAACCTTCTCTTTGATATAATGATATATAAGATCAACATGATTTAATCTAGAGTGTAGAACTAGATTCTTGGAAAGATATATAGAACTTTCATTTCCATAGGCAATGAATAGTGTCTTATCAACCTTAATTCTAAAGTCATCTATTTGAATCTAAATCTATATCATATGAGTACAAGAATGTGTACATGTTATGTACTAGGATTCAACTATGCTCAATGCTGCTAAAATTTTCTTATTGCTATATCATACCACATAGATTTTACCATGGATGAATGTTCCACCTGAAGTGGACTTACTATAAACACAATACTCTAAATATTCAGCATTTATAAATCCCTTTAAAGTTAAATTTGAACTATTTCTATATATTAGGATTAATATTAGTTTATTACTAATGTATCTTGGGATTCTCTTGGCTGTTAACATGTGATATTCCTTGGGATCACTTTTAAATTTGAAACACAATGTCATATAAAATACTATATTAGGTCTAATGTTTATCAAGTAGATAGGTTTTATAATAATTTTTCTATATTCCCTTTGATTCACACAATTTCCATCCTCATATTTGGTCATTTTAGTTCCAATATCTAGATGGGTGGAAGTTATTTTTTAATTCCTTCATCCCAAACCTCTTCTATAATTATATAGAGTATTTTTCTTTGGATAAAAAAATATAATCAATCCCTTAAATGATTTAAAATCCTAGAAAATATGATATATCACCCAACATAGAAATCTCAAAATGAATATTCATTTCCTCTACAAATTCTTCTCAAATATACAAACTTTCACTTTTAAAAATCATGTCTTCAACATATACTATGAAAATGAGAGCACCTATGGATAGATCCTTCACATGGTACTATCAACTTTTACTTTAAAAAAACAAATGTTTCTCAAGAAGCCCTAAATATTGGCATACTAGGATATAGAGTCTATATTTAATATATATAATGATTTCTTAATATTTAAAACCATGATCCCATCAGTATCAAGGATAAAAACCTCAAGTTTTTGTAAATCTCTTATTATAACTCATCATTATGAAAATAATATTTCACATCCATTTGGTAGATCTTATAATTCTTGTGAGTTGGAACTTATAAGAATAAACTTATGGTATCAAGTCTTTTAATTTGTGAAAAGTATTCATCAAATTAAACTCCATCCATCTGAGAACACCCCTTGTAAAATAGACTTGCCTTATTCATTGTGACTTCACATTTCTCATTTAGTTTATTTATGAAAACTCACTCAGTGACTGTAATGTTTTTGTTATTAGGACTTGATACCAACTCCCAATTAGAATTCATATATGTGTTATAAATTACCTCATTCATATAAGCAATCCATTATTTATGTTCAACTATCTCAGAGATAATTTGAGGTTTAACTTGAGAGATAAGGGCAGATTAGTCCTTGAATCTTAACCTTATTCTTATTTAAACATGTACATATTTTTGGCTAATAATATTCTCATAATAAACATGTTTATTTAGAGTTGGATGCCTCTATATGTGATCCCCATATTATTATTCACCAATTTTCACATATGAGTAATATCAATCATAAATTTCTCATTTCCATCCTATTATCAAATATGTTTTTTAGAAATATAAATGTTTCTAGATCCATAAATATTATCTTCTGGAATAATAAAAACATATATTTTTTTTATGATTTTAAATAATTTTAAAATATAAAAACTCCACCATCATGTGTTTATTTTTCCCTAGAATTTGTACCAACTCCCTTAGAAAAATATCCTAAAAGGTTCCTTCATCATATTTTTAATTTCTTTAAACTTTCCCAAATTAATGTTATTTATATTCATGTAACAAGGGATTATAAATAATTTTAAGTATTTTATAGTTTTATTTTTGTGGCACCACATATCATATAATTTTTTTGTCACAAGTCTCAATAAAAATCTATTCTGAATGTGCAAAAAAATTCACATAACTTATCTCAAAAAGAAATACGGAAGCTTATTTTCAGCTAGTATGGTTCATCCCATGTTTACAATACTACTATTTTTCCTCTCAGAAAAACCATTTTTTTGAAGAGTGTATGGTGTACTATATTGATATTACATTCTTTTTTAAGTATCTCTCAAATAAATTACACATGTATTCTTTTCCATTATCATATTTCACCCTTTTGATGTGAACACCAAGCTCCTTTTCAGCTTTCCTTTTGAATATTTTAAACATATAAATGATCTTTGATTTATGATTCATAAAGAGAATATTATTCATATAGGTATAATCATAAATATAAGTAATGGAATAAAGATCACACTTGGTAGAAGTTTCCCTCATTTCACTACACATATATGAATATATAAGTTCCAATGGTCTAGTGGATTGAATATACACTTTCTTAGGTGTCCCTTGAACCATATTATATTTTAGGTATGTGTTATAAACTAATTATCTATACCTTTTTTACTTTGTGAGTGTCTCCCACAAACTCAGGTTTTTAAATATTTCTCATTATTTTCTATCCAATATAGAAATGTCTTTTATTCCATAAATCATTCTCATCTTCGGTACTCATTTAGAATGAATTGGATGAGTCACTAATTTGAAACAAGTACCCACTTGTTATTTCACCTCTTGTAACGAATCTTCCATATTTTTAACTATTTACGATTCATGATTTATTTTGAAAAAAACATCATTTCCTTTTTTACACAATTGACTAACACTAAAAAAATTGTTTTTATGTCCTTCCAAAAATAACACATTTTTGGATTTGAGTCCTTTTGAATAAAAATCTATAGTTACAATACCTTTTATTCTCAAGGAGCTATCATTGCTGAATGTAACTACTTATCCTTCATGATATTACATATCTTTCATGATTTTGGAGTCTCTAGTCATGTGTGAAGAACATCCACTATTAAGGATCCATTGTATTCCTCTCTTTCTTACCTTTAGTTTCATTTTCACTATGAATGGATTTATTGATTATTCTTATATAATTATTTCCACTTTTATTTTTATGAGAACTAACCATGGATAGTTTTCATGCACTTCTCAAAAAATTCCCTCCTTTTCACATATTCCATAGATTTCTTATAGACTTTCAAACCTATTCCGAGTAAGGAGACCTGTATAAATTTTGTTCATAGCCTCCTTCTTTGGTGATTCATTCTTTTTCACTTTAGTGTTTCTCCCCCTTGATTCATTAATTCTTCTTAGAAAGTAAATATTATTAAAACATGTGTAATATGTGTGAAAAAAATAACTCACTATAGAAGAGCTAATATTTACAATAGCTTATTCATGACTGTTAAGTAGAACTTCCATGAAATATTGAAAATCCAATAACTATTGAGTTATTAATGGAGATTTAGATAAAAATACTAATTATTAATTATTAATGATCTTTTTTAATAAATTTATTATAATTTTTTTTGTGTTTTTAACAACCTCCACCAATAAACCCCTGAATTCCCAATCTCAACCCCTTCTTCCCTTCCCCTCATTCTTAGCTTGACCGTGCCCGCCCCCTCCCCTCGATGACGCTTCCCTCACCTCGATGATGATGCCCACCCTCCCCTTGATGGTGCTTCCCTAACCTTTATGTTGTAGCCCTCCACTCACCTAGATCACAACCTTAGAGTTTCCCTCCTCTCCCCTCAATCCAAACCCTAAGTCACTACAATGACTTATCCTCCCCTCAATCTTACCCTAGAAAATATATTTTTTTCTTGTTATTATTAACTATTTTATATATATATTTCTATTATCAATTCATTATGTCAAAATATGATCTTCTATTTATGCTTATGTATACCTAAATCCATAAATTATGTTTTCATGATATTCATTCTGTTTATATGAATCATCAAATTCAGTTTTATATTTCACTACTTATGTATTAATTCACTGATTGTAATATTTATTTTTATTCCTAGATATTTAGAATTGGATTTGGATATTTTAATCATTCTTTGATTTTTTTGTGAAGTTTATTAATTTTTTTAACCCAATAGGATCCCTATTTTATTTATTTAGGGTTTTTAATTTTTTTTATTAAAAAAAAAAACAGAATCTAAAATTTTAGTGTTACTTGTTACCAAATATTTTATGTTGTACATTATATTTGTGAAAGAGTGCATATACCATGAGAAATATTTTAACATAAAATTAGTTTTATTAATTCATTAATTTATTTTAAATAATAACCAAATCAACTATATTATATCTTTTATTTCATTGACGAGTATGAATTTTTTCAAAGTGTAAAAAATATTAGGTGTGTGGGTGTGATTGTATCATGATTCAATCTACTTATTTATTCTCACATATATTTTTTTAGTTTCCAATAGATGTTAAATATTAAATTTCACTATAGTTCACAATATATTATGATTTTATATTTTTATTTTTAGTTTCATAAGGGTGTTTTATTAATAATATGTTATATTTGAAGCATGATTTCATTTCACTAATACATTGTATGATTTTTATAGTTATTTTTAAATAGTATATAATTGGATAAAATTTGTATTAATTTACCTTGAAATATACCTCAATATCTTAAAGGGTTAGAGAAATTTTTATAATTTTAGATTTAAATTGAATCTGTCAATGAGAGAATTAAATATCCAGACCCTACTTGTAATTTCAGACGATGGTTGAAAATATTTAAAGTGTATAAACACTAGATATTGAAACACTTTCCTATTATATATGTGTGGTGGATTTTACATGATGAATAAAATATTATATAAATTTAGATCATTGTTAAACATAATAATCATTAAGTTACTACCCTAATAGTAGAGAATGAAATTAAAAACTTAATTATTGATGCTTTTGGAATAATGACATAAAAAGATGAGGATCATAACATGTTAATAGATTCTTATGTTTATTGTTTATAGAATAATACAGTGGGTAACCTAAATAAGAAATCAAATGAGTTTTATAAACTCGTAGAATATGGAAATTAAGATTTGTATGAGGGGTGTAAAAAATATTCAAAGTTTTCCTTTATACTCAAATTATACCATATTAAGTGTTTATATAGAATTATAAATAAATAAATTTCCATAATATTAGAGTTACTGCATGATGATTTGGGTAATACTAAAATTCTTGAATCATTTATTGAGATGTAGAAAGTTATTAACAAGTTGAATATAAATTATATGAAGATACATGCATATACCAATGATTATATATTATGTTGGGGGGAAAATTTAGATAGATAATAGTGTAAAATATATCATACTTGTAGATAAAAACCAATGAATAATGATGCAAGGATGAATGTATGAGCTACTATAAATTAAAAAATAAATAAAAATCCCATGAAAGTTTTATGTTACTTTGTTCTGAAACATTGATTAAAAGTACTATTCATATTATTTAAAACCATATAGAAGATGATGCAGAATTCTATAGAAAACAATAGTGATGGGTTTATGCATTATCCAAGAGATTTATCAGCATGGAAATATTTTGATTATTTATATTCAAATTTCTCTACAAACCCTAGGAATGTGAGTTTAGGATTCATTATTGATATATTTAATCCATTTAGGACTTTAAGTACCTATTATAACATATGGAAAATTATTTTTATCCCTTACAATATGCCTCCATGGATGTGTATGAAATAAAATTATTTTATTATTTCAATGATTATTCCAGGAAATAAAATTACTAGAAATGGTATTGATGTATAGTTTTGTCCTCTTATAAAATAATTGAAATAGTTATGGGAAAATATTATGGATAAATTTTATGCATCAACTAAAAAAATATTTAAAATACTTACTTCTATCATATGGATCATTGGTGACTTTCTAGGACTTCAGAATTTTTCTGGTTGGAATTGTCATAATGGCCTAACATCCCATTTTGTAAGATTTAAACTATAAAATACTTCCATATATTATAAAATGTTTTCTTAAGTTTAATCATTTATTATTTGATGTATCTCATAGATTTTTATTTAATAATTCATGATTTGATGGAAAAATTGATTTGAGGTCCCCAACAATTTTTTTATTTGGGTCAATTTTTTTGACACAGTTACCAGATTTTGATGCATAATTTGGTAAATACTATCAATTAACCAATGGTGAAAAAATAGTTCATACCACATTAATTAGATTTGGAAAAAAAATTGGAAGAAAAAAAAATATTTTCAAAACTTCTTTATTGGGAACTGTAGATGTTACATCATAATATTGATGTTATACACATTAAGAAGAATTTGTTTGATAATGTTATTTTTAAAATACTTAATGAGTGGGAAAAAATAAAGTATTATCTTAATGAATGTAAGGAATTTTAAGAAATTAATATATTGAATGGTCTATGGTAAAATGATAATGGTAAGTATCTTGAAACATTTTTTTAGTGGAAACCCCTGAAAAAGATGTATTCCTTTGAAGAATTGAAAATGTGAAAGTACCAAATGGATATTCTAGTAATATTTCATGATTTTTTACCTAAAATAACATAAGGTACATTTACCTATGACTCACATATTTTTATATATTAGCCGTTGCCATTGGTATTTCATAATTTGTTACCTGATAGAATAACAACATTCATAATTGAGTTTTTAATGTTCTTCAAAAAAATCAGTGATAAAATTTTAAACCCTGAAGATATTGAAAATTATAAGAAAGAATTGTAAGGTCAAATTCTCACCTAGAGGTGATATTCCCCAATAATTTTCCCTATGATGATTCATTTGATAATGAATTTGGTAGAGGTAGCTAAATTTGGGGGAACTGTAAAATATAAATGGTTGTATCCCATAGATAGGAATTGCATTTTTAAATTTTCATCACTATTGAATTATGATTTTACAACTTGTAACATATAGGTTTATTATGTGTTTTTTAATTTTCTACCTTGGTTATTTGAAGTCTTATGTAAAGAAAAAAGATCAATTTCAAGGCTTTATTTCTAAATGTTACTTGGTCAAAGAGTGTCTCACATTCTGTTCAAGGTATTTAGATGGTATTAAGATAAGATCAAATTGAGTTATACATGCTACCAATAACTTAAAATTATAATCATACCTTCAGTAAATAAAAAATAATTGCAATTTTAGGTCATACAATTAGAAATAGATATTAATTTTCAAAAACTCATTTGTATTTGATACAAGAATAAATATTTTTGTGAAAAAATAGTGACATCACAAGAAATTTTATTGAAGAATTGAAGTCACAAAAAAAAAAGATTAATTTAGTTTCAAAGTGGATATAAGAAAGAAATAAAAAAATATGTGAACAAATATATTATTGATTGGATTGCACATAATGTAATTTTACAACCAGTTTAATATTTATAATATTTTGATAATTAACTTTTATAAATATAAATATTTTTCATATATTTTTATTGATCATGAACACTGGTAATTGAGATGAACTTTCTGATGAATTGAAATATTTATCTTGATATCCTTTAAATTAGTCTAAGATATTAAATGCCTATAATATTTATGGTTTCATGTTTCATACTGATTTTCATGAAGAAGGTTTAAAAAAAAATAGTGAAATATTTACAAAATTCATAGAGTTGGAATATTATGGAGTGATTATTGAAATTATCAAATTAAATTATCATAGACACTTTTTTGTTATGTTATTCAAATGAAAGTGAGTATATTTTTATAGAGGAATAAATAAATATTCTTTACTGTTAGATTATATATGCTTAAATCATTTAATTGATAATGGCGAGCATGAAAAACATGATTTATATATTTTGGATTCATATACTAAAATGGTATATTACATTGATGATGGAATCTATGAGGGGTAGAATGTTGTATTCCATGTGAAACTAAGAGATTTTTATGATATGGGTGATGAAATTAAAGAATGGTTTACTGATAGTAAACCCTATCAATAGGAGGCAATTGATCTATTTATCCATGATGACATCGAAACTATCAGCCTTGAAAGATATTTTGAATATGAGGTCAACATGTTAATAGTCGATAATGATAATCAATTATGAATGAAACTATTGTATATTCAATCTTACATGAATTTAATAAATATGTTTTTGTTTACTGTTATAAAATAGTGATTCCTTTTTAATATATTTTCTATCACATATATTTGTTTCACTTTCATTTCACAAATATTGATATTCAATACAGTTTGCAATAGTTATGATTGAAAATCATGAATTCATCATTGAATGTTTATGGTATGGATGTTAAAATAATTTCTTATATTCCTTTAATGAGTATAAAATAATGGTATGAGGGTTAAATAAAAAGTCCTAGATTATTTATTTATATAATAATATTGAAATTTTGATAAAATAAACTAGTAGTTTTGAGAATCAATTAACTGTTTAAATAGCTGCAAATTATTAAAGATTTTTATATTTGTAATTTTAAAATTTTATTATTGTCTTGTATCACTTTCATATTTTGTAACTAATTTACTATTGATTATGTTTTAAGAAAAATTCTGAGGACTAAAAGGTATGCTGATCTTAGTTAGTCTATATAGCCAGATGAACTACACTCCCCATTACATATAATGATTGGAGGCATGTTACAATCAACAGGAGGAATGATATCTTCAATAATAAAATAAAGGTAAATAAAAATAAATATTGATAAATAGTTTATTAATTTTATGTTACTATAAATATTATTGTTCTAATAATTTTTAAAACTCTTATTTATAGGTGGTTTTTTTTGTGGTAGATGATTCCATTATGGTCCAGTGGATATTGTAGACCAAAGTACATGAGTATAATTTACACATGATAGCTTAAGATGAGAATATTAATGTAGTCAGGGATTCTTTGACTACTTTATTTTAGGGCATGTCAGGGAGTATTCCCAAGGATATTTCATCCATGATATGAAATTCTCGATAGGTGTAATCATTTCTTATTTATATTTTGTTTTTATTATTGTTTAATATAATATAATTTATATCTTTAAATTTTATAATTGTTGGTATTGGGGGATATAAGTCATCAGGATGAGGAGAATATATCATCTCGAGGCAACCATAGTGATGCAAATTCATTGCATGGCGGCCTTTGATATATTATTTATTATTATGCCAATGAATCACATATTATTATGAAATTTTATGTAATGATGGGTTGTTTTAATACCCATTTGACTGATTTAATATTTTTCATGTGTATGTAAGTCAAGACCCATACATTATAAATGATATTTGTTTCCTGAATGAATACGTGTTATATTATATTGTATAGTACTATATAGATAAAACATAGAGAAAAAACAACACTTTATTTCATTAATGTAGATCCTTAAATTATTAAAAAACTAAACCCATGAAAATTCCAAATATTACAATATAATTGAAAAAAGAAAATAAAAAAACAATAATGGGAAATTTTGGATCATCTTGATTTGCTAGAATCATCACCCCCAAAAACAACACAATGGAAAAGAAACAGAATATTAGTAAACCAATCAAAATTTAAGAAAAGGAAAATATAATAAATTGGTAGTAATTACAATAATTGATTCATAATGGAATTAAGAGGTATTTATAAGAGGTAATATTTCTATTGGAATAGTAGTGTGGCTGTTGAAGTAGTAACCTGACTGTTAGGAATAGTAACCTGACCATTGAAATGGTAATTTGGAATCAAAATAATAAAATGTAATAAAAATTATATTTATCATGATTGATTTAATAAAATATAAATATTTTAATTCCATAAAATAAACACCAAGATTAAAAACTCAAATAAATTATAATCACTTTTTAAATAAATTGTATTTTAATGTATTTTATAGAAATCATAATTTTTATGTTAATAATCAAAATTACCCACGTTATAGAATTATTTTGATAAAATATATATCATTTTTACTATCATCATGTTTAAATTTCTAAAGGGTGAAGTTTTGATAAATTTTTGTGAAACTTCAATTTTTACTTGAATAGTAAAAATATCGTTTTTCAAAAACCGCATGTTTTATGACATAATAATAATGTAATATTGACTTAAAAAATGCTAAATCAGTTACATTAGCCCAAAATAAATTTAATAAAATAAATGGGTCATTTAAAAATAATAAACTTAATTTAGAAACCTAAAACGAAATTTCCAAATTCTAAAAGTCTAAAGCATCCTTTTAAATAAACATTTTTTCCATTTTTCTCTTTTTGATTTGATAAAAATGATAAATTAGAATTATAAAGTGATTTAAAGTACTAAAATAATTTTATTTAATTAAAATACACATCATAATTTCAAAAAAATTACCATTTAAAGGTTTACCTTGAATATTATAATTTATTCAATATTTTATCCTAAAAATACCCTTCTCCTCAAGTATAAATTACCCCTCACCACTCCCTTGGAAAACCTCTTAACTTCAATATATAAAAGAAAAATTTCAACCCCAATCCTATATCTCAAACCACTTATCATCCTTAGTTTTGTTCTTTAGAAATTAAACTCCACAATTTCAATGATTTTAGTGCCATAGAAAAGAAGCAACACCAAGAAGATGGTAAGTTTTCGTCAACTTTTCTTATAATTTTCCTATTATATTCCTCCTTTTCTCTATTATTTTGAAAAAATATATTTTAATATTAATTTTAATGTATTTTAACATTACACTAATTGTATAAATCTTCTATAATGATTATATTTATGAAATATTTATATGTAAAAATTCTCTTTCCTCCTCTTTTAATAATTTCCCATCAACAGTTGGTTAACCGCCTATAAGGAAAATTTCATCACTATTCCTATAACCACATTCATGTATGGATAAAAAGTATTATATATAATATATAATTATTTAATTACATGTATTTTATGATTCTGTAATTAATTTTACTTATGTATAAATGACCTTGAACAAAAATAGCAAAATCAAAACAAGACATGATATTTTAAGGAATATATGATATCAAAACATTTCAATATTAAAAATGGTAATTAAGAAATATAATCGAATTATTATTATTGATAAATAGTTAAAAAATAACATAATTCACTTTTGGATCCATATTTTAATAAACCTATGTTTATTATACAAGTGGAAGAACAACGACGAAATAAATCGAGATTTATAATAAGTGGACTCTCAAACCCAACTCTTTCCTTTGAGTTATATCTCATTTAAAATTGATTTTAGTTTGTAAATTTCTCTAATATCATAAATATAAACTTTATATATTCTTTCCCTTTTATTATGGGGATATACATGTTTCTAGCATGTCAAAATGGTCTGAAAGCTGATTATAAATATTTTTCAAAAAGGATTTTATTTTTATAAAAAATATCTTAACCCCTATTGAGTTATTTATTAATCAAATAAAAATGATATTTTATTCACAAATATTACTTCCCTTATTCATTTTGGAACCCAAAAGGTTATTCATGAAGTATTATTTATGAAACCTTCATGAAATCCATTCCTTTCCATGGGTTTATTTTATAACAACGATTGTTATAAGATATATCCCCATGTTTCAAGCATGATTATGATTATTTTATGATGTGATGAGTGGGAAAAAAATTATATATACCATTAATTAATTAGGTAATGTGATGTATCTCATTATATTATGTGTATTATGCATGAACATGATGCTAGATTTTTTTACAATTATGATGTTACGATTTATTCATATATTCTATGCATGAACATGATGATAGATTTTTTCACAACTATGTTTAGTATTTGACCACTATGTTATAGTGTTTCATTATTATTAATATGAATCATTACAATCATTTTAAAATGATTCCCTCATGCTTATGATATGATGATGATGATTATGATCACCCATGTATTATTGATTCATGTATCTCATTCCTTCTATATTATCCCCCCTTACTAGGATTTTATTTCCCTCCTTTATTTGATGTATATATTTGGGTGAATATATGTACTAAGGATAATATGAGGTCTTTTAGAATAATTATGATTAAGAATTGAAATAATTTTTATGTTTTATCTATAAGTGATGTATAAAGCTAATTTTCCCAGGATACTAAACCTTTTGATCCTTGAAAATATTACTATTATTTTATTTATCTTAAAAATTATGTAATAGTATTGTAGGAAAAATTTGGGTCACTATAGTTGGTATAATAGGAATGGTTTAGTTAATTTGAGAATTAGGACTAGACAATATTAGTAAAAACCCCATAGATATGTTTGATCTTTAAGGGAAACATCATGAAGTTTTGGTAAAGTATAAGAGCATGTGGTTTATGACCAAGAACATCCCTATTTAGATAATAAATGTTGACGTGGATCTGGGATAAATATACCTAGGGTAAATAAACCCAAAAAGGGTGGATTAGTTATTAACTCAATCATCACCTAGTTTAAGACAAAGAGGTCTTACTGTACACTTAGTTTGACACTCTTGGGTGATATGTTTCAATTAATCCCAATCTCTATAAAACCCAACATGAATGATATATAAATTCATTAATTATACATATTAAAAGTTAGAAAAGGATTATATTACATGATCCTAGAAGCATAATTTTAAGAAAAGGATAAACATAGGGATCCCATATGACATGAATTTAGAATTACTTTTCACATGAGAATAAATTATTTATTCATGATTTATTGACTTATGTTTTGTTCAAACTTTTTTTATTTTATAAAATGGTGGGAACTAGGATAAAATATACCAATAACCCATGTGAAGGACAATGTAATGGTTGTATGGATAAGATTCCTAATGAAATGGGAGGAATAGTTCAAAACTTTACGGAAATTATTACCCAATTATCTCATGATATAAAAAATAACCTGAACCATGTGGAACATTCACCTCTAGCCAATAAGAATAAACTATCCATCAAGTCCTTTATACAGAAATGACCATCGATGTTCATTGGGTATTTCGATCCACTTATCATGGAACAGTGGGTGAAATCAATGGAATATATATTTTATATGATCCACTATTTTGAGAAGGAGAAGGTTATTATGGCCATCTATTGTTTAGATGAAGAGGATGATCAATTATGGGATTTGATAAAGAATATAAATCCAAAATATATAATGGAAGAAATGATTGGGAATAATTTAATAAGTTATTTATTAATAAGTATTTCCCTCTAAATCTTTAAACAAATGTGGACAGATAATTCCTAGAGCTTAAGAAAAAGGAGGGTGAATCTATCATAACTTATGTGGAAAATTTCACAAGGATTTCAAGATATGCCTCAGTTTTTTTTATAAAAAATGATGGAAAAATAGATATATTATTTATTGGTTTGAAATCAATCCTCCAAAATGTTCTAGCTATCTGATACTTTGGGATTTATGAAGAGGTAGTTCGATATGCTCTCAGAGTTGAGATTGAGTTTGGATAATAGTCCCATGGATATTTAGTTAAGACGATAATAATGGAATTTCAATCTAGTGGATCAAATGAAAAATGAGGAAAGAATAGCCAACCACCCACTTGACAAAGATATGGGAAGAAGCGTCATGGTAGTTTCCTAAAAGGGACAAGGAAATGTTTCAAGTGTGGGATAGAAGTCCACCAAGCTCATTAATGATGAAGAGACATGAAGAAGATGAGAAATGTGATGGAGTAAAGGAAGGCACCTCCCAATTCACCACCCGTGGTTCAATGCTTCAAATGCAAGGAGAAAGAAAATTATACAATCTAGTTCACTAAGCCATATGCCTTTGAGTAAAATTATCACCGGTAACCACCAAATCCAAAGGAGAAATGGAAATATTATACCATCACAACCATTTAGGTTGAACATGAAATTTAAGTCATAAAAGTTACACTTCCTATTCACTCAATAATAGAAAAAGTTTTATTTCATTATAGTTCTATACATTCCCTTATATCATTCAAGTTTGTTAGATTTATTGAATCATAACCTCGATACTTTGAAGTAGAGATTTACATGAGAATACCAAGTGGTGAGATCATTGAAACCCATGTTTTGGAATATTCTTCTGTTAGTATCTTTGGTAATATTCTTCTATAGAATATCACAATCCTTCCCTTGGTGTAATTTGACACTATAATGGGCATGGACTGGATCCTGTTATATATATCTTACATCAAGTAATATCACGAGTTTTTGTATAGGTACATATTATTTTAATTCCAATATAAACTTTTGGTTTTATCTAGATGTAAGTTACTAAGATGGTTATAGAGGTTTCAGAAGTGTTTAGGCTTGGTTCAGATCCCAGTGTTATGGGTTTTAGAGGAGAATACTAAGGTACATGGTTGGATTTTGGTTAGTGCTAACCATGAAATTTAATTGTGTAATCCTATAAGGTAAGAGAACTAGTTTTTTTAATTATGTGAGAGGTGATGAATGGATATGAGAAACCTTAAATAAATTATATAGGGAATTCACACGATTTATACATGTTTTGTATAACATTATTTCTAGGCCATGCGAGGTGTGGGGTGTGAGATAGTTCCAAACTCATGGTTTAAACATGATTTTTCTAACTATATGCATAAAAAATGTGAGGTGTGGCTCATGGATAGTGAGACATAAAATTTTGGTGCACGGTTTGGAAAATTTTGTGGCCAAACAATCTTCCCCTTTAATTTTTTTTTGATTTTACCATTTCCCCCTCCTTCTTTTTAACCCTTAATCCACCTCTCCCTTCTTCATTATTTCATAGTAGCGGACCGTGGGAGCTATCCATTTCTTCCTCCCTAGTATTTGAGCTATCTCCTCCATCTGAGCTCTATTTCTACAATCGTTCATTGTATTGGATCACTCTCGATAATTCTACCAATCCTCTTTCTACATTTCTTAGTTTATTTCTCTATCTTAGACATTGTTTCCTTGTGATCTTATTTACCTTATTTTCTAGGTGTTTGTATGGTTTCCCATTTTCTCCCATTCTAGCTCAAATCTAAAGATGATACCATACGATGAGTTTTTTACTGGTCTATGGTAGGTGGTTTAGTGATTTTCTCTAAAAGTATAGTTTTTTATATCATTCATCATTTTGCTACATGCTGGACCCTCCATGCATTGACTTAAAATTTTGAAATTCCTTATTAATTGATTATACCATGTTAGTGATACTCCAGTAGACCCTTGAAATTGTTAGAGGTCATTTACCTTGAAGATTTTATAAATTCCTATATGGCCCAACCACCTTCTAAGTGGGATTAGATGTTCTCCCAATTGAAATGGTTAAAATGAATAAAATGGAATGTGAATGGTAATACCATGTCACTTGTACCTTGTAAAATGATGAATTATTCCCATGAATAAATGGGATTAAATAAAAGGTTAAATTTCATAAATACTTCTCTTGGATTAAACTAAATTATTAAATTAAATTCTTGATTATTTTATTAAACCTTATAAATTGGTTGTTGGGGAATGGTTAAGGGAATTTTTGGACACGAAACTTCACGATCTCTTGATGTAGGATGTTGGGCATGGAACTTCTCATCATTTATTGAAAATTTTTGGACAAGAAAATTCGTGCTCCCTTGGTTTAGGATGCTGGAAATTGTGACCCACATCATTGATTGGGATTTTTCATAGATGAAATTTCATATCCCTAGTCAAATGCTTGATATGATGCCCCATATTTAAAATATGAGACCCTTATGATATTGTACAAGGATTCCTTAGTAATATTCCTTAATTCCTCCCCAGTACTTTGATATATTTATATATATACATATGTGATGACACATGTTTAGAGACATTCTAGCTTAGGCAGAAGTTGGTAGAGTTAGATGGGTATCCCTTAGGGACTTGAGTGGACTTGGTTTCAGTTTAATTCAATACTACCTACACACTAGTATTTTTATATTCACATGCTATATAGTATTAGATTTTGTGGTGGTGGATTATTGAGTTTTAATCACACTCTCTTTGGGCCACCAATTAGTACCCAGACAGACTTCACAGATGTGGTTTGGGACAAAGGGAAGATCCCAACTATGGATGCTTGATTATTTATGTACTAGGATAGAGTATGGGAGTATAGGACTTAGTTAGTTCTCATGATGGTATTGGTGTTTAGTTTATGGGTATTTTTGTGTTTTTTTATAGATCATGTATTTTGTATATATTTAATCCTATTCTCTTTACTCACATTTTTATAGCATAATGACATCATCATTTTTTACATGACATAGTCTATAGTTTTTTTTGATTATATATATGTATGGATGATTTACTTCCACTATTTATATTCTACTAATTCTACTAATTTTTATATTATCTACCATTGTGAAACTCTAATAAAGACGGTATAGTATCCCCACCATTCCACCTTAGAACCTCGCTGTTAATCAGTAACCTCTGGTATACGAGAAGGTGTCCTTGAGGCCATATGGACAACCAGATTGATCACTTGTCTATAAACCAGGCCTGGGTCATCAAAAAGTGGAATCAGAGGGTTTTTATTTCCTTTTATTTGTCTTATTATTTTGGTTTGGTAGATAAGATATTGAGACGTTTCATAATTTGGTAATAATCCCGTGTATGGGAGTAGATAACCCATGTACATAGAGAAAAACCAAGTTTCTAGGGATGAGACTTGATGTTATGAATTTATATTGTTATGGTTGTACTAATTCACCATTGGGTGTCACACATAATTTCTAATTATTGTTATGATTATGGATATTATTTTTACCCTTGGAACGATATGGAAAGGGATAAATGTTCATGCCTCATTATAGGGACCTCCAGATTTATCTATCATGCATATTCCATTCCATGTTTGTTACATTAACTACATTTACTGTTACATATCATATGTTCCTTGATATCTATATTTGTAATTTTTACTAATGTTTCTTTCAATAAAAGGATAAAAATAACTGGTTTCTTAAAGTGTCTGCATTAACCTAAACATCATTTTCCTACATAACTTGATTGTGACACTTTAACTGACCAATTATCACATGTTTGATCCATATAACTTTAGTTACATGGGATGAAACATTATTATATTATTATTAAGTAGTTTACAATCATAATTTATAAAGTTTGTGTCTCTATAAATTCATAATTTTAATCCACATAATCATCATATATATACTTAATAGATTCTAAGACTAAATGTAAAGGGGTGGTTGTGGTTACATGACATGCCAATTATAACTTATAAAGATTATGTATTTATAAATTGGGAATATAAACTCATCTAACTAGACCATGATATGTATATATAGAATTGATAAATTCTAATTATTATGGGAAGTGGTTACTATTAAATGGAGATTCCAATTGAAACCTAAAGAGTAATTTCCTATATAACTTGTAATTGACACACCATATTTGAGAGACTCTACTATAAAATAAGGAATCTTGAACTTTGAACAAGACCATACTTATTAGTGGGTAGTTGAGAGCATCTCTTGTGTTACTTTATAATTTTTCTGAGTAATATAGACCTTTCTTTAAGAGCGGGCAGTTGGGTATTGAATATTCTATAGGAAGAATTTGTACCAGTCCTACTTTTTTATCTAAATTCTTTATATTATCAAAACTAGTTTTGAGGAATGCATTTGGAATTGTAGATATATGCCTCCATGATGGACTTAGGTCAAATTCCAGAAAGGTGGAAATGAATTTGCTTCAGAGGCGGTGAGACCTATACCGCTAGTATTACCTCCTAAGATTCCACCTGTAACACCTCTCATTATACCTGATCTCATCAATGATGCTCAATTTAGAGAGGGTTTCTTATGGATAGTGTAGTCCCTACAGGGATCCCCATGAATTTACCCTACTATGGAAGATTTGATTCTAGATTTATAGTAATATGATCCACCTACTTTTTCAGGGGATAGTGGCCCTTAGGCTATTAATTCATGGCTAGAGGCCATTATATATATTTTTTAGCATTTAGAAATTCCTCTATAAGGAGGTTTAGTCTTGCTGTTCACATGATTCATGGTTCTATCAAGATATGGTGGGATGTTATTACCCAGGTAGAGAATCATTGAGATATTGTTTGGATAGATTTTTAGACTCTTTTCTATAATTACTTATATCTGAAAATGACAAGAGTCGAACGAGCTAGAGATACACCTACAATAGGGTTCTATGTTCATCATGTACTATTCAGATCAGTTCAATGAGTTCCAGTGTTGCTCACTAAATATTATGGGTGATATATTTCCATGGGAAATACGGTTTGAGGATGGGATCATATATAACATATGATCTTAGGTTAACATCTTCCATTTGACTACCATTTCTGAGATAGTGAACTAGGACCTCATCATTGAGAAAAATATAATGGAAGCTAAATGTGTAAGGCATTGTGATTTAATACTGAGGTAGGAAAGACTTTCATCTAGTGGTAGGAAGCATCACCTTGATTCTTATCATGGGGGAAGTGGCAGTAAAATGGGAAAAAATTATAGTTATGTAATGTGTTATCAGTGTGGGAATCTAGGTCACATGAATCCCCAATGCAACATGGACCCATTTGAGTGCAGATATTAGGGAAGAATGAGCCATTTTCCTAATTTTTGTAGAAATTTTCCTTCAACACCCAATGATAGGGGTTTTACATCAAAACCACATTCAAGAGCATGATCAGTGACCCCATGCCATATAGGGAGTAGGAGTACTACTAGCCATTCAGGATTGAAGAGGCTATCATGGTCATGGAAGACAAACACAGTATATGAAAAATCAATATATTAGGCTATCTCAGGGTATTTAGGTTTTATAATAGGGCTATGGATAAGGCCTATAACATCCCATTATTGTATTTCAGGTACTTACAATATCTTTACTTATTTTTCTATTTATTTGGGTATGTATTGGGGCTCTAGAGGATGTAGATCACTTGCTGAGGAAAATGACCAAAAGTTTAGGGATGCATGTTTGTTTGAATTAATGGATTATAGGTATAAATGTGTTATGGATTGATAGATACTCCCAAAGTTCAGAGAATTCTTGAGGTGGTTTGGAGTTTTTTGCTGAAAACTACTATTTTTGCTATCTATTGGGAGATTACACATTGTGTAATGGGATTACATGCCATGTATTATTATTTGGTAAGAAGCCACAATCTTAGCACAAAACATGAATGGTTACACACCATTTAAGGATTTCACATCATGTAAATGTTAAATATCAATTTTTAATAAAAAAGTGGTAGGTTTTTCAGCATATATGTACCTCATGGATTACACGATGTGTAAAGGGATTACACGCCATGTAATTATCATGAGTTTGGATTTTAGTGTTCTGTATGGATGATTGTCTATTTATTCATCTACAATATCTTTTTCTCTCATCATAGGAACTCTCCTAGGAGATTTTTAGGACCCCCACTCCATCCGAGTTGCTTTGTTCAGTGATTTATCTTTGTTGCGATTGGGTTGAATCTCTTAGGGTGAGTAATCCTTTATATTTCTTCATTTCCTTTGATCGCGATATAGACTTTGTGTTGCATTATAAGATCCATTATTTTGGGAAGATTATTATTTATGATTATTTCTAGATCCATCATGTGACCTTCCTCCGAAGGCTAACCCTTATATTTGTTGTGGTACGACGTGTTGGTTTCTAAAGGAATAGGTTGTTTCTTCCCTTATGATGAAACTTTCACTAAATTAAATAAATTTTGTGATGTGTAGATTGATCATAGGTCATTTATTATTGTTTATGTTTTATTTCTTGTTAGTGGATCTAGTTTTAGGTATGTGTGCCCCGAGTTTTGATATAGTTGTCTTTGTCTCTAGACTGTGTTAGTGAACTGCATTGCTTCAGTTTTTGATAAATTGTTCAGTAAATGAAATTGAATGATTGAATAATTAGATTTTTGTACGTGGAAATGGGTTTTTGATAAAATATGGTCCCCCTAGTTTTTGTAAATGATAAGGGTTTTTTCACAGCATTGTGAAATGGTTTTCAAAGATTGGTTTTGATGAAAATGGATTGATGAAATTATTTATAAAATAAAGAAAATGGAAATCCTTGGGAACATAGTTGGAAGGTGTAGTGATAGGCCTCATACACTATCAAGGGGTTCAATCATAGGGTGTTTCTCTACTCCCTTGTCCTATTATTCTAGGGACTTATTAGACATGTTGGTGGGAGTTCACTTTCTAGGGAATTCCTAAGATCTATATATTCAATGTATATATCTAGAGTCTTGATGTACATGAAATTATCTATGTTTAGGTATGAGTGTCCAAGCTATCCTAACCTAGTGTGATCCTTAGCATGATGTTACCTGTGATTTGGCTAATTTGGTATCCTTTGTATTGTACTTTTTTGAGTTGTATTACCGTGGACATGATATGATATATGATACAAGATTTAGTTTCATTTTATATATATTATTTGATATATTTATATGGAATTATTTGAAACCAATTTATCTATTTTCTTAGGAAATATAGAAAAAGGGTAAATTAATTTTTTCCCATGCCTTTGATATAAAAATGTTAAAATTTATATAATTCCTTGGTTTTCTTTAAAGTTGAGCATGCTTGGATTTTTGTAAAAAGACTTGTTACGGAACACCTAGATGGTAACCTATTGATCCTTTTAGATCACACCCTATGAACCCCTTAGGTGGTGTATAGAACTTGTTATGTATTTTGATATAGGGAAAGGGAAGGTGCCACAGTGAGGCAGTGAGGTTTTCTATCAGTTGGGTTTGGGTAGTTGGCTGGTGAGATGGTGGGGGTTTTCCCACACTATCACATAGAGACTGTTGAAGTCACTATTTAGTTTTTTTCGTCCTCTATAGTTGGACTTGTCTCTTGAATATTATTTTTCTACCATTTTAGTTGTATCACTTCAATTTTTCTCTATTTTTTATGACATATATATTCATGTTTTCTTTTTCTGTTTCTTTTTTTATATCTATATATATGTCATGTTTTCTACTTTAGTTTGGAAAAAATAATTCTCTCTATTTGTTATCGATTCCTGGGTTCTAGATTCCATCCCATGGGGATCAAGAATTACCTTTAGGTATGAGGAAATTCTGGTCGAGTACCATTTTAAGAGCGTAACCGGGTAGAATTCACAATATTTTAGTATCAAAGGTGTTTTTTCTCAAGATTTTTTTGTCTTGGGATTTTTGGTAGAATGAAGATAATATTTTCAAGACTTGAGAGGTAGGTTGTGGTCAGTTCCTGACCGTCTCTTACTTTGATGAGACTCAAGTTACTATGGGATGTTGGGATGTATATCTCTTGATTTGAGTTCTTGATGTTAATCTCAATTTTTGATTATGGGTTTTTGGTTTGAACTGAGATTTTTTTCTATTGTCTGACCATTTCTTCTATTTTAGTGTGAAATAGTATGACCCCAAGACATCTTCCATGGGTTTCATAGGAGGATGTGGCTAATTATTCTCAAGGGAATCCTCCCATGGATCATAATTTTATCAAGTATTTTATGCGAAAAGTTCACGATGTCGACCAGAATAAACCACAAGTCTAGTAAAAAGTCATTTGGTTACAACCGTGAGCTATAAGAGATATAATTATCCTCATGAGAATTCTTTCATGATAAGACACCTTCCCTTAAGGGTATGGATGAACCTTAAGAGGTAGATGACTGGCTTGAAAAAATTGATTAGATTTTTGACTTCTTAGATACACCTAAGAGTATCAAGGTAAAGTGAATGGTGTTCAGACTTGAGGTTCCCAGCAAGCGATAATGGGATTCCATTATATTGGTGGATAGGAACATTGGTTTGTACTAGAAGGGTTTGAAGACTCTCTTCTTCTAGAAGTTTTTCCAGAGTCATCAATGATGGAGAAGTGTCTGGAGTTACTCTCTTTGCAACATGATGAGCATTTGGTGTTGGCATACACCAATCAGTTTACTGATTTGGTTTTTTTTTCACTGGAGGTAGTAAATAACTAATAGCTAAAAGCTCAAAAGTAATTGTAGGGTTTGTGACTGGATATCATATTAAAATTATTTATACTGAATATTTTGACCTATGTAGAGATAGTGGACAGGTCTATAATGGTATAGATGAATATGACAGGCAAGGTTGGATATTCTACCCCTTTTATTCCACCTAGTGGAAACTTTAGTGGTGCGTTAAGAAAAAGGGTAAGCAGAAAGATCATCACAAGAGTGGTGGGGGTGGTTCTCAGTCATAGGCCTCCTCTAAACCTTCAGTTATAGCTAGTATTGTACCTATAACTTGCTATCAATTTGGTAATGTTGGACACACCTGACATTATTTTCCTTAACATGAAAATGTGTAACAATTTTGGATGTTATGTTCATCTAAAACATTTATGTTAGGCTGTGCCTACACCTCTAGATGGAAAGGGATTGTTAGCTCCAAAGACTACTACTGGGTAGTAAGATGATTCAAAGACTATAGGGAACCTTCCATAGGCCTTAAGAGTGATGCACCTTCATGCAGTAGAAAAGTTTCTAGTGGAGATATATGCTGGTCCAGAAATAGTTGGTGGCACTATCTATATTTCATCTTCCGTAGTGATTTCTTTATTTGATATTGGTGCTTCCCATTCATTTATATCTATCCATTTTATTGATATGATTACACTTCCAATGGAACTCATGTCCTCTTTTATAGAGTTAGCTATAGATCTTGGGAAGATGAAAGAATAGGGGTTTCAATGTATTTTTTGTGTGATATCGATAGGTTACATAGAGTTAGTCTAAGATTTTATTTTTCTAAATCTGGATCTATTTAATGTTATCATTGGGATTGATTAGATTCTTACTCATCATGTTGAGGTTGATTTTTATCATCAACATGTCTCATTTCTTGTAGCCAATGGGATCTTGTGGGTGTTTTAGAAAGAGCGGGATCTGAGGTCTGGTCATGCAGGACCTTCCTCACCCAAATCTCAGAAGTTTGTTGTCCGATGTAGCAGTTGAGCCCAATGGTGTTTCTTTTTTATTGATACTCCTCCTATTGTTTTGGATTTTACTTATGTTTTACCAGATGATTTATCTGGGATTTCTATAGAGAGGTAAGTGGAGTTTAAAATCATCCTCATTCCAAGTACGTAGGCTATTTTAATACTTTCCTATCGTATGGAACCATTAGATCTTAAGGAGTTAAATATTGAGTTTGATGATATAATAGTGAAGGGTTTTGTTCACCCTATTATTTCACCTTATACATCCCTAATGATATTTTCAAAAAAGACAGATGGTTCACTTTGATTGTGTATGGACTATGGGATGTTGAACTCGGTAATAGTTAAAAATGAGTATCCTTTACCTCATATGGATGATTTGTTTGATCCGTTAAAGGGGGGAAAGTGGTTTTAAAGATCGATTTTTGGTCGGGTTATCATCAACTAAAAGTTTAGGAGTCTAATATACCAAAGATGGATTTTAGGAGTCAGTATAACCATTTTAAAAATCTTGTGATTTTATTTGGACTAACTAACACTCTTCCATTTTTTGTGGATTTGATGAATCAAATATTACATCATCATCTCACCACTTTTTTGGTAGAGTTCATGGATGATATTTTGGTTTTTATTCAAGATCCAAGCATGATCATGGGATCCATTTGGGTTTGGTTTTGAAAATCCAAAGGAGTCACTATTTGTATGAATTTTTTTGAAATGAAACTTCTAGATCCATGAAGTGATGTTCTTTGGGAACATGATTTCTAAGATGGATTATAGATTTATCTTGAGAATGTGAAGGATATTTAGTCTTGGTAAGGACCACATAATTTATTTGAGATTTGGATATTCCTTGGTCTTTCTAGATATTATTGATAGTTCATCAAGGATTTCTCAAAGTTGGTATCACCTTTGACTTCTCTTATAAGGAAAGGGGTATAATTCACATGGGATGAAAAATATCAGTATTCATTTGATGATCTGAAAAGACTTTTGAAATTGGATCCTATTCTAATATTACCTAATACTAGTATGGGGTATGTATTTTTCTGTGATGCTTCTAGTTCTATCTTGGGTTTCATGCTTATGAAAGATGATCATTTGGTAGCTTATAGATATCATCATCTTTGAACACATGAGTAGAATTACCCCACTCGTGATTTAGATATTGCTATAGTTATTATTAGAGTAAATATTTTCAATTATTTTAATTTTAATTTTAATGTTTTTAATCCAACCAATTTTTTATTTTAAGGGAAATTGTCACATTTTATGGTTTTAGAATCATTTTGAGTTTAATTGAAAAAATGGAATTTTTTTGGATTTTAACAGTTTTAATTTATTTATGTGTTTTGGCCATAAAATTTTCTATAATGATATAAATTATTAAATTTAAATTCTTAGGATTAAAAAAATCATGGGCTTCATTTCATTGTTTTGGACCTAAATATCAATCAATCATTTAAGTCCCAAAACCAGCTCACAAGTTAGGCCTCAAAATCTATGCACAAATATGGATACTTTTGAAGATGTACACATATTTCTTAAATGAATGATAAAAAGGAGTTTAAATTATACATGGGGAAATATAAAATCCATAGGAATAACTTTTATTTCTATGTACACATGTTATTCCTTCATTTTCAGGGCCATAAATGCATGGAAAATTGGATATGTGAAATATGAAGATTATTCTTGTCTAGAATAAATTATCAAAGTAAATTGGATATAAATATCTCAAAAAATGGAAAATGAAGCTGAAATTTGATGGATCGATAGAAGATAAATATATGAACAAATTTAAAGAATAATTTTTTTTCTCAATCCTACCTTCAAATAATTCTACCACAAATAAATTTTTGGAGTAAAATTATGGGACCAAAATATTTCACCCCTCTCTCTATAAATTTTTATTTCTATAACCTTTAAATGGATTGACCTCTACACTGAAGATTTGGAAAAAGTTATAATATAATTTAGTATCATATTTTATTTTATTTTTATTCTATAATTTAATCCCATGTTTTAATTTTAGTGTTCTCCTTTCTCTCTTATTATATCTCTCTTTTGTTTTATCTACCTGTTTTATTCTTCACTGTGAACTCTTATTCTCATGATCATGAGTATCTAACTTGTAGAAGTTCATAGGGGAGTAATACAGTGATGAAACCAAGTATTTTAACATTAACTATTAAATTTACTTAATTTATTATATTTATTATGATTTAGATCTTAGTGGGCAATGTGCCTTTGTGTCTCCACTTTCCACCCGAGATTTAGCTTTCACTTTTGCAATATTTTTCCTTAATCAAGGAGGTGGATGTGTGGTCTATCAGTGATCATTGAGTGCAATATTTATTAAAAACCATAGAAATAAGTGAATGTTAAAATATATGATATATCGTGTTTATTAAGTAAATTTGAAACTAAAAATAATATAATGAAGGTTCACTTAGTGTGACTCTCTCAGGAATGTCTCCTTTTTTTCTAACTACATTCTTTTTAAATTAATTGTGTTTGTATTGCATCTGCATGTTTAATTTTAGTATTTTATTCTCAATTATCAAACCTAAATTTCTTTTAGTTTTATTTCATAAATAAAAAAATATAAAAAAGAAAAAGTGAACTAGAAGTAGTGAGTGATTGATCACAACAACTACTCAAGGGAACAACCTAGGTCATCCCTTGTGCTGCACTTAGTTAAATTTTTTTGAGAGTTCACATGAAAACACTTCATAAAATTATTTCCATTTTCTATAATCCAATAGGTGTTCACTCACCATTTTTATTTAAATTTTTTAAATTATTTTCTTTTAATTCATTTAAAAAAACATAAAAAAATATCTTTATTCACAATGTATTTCAATTCAAATTATTATGCATGGAATGACCAATCATAGGTGAAAGTAGAAGTTCAAAATTATCTCAAATCCCAGATGAAAGAAATTAAATAAGAAATAAAGAAACTAAATGGAAAATAAGAAAGGGTAGAATAATATATTTGTGCAGTTCTAGAGAAACCCGAACCAGAACCAGAACCAGAACTAGCATGACTGGTGGAAGTGATTTGACCAATAAATTTTTATGTTAAAAAACCTAAGATGGTTGATAATGAGATACTGAGGGAATTAATAACATCACCCCACACTCAAAAATTACTCAAGTATGTCCCTGAAGAATACATTCATTCCTATTCACTTATGGAAGATCAATATATTTTAGAGGAATACTAGAATTTATTTATTGAAGATAACCTGCAACTTGATCTTCCCATCCTTGAAAATTAAAAATCATCACCTTTATACCTCTCTCCTGCTTTAGAAGATGATGATGAATATGCACCTAATGCTATTGAGTTTCCAATGTTCCTTCTATAAGAGACCAATTTCCAAGATGACATACTTTAAAGGGATGATTTGTTTATTGATTCTTCATGTTTTAATCATATTAAAACTGAATTTTTTCTGAGTTCTCTTTTTTTAAATTTTTTGATGTAACACAAATGGAGCAGGACTTGGATGTAATAGAACTAGTCATACAATTGGTGGATAAATAATAATATTTTAAGAATCATATAGTTATGTGACTACATAATATATAAAAACATGTATACTATATGGAGGAGGACACCACGAATGTCAATAGGGAGCACCCCTATCTTCTTTTACCTCCCACTATGGACTTTAAATTATTTATTAGGGGTTGGGAATTTTTTTTAATGTTTTTTGGGGTTATTAATTATCATTTTCTACTCATGGAAACTAGTAAAATTCATATTTGTTGGTTTATATAAAAACACACACCCACTTTCTGACTGGGGATAAAATTCTGCAACTGCTTGATTAGGGGAAGTAAAAACCTAGCACCCGTTTGGGGGTATAAAAAAAGAATTAAAAATTTTCTTTCCCATTTATATTTGTTTGTATTTATTTTAATTATTTTTTGTTTCTTTATTTCTTATAGTTTTAAAGTGTTAGTATCTAGGAGATTAACTCAAGGATTCCACTAAAAATAAATCAGGCTGTGTCTTTCCTTTTGTTTATTTTATTTGCTGCCCAATTAAAATTATGCATGAAAAATTTTGTTGATATGATTTGAGATAAAAATATATTAGTAAATGTAATAAGTATATGGGAGGGATTTAAATATATTTTTAGTAATTTTTTGTGTGCTTACATTTTTTTTTTGTATCTTTTTCTCAATTTTTCATGTTTTCCTTTTTCCTTTTTCAGTGTGTTTTTAAGATTCTTGAGTTAAATAAAATAATTTGGGAAATATAAACCATATTATTGTTTTTGAAACTTTGTTTTATTTTAATTTTTGATAATTTAAAGGATTTTTGAATGGATTTTGTTTCCCGATTTATTATTTTTTTCATTTGATGAAGTTTGATTGATTATGAAACTCATGTGCACAGATGCTACTCAAATTGAAAATATTGCCCAACCTAAGTGGTTTCTAAATCTTTTTAACATATTATATATTTTTATATTTTTTTGAGAGTCTTTATACATGTTTTTTTGTCCATAAATTACTATTTTTATTTTTTTCAAAGACATTAGATTTCATGGAATGTGTCAAGTAGGATTGAGGCACCACTTAGAAATCCATTTTTACATTGAACTGCAATTTAGGCCTACCTTTTCATATGACCTTTGTTAATCCCCTAGTAGTGATGAAATACCTTGGAAGAAAGACACATTAAAATAAATTTATACCTTTCCGAACTTCTTTATAAGTTAAATTCAGGATTATTTCTATACTCAAGTTTGGGGGAGGGAGATGATGAGTTGTATTTTTATTTCCTGAAGAATATGTATGAGAAAAAATGAAAAAAAGAATTTTCATATTTATTTATGACTTGGTGGAATAAGTTTCATGATGTAAATATGGATAGGTTCCCAAATATTATTACAAATATGGGATGATAATTCACTAATATTTTAAGAGAAAAAGCTACCTATCTTTTCCTCAAAAAATGATTTTAAAGAGAAATCCAAACTTGAATTAATGAAAAAAATGATACAAATGGGGGAAAATAGGGATTAAATTTATCATTGTTATTGAAATTACAAGTGTGAACTTCCCAATTTAAAAATTTGTGTTTGGTGGTGAATCATTTTAAAAATGATTGAGGAGCACACCATTCTTGATCAAAATTGTTTTCATCCATTTATTTCACTTTAGAGCTTAACCCTCCTCATTCTACCTCAGATGTTTTTACATTTAAAAACTACCAACCATAATCCTTAGAAAAATACATGCAAAACTCATCATGATTGATACATTTTTGATTCTATTAAGTGGAGATACTACGAGTATAATAGGCCTATGGATATCACACATGTTCTTGAGAATGAGAAAAACTCTATACAAAACAATGCTTGAGTGAAGTGATAAATATTTTTCCAGGGAGGTTGGTATGACATGAATATGAGGATTAACATTAGATTGAATGATTTTTTATTATTTTGTAGGATTTAGGAAATTTTTATCCATGTAAGAGTAATGATATTTTTCTTTGATATGATAATTGAGCCGTGTTGTGTTTTATGCTTTGGGATGTTTGTTTTAACCTTGGTATTAGATGATTTTCTAGGAGTGTAATGTTTAAGTGTAGGGGAATTGAAAGAGAAAATATTTTCAATTAATTTACTTTTAATTTTAGTGTTTTTCATCCCATAAAATTTTTATTTTGAGGTCAATTTACACTTTTTTTGGTTTTAAAAGCATTTTGAGCTTAATTACAAAAATGACCTAATTTTGGATTTTATCTTTTTAAATTTATTTATGTGTTTTGGTTATAAAATTTTATTAAATGATCAAAATTTTGAAATTATTTTTTTAGGATTAAATACTTCATGGTATTTATTTCATTATTCTAGAATCAAATCTCAATCAATCATTTAAGGCCTAAAATCAGCTCATAAGTTAGGCCTCTAAATATGTGCGCATATATGGATAATTTTGAACATGATCCCATATATCTTAAATTAATAATAAAAATGATCTTAAATTATACATTAATTAAATGAAAATTCTGAGGAATAACTTATATTATCATCTCAATGTGTGATTACTTCTTTTTCAAGGCCATAATGAGCATGGGGAATCAGATATGTGGAATATGAAGAGTTTTCCTAGGAAGAATAAACTTTATGATTAAATTATATATAATTCACACTACACATTTTAAATGAAGGTAAAATTTTGTGAGTTGATAGAAAAGATATATGGGAACAACATTTATGAATAAAATGTTTCCAAATATGGAAATTAAATGTGTTTACCACGTGTAAATATTATGAGTAATATTCTAGTGCCAAAATATTTCACCCCTCCCTATATATTTGTATTTCTATAAACTTTCAAGGGATCGACTACTAAAATTAAGATTTAGATGAATTTATGATATATTTTATTCTCATATTTTATTTTATTTTAATTCTATAATTGCATTCAATGTTTTAATTTTAGTGTTCTCATTTCTCTCTTATTCTATATCTCTTTGATTTTCCCTCCCCATTTTCTTCTTTACTGTGAAATATTATGATCATGATGATGAGTAGATAACCCAAGGAATATCCTAGGGGAGTAATCTAGTGATAAACCAAAGTCTTTGAACATTCATGCTTAATGTTTATTATTTTATTAGAGTAAGGTTGAGGGGTATCTTAGTGGGAAAGATGCATTTGTGTCTCCACTTTCCACCCAAGGTTTATATTTTGCTTCTAAAATATTTTCCCTCGACTGAGGTGGTGGATGTGTGGTCTCTCAGTGATCGTTGAGTGCACTATATATTCAAAACCATAGGAATTATAGAATATTCACACATATAATGGAGTGTGTTCACTAAGTAAATTTGAAACTAATAATAAGATAATGAAGGTTCACTCTGGTTGATTGTCTCAAGAATATATTCTTTCTTTCTAACTACATTATATTTTCATTAATTTTATTTTCATTAAATATGCATGTTTAGTTCTAGTATTGCATTATAAATTCTCAAAAATATTTTTATTTTTGTTTTATTTCACAAATAGAAAAAATAAAAAAATAAAAAAATAAAAATTGAATTAGAAGTAGTGAGTGATTGACCACAAAAACTCTTCAAGAGAATAACCTAGGTCATTCCCTATGTTTCACTTAGTTAAAAATATGTTGAGAGTGCACATGAAAATGCTTCATAAGCTATGAATGCACTTAATTGTTGTCATAACCATATTTTTAAGGATGGGTTCTTAGTATTTTCTGATCACAAGAGATTGAGCTATATCTATTCTTAGAAAGGCTTAAATATCAGATAGTGGTGGTGGGTTGAATAACTTCAAACGTTTGAATTTAATATCGCCTAGACCACAGGGAAGGGGAATGTTGTTGTAGATGCTCTCAGTAGAAAAGTTACATCACAGGTTTTTCAGTAATTGAAGAAAGAGTGGAACATTATGGGGATTTTCTCTTAGATGTATCTTGATGCTCAGGTTGATGTGTTAGGTTTTTTTAACAAGTGTTTAGTTATCATCATATCTCATTAAGTCTCTTTTGTATATTTAGTAGTAGGATGAACAGTTAATAGGAATTCAATAAACCCTATATAGTGGGGAGACTGTCTCTGGTTGTTCTCTCTCTTTAAATGGTATTCTTAGTTTTGAGGATCATTTTTTCATCCCAACATATGTGAGGAACTCATTTTTTTATTATCATAGTTATTCAAGGTCAATTCATCCAGGAAATATGAAAATGTATTATGAAATGATATGATGATTCTGGTGGATAGGTACGAAGCGAGACATTATTGATTATGTGTCCCACTGTTACACCTGCTGACAGATAAAGGCAGAGCATATAAAACCTTTTAGTTTGCTCCAACCTCTTCCAGTGTTGTTCTAGAAATGGGAAAAGTTATCCATGGCCTTTTTTGTTGGATTACCATGGGATCCTTAAGGGAATAATTGTATCTAGTTTGTGACTAATCATTTGATAAAGTTAGCTCATTTCATTTTGATCAAGGACACTACTAAAGTTTAAGATCTGGATAAGCTATATGTGCATGATATTGTGAGGTTACATGGGGTTCTATCTACCATTTTTTCCAACAGTGATCCTAGGTTTACTTTTAGTTTTTAGAGGAGTCTCCAAGATGAGATGGGGACTTAAGGTTAGGTTGAGTATAGCTTAACATCCATAGAAATACAGTTATATGGAGCATGCTATTAAGATGGTGGAGGATATGCTATACACCTATGTATTGGATTTTGGTGGATCTTGGGATGGAAATTTGGGACTAATTGGGTTTTATTATAAAAATAGTTATTAGTCTTCATTCATAATGGTTCCTTTCGAGGATTTTTATGGTCACCAGTATAGATCACCTCTTTGTTGGGAAGGGGTGGACATAAATTCTTTAGTGAAATTGAGTTTGGTTCAGGAGACATCTGCGAGTATTCAAGATATACATCAACATATAGTTACATCTCATAGTCTACATAAATATTATGTGGATCAATAACATCTTATTTTATAGTTTTTCATAGGTTATTGGGTTTTGTTGAAAGTTTCTCCTCGGTCACATCATTTTCAGCTTGGGAAATAGGTAAAGTTAGATCTGAGGTATATTGGACCATTTTTGGTCACTGAGAAGCTTGGGAAGGTTTCTTATTGGTTGGAATTTATGGTTTAGTTGATAGTAATTCATGATGTTTTACATATATCATAGCTCAGGAAATACCATATTGATCCCTCTCACATTTTGAGTAGGGAAGATATTGAGTTAGAGATAGATGTTTCAGTTGTAGTGCATCCATTGGATATATTTGAATATAAATTAAAATTCTAGTGTGAAAAATCTATTACATTGGTCAGAGTTTCATGGAGACACATATCAAATTCTCATGAGACTTGGGAGAGCAATCCATTGATGATGGAGAAATAACCTCATCTATTTATTTGACTTCATTCATCCACATGAATTCTCAGGGATGGAAATTATTATAGTGGGGAGTTTGTAACATCATGTTACCACCATTTAGGTATTTACCATATCTTTACTTGTTTCTAAATTTATTTGGGTACATCTTGGGACTCTTGTGGTTGGAGATAATTTTTTGGGGAAAATGAACTAATGTTTAGGGATGTAAGATTTTTTGAATTAGTGGAGTCCATGTATAAACATTTAATGGCTTAATGGGTTTCTCCCTGATTTTAGAGAACACTTGAGGAAATTTAGAGTTTTTTGAAAAAAAATACTATTTTTTCTTTATGCTGGGTGATTACATTCCATGTAAATGGATTACACACCATTGATTATTCACCGGGAAGAATCCATGATCTTAGTACATAACATGAATGATTACATGCCATGTAAGGATTTCATGTCGTGTAAATGTTAAAGATTAGTTTTTAATAAAAAGGTGGTGGGGTTTTTCAGCATATATAGACCCCGTGGATTATATTATGTGTAAAGGGATTACATGATATGTTATCTTCATGATTTTGGATTTTAGGGAACCGTACAACTGATTCTCCATTCATTCATCCACATAATCTTTTTCTCTCAACCTAGGAGCTCTCCTATGTGATTTTTAGGACCTACGCTCTATCTGAGTCACTTCATTAAATGAATGATCTATATTTTCATTGGGTTTAATCTCTATGGGTGATTAATTATTTTTTTCTTCATTTCCTTTTCTTACAATAGCATCGTTGCATTGCGTTATCAGATCTTTTGTTTTTGGATGATCATTCTTCGTGATTATTTCTAGATTATTTATGTGATTTTCCAATGAAGGCTAACCATTATGTTGGTTGTGGTGCAACATGTGATTTTATTGAGTTATGGGTTTTTATTCCTATTTTACAATAATTTCTCTAAATTGAATCAATTTTGAGATGTGTAGATTGATTCTAGGGCCTCCGTAGTCATCATTGTTTTCTTACTTATTGGTGGATCTTGTTGAGGGTGTCTATGATCCAAGTTTTGAGATAGGTGGTTCTATCTCTAGATTTTTTTTGAACTTCATTACTCCTATTTTTGACAATTTTTTAATAAATTAAATGGAATGTTTGAATGATTTTATTTGTGCATTTGGAAATGGTTTTTTGATAAAAGGTGGGTTTCCCCTAGTTTTGGTAATTGAAAAGGGTTTTTAAAATCATTTTGTAATGGTTTTTTGAAATGGTTATCAAATATTGGTTTTGATGAATATAGATTAATGAAATGGTTTTTAAAATAGAGAACATAGAAATCATTGGGTACATAGGTTGAAGGTGTAGTGATATACCTCATCCACTATTGGGGGGGTTCACTCAAGGGATGTTCCCATGCTCCCTAGGCCTGTTGTTTTAGGGAATTGTTAGACCTATCAGGGGGTTCACTTGCTGGGGTGTTCCTCTTATCTCTAAATTCAATGCATATATCTAGATGCTTGATGATCATGCTATTGTCTATGTTTAGGTATGAGTGTCCTAGCTATGCTAACCTAGTGTAATCCTTGGCGTGATACTACATGTTCTTTGGATGATTTATAATTCTTTGGTTTGTACTGCTTTGAGTTTTACAACCATGGATATGATATAAAATACATGATTTTGTTTCATTTGATATATATTCTTTGATATATGTATAATAAATTCTCTAAAAATGATTTACCTATTTTATTGGGAAATGTGGAAAAAGGGAAATTAATTTTTTACATGATTTTGATATAAAACTATTACACTTTATATAATTCATTATTTTTTATTTAAAATTCATCATTCTTGGATTACTGTATAGAGACTTGTTATAGAATAACTAGTTGGGAACCTACCCTGCTTGTTAGCTAACACCCTTCACACCCCTTCGACAGTGTGTAGACTTTATTATGTCTTTCAATGCTGTGAAAGGAAAGATATTAAAGTGAGGTAGTGAGGTTTTCTATCAGCTAGGTTTATGTAGCTTTATGGTGAGATGGTGGAGGTTTTTCCCTGATATCACATGAAGACTATTGGAGTTGTTGTTTAGTTTTGTTATCCTATGCAGTTGGACTTGTCTCATAGAGATTGTTTTTCTACCATTTAATTTGTATCAATTCCATTGTTATCTATCTGTTATGACATATATATTTATGTTTTATTCCATCATTTATTTTTTATATGAATATATATGACATGTTGTCTGCTTAAGGTTGGGAGAAATCATTCCCTCTATTTTTTTTCGATGCCCGGGTGCTAGATTCTAGCCTAGGGAGACTAAGAAAACCATTATAGTTTGTGGAAATTTGGGTTGGGTACCATTTTGAGAGGGTAACCAGGTCTGGTTTTCCATAGGTACAGTTACACGTAATGCAGCTGAAACCTGAGGATCAGAGTTCTAGGCCTTCTATAGTACCAGGTATGATTTTAATAGCCTCATGTTTTTGTCTAATTCATTTGACAAATGTTCTTCTCACTCATTCCTATAATTTTATATTATGTAAAGTCTTGTGATAGAAATTGAGTATTTATATGGAGTAATGATTGTTGACACTCCACTAATAATTTTATTGTAGATTTTACACTAATGCAAGGAGTTTCACCTTGAGATAAGAAATTATCATTTTGTATGGAACCATTTTATCCTTGAGATGAATGGATTTGATGTACTTATTGGGATGGATTGGTTGGTACACTGTCACACATATATTGACTGTTATCAAAGATGAGTGTCCTTCTTATCTCCAAAGGGTGGTGATTAAATTCACAAGGGAGAATGGGATGTTTAGGCTAGTTGAGTTAGTCCTGAGAGTCATGGGTTGGGTGGAGTGTCAGACCATATTTCTTGTATTTTTCTATATGATTAGGTAATGTGAAAAATATATTTCCTTCTAGTATTGGACCATTTTAGGGATTTATTCCCTGAAGATTTTTCTAGGTTACCTCTAGCAAGAGAGGTGGAGTTTACTATTTCCATGAGTAGAACTGATATCTATCCCTCCATATAGGATTCCACCTATTGATCTTCAAGAAATCAAAATATAGTTATTTGACCTGGAAGATAAGGGTTTTATATGACCAAATACATCCCCTAGGGGTTCACCCTTTATTTTTTCTAAGATGTTGGATGAGACCCTTAGGATTTGTGTGGATTATCAGTTTTTGAATCAACTCAAGATTAAGAATGAGTTCCCACTTCCATGAATATACAACCCCTTTGATCATATCTAAGGAGAATGGTTCTTCTATAATATTGAATTGAGTTTTGGATATCATTAGGTGTGATTCATACCTTTAGATATACCACATTAATCTTTTCAAAGTAGATATGTTTTATATGAATATCTAGTAATTATATTTTCTCAAATGAATGCACTAAAGTTTTCATGGCTTTGATGAATTGGGGTTTCCACCCATACCTAGATTATTTTTTGGTTGTTTTCATGGATGAAATATAGGTTTACTCATAGGCACAAAAAAATCATAAAAAACACCTTGACATCATATTGAGGACACTGAGAGAGCACCGACTATATGCTAAGCTCACAAAATTCCATTTATGGATTGATAAAGTTCATTTCTTGGGTCACATCATCTTAGATGTAAGAGAATCTATAGACCCATACAAGGTTAGAGATGTAGTTTCCTAAGAGCATCCTAAGGATATATTTGATATATTGAGTTTCTTGGGGCTATACGGTCACTATTGGTGCTTTATTTAATATTTTCATGCCTTGAATCAACTATTATAGGCTTGGAAAAAAGCTGTCAAGTTCACAGGGTTTGAACCTTGTGAGGGGGCCTTTAAGGAATTGAAAGTAAGGTTAACCTTAGTGCTGGTCTTGATTCTTCTAGAGCTAGGAAGAATCTATATAGTTTATTTTGATGCATTAGGCATCATTCTAGGACTTGTTTTGATACAAGGGGATTGATTTGTAACATATGAGTCTCATAATTTGAGACCTCATGAGCATAATTACCCAACATATGATCTTTATTTGGAATCTTTTGTTCATTACTTATGACAATGGAGACATTATATTCTAGGAGAATAATTTGTGGTGTATACGGACCATGAAAGTATTTAATAAATATTCATTTATCATGATTTTAACCTCATATAGAAATTATAGATTAAATATCTTCATTCCTTCGATTTGGATCTTGCTTATATACCTGGTAATGACAATGTAGTGGTAGATGCTCTAAATCGGAAGACTCATACACCAACAGTTTAGGAATCTAATAGAAAGTAGTAGTTGATGGATCCATTTTTTAAGATGCATTTGGAGGTGTAGTACCATCATGGATAGACATTACTAGCATTGTTATTAGTGAACTTTTCACTTATGGATAGAGTGAATATGTGGTAGCTTTAGGATATAGAAGGCTTGGTCCCAAGGGATATAATTTCAGGTGGGGACCCACATTTAGGTTGGGTTGTGGATGAGGATGAGAAATTCCATATTCATTATCATGTATGGGTTCCTACATAAAAGTGATAGGAATTGATGTAAGAATATCATTCTTATAAATAGGTAGTACATCCCTGTATTATCAATATGTACCATGACTTACGCTACCAGTATTTGTATCCTAGTATGAAAAAGGAGATAGAAGGTTTTTTTACTCAGTGTTCCACCTGTCAGTAGGTGAGGCATAACACCGGTAGCCTATTGGACTTTTAAAGTCATTATCAATTCCAAAGTGTAAATAGTATGAAATCACTATAGATTTTATGATGGTCTTACTGAAATACCCTTATGTTAGTGATTTAGTATGGGTGATCATGGATAGACTAAAAAATGTTTCTCATTTCTTTATTATTAGGGATACCATCTTAATGGATAAACTTGGGAGGATTTATGTCCAAGAGATTATACACCTTTATGGTATTCCACATACCATCATATCAGATAGGGATGCTCATTTTACTTCTCAATTATTGAAGGGGTTGTGGAAGGATATAGGTTTATAGGTACTTTTGAGTACAACTTATCACCCTCAGACCAACAATTAGTTTGAGCGCACTATACATGTGTTAGAGGATTTAATCCGAACTTATGATGGTTATTTTGGAGTTTCTTGGAAGAAAAATTTAACTCTTTATAATTTTTATTATAATAATATTTTCCAATAAACTATTAATATGGATTCATACAAGTCCCTATACATTAGGTCATTCCATTTAAATTTATGCTGGTTAGAGGTAGGTGTAAAGCACTACTGGGACAATATCTCATTCAGGAGACATCAGATCTAGTATAGTTGATCAGGAAGTAGATTTATACTACTTAGTCTAGATAGAAGTCCTATACCGATCTTCATTTCTAGACTCAAGAGTTTGAGGTTGGATATTGGGTCTTCTTGTGTGTTTCACCTAGGTTGGGGCATTGACAGATTCAGAGGTAGGGTAAGATGTTTCTAGTATTATTGGTACTTTTGATATATTGGTGAGAGTCAAGCCGGTAGCCTATCAGATAACTCTATGTTATAGGTACCGATCCATGAACAAAGTCTTTCATGTTTCTCATCTTTGCTGTTATCATTCTAGTCCATCTCATTCTTTTGATCTTGAGGAAGTTGAGTTATAGGCTGATGCTTATTTTGAGGAGTAACCAGTTCATATCGTTAATCATAACATGAAGGATCTATGAGGTAGGATAGTTCCTATGATATGGAAGCTATGGAATCATGATCATGTACATGGCTAGGACTGAGAGAGATAGAGGCCAATATACATGATAAATATACAGAGTTATTATTAGATGTAGATCAACCACCCTCGTGGAAACTGAAGGATGACTTTTTTTAAGGAGGTATGGTTGTAAGATCTTGGTTTTTTATAGAGGAATGAATCCTTTTAATTATAATAATTTTTTTGGTTTTATCTATATGGAAGTTCCTAATAGGGATATGGAGGTTTTGAGAGCATTTAGGTCTATTTCGGAGCCCGATGTTCCGATTTTTAAAGGAAAAAACTGAGGCTCATGGTTGGATCATGGTTAGTTCTAACCATTCATCTCAACTATGAAACCCTATAATAAAGGAGAATTTTTTTTAACCATGTTAGAAGATCTGCATGGACATGGAAAACCTATAATATATTGTACAATGAAGTCTCATAGTGTGCGTATGGTTTTTCTAACTATGCACATGAACCATGTGATGTGTGGAATGTGGATAGTGGGAGATGCATGGATGGAGCATGATTTGGAAAACTTTATGGCTAAAACATGGACCATTTTAAAAGGGGGTGATTTTACCATGTGTTCCCTCCTTCCATTTAACCCTCAAGCCACCTCTTTATTATTCATTCTTACACAAAATCATACCATAAGAGCTCTCTATTTATTCCTCCCTAGGATTTGATCTATCTACTCCATATGAGTTCCACTTACACTATTGTTCATTAAGTTGGGTCACTACCGACAAGGCTAACAATCATATTGTTTCATTTAATATTTTCTCTCTCTATCTTTAGTGTTGTTTCCATGCGAGCTTATTTACCATATTTTCAGGGAAATTGTTTTTTTTCTCATTTTCTCCCATTTTAACTCAAATCTAAAGATGATACTGGATGGGGAGTCATCTATTGGTCTATGGTAATGGGTATAGTACTTTTCCCTTAAAGTATAGTTTTTTATAACATGAAACATTGTTCCATGCGCCAGAGCATCCATGAATTGCCATAACATTGTGAAATTAGTTATTAATTGATTATACCTTGTTAGAGATACTTCAATAGACCCTTTAAATTGTGGGAGATCATCTTCCTTGAAACTTTTATAAATTCCTATGTGACCCAACCGCATTATAATTGAGATTGTATTGTCACCTAATATAAATGGTTAAAATGAATAATATGGAATGTGAATGGTAATATCATGTCGCTTGGACCTTGTTAAGTGATGAATTATTACCATGACTAAATGGGATTAAATAAAAGGTGAAATAACATAAATAATTATCTTATCTTACACTAAAGAATTAAATACAATGCACGATTATTTTATTATACCTTTGAAATTGGTTGTTGTGAAATGGTTAAGGGAATTGTTTGACATGCCACTTCATGCACCCTTTACATAGGATGTTGGACATGGAGATTCTCATTATTTATTGATAATTTTTGGATATGACACATCACACTCCCTTGGTTTAGGATTTTGGACATGGCACTCCACATCATTGATTGGGATTTTTCAGAACTGACATTTCGTATCCTCGATCAAATGCTTGGGATAATTCCCCTTATTTAAAATTTAATACCCTTATGATTTTATGAATGGATGCCTTGGTAATATTACTATAGTGTTAAACAATACTTTGATATATTTATATATAAAAATATGTGATGACACATGTTTAGAGACATTCTGGCTTAGGATGAATCTGGTAGAGTCAGATAGGCATCCTTGGGGACCCGACCAGACTTGGTTTCAATTAAATTTACTATTATAATTTTTATACTTTCCAAATAATATATTTATATTCACTGGATAGATAGTATTAGATACTATTGTTGGTGTCCTACTCAGTTTTAATCATGCCCTATTCTGGCCACTGATTAGTACCCAAATAGAATTCATGAATGCGGGTGGAAGAAAATGGAAGCACCCAACTATGGATGCTTGGTTATTTTTGTACTAGGATGGTGTATGAGATTAGAGGAATGAGATAGTGCTCATGATGATATTTGATTTTATCTTTTGGGTATTTTTGTTTATTTTTGTATAGCATGTATTGTGTATGTTTTTTCCCTGTTCCCTTTAATCAAATTTTATATAGCATCATGAAATTATCTTTTTGTAGATGACATAGTCTATAGTTGTGTTGATTACTTATATATCTGGATGATTTACTTCCGTTGTTTCCATTATACCACTTCCAATGATTTTTCTATTGTCTTCCATTATTCCACTATGATAAAGAGGGTATAATATCCCCATCATACCACTATAGACCCTTGTTGTTAGTCAACATCCTATAGTATATGGAGTGGAATGATTGAGGTTGTGTGGTTAACCAGACCAATCACTTATCTATGAACTTGGACCAGGATGTCACACATCAACTATTAGGAAAAATAAATATCTTTCCATATTTAAAACCATCCCACACTCCTGAACAATTTCAAGGAATATCATTAATTTACTTTAGAGAATCCCTTAATGGTGTGGGTGATGATACCCTATTAATAAGTGTATATTTCCAAAATGGTTGTGTCAAAGGAAAGAACCAACATTGAGGAAATGTACACTATGAGGGAATATACTGATGTATTTAAAAATGAATTTATTAGTCATCTCCTAGATCATGAGTTTGAGTTCTCAATAGATCTTATACCTGGAGCCACTCCTATCTCCAAATTCCCCTATAGGATGACCCCGATCAAACTGAAGGAGTTAAAGAACTAGTTATAAGACAATTTGGAAAAAGGGTTCATAAGACCTAGTGCATCACCTTGGGGTGTTCCGATTCTCTTTTTCAAGAATTAGGATGGATCAATGCATATGTGTATTGATTATTAGGAGATCAATAATATCACCATAAAGAACAAGTATACCCTGCCAAGGATTAATGAATTGTTTGATCAACTTAAAGGATATCAGTGCTTTTCAAAGTTGGATCTTTAATATGTGTATCATTAGTTGAAGGTGAATAAGGAAGATATTTATAAGGAAACATTTTGTATAAGGTATGGAAACTATGAGTTTAGAGTGATTCTATTTGATCTTACCAATTACCCTACAATCATCATGGATGTGATGAATAGAATCTTTAGAGACTACCTTGAAAAAATTTATGGTAGTCTTTATTGTTGATATTACCATTTACTCTAAGAGAAAAAATAAACATGAATAGAATATAAGGATTTTGATAGTGACATTAGAAAATGAGAAAATGTATACTTAGTTTAGAAAGTGTGACTTTTGGATGAAACACATCGCATTATTGGGGAACATGATCTTAAGTGATGGAATTTTTATGCACCCCTCAAATAAAAATTCAATTAAGGAATAACCAAGACCTTCAAATGTCATGAAAACATGTAGTTTTCTTTGATTAGATGGGTACTACTGACTATTTGTGAGAAATTTATCATGATTTTATATCCCACTAACTAAGTTAAAAAATAAAGGGTTGAAGTATATTTGGATGGAATAATGTGATGAAATCTTTAAGGATCTCAAGAAGAGGCTAATAACTACACCTACTCTCACACTACCATCAATTGGATAAGGATTTGTAATATAAAATGATGCTTTAAAGAAATTTTTAGGTTGTTTACTCATGTGGTATGATAAGGTGATAGTCCATGCATCATGACAATTGAAAATCCATGAGTATAAATACCCAACACATGATCTAGAGTTAGCAACCATGATATTCACTTTAAATTTTTTGAGAAACTACCTATATGGTAAGAAGTGTGAAATATATACAAATCACAAGAGTATAAAGTATATATTCACACATAAGGAGTTAAACATGGGTCATTCAAGATAGTCAGAGATGATCAAGGACTATGATTACTCTATTCACTACAATCCTAGAATGGAGAACAAGGTAGTTGGTGATCTTAGTAGAAAATAACCTACTACTCTCCATGATACAAATTGAGAAAGACCCTATATTCATGGGTATGCAAAGGATGGATCTGAAAATCATAATAGTAGGGAATAAATCCCACCTTTCACAAGTGATTTCCTAACCATACATACAATAGAAGATCAAGTATGCATAAAGGGATAATCTAGAGCTTCAAAAGAAGGTGGAAGTCGTAAAGGAAGGCAAGATTCATGAATTTTACATTGATAAAGATTATTTCATTAGATTTGGAACTATACTTTGTGTTCATTCATCACCCAAGATAAAGAAATAGCTATTTTATAATGAATATAACTCTTCTTTCTCAATTCATCATAGAAGTACCAAGATGTACTGTGATCTTTGAGAGTACTTTTGGGAAGACAACATGAAGAATGATATTTCTGAGTACATATCAAAGTTCTTGGCATAACATCAAGTTAAATAATTGTGATATAAGTATAAGGGGATGATGCAACCATTTTACATACCCACATGGAAATAGTAGAACATCACCATGTAATTTGTCACTAGTATCCTGAAGAAATAAATGGAAGTAATGTGATATAGGATTTGGTGGATCGAATCACCAATATATCCCACTTAATTGATATTTAAAAAAATTTATCTCTTGACTAACTTTAAAAGATATAAATAAAGAAAGTGGTGGTCTTTTATGAGGCACCAATTTTATTCATATCTGATCATGATCCAAGGTTTACCTCTAAATTATATAGAATTCTTCAATATTATCTGAAAACGGAATTGAATTTTAGTATGATATATCACCCCTAAACTGATGGCCAATATGAAAGAAAAATTTAGACACTCAAGGACATGCTGACAGCCTACTCAATGGAATTTAAAGTAGAATGGGATCAACATATTCCATTATTTGAGTTCTCGTATAATAACAACTTCAACTCAAGCATTCAAATCATCTAATATGAAGCTCTATATGGAAAGTGATGTATAAATCTTATATATTGGGATAAATTTTCTAAATAGAAACTATTTGGACATGATATTATGTAAGAAATAATAGCTAAGGTTTAAGTCATCCAACAACATATAAAGGATACTTAGAGTCGGAAGAAGAGCTATGCTGACAACCATCGAAAGGACATAGAGTTTTATGTTGGATACAAATTTTTCCTTTAAATATCACCATAGAAGATATTCATGTGGTTTGGAAAGAAATGGAAGCTTATCACTAGGTTCATTGACCCCTTTTAGATCCTTGACCATATAGGACTGGTGTCCTATCAGTTAGCACTTCCACCAAACATGGATCATGTTCATGACGTGTTCCACGTGTCTCTCCTGAGGAAGTACACACAAGGTCCATCACATGTATTATATCCATAGGTGGTACAATTAGATCATGGAATCTATTATAAGGATAATCTAGTGAAGATTTTGACATATAGGGATAAATTTCTAAGTAATAAGACAACACGCCTTATCAAAGTACTATGGTAAAAACATAAATATTAAGAGGTGACATGGGAACCTGAGGAAATTATGAAATAGAAGTACCCTCATATATACTCAATTGATAATGTGAGTTTAAATATCAGGGTTGAAATTTATAAAGGGGGAATAATGTAATGACCTAGACTTTATAAATGATATTTCATTATGAAGTAAATATGTGTTATATTATATTGTATAGTATTATACACATATAACACATAAAAAAATCTTTATTTCATTAATTAAGATAATTAAATTAGTTAATAACCAACCCCATGAAAATTCAAATTATTACCATAGGATAAAAAATATAAAATTTAAAAACTAGAATAAGAAAATTTGGATCATCCTCATCTACTAGAATCATCACTACAATGAAAAACACTATAGAAAATAAATAAAACATTAGTAAACTAATATACATTTTAGGAAATAAAAATATATAACTTTGGGAGGAATTGAAATGAATATTGTATAAAGGAATCGAGAGGTATTTATAGGAGGTAATATGACCATTAGAAATAGTAACATGACTATTGGGAATAGTAACCTAACTATTGGAATAGTAGTTTGAACAAAAAATAATAAAATGTAATAAAAATTATATTTATCAAGAGTAATTTAATAATATATATATATATATATATTAATTCTATAAAATAAACACCAAGATTAAAAACTCAAAGAAATTATAAGCACCTTTTTAATAAATAATATTTTAATGCATTTCAAAGAAATCATAATTTTTTATGTTAATAATTAAAATTAACTATGTTAGAAAATTACTTTAATAAAATTAATAACATTTTTAGAATTATAATTTCAAAATTTTCCAAGGATAAATTTTTAATAAATTTATGAGAAACTTAAAATTTTATATGAATAATAAAAATACTATTTTTCAAATACCAGATATTTCATGAGATAATAATGATGTAATAATGACTAAATAAATTTTAAATTGTTTATATAATCCCAAAATCAATTTAATAATATAACTAGGCCATTTAAAAATAATTAACTTAATTTCAAAACCTAAAAATTAATTTCTAAAGCCTAAAAGTCTAAAGTGTCCCTTTAAATAAACATTTTTTTTATCAATTTTATCCTTACTTTTTATTATAATAATAAATTAGAATTATAAAGTGATTGAAATTCCTATAATCATATTATTTTATTCAAATATATTTTATAATACCAAAATTTCACTATTGAAATGTTGACCTTAGATATTATAATCTATTCAATATTTTATCCAAAAAATACTTTTCTCTTCAAGTATAAATAACCTCTCACCCCTCCCTTGGAAAACCACTTACCTTATTCATACCAAAGACGAATATCTACATAAATAATCTCTATAAATACCCTTATCATCATTAGTTATGTACTATATTAGTCAAACTCCAATATTTTGAAGATTTTAGTGTCATAGAAAAGAAGCAACACCAAGAAGAGGGTAAGTTTTCATCAACTTTTCTTATCATTTACCTCTTCTCATCATCCTTTTATTTATTCCTTTCAAACCCAAATATTTTAATATTAATTGATTAGTATGTTAAAATTTTAATAATAATGTTAACCTATTGTAATGACTATATTTATGACATATTTATATTTCATGCTTCTCTTTTCTCCTCTTTTGACAATATTCCATCAACGGTTGGTTAACTGCTTATGAGGACAATTCCATCTGTCTACCTATCACCAAATTCATAGATGGATTGAAATAATTATATATAATATATAATTATGTAATTAAAATTATTTTATTTTTTTGGAATTAATTTTACTTATGTATAAATGACCTTTAACTAAAATAGAGAAATCAAAACAAGATGGGATATTTTAGGGAAAATATGATATCAAAACATTTTACTATTAACAATGGGAATCAAGAAATATAATCCAATGATTATAATATTTAAATAGTTAAAAAATTTAATATAATTCACTTATAGTTACATATTTTAATAACCCTCTGTTTATTATACAAGAGGCGTAAAAGAGACAAAATAGATAGGGATTTAAGGTAAAGGGTTTCTCAAACAAAACTCTTTATTTTGGGTTATCTCCTATTTAACATTGATTCCAGTATGTAATTTCCTTAAAAATACTAAAAATTACCTTTAAATATTATTTACCTTTTATTTCTGGGGATATACATGTTCCTACCCAATCATAATGAAATATAATCCAATCGAAAATATTTTTAAAAAAGGACTTTATTTTTCCAAAATACTCTTGACTCCTCTTGAGTTGTTTCTTATTCAAATAAAAAATGATCTTTTATGACAAAATATGACATCCCTTATTCATTTGATAACCAAAAATTCTATTCATGAAAGTATTATTTATGAAACCTTCATGAAACCCATTACTTTCTATGGGTTTATTTCATGACTAAAATTGTTATAAGATCTCTTCCCATGAAGAATGCATGATCATGAGCATTTTATGATGTGGGAGGTGGGCCTATAGTTATATTGACCTCCAATGAAATGAGTAATGTGATATAACTCATGATATTTTGTTTATTATTCGTGAACGTGGTGTTATATTTGTTAATAATTGTGATGTTATGATTTATGCATATATGTTATACATGAACATGATACTAGATTTGTTCACAACTATGTGTGGGATTTTAACACTATGTGATGTTTTTTAATTATTATTAATATTCCACATTCTATATTTTTTCAAATTATTCCATCATGATTATGATGATGATCCGATTATTATAATATAATGATTATTATTATGCTCACCCATGTACTATTGATTCATGTCTCCCATTCCTTCTATGTTATCCCACCCCTTACTAGGATTTCATCTCACCACTTTCTTTGATGTATATCCTTAGGTGAATACATGCACTAAGGAGAACATGATATCTATTTTAAGGAATATGACTAAGAATTGAAATAATGTTTATGTTTTATGTATAAGTGATGTATGGACCTATTTTTCCCAAGATAAAAAACCTTTAGATCCTTGAATGCATCACTATTATGTTATTTATCTTAAAAATGATGAAATAGTAATGTAAGAAAAAGTTGGGTCACTATATGGAATCTTTTTATATAGGTTCACTACCACAAAACTGGGAAAGGGAAGCGCTGCCTTTTATTAGTGCTAAGCAGAAAGAACTGATAAAGGTGTACCTTTTATCAGCGCTTTTTTTAGCACTGAAAAAGGGCACATTTATCAGCGCTAATAATAGTGCTGATAAAAGTTTTTAATAAAAATTATTATTAATTTATACAAAATTATTATATTTATATTCAAAAATTAATTTTTATTTGTATACATTAAATAAAAAATAAACGTTTAATTGAAAAAAGTATTTCTAAGATTATAATTATATATATATAATTAAATAATTATAAGATTATAATAAATTACATTAAATAATAAATATATTTATCATATTTATGATACTTATTATATTTATTAGAGATTTATTAGATTTATATTTATTAGATTTATTATATTTATTGGATTAATTCATTATATTTATTATATTTATTATATTTAATATATTTATTTTATTTATAAATATATACTACATTTTAATATATATATTTATAATTAAAATTATTGAATATATATGTGTCTTCCAATGAATTTGGTCAATGAATATATTGATCATGCGTATATATATATATATGTTATGTGTATCGTGCATGAATGTTCATTTATACATTACATCATGTTGTCCATTGATGTGGTATATTGATTAATTCATAATGTTACCCATATAAAATATATATATTATAAAAAATGTACTTATAAAATTACATTAAATATATTTAAATAATAAATATATTTTATTATATTTTTTATGATATATAAAAATAATTTTCAAATACATTTGTAATTATAATTATAAATATAAATATAAATATATTTATATATATAAATAATTATAAAATTATACATATAATATTATAATTTTATTGATATATATATATTAACAATTATATACAAATATTTCTAAATATATACTATTTATAGTTATAATTATAACAATAAATAAATAAATATATATATGTAAAAAATTATAAAAATATAATAAATATATTTATTATACTACTCATAAAGTAATAAATATATAATTAAATAGATATATTTATAAATAAATACAAATAAATTTATAATTAATTAATTAATTATTTAATTGGTTGTGAAATTGCTCTCATTAAAAGTACTTTATCAGCACAAATAAAACACTAATAAAGGTATGTTTTATCAGCGTTTTTTATTTTAGCCCTAATAAAACATACCTTTATCAGTGATTTTAGCTAGAGCTCATAAAGGTTCCAACGAGTTTTATAAAAGAACCCTAACAATATCCTCCTCCCTCGCACCCTTTCAAGCCTTCGTAGAAGCTGAACCTTGCACCATCAAGCCCTCCTTCTCCATTCCCCCTACTCTGCCGCGCTCTTCCTCCTCCCTAGCTACTGACTCATCTTCCTCTGTCACCTCGTCGCCGTCGTCGTCCTCCTCCTTCTAATACTCCTCCTTGCGTGGCTCCCTTGTCCACCTAACCTGCTCTGGTGTGCCCTCCTCATCTGACAACCATCCCAGAAGCCTCCTCTTTAGTGCACATATTCCCCACTGTGAGTCTCTATTGTGGTTTTTCTGGTTTCCATAGGATGCGTAGGGTTTGGGGGAGTTTTTCATCTAATTTTTGGTATATCATTGAGTTATGGGGGAGTTTTTCATCTAACTGTTGGTATATCATTGAGTTTTGGGTGAGTTTTTCATCTAATTGTTGGTATATCTATTGAGTATTCTTGTTCACTCTTTGATTATTATTGTTTATTGTTCTTTATTATTTAACTTAGGTGGAGATTCTTATTAGATATATTCCATTCCCTTTATTTTTTATTACCTCTGTTTATAATTATTTTCAATGTATTTATCTTAATTTTCTTATCTTTTTTATCATACAAAAAGGGTGAGAGATATTCAAATTTTGGGAGAGTTTATTGAATTTGGTAATTATCAAATGGGTTTAATGGTTCCTTTCCACTCTGTCTATGTTTTGATAAATTCACATCCCCTCTCAATTTTATTATTTTTATTTTGAAAATTACTTATTCATCTCTTAGTTTATAGTTTATTATTATTTATTATGGTGGAGATTCTTATTATATAAATTCAAATCCCCTATAAATTCATATGGTTGTTCTATCACTTATTCTTACACATGCTCTTTCTAACTACATAGACTTATTCTAACTATTTATACCCTCATACATGCTACTTTTGGATAGATCCTACCTTTATGCTCAGTCGACAACCTCTATGATGGATAAATTCTCTTGTAGTGCCTATCTTTTAGAGTTGGACAATATTTTAGTTTTATCTTCTTTTCTTAAATTCTAGAGTCTCGAGTCATATAATAGCAACAACCTTTAATGAAAAAAAAAATTCAAGACTCATCTCTCTACGTTTTAAAATTCCCTTAGTCATATCCAAATATATTATGTACTCCTCAAGGTATTTATTTTTCCTTTCCATCTAAATTTAATTGGAAGTAATCATCATTGCTTCCATGGAAAAAGGTATATCCTAAATCCTGTTTTAATATTCACAATTCATCACACATAATAATGAATTTCTTAGTAACTCATATAATTGTGTCAACAAGATTAGGCTCTCCAACCTACTTCCAAATTGTCATTCTCTATTATATATTGACATCAAGCTTATTGACACTTGATGTTCATTGAAAAAGAAATACCAAAAAAAGGAATTTGGTCTCAACGACCACTTATTGGGATTATCACATATAAAAAATAAATAGAATAATAAAATACATAAGGACTCTAGTCCATCCCCAAACCTCACTAAGATTATACCAACACCCATCAATCTACCCAATCCGATTCTCAAAATAGTAAAAAATTAGGCAATTGTCATGGGTTATGACAGTGGTTAAAGACCAATTGAAAATGGATATAGTTTATATCCACTGTCAGGGCACCCATGGTTGTTATCCCGATTTCCATATCCCACCGACAATAGCCATAGTCAGATGGTCTAGTACCATAGACAATGCTTGTGGATGTAGTCCCTATTATGGGGATCCTATAGCCATGGTTTGTAACCTTTTATATAGGGAATCAACTTTCATGGGTGGACCATAGACATAGGTATCTCCAGCTATGGTTTATTAATGTGGTCATAAAATTATAAATATTAAACAAAATTATGAGATTTGATATCAGGGCCACTTCTATAATTTATCTAATAATTTAACAATAAGATACAATGAACTATCTTTATAAATATATACATATCTATATATCTACATATATAAATATATGTTTGTGTGTGTGTATAATTTTTTATAACTATAATAAGTATACTTTTATAAAAGAAAAATGGTCATGGATTCTGGAACATTTGGCCATAGTTCATATCAACTATGATCATAGGTGTTATAAGAAAGTCCTATCACCACTATATATATGGATTGTGACCTTAGGACTTTCCCATTCCCTTCCCATGAAAAAAATTACTTTGGTCATAGTCCATATCAACTCACACACTGGTTATACCTCCATTAAAAGGTATGCGACTTGGTTATGCTAACTTAACAAAAAATTAGATCACAGGTTGTGCTTTGTCATTTGAAAAAGGCATATGTATGGGTTATGCCTTTAGGTGTGTAAAAGGAAAGGGGGTGTTTATTCATGCCTTGTTATAGTGAAAGATATATATTAAATAGTTACACTCTCCCTCAAAAGTGAGTTCTATCTAGTGTATATCTATGTGACACCCTTGTATTTTAAAGGATAACCTAGGGTTAGTTTTGAAGGTGAAAGAGGGAAGTGGAAATAATTTTTCAAATGGAACCAGATTCCATGACATGGTGAATATTCTACATCATGGAGGTTGTTCTTGTTTCATGGTTGGGGAACTATGGTGTGAAAGATAGTTTTTATGGTTCTAGTTGTTTTGTAATAGTTGTTTCATGGAGTGTTGGTTGTGGTGCGAAATATTATAATGTGGAGTTCACACAGTTCTTCCAATTTTGGTATCATTTCACCGTGGAGGGTGTGAGGGCTTAGAGGTTATAGTGTAGCGATGACCAATGAAACATAGTCCCTTTCCCATAGATTATATGATCTCATTGTTGACTATGCACATGTATTCTAGATGTGTTTTTACTAGGAACCATTGTTGTGTGTCCATCTCCTTTGTGTCATAGTTCTTTCTCATTTGGGATCCATTGTGGCATGGCCCTATGTGTTGTGTTGTGATGCATGTTTTCTCATATTTCTTATGTGTTGTGCTGTGATGCATGTCTTTTTCTCCCTTATATTTATGTCCTTTCCAATTAATTCCATTTGATGCTTGGATGCTTTATGCACCTCTTCTTATTGAACCTCATGATGGAATAAAACAACCGATCTAAATATAATTACTTAAACCAACCTCATTCTAATGACACACTACCAAATCATCATTTCCATCAACATATCCACATCACTCAGACCCTAAGATTATTATTTACACATTCCACATCACTTGTAACTATATGATGAGTGAAACCAAACCTATTAATATTCAATGAGGTTTGTAAGGAATTTCCTATTAGTTTCTGATGTCCACTTCACACACTAGGTTCAACAAACATTACTACTATACAAATGAGGAAATCCTTAGAAGTGAATACTCTAATGTCCAATCTATAAAATATTTATCAGATATGATATTATCAGGACCCACCCCCATAGGAACTCCAGTGGATTTGGGAATATATTAGTGTCTGACCCCCAAAAATCCTATATTTAAATGGACTTGGGTCATTTACAATTGGAAATGTAACGATATGGCCTAGGGTGGTATCATAACCAACAATTGACCTGAATTTCCACTAACCTAATAGGCATTCATGTTCCCTATGGGATATAAATGATCCCTTGGAAAAATGATACAATTACTGTGGAATAATTTACCCCTAAATTAGAGTAAATTAAAAATAATATTTCTCCTAAAAACCAGACATCTCATATTCATAAGTTGAAAACCTAGGAAAAATAGTAGATACACAATAAATAAATAAATATGAAGAAGGTATCATATATGGAAAATAAAATCCCACTATTGACAAGAAGAATTGAATAAGGGATAATTTTTAAAATATGAAATTATATTTGTTTGGTTTGTACGGTGTTGCGATTGTGAGCATGATTGTATGTTTTTATGGTGTTTCGGTTGTTGTAATGATTGGTATGCCATTTTTTTTCATTTTGTAGTTCCTACACCATTGAATATCAATCCAAACCTTACCCATTTCAATGGAATCACCACTTTGTTACTAGTGCAATTCCACTAAATCTTGGAAAACTACTTCACTAGAGGACTCTATGGGACACTTTATGGACACCCTAGTCAAATAACTATGACAACACATGTAATTAATCCTTGAACCTGCAATCACCCTATGGAAAATCATACCATCTATTAGTTTAGTACCATAGTTCTTGAATAGAGACATTATGTTTCTAGAGAAACACTAAAAAATAGGTTTACAACAATGCATGCAGATCACATGTGGGATACTAAAACATTCTAGTGCAAGGGATTCTCATAGATAGTTCCATTGATCACGTGGTTGGGAAGATGGGTGTGATCTACTTTGGTCCTAAGTAATGCATGTAGAGGTAAGGGTATTGTTTACCATAAATAGTTCCATTGATTATAGTTGGATGAGGACCCTAGTTGAACATATTTTGTGTAATTTTTTTGTTAAATATTAATATTACTGAATCAAATAGGATGAATATTAATAAAAAATGGAAGAATTCCAATTGGTTTACAAAAGAGTATGAAGATGGCATGAAAGTGTTTATCAAGTTTGAAAAAGATCATGCGTATGACCCTTCTCAAATCCTTTGTCCGTGTTTATGCTGTTTTTATTCAAGAAAAATTAGTCCAGAGGAGTTGGAATAACACTTGATATGTCACGGAATAGATCGAAGTTATACATGTTGGAATAAACATGGGAAAAAATGAATGTAGGCAGTGGCTAGGATAGCACTGTGTTTTATGGTCTATCTAATATGATTACAAGTGTGAACAATGAAGATGACCGTATGGAAGATGTGATTGCAGATGTGAATGCTGAAGAAGATCATATTGAGGAAATGACAAGGATAGTTGAAGATGAACTTCATGATTTCCTAAAATTGTTTGAAAGTTAAAGAGTTGTGAAAAGACTCCATTTTATGCTGGTTTCACTAAATATACAACATTTTTAGTCATATTGAATCTGTATAATTTGAAAGAAGGAAATGGGTGGAGTGGCGCCAGTTTTATGGAACCACTTTCTCTCCTAAATGAATTTCTACCAGAAGATAGTGAGACCCCGAGTCAAAAATACGACGCCAAATGAATTCTACTATTGATGGTTATGATCTCTAAAATAATACACGCCTTCCTGAATGAATTTATACTATTTCACAAGGACCAAAAATCACTTAAATAATGACCAAAGTGTGGTGATTCTCAATACAAGAAAGATGAATCCAATCCTACGAAAGTTGTATGGTACTTTCCAATCATTCCAAGGTTTAGTCACCTATATGGAAGTGAGAATACTACAAGACAATTGACATGGTATACAGATAAAAGAATTAAATATGGGAAACTATGTCACCCTACAGAATCTCCTCAGTGGAAGAGAATTGATCATGAGTATCCTGAATTTGGAAAAGAGCCGAGAAACCTTCATCTTGCATTATCTAAAAATGGAGTGAGTACTTTTGGTTTTAAAATCAACACTCACAGTACATAGCCAGTTATGTTGGTATATTATAACTTACCACCATGGTTATGCATGAAATGAAAATACATCATGTTATCTATGCTTATATCAGAACCAAAACAACTGGGTAATGATATTGATGTTTATTTGGATCCATTGACCGAGGATTTGAAATTACTGTGGGATTCAGGTGTTACGTTGTATGATTCTTACAAAAATGAAGATTTCACTTTGATAGACATGTTGTATGGGAAGATAAATGACTTTCCTACTTATGATTTTTTTAGGATATAACATTAAAGGAACTCAAGATGGTCCCATTTGCAAACAAGGTACACAATCAATTAGGTTGAAACATTCATAAAAAACCATGTTTCTAGGACATCGCTGATTTCTACCTCAACGACATAAGTACCGATCTTGGATGACATCATTCGATGGAAGTTCAGAAGAACATACAACATCATCTCTACTAACAGGTGATCAATTGTTTTAGAAAGTAAAATCTGTGGACACTACTTTTGGTAAACCGTTTTCAAAAAACCTTAAGAAAACCAGTTGAAAAAAGAGATCATTTTTTTTAATTACCATACTGGAATTGTTTGTATGTCAGACATTTTATTAATGTTATACATGTTGAAAAAATGTATGTGATAGTGTCATCAGATCATTGATAAATACACCCCAAAAAACAAAGGATGTAATTAAGGCTAGGTTGGACATGGTTGAGATGAGAATACGAGAAGAGTTGGCACTAGTGAAGGGTGAAAAACGAATATTTCTTTCTCCTGTTTCTTACACTATTTCTAGGAAGGAGAGATATCAGTTTTTCAACTTCTTGAATGATGTAAAGGTTCTTGATTGGTATTCATAAAATATCAAGAACATCGTGTCAATGAACGATTTAAAGTTAAAGGGTATAAAATCACATGACTTCCATGTTTTGATGAAAGATCTAATTCCTATACCTTTACGTTGAATTTTTCAAAAGAATGTACACCATACATTAACGAAGATCTATTTCTTCTTCAATGATATATGCAGCAAAGTTATAGACTTGATGAAATTGCCAACTATATAAAGAGAAATTTATATCATATTATGTGAATTGGAAATGTACTTCCCACAGAAATTATTTGATATGATGGTTCATTTTATGGTTCACTTGGTGAGAGAGATTTGACTATGTGGTCATTTACATTATAGATGGATATACCCCATTGAACGGTATATGAATATTTTGAAAGGGTATGTCAAAAATCGAAGTCGGCCAGAGGGTTGTATTGCAAAGCAATATATTGTTGAGGAAGCTGTTGAATTCTATACCAAATACCTGTCTACTGTGGAAAGTATTGGCTTACTAAAATCTTGTCACACTTGGCGGCTTGTGGGTGAAATGATTTCTAGAAGAGAGGTTATCACAATCAATATTACAGATCGGGGGCAGGCCCACCTTTACGTTTTTCATAACAGTTTTGATTTTGACTCATATGTTCAAACCCACAAAGAAATTCTTAGGTATTTGAATCCATCTAGGGATGAAAAATGGATAACAGATACACATAATCAACAGTTTATAGGATGGTTTTGGGACTATATTTTTAAGAAGTCAGATTAAAATATGGACTTAATTTCAGAACGACTTCAATGTATATCCGGAGTACCAAGTGTGCATGTATTATCTTATAATTATTATGTAGTTAATGGTTGTATATTCTATACTAATGAAAATGATAAATACAGTACCATGTAGAATAGTGGGGTTACACTTGTGGCTAAAGCGATGCATGTTTTTGGTGATTAGGAAAAAAATCCAATTTATGTGAATATGTTATACTTTGGAATAATCAAACCAATATGGGAGTTGGATTATAAGAAATTCTAAGTGCCTATTTTTCAATGAAAGTGGGTTGATAACATGAGTGGTGTTAAAATAGATGAACTGGGATTCATGAAAGTTGATTTCAATAAGGAAGGGGAGAAAAAAACCATTTATAATGGCATCACAGGTAGTACAAGTATTTTATGTTCCATATCCCGTAAACCAAAACTAGTCAATTGTTCTATTATCAACAAAAACAACTGAAGGGTCATATGAAAATTCAATGAATGATGACCCCTTTATTTGGACTTCACAATCATTTCACAGTGGTCCCAATGTAGATAAGATTTTGTATGTTAGAGAAGACCACAATGAAGGGATTTACATAGTCAATAGAGGGGTTAAATCTCTTCATCCTTAAAAAAGAGAGTTCAATAATCAGGTTATTTTTTATTGTAATATACATTATGTTACCTTATGTTATTTTCTGTTCGCTACTTATTTTATATAATATAAATTAAATGATAAACCACTTATGCAGATAATGACTTATGCACCTGCTGATGCGCCCAGTACCAAGGAACAATAGGTCTCTCAACCTACTGCTGTTGGTCCCAGTGCAGAGAAACAATAGATTTCTCAACCTGTTTCTACTGGTCCCAATGCTAAGGTACAATAGGTTTCTCAACCTATTGTTGCTGGTCCTAGTGACGATGCTAGCACTCCGGAGGAACATAATGATGATGCTGAAATTGAGGAAATGGTAGGCAATGAAACCCTAACGGTGAAAAAAAAGAGCGTCATAGTTTGATAGTGATATCCAAAATACTTAAGGAAAAATCAAAAAAAATAAAATTTTAGGTGGGATGGAATAAGAGTGGCCAACATGTCACCCCAACAAAGCCATATTTAGTAGCTACATTGGAATCGTCACTCAGCAACACATGTCGATTGATGTACATTCATGGCACCATGTTGTCAATGGGATTAATAAACTAATGTGGGAAGAGATTACGGTAACATTATAATATCATTTATTTAATTTATTAAAATAAAATAAAATACTAAAATATTTAAATAATCTACACCATCCATTGAAAAGTTCATTTATAGTAGATGCATCGCACAAGGAATATGTATTAAGAGTTTCATGAAGGTTTCATAGAGGATTCCACACAATTTTAATGAAATATCATCTTAAAGATGCTGAAGGGAAAATCAAGTCGCACACACCTCCTCTTTATGCACACTTTATATCCTAAGGAGCGTGGGATGCGTTTAGTAGCCATCATGTGGAGAAAGCTTTTCGGGTACATTGTGTCTGGTAATACGTTGTTTGATGTTTCTTGTATTAATCACCTTGATTGATAGTTTTTTATTTATGAAACAACCACTGAGTGATGAAAATAAGGAACAGACAGGAAAACCAACGTACCCCTACCGTAAAGCAAGGATGGGGTATACTTCACTTGAGAAAAAATTGGTACATATTTTAAATCTACTGTAATACTTTTATGTGACATAAAACAACACCATAACCATGTTAATTTGTTTATATGTATATTGATGAATTTAAATCAAAATCCACTTTCATCCTATGCCATGTGCTATGGAAGGATGATTGTGTAAATAAATAGGGGACACTGATAGATGAAAACACACAAAAACTGTGGTAACATGTGTAAGTATGACATAATATAAAATTGTTTTTCTTTAAATTGATACTACTTAACAATGATTACTTATTTTCCTATATTTTATATTTTATATAGTCAAAAAAATCAAAAACACCCACACCAGATGCATACATACTTTCAATGGCCTAGAAGCATCCATAACAGTATTTTCCCGTCAGAGGTGTGGGTTTTGGGGTGACACCCCAAACATATTTTCAGAAAGAAAAACAAGAAGAGGATCAAACTGAGGAAATGAAAAATATGAGAGAAACATTATATATGTTTCAAGAATAATTGAAATACCTAAGAGATATGATAACAAGTTTGATAGGGGGTGGAAAAGCGAAGAAACAAATTAAGAACAACCTGTACGTGAAGATCTCGCTCCATCCCCACCAGTTTTGAGGCAAGCCATTCCCCTAAAAAACCTTACTTAGTTGAGGAAATCAATGTTATAATAATTGTTTCTGTGAAATATGAATCACATAGACACTGATACCTTTCCTATAATGATATTATATAGGGTCAAAATGACTGTGATTTATATCTATCAACTACCACCTATTGCCTTGTAGCGAGGGCTACAATGTTCAATATGCAGAACAACATGCTACACAATAGACCACTTCCAACAGATCATGTAAAATTGTTGATTAACGTAGCTCAGGATCCAAGTGATGAGATACTTATTCCAAATGATGATGACAATGTTCATACGTCCAAACAAGTTGTTGGAACATTCATTTCATAAACGACAATTCTTGTAAAAAACATGCCGAAAAGGAGGTATTAATTTTCAATTTATTTTTCAAGCCAAAACTTTAAAATTTAATGAAAAAATTTTAGAACCGATGAATGATATTATAGAATGAAAAAGATAAGGGTGTGAAATGAAAGATCGGCTCAAAACTATATCAAGGATCAACCAACCGATTGAAATGATCTATTGAGAGCACCTTCACCCTACTCGTTCTATATCCACATTTAATATTGTTACAGGATCATGTGGATACAAAGTTGATAGATGGAAATACTCACATAGTTTATTTTGAAAAAAGTATTTATGGAGGGGAAAATCAGATTACATTAGTGATGAAAATGTAAATGAAATCCTCAAGTATGAATGGCTAGGCACATTAGTTGTAAATTTATACATGAGGTATGTTTTCATGATTTGATTTTAGAAAAGCTGATATACTATGATAATTATGACTAAATACATTTAATATTTTTTTCAGGAATATATATGAAAAACAATTGAAGGGATTTCCCAATGAAATAATTTTAGACTCGTTAGTACTCACGTCACCCCTTAAAAAGAAGAAATAAATTCTGATAAAGAGGCTGTAATAATATCATCCCTGATCAAATCGTTTGAAAAAAAAATTACGGATGACATACTCTTTTTAATACCAATGATGTCGGGGTAAAAATCTATAATTTAATCATATCAACTATATTTTCATTTCTTTCATTACTTATTACTTTTTGTGTTTTTAGGCAGCATTGGATGATTATTTCTGTCAATTTGGATACTCCAAAGATTTATTTTCTAGATTCAATGCCTGGATATCCAACAAACTGACCACACATGATGAAATTTTTTAATTTTTAATAAACTAGATCCAACATTTTAGAACAAAACATTTAGTTATATAATTTATTTTATCTTTTAATGAGGATTCTGTTATGATATGGTGGTGCATCGATATCTTCTACTTCATGGAATAAATTGAGGCCCTAAGGACAAGAATGCCCACGATATCTAAAACTGTACAAGTATCACAGTATATATAATAAGATTTCACTATCCAAACACATATAAAAACAAATTACTTATTTTTCTCAATGTTTCTGCAGTTTCCAAAATAAACAAACAGAAAGGGATGTGGTTATTATGTTTGTAAATTTTTGAAAGAGACCATATTTTATCAATAAGCTAGCATGCTTGAAGAGGTATTTTATAAAATAATTACTATTTCGTTTAAAATATTTATTAATCCTTTGTGTATTTATATTTTTAAGTACTACCATGACTGTCGAAAAAAAATCATATTCCCAAGATGATATAGATGTGTTTAGAAACGAATGGGCATCATACCTGGACTAAAGAAACCCTTTGGAAAAGTGAATGCTGAAAACTTATATTCAAAAGATGATATAGAAGGAAACGTGAATGATGAATGATGATATCATAGAGATCATTTCAGATGATAGAATCACAAGGATGCCGGATCAGAAGTTCAGATCAGATGCAATGCTAAGCGGTAGTTAACCAACAATAGTGAAGTGCACAAAGAATCATTAGTTTTTTTATTAGATTATATCTGGACCAAAGAAACCCTTTTGAAATATGTAAAGGTAATGTTATGATAAAATATACCTATTTTAATGAAAAATTAAATAATGAGACGTTGATTTGATTTTCATTACTCCTTGAAGGGTTCGTTTATTTTAGAATATTTCTGTCCATGTAACATGCCTTTGCAGGAAGATCAATGATGCTATGTCTGTTCTATCACATAGGTAATTTTTATGTTTTCACAGTAAAATCATTATCCATAGAATTAATGCATTGTTTCATATTTATTTTTAATTTATTTTTTTATGTCAGGAATATTAATCTACTCATATGTGATATCAATGTATGAAATGTTTAGGTCATCATAGTTGGTATCAGAGTAACTGTCCTATTCAAAATAGAGAAAATGAATTCAGTTTTTTTGATACTTTAGGGAGATGATCCATAAGTCATTTGAAATATTTAGGAATCAACCCCACCTCAATATGACACACGATGCGACCAGTATGACTCAAAGTGTCTCTTTTTATTTAAAATTGACATTATTTTTAGTAAAAAGAACAAGTGACATACTCAAAACTGAGAAAAAACATTTGGATTGTTTTGTTACTTTAGGAAAAAGATCCATAAGTTATTTGTGACATGTAGTAATAGACCACACCTTAATTAATTGAACAATGTGACTGGTATGGTGTAGCACCCCAAATGATAAAGGGTTAAATTTCTAAATGATATGACTCATGTCAACAAGGTGTACCTTTCTTTTCAGGAGCCTATCTGATTAGAACTCCACATTTAAGCATTCTTGGCCTGGAGTAGTGATTATGATGGGTGACCTTCTAGGAAGTTTCCCAGGGTGTGTGTGAGTGAGGATAAAACACACTGGAAAGGACATGTGTTGGCCTGTGGGGACTATCATTAGTCAGATGACCCGTTCAGTCATGTGGGTGGACCCTTGGGTGGAGACCACGTGTTTGCGGGGTAACTGGTGGTACCTTGTGGTCTAGGACCCGATGACCATGTTAAGGCGGGGTGTTTGTGCTATCACCGGGACCCAGTTGTCACATTTGGTATCAGAGGAGGAACCTTGCCTTAAGTGTGGTGCACTGCCTGAGTTGAGATGTAGGGCCTACAATGAGGACGTTGTGCTCTAAAGGGGGGTGATTTTAACACCACAAATGATAAAGGGTTTAATGAATAAATGATATGACTCATGTTAACAAGGTGCACCTTTCTTTTCAGGAGACTATCTGATTAGAACTCCACAGTTAAGCGTGCTTGGACTGGAGTAGTGATCATGATGGGTGACCTTTTGGGAAGTTTCCCAGGATGTGTGTGAGTGAGGACAAAGCACACTGGAAAGTACATGTGTTGTCTGTGAGGACTGTCATTAGTCAGATGACCTGTTCAGGCATGTGGGTGGACCCTTGGGTGGGGACCACGTGTCTGCGGGGAAACTAGTGGGCCAGGACCAGACGACCATGTTAAGGCGGGGTGTTTGTACTGTCACTGGGACCCAGTTGTCACATATGGCTCAAAGTGTCTCTTTTTATTTAAAATTGACATCAATTTTAGAAAAAAAAACACTAGTGACATACTAAAAACTGATCAAACACATTTGGATTGTTTTGATACTTTAGTAAAATGATCCATGAGTCATTTGTGATGTGTAAGAATCAATTGAACCTCAATCTGACACACAGTGTGAACGGTATGACTAAAAGTGTCTGTTCTGAGTTTAAAATTGTCATTTTAGCTCAAAACGTGTCACTCACTGAAAACCAAGAAAACCCGCTCCAATTGCCTTCATAATTTAGGATAAAGATTCATAATTTCTTTGTGACATGTATGAAGTAGTCTCATATGAAACCAATGCACTATGCGGGGCAACTGGTGGTACCTGGTGGGCCAGGACGTGACGACCATGTTAAGGCGGGGTGTTTGTGCTGTCATCAGGACCCAGTTGTCACATATGGCTCAAAGTGTCTCTTTTTATTTAAAATTGACATCAATTTTAGAAAAAACCACAAGTGACATACTAAAAACTAAAAAAACACATTTGGATTGTTTTTATACTTTAGTAAAACTACCCATGAGTCATTTGTGATGTGTAAGAATCAATCGCACCTCAATCTGACACACAATGTGATCGGTAGGACTAAAAGTGTCTGTTATCAGTTTAAAATTGTCATTTTAGCTCAAAACATGTCACTCACTGAAAACCAAGAAAACCTTCTCCAATTATCTTCATAATTTAGGATAGAGATTCATAATTTTTTTGTGACGTGTATGAAGTAGTATCATATGAAACCAACGGACGATGTGAGCAATATGACTCAAAAAGCGTGTTTCCAGTTTGAAATGAAATTTTAGTAAAAAAACAAAACTGAGATACTGCAAACTGAAAAAATTCATTTTGATTGTTTTGATACTTAAAATGATACATAAGCCATTTTTGATATGTAGGAATCTAACTCACCTCAATTCAATGCACAATGCGGTTGGTATAACTCAAAGTGTCTATTTTTATTTAAAATTAACACGATTTTTAGAAAAAAACACAAATGACATAATGAAAACCAAGAAAACACATTTGGATTGTTTTGATACATTAGGAAAATGATCCATGAGTAATTTGTGATGTGTATGAATCAAACACACCTCAATCTGATGCACAATTTTACCAGTATGACTAAAAGTGTATGTTATCAGTTTAAAATTGACATTTTATCTCAAAACGTTTTACTCATTGAAAACCAAGAAAACCCGCTTCAATTGTCTTAAGAATTTAGGATAATTATTTATAAGTTCTTTGGACATGTATGAAGCAGTCTCATATCAAACCAATGCACGATCTGACCGATATGACTCAAAATACATTTTTCCAGTTTGAAATGACATTTAGTAAAAAAACACAACTAACATACAAAAAATTGAGAAAATGTATTCGAATTATTTTTATACATTAGAAAAATGATCCATAAGTCATTTTTGACATGTAGTAATTGACCTTACCTCAATTAAACGCACAATGTGACTGGTATGACTCAAAGTGTATCTTTTTATTTAAAATTAACATTAATTAAAAACAATACAAGTGACATACTAAAAAACAAACAAATGCATTCATATTGTTTTGATACTTTAGGAAAACAATCCATGAGTCATTTTTTATCTGTAAAAATCAACCAAACATCAATCTAATGCATGGTGTGACTGGTATGGCTAAAAGTGTCTGTTATCAGTTTAAAATTTACATTTTAGCTCAAAACATGTCACTCATTGAAAACCAAGAAAGCCCACTCCAATTGTCTTCATAATTTAGGATAACAATTTATAAGTTCTTTGTGACGTGTATGAAGTAGTCTCATATCAAACCAACGCATGATGCGACTGGTATGACTCAAAATGCGTGTTTCCAGTTTGAAATGACATTTTAGTAAAAAAACACAACTAACATACTAAAAACTGAGAAAACACATTCAGATTATTTTGAAACTTTAGAACAATGATATTTAAGTCATTTTTGACATGTAGGAATCAATATAACCTCAATTCAATGCATAATGTGACTAGTATGACTCAAAGTTTCTCTTTTTATTTAAAATTGACATTAATTTTAGAAAAAACCACAAGTGACATACTAAAAACTGAGAAAAAACATTTGAATTGTTTTGATACTTTTGGAAAATGATCCATGAGTCATTTTTGATGTGTAAGAATCAACCTCAACTCAATATGACGCATGATGTGACTGGTATAGCTAAAGTGTCTGTTATTAGTTTAAAATTGACATTTTAGCTCAAAACATGCCACTCACTGAAAACCAAGAAAACCCAATCCAATTGTCTTCATAATTAAGGATCATGATTCATAAGTTCTTTGTGTTGTGTATGCAGTAATATCATATCAAACCAATGCACGATGGGACCAGTAAGACTCAAAATGCGTGTTTCCAGTTTAAAATGACATTTTAGTAAAAAAATAGAACTGGCATACTACAAACTAAAAAAATGAATTCGGATTGTTTTGATACTTTAGGACAATGATCCAGAAGTAATTTTTGACATGTAGGAATTGACCACACCTCAATTCAATGCACAATGCGACTGGTATGACTCAAATTGTCTCTTTTTATTTAAAACTGACATTAATTTTAGAAAAAAACACAAGTGACACACTAAAAACTGAGAAAACACATTTATATTGTTTTGATACTTTAGGAAAACGATCCATGAGTCATTTTCGATGTGTAAGAATAAACCTCACCTCAATCCGATGCACAATGTGACTAATATAAATCCAAATGTGTCATTTAAATTTGATATTAATTTTAGTAAAATAATAAGTGACATAATCAAAACCAAGAAAACCCATTCATATTATTGTAATATTAAAAAATGATCTATGACTCATTTGTGATGTGAAGGAATCAATCCCACCTCAATATGATGCATGGTGTGATCGATATAACTCATAATGTGTTTTTTTATTAAAAATTGACATTTTATTATTATTTTTTAATGAGGATTTAGACCCCTTAAATTAAGAAAGAAATGGGAAAGTAAAAAAAGTGGAAAAGTAAAAAAAATGAGGAGGATACAAACTTATTAATAACAAAACAAAGACAAATGAATCTCAGCAAACTCAAGAGTGAGTACTCATACTGTGACAAGATAATCTTCCACCCCAGCCACGAGGGTGGCGACCCAATCACCAAGTTTTTACAAGAAACCATAAGCCATCACAATTATCAGAGTGTAAAAAGTGTAAAATATCACCATCTTCCTTCGTTACATTCATAGAAGGTGCACCACAACCTTCTATACTATTTTCAGAATTCAGTAAATCAAAGCGATTATGAGTGCATACCTTTTCTTTAACCTTTTATTTAAAATGATTAGAAAGAGGAGATGTTCCATTCCCTTTACTGTCTAAGACCTACACTAGTGACAAGGGCATATTAGAGTTTCCATACAATCCCCCTTCATCTTAATCAGTTGGGGAGGCTGAAAAAGGGATAGAGCTGATCCTTTTCCACGAGGGATAGAGGATTCGGGAACACTACAAGAAATAGGGGAAGTAGGAGTATCATCAATCACTTTCCATACAGAAAATTTTGAGTCAGCATCAGGTGTAATAAAATCCCTCCCCTGAGTAGGGGTTTCTTTGGATGGGAGAGCTCCTCTAGATCTAGTCTTTGGAAAATAGACTGCATCTAGATTATCCTTCCCCTTGTGGTTCTTATCATATATCATCTTTTGTTCTTGCCATATGTTGAGGTCCACTACCTCCTGGGTGAAACATTCCATAGATGTTTGACTATCCACTAAGTCTTCAGAAACCTAGTTATCATACAGACCTCTTGATAGCATGTACTTGAAAAAAAAATGTCCTTATGTTCACTTGCTCCCAAACTAGTCCAAGAGATTGTGGGGCTTTTTCTGGACTAGACAAGACATTAGTACACAATGTACTATCACGATTTGGAGCAACATTCTTGGAATGGGTACCTTCTATGTTTAATTTTTCCAGACTAGAGAAATCTAAAATGGGGCCACGCTTGTCATGTAATGATATAGAAACATTATTAACAGAACTCAAATATGGAGTTATGATAGGAGGTGGAACTACTCCAATATCTACATTCCTATCTGCCTCATTAAGAAGTGTAGAACTCTTGTCTCTTCTTCTACAGTGATCTAAGTCTTGTCCCTTTAGATGAAATTCAGGAAAAATCATTTTTCTTCTACAATATGAGGTAGTATGACCAATAAAAATACATTATTCAAAAAATAGAGGCATTTTTTCATATTCCACTCTAAGATTAATATCATCCTACAAAGTAGAAAGCACAATATTATCAATCCTCGGAATACTCAGATCAACCTCTACCAACATATGAGAAAAATGGCCACAATACACCATTTATGTGGAACTTTCCATCCTTATGGGGACTCCTAATGTAGATGAGATATCAAATAAAATTTCTAGATTCCATAGGATCCATTTTAAGCCATGTATTTTTACCCAAAACACAGCATAAGTCTCCTTGAAATCAGACAGGTTGAAATTTAGATTCCAATCGTGTAATATCAAAGTTCATGGACTTAAATTGACCGATCTAGTGCTCCAAGCTTTCCCTTTAAATTCCACAAAAGGAAACATAATGTGAAAAAACCCACGACCTAAATAAATGTATTTAAAATTAACAAACCCCCAAATGGTTGTAAGCCAGTCAAAAAAATCTATAAGTTTCCATGGTTTCATTCCTTTTGATAGGTTGATTCGATCCATGATAGATAACTTACAGATATCTAACCTTTCTGCAATAGCACCGTTGAATGATGAGACACAGGCTGTTGTGCCTTTTCAGATAATACGTTTCACTGTCTAGTGGCTAAAATCTACAAAAGAACCGACAGTGGAACCCACGAAGGCTATTAGGTTCCCCCCATCTTTTACCTTAGTGTGACTCAAATGGTTTCCTTGATGTGCAGCCACTCGAAGGGAATCATAGGTATACAGATTTAGACTTCTAGGGTTTTCTGTTGCAGCATGTCCACTGGTGAAAACCAGAGCGAGGGAGTCCCGATCCTCCATCCTTCAATATTTGATATCATTTTATTAATGTATTCTTTCATATTAATGTTTAATTTATTTCATTATTGTATTACTAATATATATTTGTTTTCTTAGATAGGTGAATTTTTTTCCTTGAGTTAGGATGCTTTGTTTGACAACTAATACCATGGACGATAATTGTTTAGAGGGGATCACAGATGAAAAAGGATGAAACATTAATGTTTTTAACTGTTTGTTGGATTATTATAATTGTAACTATATAAAACATTGTTTTAATTTATATAGAAGTGTGTTTTTTTATTCATGATGTTAAGTAAATGTATATAACATTATTTGTGAAACTCTTTTGTGTGCTGTTTCATTCTTCTATGCTTTGTTCGTGTGCAGGTGATGTTTTTTGCAGGTGTGCAGGTGCTGGGTGTACTGGTAAATAAATAACACATCCCAAGAAACTAGGCCTTTATTAGCACTAAAAAAGCATTGATAAAGGGGATCTTTATCAGCACTTTTTTAGCATGGATAAACCCCCCCTTTATCAGCGTTTTTTAACACTGTTAAAGGGGACCCCCCTTTATCTTCAATATGATTAAAATCACTTTTTAAGTGCTATTAAAAGAAGTTTCTAGTACTTTTAAAAGCCTTATTTTTAGTAGTGATTGATTTATATTTATAATGATAATTACATTTATTTTTTTCAAACTATTTTAATAATTGTGTTTTTTATCTCTGGTGTAGTGGATTTAATTAAATGTGGGGGATTTAATATTTATATAATTTTTTGGTGGTTTAAACAACCATGAATCCTAAGAAACAACCGCTAACTAAAAGGAGGCGGTTCAAACCATTGATAGGTACTATAAAATCATTGCTAAATAGTCTGTAAAATTGAAAAAACTCCCTGAAAATATTTAGCGATGGTTGAAACCAAAACTAAATATTGGATTTTTGGCACCTGTGAAAGTGTGATTAGAAGTTTTAGAAGTGGTTACCACTTATGCTAAATATGTAACATATATGATATTTTTACCTGTATTTGTGGTGGTTTCAACCACTAAAAAATATTTTTTATTTAGCGAAAATAAAGTATCACAACTAAATATTAACTCCCCATTGGTTTTAAAGGACCATTTCACATAAAAAAGTAATCAGGTATAAATTACTGGAAAAACTAAATAAAACTGTAAAGACCTAGATTTTCTGTACATTTTTTTTAATTAAATGGAATTATTTCGAGATCACAAAATCTGATGGCGCTTGATTCCGAGGCTCGGAGTGCTCAGAATGATCTGATGAAGTTTTGTTAAACTTTAAATAGTGTGCATGAGTGGTTTTCATGAAAAATTGGAATAAATCATAAATGGTTTCCTAGATCAGAAATATGAGGGAATTGTTGTGTTCAGGATAACAGGTTTACCCTAGGCGTGACTTAAGTTTAGTCGGTGCAAACATCTAGTGAGAAAACCTGAAAATGGAATAACCGTAAATAAAATAATTAAATAAAGTTATTTAATTTTTCAAATGATTATAACTCATGAAGGGTGACTCGAATTAAAAATCCGAACCACCACTGAGCTCATGAGGGTATTCTTTCTTTAGGTAGATACTAACATTGGCCGGTGCGAGCCAACTATGGAAGTTAGATTTTGGCCGTAAATAAAATAATTAAGTAACAATTATTTTATTGTGAAAATACATAACTTCTAAACGGTAACTCAGATTGAAAATCTGAGAGTAACATTGAGTTCGTTGGGATATGTTTCCTTTAGGAAGAGCCTAACCTCAACCGGTGCGGGTCGAGGGTGACTATTAATAATTTTCTGAACTTTTTTTCAGGTATGTTTAGTAAACGCACGGGTGGGATTTCCTATATTTTGAATCGCTTCTTAGATTAAAAATCTGAGGGCACCATTAAATATACAGTGCTGAGATTCACTTAAGGGAGAATTCACTTCGACCACAGAAGGTCTAGAGAAAAAGTTAGATTTTGAGACTTTTAAAATAATAAATAAAATAACCATGTTATTTTATTTTGTTTCTTTATCTTCCTATAATAGACAACCGAAAACGTGGGACCATCGACGTGTCAAGAGAATAAATATATTGAACTTTCAATCCTAAGTAACAACATATTTGGGAAATTAGAAAGGTTCTTAATTAATGAACCCCCATAAATTTCCAACATCGTTACTTACCCTACCCCTATCCTATTTATATGGAGCTTGGGGAGAGGTATCGACATAGCTTCCCCAAACAATGAAGTGCTGGTAAAGTGCCGCGACACCAAAACCTTGGAGGACAGAGCTGGTTCTGATGAGCGGTGATGAGTGACACCGAAACCCTGAACTGAAGATCATTGATCGAGCGACGTCGTTGGAGGCTCGTTGTAGGGGATGACGAACACCGACCCACTTCCTCAACCACGGGTGTTTCTCCATCCTTCTTGAGGTAGGGTTTAAATCTTGATTTGTTTTTTAAGATTTATTTGAATCCTTCCTACCCTCTTGCTATCAACCTAATGTGGAGGGCGCGGGCCAGAAGAACAAGGCTCGGTCCCTCCACCCTTTTTGTAGAAAGTTGGTGCGTTATTCGCAAGCTTTGCCTTTGGGTTGGACGCGCCCCGGGGTGACAAAGGATGGTGGCGGCTGACACTGGCCAATTGCGGAGGAGGTGCGACGTGCCGTCGTGCGCCGCTGGTGACCAAGGGGCTGTGTTTGAAGCCGCGACGGATGAAGGCATCGGATGACACACTGGCCGACCATGAGGAAGGAGGCGGCACACCCGCGCCGCTGGAGGAACCGACCGCGGTTCGTCTTCCGCAGCGGTCAGAAGAGGAGACCGACACACCGACCGGGCACGGAAGAGGAGGGTGGCATGACCAGTGTGCCGATGGAGGAGCCACGGCTCCGACGCCGTGGCGGCAGGACCCGCAACGGGTCTCGTGGTGACCTGAAAGTGCCCTTAGGCTCTACCGTTCCAACTGCCAAATGAGGGGGGGGGGGATCCCATTCTGTGCTAGATCGGGTAGACCGCACTGTGAGCCGAGCCATGTTGCACCTCGATCTAGGCCGCACCTCATGTGGATGGGCTACCTGCCCAGCGGGCCGTGCCCCCCGCTGGCTGAGCCGCGTGAGCCCAGTGGGATGCCCCCTTAAGGGCCAGGCAGTGCCCCCTTTGCAGGCCGGGTCGCTCTCCCTTGTGGGCCGTGCCGAACCTCAGCCCAACTGGCTGAGCCCTCCGTGGTCTAGCCCAGCAGGGTCGGGTCAGTCCGACCGGGTGGGATCGGACCAAGGCCCAACCGGACCCCGAAAAACATAAAGGGCTATATCTTGAGAACCAGATGTCTGTTTGATGAACCGTCTATGGCACTAGGATCCTTGGATCGATATGGTCCTTTTGGTATACTCCACTTGAGTTTTTGGAGATAGTTGGAGTATGGACGGGTTGGATCAATCCCGAATCCAACCAGGCCCTCAGAACTAAAATGCTTATAACTCACAGACCATGTGTCCGATTGACGCACCATCTATCACTTTGGAACCCTTATGACATGGAGGTCGTTTGCGTTACTTCTTTGTGGAGATTAGTGGCAGTTGAAGTATGACTGATTCCTCAAGGTGCATATTCTACAGAACACAAGCACACCAGGTGCGAGGAATCCTGTGGCAGGCTGTAACGTGAAGAAAGAACATCGATCCTGTGTGGGTCTGTATCTATTGATCCTATGTGGGTCAGATTCTGTTAGATCCTTTGTGTGTCAGAGCTCAGTGATCCTGTGTGGGTCAGCACATACCAATCCTGTGTGGGTCAGATCCTATGTGGGTCAGCGGGGGTTAGTACCTGTCGATCCTGTGTTGGTCAGCAGTAGTGCCCTTTAACAGAATAAGATGATTTAGATTACGACTAATCATCTAGAATTTTGTACTTAAGTTATACCTGGTGTGAGATAAGTCTTTACCTTTATGGTGTTACCTATGTGGTACTTCTATCTTCATGGTGTTACCTATGTGGTAGTCCTACCTTTATGGTGTTACCTTCATGGTGTTACCTTCGTGGTGTTATATTCATGGTGTTACCTTTGTGGTATTCCTCCCTCATGTATGAGATGAGTATATCTTGATAACTTAGGTATATGTATGGGCATATACCTTAGTATAGTTGATATATATCGCTTCATGCTTGAGATTGAGGTCTAGATTTGTGGTTTTTCCTTTGTGGAACTCTGGGAGACCTACAAGGATCTCGTGGTCCCTACTGAGTATCGTTATACTCACCCCTACATGGACTATGCCCGTACCTTTTTGTGTCTTGTACAGAGGACGAACAACATTGATCGAGGCTGAGGGAGCCAGGACTGGACGGTGCTCATAGGTGGACTATTTGGCATGACATGACATAGGGAATACTAATCATGAGCTATACCTACCCTTCAGGTATAATCCTCAGTGGATGATCCAGGAGCTGTTTTTCACTTTTTAGTTGTATTTTTACTTTTTAGTTGTACTTGTCCTATTCAGTTGGGCTTGTATTCTGGCCCCTTTACTTTCAGAACACTTTTACTACAATATTTTACTTCGTGGTTGCTTCTTCTTGTGTTCTTGGACCGTGTGTCTTTATATGTTAAAAAGGAAATGCCGTCCCTTTTTAGGGATAAGCCTTTTCGGTGCTAGTCACCAGCCCCTGGCCTATGGAATGTGGGCTTGGGGTAATCACGACACAGGCCCCGAGGGACGGGTCATGAAAAACTGGTATTAGAGGAGTTGGTTCTACCAAAGAAATAGGACTCTGATCTTTTTTATGTGGAAATAGTGTTAAGTGTTATGAGTGTGGTTTTTGGTTTGGGTAATCCAGTGTTGGTGCGGTGGCTGAAGTATCCATACACCAGGACCCTGACTTCTGATTTCCGACTTGATGCACGAAAACACTGATTGCGTGTGTTTTGGAAATGTTTTTCCTTGGTTTCTTTGGAGTCATCCCACTAGGTGTAACTAAATTACTGTGGCATACCTGCTTCTTATCAAGATGCCACTACGTAGATATCCATCTAGGATTCCTGAGAGAGTACATGATGATGGCCCACCGAGCGACGAGGCTCTGGTGCAAGGCCCTCTTAGTGTGTTATCACCTTCGTGTAGTGTACCAGCAGCAACACCACCCATTGGGTAGCAGTTACCACCAGCCACACTAGCATATGGTGCATGCCGATTGAGCTCATTGCATGAGTTCTAGAATTAGATGCCTACGAGGTTTCGAGGTGAGACAGATTCCCAGGAATTTGAGGACCGGATGGAGGCTGTGGCTATAGGTTTCTTCCTAGTTGAGACACCAGTAGAGAAGATGATGATCTTAGCTGCTAGTCTTTTCCAGTGCGTGACCATGAGGATGGTCCGCAGGGTGAAGAAGCTTCGGTACATGGACCATTGCCCGAGATGGTACCTTCAGGTAGTGTGATAGCTATATCACTACCCATTGGTCAACAGATACAACCGACAGTACCGGTAGAGGACACATGTAGGCTTAGTTCCTTACACAAGTTTTAGTAACAGATACCCCTCAGGTTCTGAGGTGATCCCGACTCACAGGCGGCCAAGGACTAGCTTGAGGAGGTGGATGTGTTTCCATCTATCCAGGGAACCATTCGATCAGATAGCGGTCGTGGTATAGAACCTTCTACCTGGCTCAGCAGGATGATGACCGGGTTTAGATTACCCAGATCTTGCGAAAAGGTGACTTTTCTATGGAAAATCTTGAGAACCTTCCTCAGAGAAGGGGGTATCTTGCTATAAAAATCCAAGGGTTGAGCGTTCCCTAGAGCTTCTAGAGCTTTGTAAGGACGACATGTTGGTAGCTGAGTATTCATCGAGGCATACCAACCACCCCAGGTACTTGATGAATATGGTGCGGTCAATGCTTCAGGGCTTAGACCTCTGAGAAAGGTGTGTTTTGGGACATCTAAGCCAGCACTTCTCCTCTATGTATTCATACTTATGTTAGGGTTCTAGAAAAAACCTTTTTGGTTGAATGTTCTTTGGTTGAGTGGATAAAACCAGTGAATGTTAGAAGTGGGAAAGTAGGAAACTAACGCCAGTCTCAGAGACTTGGACATGTAAAATGTTTCGAGAAGAGGAAGTTATAGGGACATATGAATCTGCAGGGCAACAAATGTGGAAGTGGAACTAGAAGAGCAGCATGAGGTGGTATACATTTTTACATATTATAACCACCACCTCAATGCGGTCCCCACCAGGCTCAGGGAGCTGGAGGATAGGGGAAGGGAGTAGCTGTATGCAATCAAGGAGTGTGACCCAAGGGCTCCAGGAATGATTAGAGGTACGATATGTGTCTACTACTAGATTCCGTATTAAGAAACATAGGAACTAATCACTCCTTCTTTCCATGAATCTTGTTCAAGACCTATATTTTATGGTTAAACCATTTAATTGACCCTTACGTCTGGAGATACATTTGGGAGGATACTTGAAAATCACACTTATACTGACGGTGTGATCTGACCCTTGAGGCGAGAGTTTCGATTGGAACCTCTTGGTGGCAGTGTTGAGGCCATACGATGTTAGTTTGGGTATGGATTGGACATCCACAGTTCATACTCAGATTGACTATATTAGGAAAGATGGTTGTAGTTTATCTAAAACATTGGAATGAGGTTTTCCTTGGTCAGATAAAAAGGAAATCCATGAAGCACAGGATAAACTCATGCATAGGAGGGTGCAACCGATCACTCTTGAGTTGGCCAACCTTACCCTCGTGGCAGTAGGAGTTTTGAGTTTTCAGTTCCCAACAGGAGTGGAAGAGTGTGGGGACATCTTTTCAAAAGATTTTTCCATGATTACCTCCTCGAAGGGAGAGAGACTTTTTCTTTGGCTAGGTACTAGCATAGTTTTGAACCAGGCTTCTCTAGGGTAGCAGCACCCTTATCAGCTTTGATGAAGAAGGGGGATCCTTTCCTGTGGACGAAGAAGTGTCAGCAGAGCTTTCAAGAGACGAGACAACGACGATGGATAGAGTTCCTCCAGGACTATGATTTTGATATAGTGTATACTCCTGGGAAGGGAAAGGTGGTAGCAGATACACTCCACAGGAGGTATGGTCTACAACTGCTAAGTGAGGCATCAGAGCAGCTAGTCATGCTACATATATCCTTCATGGATAAAGATGGAGCAGCTTACCTCCAGTATATGACTATCACTCCCCCAATTCTTCAGCGAGTTCAAGAGTCACAACTTAGGGATGTTGACTATGATGCCTGACATGCTAATATGTCCTCATAACGGTCTCCTGAAGGATTTCATGAAGGTGGGGAGCACGCTATCCTCTCCAAAGGACACACCATGGTACTAGTGACACTTTGGGAGTAGGTGTTGAGGGAGATCCATACATCCCCTTTAACGGTACATCCTGGAGTGGTGAAGATTTACCAAGACCTCTGACGTTAGTACTGGTGGCCAAGGATAAAGGAAGCATTGGAAGAGTTTGTATCACAATTCCTCACTTGTCAGCAAATGAATACTTCACAGAGATGGAAGAAGTCTAATTTCGACAAGAGAGAGAGATCCTTGGAGTTCGAGGAGAGAGACCAAGTCTTCCTATGGGTCTCACCTCAATGAGGATTTTGGAGGTTGGGATGGGGTGGAAAGGTATATCTGAGGTTCATTGGACCTTTCTAGATGCTCAGTAGAGTGGTCAAGGTGGCGTACCATCTATCTCTTCCCCCATAGATGCACCGGGTGCATAATGTTTTCCATGTGTCATGGGAGAGGAGATGCGTGCATGATCCATCACATGTTATCGACTAGGGAGAGTTGGACTTTGATTATGGGGAGACTTTTATGGAGTTCACGGTGGAGATAAAGGATCGATAGGAGCGAGTCCTTCATGGATGGTTGATCCCTCTGGTGCGAGTTCAGTGGCAACATAGGGACCTCTAGGAGAGCACTTCGGAGCGGGAGGCTCAGATTCGTGCTCAGTACCCCATTTGTTTTCTTAGTCTATGTTGGGGATTTCGGGGAAAAAAATCCCTAAGGTGAGGAGAATGTAAAGAACCAGATTTTTTGTATAATTTTTTAAATTATATGGAATTATTTCGAGACCGCGAAAACTGGCGGCGTGTGATTTTGAGGCCCGAAGTTCTTAGAATGATCCATCAAAGTTTTGTTAAAATTTAAATAGTGTGCGTGAGTTGTTTTCCTGAAAAAGTGGAATAAATCTTAAATGGGTGCCTGAATCAGAAATATGAGGGCATTGTTGCGTTCAGGATAGTGGGTTTACCCTAGGCGTGACTTAAGTTTAGTCAGCACAGGCCTCTGGTGAGAAAACCCGAAAATGGCATAACCATAAATAAAATAATTAAATAAAGTTATTTTATTTTTCAAAAGCTTATAACTCACGAACGGTGACTCAGATTAAAAATCCAAAACATCGCTGAACTCATGAGGGTATTCTTTCTTTAGGCAGATACTAACATTGGTCGGCGCGGGCCAACTATGGAAGTTAGATTTTAGCTATAAATAAAATAATTAAGTAACAATTATTTTATTGTTAAAATCCATAACTTCTAAATGGTAACTCGGATTAAAAATACAAGATTATTGTTGAGTTTTTGTGAAATTTTTCCCTTAGGGAGATCCTAACCTCGACCGACGCGGGTCGAGAGTAACTGTTAATAAATTTCTAAACTTTTTTTCAGGTACATTCAGTAAATGAGCGGGTGTCGTTTCCTATATTTTAAACTAGTGATCAGATTAAAAATATGAGGGCACAATTGAATCCTCAATGCCAGGATTCCCTTAAGGGAGACTTCACTTCGACCGTAGTAGGTCTGGAGAAAAAGTTAGATTTTGGGACTTAAAGAATAAATAAAATAACCTTGTTATTTTTTTTGTTTCTTTCTCTTCCTCCAACGGACAAGCAGCAACGTGGGAACAGTGAAGTGTCAAGCCAATAAATATCTTGACCTTTCAATCCTAATTAATAGCATCATTGGGGAATTTGGAAGGTTCTTAATTAACGAACCCCCATAAATTCCCAACGTCGTTACTTACCCTTCCCTCTCCTTTTTACATGGAGCTTGGGGAGAGGTATCAACACATCTTCACTAAGAAAAAAAGTGCTGGTAAAGTTCCACAACACCAAACCCTTGAAGGATGGATCCGGTTCTGGCGAACGGTGACGAGAGACACTGAAACCCTGAAGCGAAGATCGACGATCGGGCGACGTCGTTGGAGGCTAGTTACGGGGGATGGTGAACACCAACCCACTTCCTCAACAGCAGGCATTTCTCCATTATTCTTGAGGTATAGTTTAAATATTGATTTGTTTTACAAGAGTTATCTGAATCCTTACTACCCTCTTGCTATCAACCAAACGTGGAGGGCATGGTCCAAATGAACAAGGCCAGATCCCTCTGCCCTTTTTGTTGAAAGTTGGTGCATTCTTCGCTAGCATTGACTTTGGGTTGGGTAAGCCCCGGGGAAACAAAGGATGGCGGTGGCCAGCACCAGATGGATGTGGTGGAGGTGCGACATGCCATCGTGTGCTTTCGGTGAGCAAGGGGCCGTGACCAAAGCCGCGCTAGATGAAGGCGGTGACTGAGACACCAGTCGACCGCGAGGAAGGAGGGGGCGCGCCCGCGCCACCAGAGGAACCAACTGCGGCTTGTCAGCTGTGGCTGTTGGAAGAGGAGGCCGAAACACCGGTCGGCTACAGAAGCAGAGGGCTACATGAATAGAACACCTCCGGAGGAGCCGCAACTCTGATTCCACGACGGAAGGACCTGTAGTGGGTCCCGCAGTGACTTGGCAGCACCCTTAGGCGTTGTCATTCTGCCTGCCAAACTGGGGGGGCACTCCCTTTCCCTGCCAGCTTGGGAGGACCGCACTGCGATTCAGGCCATGCTCCACCCCGAGCTAGGCTGTGCCTCATGTGGCGGGGCCACCTTCCCAGTGGGCCACGCCCTGCTGGGGGACGGGCCGCATGGGCCTAGTGGGCTGCCCACTTGAGGGTCGGCCCGTGCCCCCTTTGCGGCCTGGGCTGCACTCTCTTGTGGGCTGAGCCAGACCTAGGGCTACCAGGCCGATCCCTCTATGGCCCAGCCCAGTAGGGTTGGATCCGAACTGGGTCGGGTCGGGTTGGTCCAACCGGGTCGGATCGGACCATGGCCCATCCGGACCCAGAAACACATAAAGGGCCATATATTGAGAACCAGACATCTTTTTGATGAACCATTTACTTCGCTGAGATCCTTGGATCGAAATGGTCCTTTTGGTATACTCCACTTGAGTTTTGGAGACAGTTGGAGTATGTCCAGGTTGGATTGAACCTGAATCCAATCGGGCCCTCGGAACAAAAATGCTTATAACTCACAGACCGAACATCCAATTGATGCACCATCTATTGTGTTGGAACCCTTACGACATGGTAGTCCTTTGGGTTACTCCTTTTTCAAGCTTAGTGGTAGTCGAAGTGTGATCGATACCATGAGGGGAAGATTCTACGGAACACTAGCGCACCAAGTGCGGTGAATCCTGTGGAATACTGTAATGTGAAGAATGAACATCGATCCGGTGTGGGTTAACATCTATCTATCCTATGTGGGTCAGCATCTATTATATTCATTGTGGGTCAGTGCTCAGTGATCCTGTGTGGGTCAGCGCATACCGATCCTGTGTGGGTCAAATCCTATGTGGGTCAGCGAGGGTTAGTACTTATCGATCCTGTGTGGGTCAGTAGCAGTTCCCTTTAACAGAATAAGATGATTTATCTTACAAATAATCACCTGTACGTATGTACTTAAGTTATACCTGGTGTGAGCTGATTCTTTACCCTTGTGGTGTTATCTTTGGGGTGTTACCTATGTGGTACTTCTAACTTCATGGTGTTATCTATGTTGTACTTCTACCTTCATGGTGTTATCTTCGTGGTGTTACCTATGTGATACTTCTATCTTTGTGGTGTTACCTATGTGGTACTTCTACCTTTGTGGTGTTATCTTCATGGTGTTATCTGTGTGGTACTTCTAACTTCGTGGTGTTACATATATGTTACTTCTACCTTCTTGGTGTCATCTTCATGGTGTTACCAATGTGGTACTTATATCTTCATGGTGTTACCTATGTGGTACTTCTACCTTCATGGTGTTACCTTCATGGTGTTACTTCATGGTGCTATCTTAGTGGTGTTACCTGTGTGGTACATCTATCTTCATGGTGTTACCGATGTGGTACTCCTACTTTCATAGTGTTACCTTCATGGTGTTACCTTCATGGCGTTATCTTCGTGGTGTTACCTTTGTGGTATTCTTCCCTTGTATATGAGATGAGTATATCTTGGTAACTTAGGTATATGTATGGGAATATACCTAAGTAGAGTTGATATATATTTCTTCATGCTTGAGATGGAGGTCTAGATTTTTGGTTTTTCCTTTGTGGAACTCTGGGAGACCTACGGGGATCTCGGGGTCCCTACTGAGTATTGTTATACTCACCCCTACATGGGCTACTCCCGCACCTTGTTGTGTCTTGTGCAGATGACGAACATCATTGATCGAGGCTAATGGGGCCAGGACTGGAAGGTGCTTGGAGGTGAACCATTTAGCATGACATGACACAGGGACTACTAATTGTGAGCTGTACCTACCCTTCAGGTAGGATCCTCAATGGACGATCCAGGATCTGTTTTTCACTTTTTAGTTGTATTTGTACTTTTCAGTTGTACTTGTACTATTTAGTTAGGCTTGTATTCCAACCCCTTTACTTTCAGCACACTTTTACTGCATCATTTTACTTCATAGTTGCTTCTTCTTATGTTCTTGGATGGTGTGTCTGTACAGGTTAAAAAGGCAATGCCTTCCCGTTTTAGGGATATGCCTTTCTGGTGCTAGTCGCCATCCCCTGGCCTATGGAAGGTGGGCTTGGGGTAGTCATGGCACGGGCCCCGAGGGACGGGTCGTGACAACAATAGTTTATATAACTGTTACAAAACATCCAATGAAAGTTAAACAACTGTATATACCTAAAAAACCACTGATATTTTTAACTTTTATTTTAGTTCCACAATATAAACAATATCCACTAAATTTCAATCTTCTGTAAAATCTATAATTATTCCTTGAAAATTACATTCTAAATTCTTTCCTTTTCTATCAATATTTTACATATTTTTATTATTCTCTAACGAGGTTTATTTTTCTAGCATTATTCTTTCTTCACTAGATGAAGAAGATAATTTCTTATCATATTTTTCTACCCCATAATTGTAAATATTTTTAATTATAACCTACACTATTAGGAAAAACAAATTTAACTTTTTTTGGAAATTTTAGTTACTGATTTAACCTAAATTGATGTTCTAGAAATCTCAGATATTATAGATGATTGAGCCTTTACTTTAATATATTTTTCTGAAGTATTATTTTACCCTTTTTAACTATTATTTAGATTCCAACCTTTTCATTTATTGTTATTTTAACATGAGTTTTTCTTCAAGATACTTCTTGATCATTTCATTCTTAAAATCCTTTATCTTGAATTTCTTAAGTTATTCATTGAGTTAAGTCTCTCTTTTGAGAGATTCTTCATTTTATTCAACTTTCTTCCAATCGATATTCTTCAAGGTTTTATCTTAATTATTTAAATTGGTTTTTTTCTCAAGAAAATCCCCTAACTTAGATCTAATCACGTGTTCTATATATTTTTCTTCTACACCTTCATCTTCATTTCTGGAGTATGTTTCCTATATTTCGACATGTTCTAGGAAATTAGTGATTTTTTAGGTGATTCATCCTCTGATTAGATTCTAGAGTAAGTATCTTCCCCTCCCTATTTTTCCATTAAATTTATTCTCTTTCTTATTGGGAATTTATTCCTACTATAACTAAACTTTTCCACTGCTCTATAGTTTTTTTTTCCAATTTAGCATTTTTTAGTTTTTCATCTTGACTATCTGCACCAAAATCATAGTTTTTATTCTTAAGAAAATTGATAGCAATGTCTCAAATGCCTCCACATTTCAAATATTTCAAGGTCATTTTACACTTATATTTTCACTTTCCTTTTATGAAATTTCTTCAAATAAGAGAGATAATTATCTTTATTACATTATCCAAATCATCATCATCATAAAACTCACCAGAAGGTTCAGGTTCTTCTTATTTTAGATTTATCTTTCTCATGGATTCAAAATCCATCTCATATTTCAATTGCTTATTAAAGGCAGACATATTTCTCATTTTATAAGAAATTAGAATATTGTGTAACTCTTCCAAAGAGATATTTTCCCTATCTTCAAGAGAATAATATTTTTGGATCAAATACATTATGAAAATTCCTCATGAGTTTCTTTACAATAATGGAATCATCCAGTTTTTCCCCAAAACCTCTAATGTTACTCACCATCTCATTCAATATAGTGACATAATTATCTATGGATTCCTATTAATTCATATTTATGTTGGATATGAACTAAAACATCCATCACCATGATTTAGTGGTGTATTTGAATCTATGGCCGACAACCATGTTGGTTTAGTAAGATGTGATGCATGTTTAATGATACATCCTTATCAAAAATGTTTCCATTGGTTATGATATAATTATTTGGTTCATTTATGGATATAATACCTTTTTAATTTAAGTTTTCAATGAATTAACACTTCAATAGGTGCAACATTCGAGTTTCATGTGACAAAACTTGAACCGTTTCATATGGATGATGCTCTTCATTCCATGAAGAGCATCGATGATGGATATATAAGAGGTTATAATCCTCTCCTATGTGTGTGGTTTAATCCTATGGATATTTTTTAATCCAATCAAGGATATCTTCCATGCTCTAAGATCGTTCATCACTCGATGAAGGTGATTGGACCCATTCGAGCTTTTAGGATTCCTCATGAAGTGTTTGTGAATCTATTTGATGGTGTATTACCCTCAGAGGTCATAGGAATTTATCTTCTACTCCTAGTGATCATCATAATGATATTTTTTTTGAAGAAAAATGGTGGATTTAGTAAAAGTATGGGAGTTTCATGTATTCTATTTACATGATTTTTTAAATACAATTTCATGTTTGATTTTGGAGTTAGATTTTCCATGTTTTGGGTTCTCTTCCACTGGAAAGGGTTATTAGATGATCCAATAAAAACCATAAGTGGTATTAAATTAGGTTTTTCTGGATTTAAATATGTTTTATTTATGTTTTCAAAAAGAAGTACCATCATCACGACCTGTGAGTGCCCATGGTGTAGCCATGAAAAATTTGAAATGCCCAAGTCACTGACATCACAATGTAGTGGCGACTATGGTGGTTCTTTAATGGATTATCTAGGAACCAAAACTAGTTCCAAGACACCATGGAAGATTTATGATTATGGTGGTTCTTTATAGGAAAACATTCTAGAGTTTTATCACCATAATGTTTTGCAAGATGCAGTGAATCTTAAAATGTTTTTTTAAATTATTTTTTATATTTTTATTTAAATGTTTTATAAATTTTTTATAAATCATTATAAAAGGTATTTTGGAAAATTTTAATTTATAAAATATTTAAAAATTAATTAATTATATATTTTTTATAAATAATTAAATGTTTAGAACCATTTAGAATATTAGTATTGAAAATACCTTATGAAAATTATATTGAATAACTTATGATCTAGAAATAAAATGGTTTTTTTAAAAATCATGTGAAATAATTTGTAAAGGTTATAAATTATAAGTCCAAATATATGATTCTATATTTATAATTATTAATTACTCATAATTAATTAATTTGGAAATTTTAAAATTAAAAGTTAAGCCTTTTTAAAAATATTATTTAGACCATTTTAAAATGGTTTTGATGATCAATATTATTGATAGTTTAAATCTTATTTGAAAGGTCATATAATGATAATTTGAAATTGTTCATATTTATTTTTAATATGAAATGTTTATATTCATTTTTTTCTAATTTATAATAATCTTATAATTAGTTTTTTTATTAATAGTTTCTAAATGTATATTGTTTTATAAAATAAATAAAATGTTTATTTATTTGTATAATTCATTTTTTATTCATATCTATTAAATTGTTTATTAATTGTAAATATTTTTATGCTATAATTTAACTACGAATCCACTTCTAGGATAGAGCCTTACATGTCATGCTAGTTTCGATATCATAAAATTTAGTTTTAGTCTACCTTGATCTTGGTTTGTAATTATAGTTATAATACTGATTATAGTTGTTGAATGTAGTTTGTGTATATTATGTGTTAGAGATATCCTGAATTGAATTATCTATTAAGTAAAGTATCCACGGGTAGAGGGACTTGGGGTTGAACCACCTACCAAACTGGAGGTTATGCCTTGTCTAGAAAGGTGAATGGGGTTGGATATATGTTTCTCTAGGTTTACCCATGTATAGATTTTCAATCTCATATAACTCTATTCCTTTACATGAATAGTTCATATACCTTATTCATATGAAGCACTTGGATATGTATTAATATACTTGGATTCTATATCTGGATGAGTAACAGAAACTTGTGGGTTGTGTAAAGGGTTAAACATTAATATGGTGTGAACACATTAATTTGGTAGTTGGGATATGGATTCAAAAACTAAATCATTAGACTCATGCACACACAAAAATTAATAAAACATGAGAATATAATTATTACATAATATTAAATAGTTATGTATTTAATATGCATATCATGTAAATTAAATTGGCGATACCTCAAATGAAAACCTATGAAATTATAAGTGCAATATTATTTAAAAAGAAACACTTATCAAGATCTCAATTTTCTAATTGGGTAGTTTCATGACAAAGTGGGGTGCCCCTATATTATCTTGTGTAAGGAATACAAGTAATGATTTAAACTATATTTTCCAATTAGGTAGTTTCATGCTAAAATAGGGATACTCTTGATTGTCTAGTATTATATTTTTTTATGTTTGTTTCATGTTACACTTAGATTGGAAACCCAAGGGTTGTAATACAAGAGGAATAAGTTTAATTGAATCCATATGATGGATTTGGATAAGTGATTATCCACTAAATTATCCAATAATTAAAAATATTATTATTGAGATGAATCCCTTCCTAAATAACTAAATAACAAGTTTCACACCAAAGCGGGGCCATTACTTAGTGAAAAATGGATCTTGAATCACTAAATGGATATGATATTTGGGGTCATCCATTTTTGCGGGAGAAATTTTATTTTAAAGTCATTAATGAAAATATATAATACATGATACTCACATACTGATATGTATTTTTTTATATTATGGAATACTTCACATTAATAATTTTTAGATCACTAAAAGGTTTGAGTTGTAAGACAGTTAAATATTTTTATCTAGGATTGAGAAGTTTTCTCATGGATAAATATGTAGAGTACTGGAATATAAATTTTATTGAGATTAATTATACCATCTTTGACTCATGTGTGTTAGATATCGGGTGTGAATCACACATTTTTACAAAGAAAAATTGGATCATAGATAAAAAATAGTGATAAAGGGTGAAGTAGATATTCATGTTAGTAATGGAAAAAGAGTTTCTACATTATAGGTCAGCACCTATGATATAATCTTACCAAGTGGATTGATCTTGGAATTGAAAAACCATTATTATTTTCCCACTATAAATAAGAATTTGATTTTTGTATCTTGTTTGGATAAGATGGTATTTTAGTTAATTGTTAAGAACAAGTGTTGTTCTATATATAAGGATAAAATGTTTTATGGTGTTGGGAGTGTAATGAATGGTTTATATATTATTGACATGGATAATATTATTTATAACATTTAGAGTAATAAGTTTAGGGTTTATTCTATTCCCACCCACCTTTAGCATTATCTCCTTGGAAATATAAATGAGAAACACATTAAAAGTTTCCATAGAGATGGATTACTAAACTCATTTTACTATGAATCATTTTAGAATTCTGAATCTTGTTTATTGGTAAAAATAAAAAAGAGACCTTTTGTAAGAAAAGGAGAGAGGGCCAATGGGATATTGGATCTCATACATAGTGTTTTATGTGGACTAATGGCTACACAATAAAATAGTGGTTTAAGTTAAATCATTATTTTTACCTATGACTTTAGTCAGTATGGATATGTGTTTTTGATGAATCAAAGGTATGAAACTTTTTAAAAGTTCAAAGAGTTTCATAATGAAGTATAAAATCAATTGGGTAGAAGTATTAAATTCCTCTAATCGGATTAGTGTGGATAATACTTAAGTTAGTATTTCCTAACTCATCTAAGAGATTGTGTAATTGTTTCAAAAATCACTCCTCCCAGAACAAAATAATGCAATGGTGTGTCTAAAAGGAGTAATCACACCTTGTTAGATGTGGTTCAATTTATGATGAGTTTATGTGACCTTTCTATCTCATTTTTTATTTATACTCTAGAAACCGCTTCATTATTATTAAATTATATTCCATATAAATCATTCATAAATAAATTATATGAGATATAGACTAGGAAATGTTCCATTATGTATTTTATGAGGATTTGGGGTTGTGAAGAACTCGTACAATGATTATATTATGAAAATATAGGCCCCAAGTAAAAAAATTATTATTTATTGGTTATCCCTTGGAAACCAATGGATATTATTTCTATAACCATACTAAAAAAATTGTTTGTGGTTTGAGATGGAATTTTCTTAGAAATACAACACATGGATAGAGTAGTCAGTGTGAGGAAAGTTAAACTTAGATAATTCTAGGACAAAAAAATAGGAAGTGTTATTGAGAATGAGGTTCAGCCAGTTCCACAAAGATTTATGAAAGAAGAACCAAATCAAGTTACACAAGAACCTTATAATGTATGGTAGGTTTTTTAAGAGATTTATATATATGGATTTCATATAGAAAATGATGACGGGGTAATGTTCATAAGTGATAAAACTATAACTTACCAAGAAGTCGTTCAGAGTTTTGATTATGAGAAATGGTTAAAAAACATGGAATATGGGATATAATCCATGTAAACTAACCAATATTGGAACTTTATAGATGTACCTAAAGGGGTAAGATACATAGGAAAAAAGTGGGGTTTTTCCACAAGAAAAAATAACATGTATGGTAGAGTGTCTACTTATAAAGAAAAACTAGTGGCTAAAGGTTATAAAAAATTCATGGTATTGACTATGTGGAGACCTTTTTACCTTATAAAACGATAAAGTCCATTCATATTTTTCTAACCATAATAACTCATTACGATTATGAGATATATCATATGGATTTAAATATCTAATTCCTTAATGGGAATTTATTTGAGGACATTTATATGATATATCCCAATGGGTTTTAAGTTAAAAATGACACTGCTATGGTTTTGAAGTTGAAACTATCTATTTATAGACTAAAGATATATTTTCAGAGTAGGAATATCTAGTTTGATGATGCAATCAATGAGTTTGGTTTCATAGAAAATATCGATAATTCCATTTTGTATAAGCGGGGAAGAGGGAGTGTCTTTGTATTTTTGATATTATAAATAGAATACATATGTCTTATCATAAATGATGTCCAAATGATTTATTTTGTAAAGTTGTGGATGGTAAAATGGTTCTCAATGAAATAAATGGGTGAATTTTCCTACATTCTCTATATTAAGATCTATAGATATAACTTTAAAAGGTTTATTGGACTGATTCTAAACACATATACCAGTAAAAGTGATAAAGTGGTTTATCATGGAGAACTATAATAAGGGGTCTTTACCAATGTTTCAGGGAATTAATATTAGGAAGATTTAGGGTTCTTATAAGGAGATAAAAAGGATAGATAATAATATTTATGTCTTTTCAATAGGATCTATCATGTATGACATGTTTTGTACTCAATTTGATGTATCTTATGATTTCAACATAATAAGTGGATATGAATATAATCTTTATTAGAGTCCCTGCATTTTTATATAGAACATTCTTAAATAATTAAGAAGGATTAAGGACATGTTCATGGTATTTGGAGGAGAGGATGAGATTTTTTTATAGTTACATAGATACTAGTTTCCCATCCAATAAATATGATATGAAATATCAACATGGGTTCATATTTTTCTTGAATGATGGAAATATTAGTTGTAATAGTTTCAAATAACCCACCACAGTAGAGTTAATAATAAAGGTAGAGCACATCACTACATCAGATGCTATGAAGGCAACTGTTTGGATTAAGAAATTCATTTGTGAACTTGGGGTGGTTCCTAGAATCAAGGGAGAAATTGAGATATATTGTGAAAAAATTGGGATATTACCTAGGATTAGGAACCTCAATATCACCAATAGACCAAAAAAACCTTCACAAATACCATCTCATCTGAGAGATCTTTGAGAGGGGTAGTGTAATGATCAGTTGGGTGGATATTGAGGAGAATCTAGTGTGTACATTGATGAAACTATTATCATTGCAGAAGAATGAGAGTCATATTGAATATCTTGGTATATGATACTTGAGAAATTGATATAATTATTATAAATGTATCATGTTATTATAATAAAATTATTCTCCTATTATCATTCATTTATGTATGCTATATTTTCCTTAACATGAAAGGTCAAATGATAGTATCCCCTCAAAGTATGACTTTAAGTTGTCTATAATCGATGTTCATAACAATTTATTATGGGTTATGATGAGCTGAAAATATTATCATGAATATAATATTATACTCAATAAAAGTGGTTGTATGTGAGTTATAAATTCCAGATTCAATGGGTAATAAGTATAGACTTATTACTTAGATTGAATCGTCATAGTGTATCTCATGTATTTTCATATAGTATTTGATATAATTAAGGGTGTATGATTATTATAAATATATCTTACCTAAGGTTGGTGATATACCTTACATTGTAACCTTCATACTTTGATACCATACTTACACAATTCATTATGTGAACTTAGCTAATTAGAGGGTGGTTGGGAATTTTACTGAACATGTCATCGGTTAGAGCACAACCAAGATGAGATTTGTCAACTTATATGACAAGATAAGAGATATGTCCCATGATTGAATTAGAATTAAGAAATGAATTTCCATGCTTAGTTTCTTGACATATGATGTGATCAAATACTTAGGAAAGTGACATGTTATGTTCTTATCATATAGATGAATGACATGTGATGTATTCATCAACTTGGTTAGTCTTTTTCAGAGAATCAAGAAATAATGAGAGGCCTATAATATATTGACACGTTCTATTTCTAGTTTATGCTCAATTTCATGGAAATAGAGATTATATAGTTATGAACACAATTTATATGATACATTTGGTGGTGGACATGTACATATAGAGATATGAGTATGCGTGATGGAGATTATAATGAACACCTTAGTATGTCGAGTAGCACTGAAACTTTTATCAAGGCCATTTTTGATTAAATATAAAAAATAGGAATTTAATAGTTATTATCAATGCTGTTAAGGCCCATGGGGAAACACATTTAGTCTCTTGGATAAGTATTAAGTTTTATAAAAACCATTTTTTCCAAAATAAAGCGATTTTTAAAGAAATTGTATCAAAAATGAGTTTTGGATAGATTAAAAAAGACTTGTAAAGTTTTTAATAAAGTTATTATGGGATTTTAGTGCAATTGGGATATTTTTGGATCTTCACTAAAATAGAAACCACCACACCATGGTGGTATATTTTAAGTTGTGGTTGAAAACCATGCTATTTTAGTATTCATTTGTTCATGTTTGGAATCTCATAATTCTCTCACTTTCTTTAATCAATTATGATCCAAGTATTTAGTTCATTTATGTATGAAATACATAATTTATTGAAGTTTTCAATTAATGAAAACTCTAATAGGTGTAACATCTGAGTGTCATGCAATGAAAATAACATCGTTTCATAAAGGAAATGATATTCATTCCATGAAGAGCATCGATGATGGCTATATAAGAGGTTTAAATCCACTATTTTGTATGTGGTTGATTATTTTGAATCATTATCAATCCATTTGAGAATATAATATATTCCCAAATATATTTCATTGATTAGATAAGGCACTAAAACCCCATAGAGCATCTAGGATTCCTCACGAATCATTCATGGATCCATTGGACAGTGTATTAACCTCAAAGGTAAGAGGAATTAATCTTCTGTTAATAGTGAACATCATTAAGCTAAATCTATTGAAGAATGAGATTGGATGTATATATAGTTTGGGTATTTCAGGTATTCCATTTACAAGATTTTTTATTTTAATACTTTTTCATATTTGATTCTTGGAGATAGATTCTTCTGTGTTTTGGGTTCTCTCCCACTGCCAAGGTTCATTATATGATCCAATGAAACCCATAAATTTATATATTAAAACTTACTTCACTAAATTAATATGTTGTATTCTTTTACTTGGATATTTCCTTCATAACTATTTTCAATTTCATCGCAAATTTATTTAGCAGTTTACATCCCCATCAATTTAGTAAACACATTCTCATAGAGAGACATAAAAAAAGAATTCCTGGTATTTATATCAATATAATGGTTCCTTTTGTTGATAAATTTCAGATTATCACCAATTTTTAAAGGAGTTAACCCCACTATTCTTGCATCAAGAACTTCAATACTCAAAGATAATAAGTATGGGAACATTCTATTTTTCATACCATAGTATTTTTTTATTAAATGCAGGCACACCTATACTATTCATAGATATGATGTTTTATATCCTTTATAAATAGACAATTTTATAGAGTAAACCTTCATTTAAGATACCAATTTAATGATACAGGTTATGTGTCATTACGCTAATGCTCACCAAGTTCCATGATACTATCTGCTTTGGGTATCCCACTATCATAGTTTTCAACCTAATGGAATCACACCCTATTTCATGGGAAAAGTACTTATAATAGGGGAAATAACACTCTTATTGTTAGGTTCATTTGATCAACCCCATTCCCTAATGTGGGACCCATGTTCTAATAGGATCACACCAATAGTATACCAGTTACGGATATGTTGTGAACACTTTGGGGGGCGTTGAAAAACCTTGGGTCTAATAATATCCCACCAAGTGCTACTCAAGGAGGGATTAGTTGGGATGGAGCCGTTCTCTCCAGGCGGATCTCTCCCCGAGCTCTAGGGTTTCGCCTCCCATCCCCCTCCCTCATCCTCGCCTGCTCTGGTTCTCGTCACAGATGCTCCTTGTATCGGTTATCACGGTGGGTGGTTCTTCGTTCATTGGTTTTTTTTTCGATTGTGGATTTCTTTCCACTCTTTGATTTTGGTTCTTCCTCCACTACTATTCTGTAATGCTCTGTTGCTCGCCGTCGATTCGTGTTCCTCGGAGGTTGGTACCATGCTCTTATCGCCGGAACCTTCACAAAAAAACCCCACTTTGGTTTGACATGAAGGGGCTCAGTGGTTTGGGATCTATTGGTATCGATGTTCGGTGGTTTTCCTGTTGTCTCGAATGCACATCTCTGCTCTTTCTTCCTTTCCCTTATACTGGAGTCCATTTTGGTCTGGTATGAAGGTGTTTTTGGCAGTTTTGGGATGGTGTTGGTGGTGCGTTCGGCGTCAAGGGTGCGTATCAGTAGTGTGGCTCCGGTGCTCAGTCTCAGTAGCTGTGTCTCGCGTTTGTTCTCTTCTGTTCTTGGGGTTCTTTTAACTTGTTTCTTCTCAGTTTCTAAAGGTCCTTCGATCTTGGTGGTGCAGTGCGGCCTCAGATGATGTTTGGCCTGGTGATGTTTCAGATTGGATGATGGTGTACCTTCTAACGGTTTGCTTTTTTTATCAGTTCTTTACAATGTTCTGGTTTGGTTTTCATCTTTGCGTCATCAGCAGTGATCAGTGAAGGGTTTTGTGTTAGACTCCATTGTTTTGGGTTTTTATGGTTTTTATTGTTCTGGTTCGTCGCCCTCTGTTTCTCTCCTCTGGCTCCAGGTCTCCACCACTAGCTCCGAGGTGGAGTTGTATGGTGGTCTCCCAAGTGCTTTGGGATGTGGGTTCGAGCTGTCTTGCGACTCATGGTGGTTTCATATTCATTTTCCATGGTAGGATGAAGATGTTCCTTGCCGACGATATGATGTTCTATGAAGTTTCATTGTGGTTGTTTATGGCGGTGACGATAGACTTCGACGGTGAGGGTATGTTCAAGGTGGCTATGGAGCACTATAGATCGGTTCTGAATAAATGTGTTATCCGGCATACGGGTGTGACAAAGGATTGAGAAAATGATACCAATGATGGGTTGGTGTCTATAGAAGGCGGTTTCTAGTGGTGATGGCGATAAAGGTCTATTTTGACAACGTCTTCAGTGTCAGGTGTGCTTCCCGAGATGGACGGCGACCGAGGCATGATGAAGTCTGGCTGTATTTTGAATTTCAAAATTTGAAATGGCTATTTCGTTTGGCGGCATTGTGGTGTCATGTGCGGCGTTGATGGTGGATGATGGTTTTCTGTGGACCGGCCTTAGTTGGCACATAACAGTTTCTTCATGGATTTTAAAATTTTATTTTTGTTTGATGTCGTGTTTGTTTCTGGATTTTGAAGTTGGTGGGTTGTGACATCTTTAATCCCTTTAATGTTTAATCTGGTTAAAACTTTGTAAAGGTTCACACTTATCCTTTAAAATTATTATTAGAAAATAAAAATATGTATTTGGTGGTTACTCAAGGGGTGTTTGAGCATACCCATAGCTCTAATACCATGTACATGTCATGTTTCTATCTACTAATGCTCACCAAGTTCCATAATACTATCTGATTTTGGTATCCCACCCTCATGGTTTTAATCTTAAGGGAATTATACTATCTCCATGGGAAAAGGCCTCATGAAAAGGGGAATAAAAAACCATTATTATAAAGTGAACATGATACTCCCCACGCCCCAATGTGGTAATCATGTATTAATAATATGTGTACACCAACCGAAGGCTAGTTAAGGCCATGTCACAAACAACCAAGGGGAGAGCTGGATAACCCTGGGTCCAACATGGATAAATAAAATTTTGGAGGATATGGATAGAAAGTAAGAAGAAAATGTATCTTATTGTGATAGTAAAATTGAAATACATATTGAAAATAATCTATTATTTCATTACAATGTGAATCATATTCAATTGAAATACTATTTTATCATATTCTTAGTAATAGAAGGGTCATTGACATTATATATGATTTAAGAAACCATAAATCTGATAGGCATGTCGATGGATATGATGGTGATTGATAAGTTAAGGCACTATTTTTCCTCTATTGGTTTTTATTAATGAGTATAAGATTAGTGATAGAACATGAAAGAACAATATGTTATAATGGAAGGAAAAATAACTATTATTTCCTGAATTATCAACTTGAAATTTAATCTTTAATGTGAAATATACCTTTATTTAGTAAAAAATTAGTGGAGCTCAAATTAAGTAAGTTGTATAAGCTGTAACCATAAAAGGAGGTCAGTTTAATTAATTAGGAACCAAGTGGGAGATTTTTAGAATAATTTATTTTGATCCATCAGATGATGTTGGGCCTAGTGAAAGTGGTAAATACTAAACACTATTCTAAAAATATCATAGTTTTACCTCCAAAATTAAGTCATTGAGGGTTGCGAGGGACGAGTTCTCACAAATCGATTTTTTTGAAATCACTTTAGCAGAGATAAAAACAATAGGATAACTAATTGTTGACACTGACTATGGGTACTGTATTAGTGTGGAATTCAACATGGGTATGTCAGTAGAATGGACTTTACTATCATGCTTACTATTTCTCCATATAATTTACTATTATATGTACTATCACAAAGTGGACCAACTGTGTGAATATATTAAATGTAGAAACATAGGTTACTATAACATTGAATTTATTTAAGAGATCATTTTTAGCTAGGGTTTTTGATACTATGTGTGTGCCCTTTAATTTTATCTTGGATATAGTGAAATTGTTCTATAACTCTATGGATGTAGGTATTATTCTTGAATCACATAAATATTTATGTTCACATTCTTATTCATATTATTCTTCTTCATTATATTTATCTCATTTGACCTCATTTTTAGAATTGACTATCATTGGTGCTCTAGGTATTTTTGTAACAAATATGTATGCTTGCTTCTAATATTTTAGTTGGGAATCCTTATTCATTCCACCAAATCAATATGTTCAAATCAAATTGATGTGTAACTCTTTATACAACCCATAACTTGTGTTACTAACCTAAATTAAATGACAACTATATTTACACATATCCAAAACCATCCTATGCATAAGGTAAATGAAGTCCTTTTATATAAATTCCTATAAACATATGAAATTAAAAACCCCCATAAGAGTAATCATGTAGAAAAAGGTATCCAACCCCTAATTTTCTAGACAATGCATAATCTTCTAGGTTAGTGACCAGTCTGGCCTTAAATCCCTCAAACCATTGGTTTTCACTCAATAGAGATGTTAATTTTGGTCATAATTCTAACATAAAATATGTACAAACTATAATCAACCTTTAAATTAAATATCACAACTCCTAAACAAGCTAAATTCAAGGTAGAATAAAACTAAATCAATTATCATTAATCACATGTAACTCTTTAAATTCATGCATTACAATTTAAGGAACTAGTTTAACACATTAAACTAAAGCATAAAAATATTAATAATATAAAATTTATATTCATGAACAATAAATTAGGGAATAAACTAAATAAATGAAAAATGAATAAAATTAGGCATAAGATAAACTATTCATGAAAAATTCAAATAAATAAATAAATTATAAACACTTTATAATTTAGGCACAAATATATAAACAATTAACTTTTACCCAATATAAAATTTTCATATTATCATTTACATGGTTTTTATATGAACTCCATATTTTAGAAATGTGTGAAATTTATTAATACTTTTTTTATTAAATAATAAAAATTTCATAAATTATGTAACAATTTACATAAATCACTAATTTTTTCAAATAAGGTTACTAATATATATATTTTATATTTACATTTATGATCTAATCATAAAACAATAAAAAAATACTTATATTTCACCTTGTTTTTATCATGTAAATCTATATTAAACCCAGATCGCATCTACCAAAACATATTGATATGGTTTAAATCACCATAAAATTCAATGTGGTCTTGAAGGGTCCATATTGGTGAATGTTTTTGGGAAATTTAAAAAAAATTAATTTTCTTTAAAATTCCACTTAAAACAACTTTTCACCACGATATGGTGATTCCCATGTAAAACTCTTGTAATGGGAAGCGTAACAATTGTTACCCATAATCTCAAACTATTTTAGTCCTATAGTCATACCATAGACCAAAATAATATTTGAATGTGTTTTGGATTCAAGACATTTTAGGTTAACAACCATTTAACTATTCCATTTTAGGCCATTTAAACTATTTTGGGGAATTCATTATGGGTTAACATGTTGTTATGGGAATCCACTTATCAGATTCTATTATGTCATAGTATATCATTGTAGTGAAGGCCACCACAACACAATAAAAATTAAACCATGTAATAAAGTAATAAAAAAGATGTTATGTTTTTCATTTTAAGCTTAAAAATATTTTTCATTAAAACTATTGTGTGATTTTATTATACCACACCCATTTTTAATAATTTTTTACCATGGTCAATAAAAAAACTCAAAGGGGTGTTTTTAAGGGGCTATGTTGTGGTTCCTGGTAAATTTTTTTATATTTTTCTTCACTCATCTAAAATCAATCCAAACATTGATAGAAACTGATTTGATACCACTGAATAGTTTTATAAATATGACTATCATCCAAAACATAGAGGAAAATATTTTTAAAACCCATAAAACCAAAAATTTATCTATACTTTTGTAATGAATGAAAATAAATAAAGAAAGGCGTACCTTATTCTCTGTTGATCCTACTCATTCACAAGAGTTTGATAGTGATCATTGAGAAGTAGTGGAATGAATCCTTCCTCCTAGGGTGTCCATGGATCACTTGAATCTTCTAAAACTCGATAAAGATCTCTGTCATTACCACTATTTTTAAATTCTTTTTTAATGTTAGTAGAGAAAAAATATAAATAATAATATCAATTTTATGACTTTTAATGTAGGATCATATACAACAATTTTCTTTAGAATCAAAACAAGTTATATAGGCCTCCAATATCCAAAAATTCAACCCTATATTTATGAGACATATCTCAAAACATTAACCAATGTCTCAATTAATTGAAACATTTATCTTGATTATCTATTAATTAATTTATCATTTAAATGGATATTTTTAATTTTAAAACTCCTTAAATTGATCATTATATGATAAATAATAGAGTATGATAGTTTTCATAGATTAATTTGATCAATTCCTACATATCATCTTATAACATGAATGAACATGCATAGTACCATGATGTGGTGACCCTCACCATGTTAGGATGTATCATTAGTGAATATTTTCATCACCCAAATGACTAACATTTTGAAACCAGCACTAACTTGTGAAAATCTGTATAGTAGAGTAGATAGAAGTAAAACCACTAAATTAGTCATCCATTTAGTACCATGGTACCCTAACGACTAAAATCCTATAAATATACCTAATATATTCATGTTATAACATTAGGAGTGAAGGAAGGCAAACTGCAAAAATGGATATTGGTTTGAAAATAGGAAAAATGTATTGGTTGGTTGGTTATGTAGAAAATGGTAATATCATTGCTGAAGTAACATCAAAATACAATAAAGGGATAATCTCACAAAATTTTGTACCTATAATTGAACCACCACATAAACCATTATTTTACTAACAAACCCATCATCAACATCATCATCATCATCATCATCGTCATCATACTACATGCACACTAATAAAGAGTCACAACACTCATTCCAATAGGGACTCAATAGAATAAACTTGTTTTACTAGTATATGAATTTATCGAATAAAAAAGATCAATTATTCCACATAACTATCCAAATAATATGTCCAACAAGTCCATGTGAATATTTAATAACCATGGTCAACTAGTCCACATGAGTATCCAACAAAAAAAGTTAACTAGTCCACACAACTATCCAAACATCCCATCTCAACACTACCTTCTACTTATAAATACACCTCTAGGGAGAACCATGAACACAACATCATTATAAGTAGTTCACATAATCATTTCAATGGATGTCTCGAAGAATATAATTATCTAGGTAAATCCTATACAATCAAACAAGCTAGTCAATGAAACATTTAACCAATATTGTGCACCATTTAATCATCTTATCATGGTCATGCAATGAATTGGTAAATAATTCTCCACTGATCATAGAATCATACTCCATATAAACCACTATTATGTGTTACAAAATTATGGAGAAAATGAATTCCATAACATTCACTGTTGCATCATATCACAAAAACCAAACCTATTCCACATCAAGATACATCATACAACAAATGCATATCATAAATTCATCAAAATCCAATTTTTCACCATGTCACACCCACATCACATATACATAAAGTTCAAATTGATAATACATAAAGAATAAACATGTTTTATAACTAACTGTAACATCATATCAAATTAACCACCTCAAATCCCACATCATCATTTCATTGTCCATAATGATCACTGAGGATTCTTAATTTCTCTCCATCATGATTAACATAATCAAACCCTCTTATTCTATTGAATCACTTATAAATATGAGTCATTATAATTATACTCATGATCATGAGTAAGATCCTCAGGTACTGAAATATTAAAAATCCAACAGAATGTCCATAGAAAAACTTACATCTAAAACATATTTTAGTAAATTCATTATCACAGGATATTCGAATCACTCAGTCAAGCATTACATTTAATTCTAATTGAGAAAAAGGATAAAATAGTGTTCTTAAACATTTATAGTAATGTGTCACCATAAATCACCATGTAAAATACTTTAAAATATCAAAACACCCGTTAAATGATCTCTACCTTAGAAATATCATCATTTCCATCTATGTGAAAAAATAAACGAAATCAACAATTTACTTACCAAATTTGGACACTTGTAAGAAATATTTATTCACCTAAAATTATATATATCCATATGGATAAATATATATAAATAAACATATATAATATTAATAATTATATTACAAATATGTATATTATAGATGGAGGAAGGGGGTTCTATCCAGGTTGGATTGCCATGACACAAGGGTCCTGGCCTGTGGGTGGGGACTGTTTCCACACTGGCCCTCCATCAAGGCCAACTCTATTTACCCACACAAATTATTCAATGAACACGTGTCACACTAGATCTATCTATGTGGCCAACCAACTAGACACACCTTATCTTCTTCCTTTAGTGCCTGTGGTTTTTCACTCCAAGTAACTACCACCACCACACAACCCACTAAACATGAAGTCACTACATCATTCTCCACCAATAATCATCCCTACATCTCTCACTACCCCTATAAATTCATGACTTGTATAAGGGTTATTGTAAAAAACCTTTATATTGGGTTAGGGTTCCTTATAAACTACTCATTTATTAATCAGGTTGTGTTTGGGTATTGGTGACATGATAATTTAGAACCAAAACCCATTGATTTAATATTATATTTTAAAATTTTCAATTAATAATAGAACCATTAAATAATTGATTGTAGTGTAGGTGGTGTAACAAGTAGATAGGGGGATCATATCACCTCAAAACACTGGTGCCTCCTCCACTCTACCTCTCTTAGAAAATGTGTGGTTTCTAGATAACTTTTTATATAAAATGTAAATTTTAAAATAAAAAATTAGTAGTATTTTTTGAGTTTACATAAGTTCAGGTTATAAATTGATTTTAATAAATGATTTTGGGGTAGAGGTTGGGTTAATATAAATTTGTTTTTAAATGGGTTCATATTAGTATTAAAATAAATGGGTTTGGGGTCAAATTTCCTAAAATAACTGGGTATCCACACCGTTTCCACCCTTACTCAATCCACATGTCAAAGATGTGGGTTAAAGGGTAAAAATTACTATTTATAGAAAAACGAGACCATGAAGGACTTGGATATTGGTGTTAGTTTATGTAGAAATCATATCCTAAACAATACTATGTAGATAGAATTTTAATACAAGGTCTTTCTTGCAAGTTATTCTCTTTTTACTTCAAAAATTGAAAAATGATTTAGAATATTTAAATAAATAAATATTTAACTTAATAAATGCATAGAAAACAAAAACTCATCCAATTCATGCCAAAATTCCACATAAAGGTAAACACGACATTCTAAGATTAGCATAACCATCATAAAATTTTCTTAGTGTCATATACTTGGTTAAAATTACTATATTTTATATATCATGTGAAATGATCAAAATACATTTGAAAATTCATAAACTCCCAAACACAAAATTTTATAATTCTACACAAAGACAATATTATTCAATTTCCTAAATGGATCTCTCTTGAATATTTTCTTCACATCATGACTTTAATTTCCCTCTCATAAATCCACTTTTTAAAAATATATAAAAGAATTCATATATATATATATATATATTCTTATGACCCAAAAAGTACAAATAGAAATGATTAATCAATTTAGGTATAACTTTTAAAGAAATAATATTATTTTTTTTGAAATTTTTTATGAAAGATCTTTTCTCATTCATGATACCATGAATCTATTTAAATTAAACTTCAATGGAATAAATCTCTCCAAGAATATGTGTCCACATACATAGGATGAGATAGAAATAATGAATAGTATAACTTACACCTCAACACTCAAATCTATGATGTATTTCATGTTCTATAATAGGATATACATTACTTAAACTTTGAGAATGATAGAAAAATATCAAGAAAATATTAGAGAGATATATTAGGATGATATTAAAATTATCTTAAGTTATTTAAACTGTACAAATGATATGTTCACATGTTCTTGGTTTTTGGAGGATATGTGGAGTTAATATTGAGGGGATATACAAATTCTAATTTTTATATGTATCTCTATGATCTAAAATAATAGTCACCTATAGTCTCCAGTGTTACAATAAAATTAGAGTATATCACAACTTCTAATATTTAAAAATTTTAAGAACATATATATTTTATAAATATACCCTCTCAGGGATTTTAATTAGAGTTGTGAAGTCATAGATAGAAAATTATCCCAAGAGGATAATGTGGTGGAAACATTAACCATATTCATTTCTTAGTAGAATCATGAGCATCAAGTGGGTTATAGTTGGTTGATTATTGTTAGTAGTTATCTCTAGTGTAAGTGATAGTATTGTAAAGTTGGTTCATTTGAATAAACTTTATGATGCACCTTTGATTACCAGATCTTATATATTTTTTATTATATAAATGTTTTATTATTCTTTTTCATGAAATAAATTATAATGTACTTTGATTATTTATTACATAAATAAGTTATATCAGTTCAAAACTATGATGTGAACCTAGAGATTCTATGATAATATTATTAAAACTATATCTGATGGTTTAGAAACACTGGTTTGATATGACACCAATGTTTTTTGAATATTTAGTTCTTTAATCTTATAATACATTGATATTTCTTCCTATGAATTTCTCACTTTGTGATATTCAATAGAGGGTATCATGAGGAAAACCCTGCAAATAAAAACACCATATGTTTTATGTTCCAATGGTTATTTTTATTTGTAAATATGTGTATTGGTCTTTATACATGAGATCATTATTAATGAATATAATGATTAGTGCACTTTGATGTAAGATGAAACCATGAAATATATACTCATAGTGAAGTACCTTGATATAGGTGCATCTTGAATGGTATTATATTAATTGAATAATGAAGATAGATTTTTCCATTATAATTTTTAGAAGAATATATATTTGGACCTTTTATTGAGATTTAAGTGCCAAAAAAAATTCCATGGGAATGATGATTACAAAAAAGTTCATTTTATTAAATTAATGAAAGATATATTAAGTTTTAATGATGATAAAATATGTATGAATCATGTTTGATGTGACATTTTTTTAAAATTTGAATATATTACACATTTATATTCATAAAAAGTTTATATTTACTATGAATTTTCTATTTATATATTGTTTCCATGATGTGTTTCTAGATATGAATCTTGGTTAATGGATTGTATCTTCTACCACTGAGATAAAAGACCTAGAGGGTTATACTTTAAGTGCATCCAAAATCTCATTAACTATATATAGTTGAATCTAGGTGTTAGGATATAATCAATGTCGATGTCAATTAAAGTTATATCAATAAAAATACAATCACAAGTTAATAAATATAATAATAAGTGAGTTAGATTTATTTGTTATGGTATTTACATGTTATCCTAGATTGGACAAGTGAATACAAGTTATGTTATTAAACTAACATTATTATTTTATGATCCAATGTTTAATAATTTATGGGGAGATATTATATTGAGTTAATGTCCCATGGTATATAATTTTATATAACTTAAAATATTTATTTATTTATTTTAAGTAGTGACATAAGATGCTTATGTTAGTTAAAATAATATAAATAAATAAATATTATTTTAATAAGTAATGCATAATCAATATTTAATTTAAATTAATTTAAAGGGACTTTTTACAACTATTTTAATTTAATCATTATTATAAAAAATAAAAATCCATCAAAAAATATGAGAGACGCATTAATCTATTATTATTGGATCCTAGATGGAATTATATGAATTAAAAGGTAGATTAAATAAAAAAATACATGATTATAAAAGAATACTTTATAATAAATAATTATTTTCTTTAAGTAATTACTCATTATATTCTTAAATAATATAAAATATAACCCTTTTCTTATTCAACTCACCCCACATAGAGGAATATCTTACATTATTTATCCTTGGGTTCTCTATCATACATGACCTTAACTCTCTCAGTCATGGGATAATATTATTGTATTCTAGGGGTATTTCGAAGATTTCCCTTATCTTCCCCCTTTTCTTTATTTTCTTATATTTTAGTGGGAAGTTTTTCATTATCTTTAATATCTATAGATGTTTTCTTCATGGATATCATGTCCAATTAAGTCTATAGAGGACTTTCATTCATCGAGAAGTGACTAGTGTTTGATGATATTTTGGAAATGGGTTTTTGTATTCATTTGAGGTAGGTGCATTAATATTATCCATGGATATGGTGTATTTAATATTATTTAAGTGATTTAAGTGATTTTTAATTTTGGTATTTTTAATTGGGAAACCCTGTATGTTTTCTTTGAGGGAGTCAAATGAATCAATGCATGTTGATGTTTTTGATGGTTTTTTTGAGTTTTTATCTCATTAAAAACTATTTTTATTATTTAATGTGGTATTGTAACATAAATATTATATTAACTAAATATTTTTATAAGTATTTTATTGTGAGAAATATATTGTATTTTTATTTTTTTGTTAGTGGATTATTTAAGGAGACAAAAATTATTTGGTTGTTGAATAGTGATCATCATGAAACTCAATATTAGATTTAAGAGTGAATAAAAAGTGACATGTGTTCCTCATTACCATTAGATGTATTATTCTATTAATCCTCTTCCATGTTATCTTAGACAAATAGTTTTTTCTTGAAAAAGGTAGACATGTTTGATATCTTCAAAATTCATAAATACACACACATAAACATATAAATAATTTATGTGAATTCAATTTAATAAAATGCTTATAAATTCATATTGTATTTTAAAAATTATATTACATGACTTAAATTGTCTCTAGGATATCTCAAAATTAATTTAAAAAAAAAATATTTTTATTTTATAAATTGCATAAATAAAGTATTTCTGTATTAAATAACAAACAAGGATATAATATATAATCCAAATCCATCAGTTAATATGTTAATTTTGTTTAATCACTAAAATAAATCATGAAAGACAAAAAAATTATGTCAAAACTCTATAAATCATTTGAATTTTCTTTTATTTATAATTAATATAAAATATCAATGACATAAATACTGGCATGACATACTTGATTGTCTAATTGTTTCTCACAATAGTGGTAGAAAATGTGGAATCAAAATCCTTTATAGTTAGAAATTCCATTGTAGTGCCCAATAGGGGGTTTTAGGCCAAATTATAGTGGAAAAGTGATTAGGAAAATTTTCTAATCACTTTTCCACTAGAAGTTTGAATGAAAATGTATGTTGGATCCTCTTTATAACAGAAAGGATAAATTCCACAAAACATGGCATCTTAATGGCATAAGGAATGAAGTGACTATCCCTAAATATTTATGATTTCTTATATTGTAGGATTAAACATTTTGATATATTATTTCACTAAATTATGTGTTTATGTTTAGTTTAAATTTATTGAAAAAATAAGGGAACAGTTTGGTGAATCAATGTGAATGTAAAATATAAGATAATTTGTGATGTAATTTCAATATTTTTTTTAAAAAAATTGACATGAATAGGTGATTTTTTAAGTAAAACTAAACTAAATAATTATAAAAACTAGTTTTAATGTGGTTTAATACCAAAATAATCAGTTCCATCTATGGGGTGAATAATTTAATAAAAAATATTTTTTATATAAATATGATTTATTAACATAATAAAAATATAATTTATTTCCAAATAATATTTGGGCTCACTATCTTTAAAATATATAATAAATAAAGATAATAAAAACCACATACTTATAATAAATATCAATGAAACCCAAAAATTATTTAATATACCAATAATAAACTCAAATTGTTTCAGCCCAAACTTTCTCTGACCCTTCCCAAGATCGATGGTGAAATTAAGTGTGATCCCCTAAAATCTGTTGGTACCAGGGTATGTAGTGGAAGTATATAAGACATAGATTTAAAATTTTATCACTTTATCAACCTAACAAGGCCATATCTATTGAAATAAAGCTTTATAATAAAGACGAGGCTCTCGTGTGAAATAATTAAAGCACAAAATCAAATCGAACCATTACCTTGTTTGATTTAAAGGCACATTCAACAAATAATCATTATTTATGACCATTAATAAAAGGAAACAAGGATGAATCCCTATATATTTTCCAAATTCACTTCAAAAGGATGTGGGAATGTCAATCATTAATATCCAGGTGCTAGCACTGAGATCTGATGAAGCCTTCAACGTCCTGAAGATCACCAAAACATCGATTCCTTGATCTATGATGGAGAACTTGGATTGATTGCTTAGATCAGCTAGTTATCTCTATAGGATTCTAGATAATGATATAGAGGCTCTCAAATTTAATTGATGAAAAATACTATAAATGAGATCCTCATATTCCTTATATTGTGAGGTATAAAATACCCGATAATGGTTCCGTTTCCCCTGAATCTATTTTACCCACAAAATAATCCATAAACAACATGTTATGACCAAAAAACCGTGTCATAAATGCAATTTATATTTTTTTTCACTAATTTGTAATATAAAATATATATTAAATGATAAAAGTGATTCATTAACTCATCTTTTTATTCCCAAAAATGATAAATAAACCATGAAAATTAAAATAATATTCATTCATTAAATATTTTTCCCATGTATTCACTTAAATGATAGTAAATAAATTAAATAAATAAATTCAGCTCAAATTATTTCATACTCAAATAATAAAAAATTTATTTATTACCTGGTGGTTGTTTGTACTCACACATCTCCAAGATCCCATATTGGGTCCTACTATATCCTATACCCCTATTTATTATAATAAGCCCATAATTTTAAATATTATAAGTGTGTGACCCTCTAGGACCATATCTTGATATAAGTGAATACTCTTCATAGACCACCAGTGGAGTATAGAAACCCATCAAGTCCCCATAGGATATAAGGAATATTCATAACAATGAAAACCTCTTCTATGAACACACACTGTGTAATATAATATCTTTGTCTTGTGATATATCATAAACAAGGACACACAATTTGTGTCATCATGATTTTTTTCTTTATTATCTATTGACCTTATTGGGAAGACTTACCTCCTTCTACCATACCATGGATTTAGTGAAGGTACTATTGTCCAAATTAATTAGGCTTGAGATATCACTTCCTTTCAGAAGTGACAAATTCTATCTTGATCATTCAATCAATGTCATACCACTAATTATTCACCCAATGTAAGATACCTCACTATGATATAAATTTCATGGTTTTTATCTTGTATAAAAATATATAATCAAATAGTATGCATTAGTAATAATATCAAGTTAGTAAACCATTACACATGTTTGTAGATGGGAACTGCCAATGAAACATGATAAATTTGGTGCTCCTATTGAAAATTAAGTCCTCATGATCTCATATACTTGAGATAACTAATTGAAAACTTCATAAGAATAAGTCTAAATACTTATGATCCCCAAAAACTTGATAATAACACATCATCTATGTCATGTCATCATAATGTATCTGGATTATAGGATATAAGTTAAGATTACTATCATGGTATCCCTAGGTTCTCATTATAGAATAGGAAATTCTATAAAATTTTTATACGACATGTAATATAATGAAATTACCATAAATATAGTGGACATAGATGTATCAACACTATTATGGTAAGATAAAAACATCTAAATATCAAACTATATACATGTAATGACAATCAAAGTACACAAAGAGTTGGGTCTAGGGAACCCATTCACAACAAGATCTATCTATAATAGGTTATAGAATGGTTACTAGTACTGAGAATATTTACATAATCAATAGGAAATCCCTTAAGGATGAACAACCAAGTCAATATCATGTATGCATAATAATTAAAATAGTAAAATAATTATACATTGTTTCATTTTCACTAATGAAAACCAACTAGGTAATTTAGGTCTCACGTAACCTAGTGAACTATCTCGTCTTTAAAACCTTTTTAGATACCACTGAAAAGTCCCTTTGATTCCATTTATCTACACATCAACATTAATAAGAGTAACTCATTTATATATTTTCCATAAATTTCACCATAATAATCACTCTCCAAGTAACATAATATGTATAATATAACATACACCATCAAAATATAAAAGTCCCCCTGCAAACAAACTTCCACCAGTTAGTTCCAGGTTTCCCCATTGACTAACGTCTTGTATACAATCATAACCTATGCATTTATAAATAGTGGGGGAGAGGGAAGGAAAACCACTAAACTGGTCATCCACTTTGTACCTTGTTCCCCCAATGAACAGTTCCCTACAACCAATATTGGAAGTGCATGAAAAATACATGTATGCAATGCATGGTGAACACATGCACATGATGCATATACTATTGGACTATTGTATATGATGCTGGTTGTGCTAGCACTACCACTTAATACCATATGGTTATTCATTAGTTATAAACCAAAGAGTTGGTTCATTCAAGATTTACATTTATTCATTGAATTTTTCAATGAAATATTCACCCAATGGGAATTAACATTCAATTCCATGAATTGATTTTTTTAAAGAGATGAGACATTTCCCACAAAATCAAGGCTCCTTTATTGAAAAAAAAGAAACAACTTACACGAGTCTAAAAATGGGAGTATGATCAAAATACCTCTTAAGAATAGGTAATAACTCATCATGAATCCGATCATACCAGAGAAAATAAACACCAATAACACCCTTGTTTTCAAGTCCATCCACCACCGAATTAGACTCTCTATAAGTGCGAGTAATGATATTGTTCATAGAGTGAAGTGAATCCAAGAAGTTGATCCAACGATTAGTGAACTTCCAATATAAGTTAAAAGATCCCAACATGATAGCAGAAACAATGGTAGTAGAATCACTCTCAAGCCAAATGTTATTCCACCCATGCATTTTTTCCTACTCCACCACAACAATAATGAAAAGCATCTCAACATAAAGTGAAGAGGAGAAACCATAAGAACCATGGAAATATCCAAGAACTCTTCCTCAATGATCCCTAAAGATAGCACCATAGCTGGAGGGACTTGGATTACCTCAAGAAGATCCACTGCAGTTGGATTTAATCCATACAAGAAGTGGTTGCTTCCATAACACTTCCACTGTGCCATATGGTGGCAGAAAAACACCAGTGACTCCAATTCGGGTTAGAACAATCAGATCTTGTATTGAGTTGGAACAAAAATGTTTTCATGGAATGGAGGCCCCACGAATAGTAGAAAGGACCCGATATAAAGCAGTACAATCTGAGAAAGAATCACCAAAATATAGAACCTAGTTTGGGGCATACCAGGTATAGTGAAACCATTCCATTGCAGTGACCATGAAGAGATCAAGAAACTAACTAAATAGGGAAAGGGACCCCCAGCTCTGAATAAAGTCATGGATGATTGGATAGGGAAAGGGACCCTCATGTATAGTGCATCAGTTTCATTCTATGTGTTATTGGTTCTTGATAGTTAAAACTCTATTCCTCCTTGTTGGGGTGTGGAGGTCCGGTGCTATTGCGGAAGCCGTTGTTGCAGAAAACACACAAGATGAGAAGATTTCACCCAAATGATTTTTATCACCCGAATACATTTCATACACATCACCCAAAGGATTTTTAACAACACTTGAAGGCCTTTTACAATGCACCTGAACAATTTTTCACTCGACACAGGACACCCATGAACGTACCATTTTTTCCTATACTACCGATCATCCCAACCGGGACATGCCACTTGATCTCCGCATCCAAGAGGACTTTCGATACATGGAACCTTCATCAACGCACACCATCTTCAATGCCTTCAATCATCACCGTGGACATTCCATTGTTGATGTAATCACCATCTTCGCTTGGCACCAATTACCACAAACGTGGAAACCCCTTCGTCCTTCTCTCTTGATAGCTACATTTTTGTCATCCCACATTCCAAAACACGTGACCAAATCTTCTTATATTGAAACCACACCCATATCTCCATTAATGAGGCCAACATTCATTATTCCATCAATTAATATTGGGAATAAATCTTCATTAATGTTTGGAGAAAATCCTCCATTAATGTTGAGAAAATCCCTCCATTAATAATTTTCTCTCTCCCTATTATTTAAATTTTAAATCAGAAATCCCAAAAATATCTACCATGATTTAAAATTCAAATACTCCACATTCATCTCCACCATCTGGGTCAATTTTATCGATGACTCCACCAAGCTTCGAATGTCACCCAATGAACAGAACACGCCGCATGACACCTCAATAAAGAAGTCTTTCGATATTCCAGCAACACCGCTGATACTGCTGTTAATTCTTATGACATCAGAGTCCTGAGTCCTTGATAAGATACTCCACCAGATGCTTGCCACTGTGTTCTGCAACTGAGAAGTTCAACCAATCCCTATGATAACACTATTGGGGCATGGAGGCCCGATGCCGTAGCGGAATCCGTTGTTGCAGAAACCACACAAGATGAGAAGATTTCACCCGAAGTCTTTTTATCACCCGAAGAAATTTTATACACATCACCCGAAGGATTTTTAACAACACTCGAAGCCCTTTTACAATGCACCTGAAGGTTGTTTCACTCGACACACGACACCCATGAACGTACCATTTTTGTCCGTACCACCGATCATCACAACTGGGACACGCCGCTTGATATCCAAAACCTAGAGGACTTTCAATACATGGCACCTTCATCAACACACACCATCTTCAATGCCTTCAATCATCACCATCAACATGCCATTGTTGATGTAATCACCATCTTCTCTTGGAACCGGTTACTGCAAACGCTGAAACCCCTTCGTTCTTCTCTCTTACAGCTACATTTTTGTCATCCCACATTCCAAAACATGCTACCACATCTTCTTATATTGACACCCCGCCCATATCTCCATTGATACTGTCAACATTCATTATTCCATCAATTAATATTGGGAATAAATCTTAATTATTTTTTGGAGAAAATCTTCTATTAATTTTGAGAAAATCCCTCCATTAATAATTTTCTCTCTCCCCATTATTTAAATTTTAAATCAGAAATCCCAACACTCCTTTGGTTTTTCATTTATCTTATTTGAAGAAGGTGCTAAAACCCCTCTTGAATATCCAATATCCACAAGTTATGGACTAGGATCTAAAGTCTTGTGTATTCTCTTAGAGGTAGGAATATTTTTTAGTTTCTTTAGTGATCTTCATCATGATTACCCTATCATGAAGTAAAGATGGACACTAAAGTATCTAAATACTTGGGTTTTTTTTCTAATATATTTTTTAAGAAATATTGTACGTTTTATTTCTTGAATATTGATCGACCTATGTTTAGGTTGATTTCTGCTTGAAATAATCAATTTATGATTAAAGGAAACCCATCAATGAAGGTTTTGGGCACAGTGGAAGCCTCTATGAGGCATTCCTAACTCATATTTTTATTATAATTGATGATTAATCAAAGATGTACATCAATAAAAAATTTCATGTTTAACTTAATTGAATAAAATATTATTTTTTATGAGAACACTGGAACCAAAATATAGGATTATCACATAATAAATTTATAATTAATTTAAGAAATTAATGATTTAGGGTTAGAAAATAATAATAGTAAATGCATCCTCATTATTTCCAAATACCAATAAAACCCCATTTATATAATAATAATAACAATAATAATAATAATAGTAATAATAATAATAATAATAATATTATTATTTTCTGACATGTGAAAAACCATCAAATTAATTTAATATTATTTATTGAATAAATTGTTTAAAATTTATTCAGATAATATTTAATATATATTATTTCTCACTAATCCATTAAACTCAGTCCACCATTCCTCCAAAATACTTTTTGATCCATGATAATGAATATTTATTTAATAAATAAACATCACTACATTATTATTTAATAAAAAAATAAATATTATATTCACTAAATTGAAAATAAATGTTTTTAAATATTCTTCTCACAAAATATTCTCTCAAATAACTAGTGACTAGATACATGAAATCAAGAAAACATAAATAATTATTGAAGCATGTATGTTAATAATATTTTTTCAACTTGTTAAATAGTAAATAATATTTAATATTTAACCAAATTTATAGATACCCTTGGTGTGTGGCCATCTAGGCCTCTTTCTCAGTAGCATTGGGCAGATCCGCCCAAAGTCCAATGTTAGAATGTTGAAACACACCAAGAAAATCATAAAGAAATAATTTAATATTAAAATTTTATATAACATCATACAAATGATTAATTTGTAATATAATATCCTTATTAGAATATCTCTAATCAAGTATGTTGCATGCTAGTTTTATCAACCTATATGTTTGATGTTTCAATATTTGATTTTCTAGAAAAAAAATTTCCCATCGAACACCATGTTCATGGATTTATTTAGGATATTTTATTTACATAAATGTGTTTTAGATATCAATTTCCATTAAATAATATAAGGGAAATATCCTTTCTTTCATTATTTATTAATGAAATATTACTCATGATGCACCCAACGTATCTTACTTCACCACGAACATATGCCATCACAGTTTTTATCTATACATCAAAGTATGTAAAAAATAGTATCCATTAATAATAATATTAAATTATAAGGATCCGTACACACACCTATAGATAAAATAAACAATGAAACATATAAATATGGATTTCCTACTTTTGGTTTGTGTTCTCATAATCTCTTATACTAGAAATTACCAAGGGTGTACACCATGAGAAAATGAATCAAAGTCCAAAGAGTCTCCACCCCTCATATAATATATGAGTTTTCCCATAAAATGATATCATAATCTATAGGACATATATTTTAGAATAATTTCATGGGAATTTAGGGGTCTCATCATAGTGGCGAACTACTAAGACCTTTCAGTGTGATAGTTAATCTTAGGAAATTATCATGTATTATGAAATGTATAAGAACAATAATGATGTGATAATAAGTTTATTAACATTAAAATAAGAATACCGATTATCATAATTTACATAGAAGTTGGTTCTAGGGAACCAACACCAAAAAAACTCCCACATTCACTGGGGACAACTTCTAAAAATCTTCAGTCTGCTAGCTCTCATATGATATTCATTCTTCTATTGATTCAAGGCTTTAGAAAATGTATCCTCCATGTTTTCTTATATGGAAACTATTCTTACTACAACATCACCCCTATGAGAAAAATATCTTAAGTGGGTATACTTCTAAATTATGTTCTTTTTCTGTTGATATGACCTTAGCTCTTTTGGGAGATCCACCAATATAGTATTATCACAATATAATGTGATAGGGTATTTAATTTTAGACACCACATCAAGATCCTAGAATAAGTTTCATATCCAATTAGATTATTTGGCCTCATCAAAAGCTTCTATATAATCAGTCTCTGCTATATAATTGGTGACATCTGGATACTTTTAAATCTTCCAACTCATAGATACTCTATTTATACCGAAGACATATCCTAATTATGACTTCAGATCATTTTGATATGTTTTAAAAATAGCATCAGTATAACCCTTGATGACTATCTCCTCATCTCCTCCATACATCAGGAACATGTCCTTATTTATTTTCAGATACTTAAGGATTACCTTAAAAACATACCAATACTATTCACCTATATCAGCTTGATATCTTCCAACCATTATCAAGGAATAGGAAAAATAAATCATAGTAAATAACATGGAATACCTAATTAATCTTATCATATAATATTATGGGATTCTACTCATTCTCTCTTTCTCCTCTTATTTTTGAGGATGCATTTTCTTAGAAATATTTATACCACGTGACATTGTAACTAATCCTCTCTTAGATTGTTCCATATTAAATCTATTTAGTATCTAGACAATGTATGTATGTTGAATTTGTCCAAAAATCCTCTTGGATAATTCAAAATTTATCTTTATCCATTTAATATAAGCTACATCACCCAATCCCTTCATGGAGAAGCACCTTTTTATCCAATCCTTGACTGACTATAAGACTGGTGACTGACTATAAGACTGGTACATCATTTATAATAAGTAATATTTCATTGACATATAATATTAGGATAAAAACCACAATCCCACTACAATTCTTTTAAATACATGGATCACATTCATTCTTAATGAAACCAAATTATTTTAAAGCTTTATCAAACTAGATGTTTCATGACCAAGATGATTACTTCAATCGGTAAATGGATCTTTTCAACTTGAAAACATTTTTTTTCATTATTTAGAGTTGTAAAACCTCCTGGATGTGTCATATAGACATATTCCCGAAGAAATGGTTTCATCATATCCAATTACTTAATGATATTTAAACCCTTTATCCACTAGCCTTACCTTATAGGAACTTACTTTACCTTCCATGTATGGTTTTCTCTTAAATACCCATTTTCACCAAACAAGAATTACCTCAACTGGTGGATAAAAAAAACCAAAACTTGAATATGAAACTTGGAATATCTCTTATAATTCATGGATTCTTTCCATCTTTTAACTTCTAAGAAATCTATTACCTATTTCTAGGAGATAAGTTCATTATTGTCAATCAATAACGAGTCACTATCTTTGATGACTAGAATCCCATATCTTTCTGGTTCTCTTACATCTATGGTTCTCTTAAGTAGTACTTTTTTATGAGAAACTTATTCTATGGGTACAAATATAATTTTTTAATGTATAAATTATTTTATATATTGAGCCTAAAATTAATTTAAGCCAATCTTTCTCCCACTATCCTTCTTTAGGAAGTTATCCATCTCAAGAAAGATGGCTTGTCTTGTGATGATCACTTTCTTATCTAAGAGGTTGTATAGATAAAATCCACTTATTTCCTTAGGATAACATATAAAGATACACTTTTTGGATTAGGGTGCTAGTTTGTTTCCTTAGACACCCTTAACAAATGCCTCACATCCCCTTACACGAGTGCGTGAGAACAAAAATTGCTTTCCATACAGTAAGTCATATGGAATTATTTTTTCTTCCTTAGATGGTGTTTAGTTTAGAATGCTTGTTTTAATATGTAATTAATATCTCCAAAAGGATAATGGAAGATTTTTATGACTAATCATTGACCTTACCATGTCAGGAAATCTATAGTTCCTCCTTTCTCTAACATTATTCCAACGTGGTGTATAAGGCGGAGTGATTTGGGATGGAATCCCACACTCTTTTAGAAATTAGATAAACTCTTGGTTAAGATATTCACCAACTTAATAAAATTTAAGAATATTTATCTTCTTACCAAGATGATTCTCTACTTAATTCTTGAATTATTTGGATTTCTCAAAGGCCTCATACTTATACCTCATCAAGTCGATGTATCCATATAAAACCAAGTCATCATTAAATGTTATGAAGTAAGAATATATATCTCTAACTTCTTCTAGAAATGGTCTGTGGACATTAGTTTTTACCAATCCTATAAGCTCTATGGACCTTTAAAATTTTCCACCAAATGGTGGTTTGGTCATTTTTTCTTGAAAAAAAGCATGACATATTTTAAGTGGTCTTAGCTTGAAAGAGTCTAAATCACCATCTTCATAGATATTTTTCAGATAAATCTCATTTACATTAAAAATTTATTGATGATGCAACTGAGTGTTTTTTTTATCAATTTACAATATTTTTTTCTTAATTTAATACATAAATATCATTATTTAGTTATACTATACCATAACAAATGCTGTCTTTTTAAAAGGGGCATTCTTTATTTCTAAATTTGAAAATAAACCCATCCATTTCAATTTAATAAACAAAGATGGTGTTTTTATTAACACTTGGCACAAAATCATTATAGTTGGTAATAAAAGGTGGTAGTCTCTTATATCCAAGGCAACAAGTCATGCTGCATTGGCTGCTCGAAGATCCACCTCTCCTTTGGAAATATTTCAGAATCTACCCAGTTCATACATTTGGATAAAAAAATGAGTACCAAAATATATATCTAATACCTAATATATAGATATATAAATATTACACTCAATAAAAAATGCACCCTTAGATTCCCCTTGGTTATAGGTGCAGTTCCTCTTCTAGTTTCCTAGCTTGTCACATGCAAAAAACACTACTTCATTTTCTTTTTTCAACCTCTTAATCTAATTTTTCTTAGAAGTTTAGTTCTTGGAATATTTAGAATTGGAGTGAGTATTGGTACCCTTTACCCTATTCTTAATTTTTCTTATTCACTATCAGTACTATGGGTTTTTATGCTCTATATCCTTATAAACTTGTAAAACGAGAGTAAAAAGTTATGAAATAATATTCTCATGATTACACATACTTTAATTCATAATAAAAATGGAGAAGGATTTAGGTAGCGAGGAAATGTTGAAATTTGTGCATAGATAATCATGTAATTTAATGTCAAAGATCTCATAGTGCTATATATAGCTAATTATATTGACTACATGAGGCCTAACAGGCAGTGTCTCTCCAAGATTTCATGTGATCAATGCATTGGGGATCTCATGTCTCTCTTGTATCACCTTATCATTATAGAGATCATGAAGGTGAGATATTATACTATATGCATCCATATCCTCATGTTACTTTATAATCTCATTGGAAATAGAAGATAGAGTAAAAAATTTGACATATGTGGCATCATTCAAATTTTTTTCATTGAGAGATAATTCTTCCTCACTAGACTATTGGTCATGCGCTTCATGGACAAGGTTTTCTAGCACATATAATTTCCTTTCATGGCGTAAATTAATGTGAAATAAACTTTTACATACTTGAAAATTAGTTCTTGTGAGAAGGTTATACTTATCAAGTATATATCACAGTGATATGTTTTAAGTCATGTGTATTACCATTTATATAATTAATAATAAAACTATTTTATCATTTTATATGATAATATTATAGAATAAATATTCAATTTATTAATATCCCATTATTTTATCAAAACCTAATATCCCTCACCATTAGTTTTTAAATATCATATTTCTTATATATTTTAGTTGTAAGGATCCATATACCCCTTCTCATAACCCATACGGAGTACTGTCAAGCCATTCTAGGTATTTATATAGGTGTAACTTGTTAACTGGATTAATTAAAAGTTCCTTGATCTGTTAAGTGGACTCCCCAAACTTGAAATTATAAAGTTTTATCTCCCAAACAATTTTCATACTATTTTTACTAAGTCTTGCAAAGGTGATCAACCCTTAATGGGAACTAGGTTAATTCAATATAAAACTTAAAATCAAAATTCCTCGAAAATTGAAAGCACCCCAAAAAATATTGGTCAAGTAGTTTGAACTATGGTTTGATTCTTGCCCAAGTAAAAAAAGGATATACCAACTTAATATATATAGTTGAGGGTTTTAATATTTTAATCTTAAATAACCCATTTTATCTTTATCACATGCTTGCTAATATTAAAAGGATTTAATTAACTCATTAACCATTCCTTCGATAAATTCTATGCATAATCCAATTTATTTTAGATCTATATTTAATGATTATTAATTCATTAATTTATGTGATCATGAAAAAAAATCCATAATGAAATTAACCATGAAACTTGAAAAAAATAAAATAATAATAGTGGTATGATCATGATCATTTACTAAGGTATAGTTTATCTAGAGGATGATAAAATAACTATCAAACTAGTGGAAAACACCTTGAACCATGTCATGGTTTGTGTTATACTTTTCCACCTATACACCCATGTATCTATTTGATCTATTTAACCTCATATCCAACTTGAACCACCTTGACTTACCTGGGAGATCCATCCATTACATAAACTTTTACTCACACACAAATGAGGGGAACCAAATGATTAGTTAAGGGGGTTTATATAAATGGAAAAATGGTGGGCACACATATCCTTACATAGTTATGGGATAGATGATGAACATTCCATCAATTTAATTAAATAATAAATTAAAATTAAATTAATCACATACAAAGGTCTGGTCTATGTTCATTACCATCTACATACATGAAACAAATTATGCATTTAATAAAATAGCATTCAATCAAAATAATTATTATCTAAGATAAATTGTGCTCAAATCAATAAATTATTTTCTTTAATTAATCAGTTCTTTTATATTAATTTTCATAAAAACCTTCTTGATATTATCATCCACCAAAATTTTAAAGAAATTAAATAAATTAATTTAAAATTAACTATGCACAAAAATATACCTTGGAGGCAACACGACAATTACCCATATGAACTACCCAATGTGTATTATATTCGTATACTATTTTTTCATGTGACATATAACATAAATGTATTATCACTTAATTTCATGGCATGTATGAGTTAACTAAATGACACACAATATACATGTTATTTATGTAGTGCGTTATTTTTTAATGCACATAGATTAATCTATGTGTGATGACTTATACATGATATGTTGTTATGAATATTATATTGAAATTAATTATACATTTATTATATATAAAACCCATCACATGGAATATACAATTCAACTAAATAACACACAAAACACATATTTATAAGGTTTAAACAATACAATTAATTAATTTTTAATTCCTTATAAATAAGTAATATACACGATGTGTACTATCCATCTACACATAATTTAAAAATATTCACGGTTTATTAATGGCACACACCTAAGGATTGGGCATGTTATCTTGGCATAAAAATTAATGGAGTAAACGGCGTGTTCATGGGTTACATGTTGTGTGGTCTTCGAGTTGCATTATCACCATTCACGTAGATCATGTAAAAATACATGACCTATATTTAACTAATGGACTAAGAATCATGTGTGCAATTTATATAATATGAAATCTTGTTAACTTTGCACTAGGATGGACCAATCAATACTTAGTGTATTAAATACACATTATGTGTAATAAATGCACACACTCCGAATTAATTCTGAATTAACTCATTAGTTGTTTTGGTGGATTAAACATAGGCTACACACCTTTTACTCTTATTCTATCCAAAAAAAATACTCAACACATATGGGTGACATAATCAAATGTTCTTCATTCGACATTAATCCATTTTATGATTATATTTGTGAGAACGAAGAGGAAGAAGAGAATATATCATGATTCATGTTAAAGAATGATTAAGATGAAATTGAAAATTGATGATAATTTCAAAAATAAAATAGTGATTTATAAATAATTATAAATTATTATCCAATCACTCTTATACCACTTGAATGTTCTAGGCATAATGGAAGCACTAGTGGGTCATAACAAACTCATATATTTTTTGTAATTGATGATTAATATGAGATGCACATCTAAAAAGAACAATGTGAATAACAAAATTGAATCAAATATTAATTGAAATGACAATGAAAGAACCAAAATATAGGATCATAACATAATAAATTTATAATAAATTTACGAAATTAAATAATTATGTTGTGATGAATTATTTCTTCATTTATGAATCTTACAACATCTATACATCATATCATCATTGTATCGCAAAAATCAAGTGTATATTTACTCTTGTAGTGATCCAAAAATGTGCTACAAACCTATGAGAATCAACTACTATAAAATTAGACATTTTGGAAGTATTATTTTCAATGGATAGACATCTATTTCAAATAATCAAGAATACTTATGTTATTTCTATGAACACTATTTTGTATCACAAAAAAATTATTTGTGTTGGATAATAGTGAAAAACTATATTATCCATTGCTATTAGTTATCCCAGAAAGATTAATAGTGATGAATAACATTTTTCCTTATAAAAGGTTCTTGTAAAAATATTTTTAGCGATGGATTATCCACCACTATTAACCCATCACAAACACACTTTAATTTAGAACCACATGAACCATTTTATTGTCCCCTCCTCCCATGATTTATTTATCCTTAACATAGTGGATCCCATCACACACTGGTCAAAAATGCCATCCTTGAAAGATTAACAGTGATGAATAACATTTTCCATCACAAATGGTTCTTGAAAAAATATTTTTAAAGATGGATTATCCAACACTATTAACCCATCATAAACAAACATTTATTTAAAAAAACATGAACCATTTTATTATCCCCCTCCCATGATTTCTTTCCCCTTAAAACAATGGATCCCATCACACATTAGTCAAAAAACCCACCCCAAAATCATCCATTACACCTAATTTCTAACAAATTTAGGTTTTAATACCGTAGGTACAGACTCCTATTCTTTTCTCCTTTATTCTCTTTGCAATTTCCCCTTACCTCTTGTAGAAATTTGTTTTTTTAAACCCTTGGTTAAAACATGTACCCAATTTGTTTGGTTTATTCGATATTTAGGGTTACTATAGGATTATTATTCCTTATTTCAGTGTCCACCATCAAAGATGATGATTTTTGGCTCCATATGAGTTGATTCAACTTGATTAGATGTAGTTTTCCCAATGTTTAACCTTTAGATTTAAAATATTTTCCTATTTGGGTGTTCATATTTTTTTATTTTGAATTTAATAGACATTTTTAATCAAAATATAGTTTGATTTTTTTTAAGTGCATTTTCTATGTTTTTCATCTAACTGCCCTGTCGAGTCTTGATGCGCATACACCTGTTAACATCCCTATCTCTCCATGTAGTTATAATCCTACCCTTTTAAATTTTATCCTCTTTTTACTTAAGAATTTAATTAGTTTTAATTATATATATATATAATCATATACATATACATATAAAAATACACACACACACAAACATATATATATATATATATATATATATTCCCCATTCTACCCATTTGACTCACTTTTTATTAAAAAAATAAAATGTTTCATATGTAAAGAATTATAAATTTATTATGAAATTTTAAAAATGATTTTAATTATACTAACACATCCATTTATAATTCAATAACATTTAATTTATTTAAAACACATAATATTAGTTTCATATAAAACTCCTATCATAAGTTAATGTATCACCCCCTTTTTCTGGTACATGACCCTTTATTTATGTAATTTGAGATTTTAAAATATTTTTGTTGAGTTTGGAGAGTTTACAAGAGGTTTAGACATGTTTTTGAGGTGTTTCTGAAGGTTAACAGTTTGTTCAATCTTAGTAGAAACCGTGCACCACCTCTAGGAAATTGTGTGACATGTTTTGGGAGTAAATGGGTAGGTTCCCAGTTTGGCCAAATCATGTGAGTTCCCAGGAAAAACCATGTGATGGGTAATAGAGTGGAAATTCATAGTTGGTACATGGTTCTTTCAAATAACTTGATTGAATCATGTGATGGGTGGCCTTGAGATAGTAACACCACATGGTTGGCGCACAATTTTCCAAAATTATGCGGCCTAACTATGTAGTATATAGTTAGCACCCTGAATTTTGTGGATATAATCCAAATTAACTCCCTAAACCCCCTTTATTCACCTAATCCATCAAAATATCAAAATACATTGGATACCTATGCTTGATATGTGATCCCCTTCGATCCATAAGTGATTCCTAGGTAAATCAATGTGCGTTGGATATCCAAATTCGTCGATAATTCATCATTCTTCACCGTTCCTCACAGATTTATTATTCTCCTCAATCTTGGAACTATATATCTAGTCTTTTATGGATATATCTATGTTCTATGATGAATTCATTGATGTGTTATGATCAGATCTATTGAAGAAAATAAGATCCATGGTGGGATTTAGAGAATCATATTTCTATTATTCATATTTTCCAACCATCGAGAGGTAGGTGGATTCTCCCTCATTTCCACTTGAATTAGAACTTAAATGATTGTTTTTATTTAAATTAACTGCTTGAAATTTTTGTTAAATATGTGTGTTATTATTTATGAAAATTTATTTTAGGTTATCGATTGAATTTTGAAAACTTAATGGTTTCTTGTAAAATTCTCCTTGGTGATATTTTCAAAATGATGATTTTAAAATTATGGTTTGTTTTGACACATATAATTTTGTTGTTGATATTATTTAAAGAAATAAATGTTTTATGTGAAATGGGTTTTAATGGAATTTGGCATACATGGTTGGTGTGAGTGCATTCATAGATGTGACCTTGTGGAAGAGGCATGTTTTATTAGGGAACCTGGTATTGGTCACCTTGGGACAACTTGGTGGTTGAACGAGAGTCCTCTCAAGAGTATGGAACTATCACCTAGGAATTCATGGGTGTGTGTGTGGAGACATTATTATGGGTATACAAAATAATTGAGAAATTTCTTATTCTTTATAAATTTTTTTCAATCGAACATGTTTATTGTTTTGATATAAACTATTTTATCTGCTTTCAAAAATGTTTTTTATATAATGTGCTAACCGGTAATTATCCCACTGGTGTGATTTTGGAATTCTTTTTGAAAATAATACTAAGTTTTGAATCACAACTTCTTGTTCACTATTGTGAATTTACAGATATCATCTATCAAGACATAGGTAAAGTCAAGTTATATTTGTTTTTTAGTGATACTTCTTGATACTGTAGGAATGAAATGTAGAGTTGGATCTTGGAGTGGGTTGAGTGTTTCTTGTTTTGATTTCACTTGGGTGTTTTCGAGTTTTATGGTATTTTGGTTATTTTTTAGTATGTATTTTGGTTTCCACTTGTACACTGATATTGTTTAATGTTTTGAGTTTTATTATATACTCATGAATCATATAGAGGACTAGATGTTTATTTTTTATGTTGTCTAGTTTTTTTATCTTAAAAAGGGAAAATAATCCTCCAAATGTTATTGAGGCCCTTGGAATTTATTACCAAACTTTGGTGTCTTGGGAATGTCACCTATGGCCAATAACACCACCACCTCTTCTCAATCAAATGATTAGGGGTAAAATTTTACAAATGGTATCATCCTTGGTCAGTCTGACTGACTTTTTGGGAAAAATGTTATCATTTTTTGTTAGTCCATACGTCTTTTTGGCATAAATGGTATCAGTCTTGGTCAGTCCTTATATCTTTTTGGGAAAAGTGGAATCAAATTTTTTGTTCCTTGAGTTGGAAATAGTACCATTCTTATTAATTCCTTGAGTCAGGTTGGTAGAAAGGTTATAGGAATTTCATAACATGAAATGTATAGACTAAAAAGACATAACTAACCTTTTTTATGTGGAACTTCAATTTACAAAGGTTTTTAGGTTAATAAGTGTTTTAAGAAAATTGTAGGAAAGTTTTCATCTAATTGGCATGGGTTTAATTGATGAAAATTTATAACATGCATTGATAGTATGAATTCAAATTATGAATGCATTGTTCATATTTAGTTTTATGAGTTATGATTTTTTTTGAAAATAGTTACAAAAATGGGATTTTTAATGGAACGAATGTGGTTTAAATTTATATGGTAATTTTCAATTTCTAATCCTTCAGTTGATGATAATTGATGACTAAATGGATTTTTCTTCTAGTTTGAGTGAATGGAACTGGGTATACCTTATAGGAATCAACCTAAAGAGGCTTCTGAAAATTTGGTTGCACCCAAGTGACACATGAATCAATATCTAGTCCAAATTATTGTCCAATATTTTCAGGCTATGAATTGGGGTAATCAAAATGATGAGCCTTTATAATTAGACCATTCAATTTAGTTTCAAAAGAAGAACCCACCCACCTTTCAGGGGGATTCTAAATCAGAAAAATAATAAGTTTAGTTGAACAGGATGAATTGAGTCTTTGATTTCATTGGGACTCTAGCTGAGCTAAAATTCAAGTTGGAAATGTATATTCTGGAGGATCTAGAACACCAATTATGGGATTTATAAGTTTTGGATAAATCTAAACATGGAATTACATGGGTTAAGAGTTTTTTAGTAAATAATTATTTCATCACACCATTTATATTTTTATAACAATAAAATTATTCAGTTTTAAGAAAGAGAATCTATCAGTAATAGAGCATGTAGATAAATTTATGAACATAGTCCACTTTTCCTTTGAAGTTTCTACAAGTGATACCTTAAAGGAACACATTTTTGTGTTAATAATGAGATCAGAAATTCTCATAAAGATTTCTACTATTTTTATTAAGGACAATACATAAATGGAAAATAGAGAAACAATGGAAAAAATGGATATCTCAGGAAATACGGTTGGAGGAATAAATTTTATTCCTATGGGAACAAGTGGGAACCCTAATTTTTGGAAGAAGAGAAAGTGGGAAACCTACTTTTAGAGTGGTGGGATATCTCAAAATCTGACCATGGAATTAGTAAAAATTTCTCCTTGACCAAAAATTAAATTAAGGTGTTTCCATTGTGGTTATTTTGAGCATATGAAACAAGACTATAGAAAACCACCTAGATATTTTTATAATTGTAATCATATGGGACATATTCAGAACTATTATCATAGTTATCCAAGATCGGGTGCTAGAGACACTTCTCATGGTTCCCAAACATCACATGATTTGATGAGATGGGTGAATAAGAATAAATCTCATCATCAAAATTGAGTGATCCATGGTGATTCTTGGAACACCATGGCTCTTTAACCTATAAAATCTCAACAGGGTAACAAAGTGAAAATCACTATGAGTAAAAAATTGTATGGAGTTGATCAATTGGTTACAGATGATCAATCATATCCTTTAATGGTGAGAGGCATGATTCTTTTTAATTCTACCCTTATACAATCTTTGTTTGATATGGGTGTATCCCACTCATTTATTTCTTCTCCTCTTGTTGATTGTATTTCTTTCCATGTTGAGATGATTAATTATATTTTTAAAATTAAAACTCCTCTTATCCAAATAGAGTGTCGAACCTTTGTGTGTAATGATTTTTCTATAACTATTGATGAGGAAAGTTACTTTGGAATTTATCTATTGTTGAGATGGATGTCTATGAATTGATTTTGGGTATGTATTGGTTGACTTCATTCAATACCCACATCGACTATTATGGTTAAAAGGTTAGTTTCACATATCTTGATGGAATCGAGCATATATTTATAAGATATTAGGATATATATATATATATATAAACGCAAGTATAATAGGAATTTTGGCACTTGTGGTTGGAACTATCTCGTATCAGTTAGAAGCACTGACTTTGGCATATGTAGAGGAGAACACAAATAGAGATTTTCTGAACATTGTTGACCAATTTCCTGATGGTTTCCCTAAAAAATTATAATGGTTTCCTACAAAAAAGAGAATTGGAGTTTAATATTGATCTACTAATGGGGAATAGTCTTTCATTTTAATCTTATAGGATAGAACCACCAAAATTGATGGAATTTAAATTTCAGTTGGAAGAGTTGTAAAGTAATTTTTTCATTCGACTAAGCATGTCTCCATATGAAGAACCAATTCTTTTTATAAAGAAGGTGTATGAAACTTTATGAATTTATGTGTATTATTGAAAGACTAACCAATTTATGATAAATAATCAATATCTTATTCCATGAATCATTGAATTATTTGATCAATTGAAGGGATCTCGTTGGTTCTCTAAAATTGACTTATGTTCAATATATTAACAATTATGAGTTCAAAAGGAGGGTATTCCAAAGAAATATTTAAGAAGAAGATATGGAAATTATGAATATGTTGTTATACCTTTTGGTATTACAAATGAACCAACCATCTTTATGGTATTGATGAATTGAATCTTTCATAGGTATCTAGATTTCTTTTTGTTGGTGTTTATTAATGATATTCTAGTGTATTCTAGGAAAAAATAGATCATGAGGAACAATTTTTTATAGTGTTGGGTATCTTTCAAGAGCATCACCTTTATGATAAGTTATCTAAGTGTGATTTATATATATAAGAATTCCATTTAAAAAAAGGAGTTTCTATGGATATTGGAAATATAGAAGTTGTAATCTCTTAGAAACTATGAAAGACTGTGTTTAAGATACACAACTTCCTTGGATTAGAAGGATACTATAGATGTTTTTATGTGATTTTTCATGTTTGGCCTCATCAACAACAGATTTGATGAGGAAATTGGTTCCTTTCCAATAGAATGATGAATACCATAAATCCTTTGAAGAACTTACGGTTAGACTTACATTAGCACCCATACTCACATTTACAAAGTTTGGACATGGTTATGATTCACAAAAGTTATAGAGGATTGAGAATAACTACCCAACACATGATTTGGAGTTGGATACTATATTTCATGCCTTAAATAATTGGTACATCTATCTTTTTGGTGAGAAATTTATGGTTTATATAGATCATTAAATCTTGAAGAAAATATTCTCACAAAGTGATTTGAATATAAGGAAAAGTATATAAATGGTAAGTATTCAAATATTTGACTTTGAATTTTTATATACACTAGGGAAAATAAATTCTATAGAAGATGCCTTGAGTAAAAATCCATATGTTTAGATTTCTAAAGTGGATTTAGATCAATGGGATATTATGTTAGTCATAGTTGATATACATTTGGAATATGTAGAAAAAGGTAATGTTTCAGTTATTTTTCCTTTTTTTATTCCTGATTTGGTTGAGAAGATTATAAATTCTCGAAAATCAGATCCTAATTGTGTTACCATGATATCAAACTTCAATGATGTTGGATAAGAGTTCAGTATTAAAATTTAGGGATCAGATGGTTATACCTTTGGCTTATCAGGAATGAATTCTTAGTGTCTACCACCATTTGAGATGGGCTATTCATCTTGGGATTCAAAAAATGTATGAAGCATTGAAATTATAGTTTTTTTTGGATGGAATAAAAAGATTTGTAGTGAAGTATGTATCAGGATGCCTCACCTATCAATAGGTCAAGGAAGAGAATCAATGACCAACAGGTACATTACGGTCTTTAAAAATTTCCATGTGGTAATAAAACAAAATAAATATCGATTTTTTAATAGGTCTACCAAGGATGGTTTGGAAGCATGATTATATATGGGTGATAGTGGATTGAATTATAAATCTATCTCAACTCATCTTTATTTGTGAAAATAATATGGTGGAAGACTTTTCCAAACTCTATATTCAGGAAATTGTAAAGATGCACGATGTTCCATTCTTTCTTGTATCTGAATGAGACCCCAGGATTATGTTTTATGGAAATCCTTGTATAAAGACCTTCAAACTCAGTTAACCATGAGAAAATCTTATCATCCTCAAATGGATAGATAATATGAAAGGATTATCCTAATTTTATAGGACATTCTTAGGGATTGTGTGATGGATTTTGGTGGATCATGGGAGGATTAAATACTATTAGTGGAGTTATCATAAAATAAAAACTATCATACATCGATTTATATAGATACTTTTGAATCATTATCTGGCCTCCCTTACCATTTTACACTTTTTTGGATGGAAAAAGGAAAGAATTTATTGATTGGACCCAGCCTTATGAAAGAGATAAAAGAGAAGATTCAATTGACCAGAAAGAGAATGGAGATGGCTCATAGTCATAAAAATTCATACGTGGATCATCATCAGTGATTGTTGTTATTTGAGGTGAGTGATCATGTATTCTTGAGAATCTATCCTAGATATGGGAATAATTTATTTGGTAAGAATGGAATGTTTTAACCATGGTATATATTCCCTTTTGAGATGCTTGAATGAGTTTGTGAGGTGGCATATTGGCTGGATTTTCCACCAAGGTTCAGTTTAGTGCACAATGTGTTTCATGTATCTCAGTTGAAGAGGTACCAACATGATCCTGACCATATGATTCGATGAGATCACATTGACATAGATCTAGATTCTATATTGATTCTTGTGCTGGTACAGATTGAAGATAATAAAGATAAGATCTTACATGGGAAAAATATCACTGTAGTACATGTTTTATGGAAGCATGGTTAGGCTTAAGAAGAAATGTAGGAGTGTGAAAAGGAAATGTTGGTGTAGTGGTTTGAAATCTTTCAGTACAATACATGTAATCTAATTTCATAAGAAGGAAATAAAAATGAACGGGAGAATGTATCACACATAGTTTCAGGTACATGAACCTTTATTTATTTACTTTGATGTTTTAAAATACTTGGGTTAAGTTAGGGGAGTATCTGGGAGGTTTAGACATGTTTTGAAGGTGTTTCGGGAGGTGCACAGTTTGTGCATGATTATTAAAAACCATGAACCACTGAAAGTAAACTATGTAACATGTTTTTGGAGTAAGTGTAAAGGAACAGAGTTGGATAATGGTTTGGAAAAACCATTCTAGTTCCCATAGGAAATAGTGAAATAGGTAATATAGGGGAATGGAATGGTTGGAACATGATTTTTTGAACTGTGGAATCCAACTGTGCGAGGGGTGGCCTTGAGAGAGTAGCATTGAATGGTTGGTGCATATTTTTCCAAACCATGTGTCATATTGTTGGAACCTTGAATTTTTTGGATCTAATATAAAATAACTCTTGAAATGCTCTTTAATTTCCCAATACCCCAAAATATTTAATTTCTTTTTCTACCTAATCTTGATAGATGACCCTCTTAGATCCAAAAGCGATTCTTAAGTAAATAAAAGCACATTTTAGATCCAGATTCATTAGTAAGTCATCATTCTTCACCATTACTCTTAGATCTATTCTTCTAATCTCTCCTGAAAGCATAGATCTAGTCCATTATGGATAGATCTATGTTCTATTATGGGTTTATTAATGAGTTATGATGTTATCTGTTTATAAAAAGAAGATACATGTCAGGATATAGAGAATCATAGTTCTGTTTTTAAGATTCACCAACTATTGAGAGGTAGTGGATTCTATATCATTTTCACTTGAATTATAAATTAAAGGGTTATTTTTCATTAAATGAATTGATTGAAATTATTGTGAAAGTCATGTGTGATTCTTGATGGAAAATTATTTTGGGTTATAACTTGAAATTGTGGAAACTGAATGGTTTCTTTGAAAATTATCTTTGCTGATAATTTTAAAATTATTATTTTTAAATCATGGTTTTGTTTTGACACATGGAAAATATTTTTTTTGAAATGATTTAATGAAAGAAAGGATTTATGTGGAATGGGTTTTCAGGGAATTTTGAATAAATGATGTGGGTGTATTCATAGATGTGACCTTGTGGAAGGGGTGTGTGCTATTGGGGAACCTAGTATTGGTCACCATGTAATGAATTGGTGGATCGATGACAGACCACTAATGAGTATGGAATTGTCATGTAGGCACGCATGGGTGTGTATGAAGATATGATTATAGAAATTTCAATTAATTGATAAAGGTATTATGCTTTGTAAGATGTTTTCCTTGGAACTTGTTTACTATTTTGATATAAATTGTTTTATTTTCTTTTAAAATTGTTTTTTATATAATGTGTTAACCAATTCTTGTTCTAGTGATGTGAGTTGGGAAGTCTTTGTGGAAATCCTACCGAGTTTAGACTCACTCCATACTTAGGAAATGTTGTGAATTTGTAGATATTATTTATCTAGACACAGGTAAAGGAAATGTATCTCAGTTATTTAGTGATGATTCTTGATACTGTGGGCATGACATGTGAAGATTGATCTTGAAGAGGTTTATGTTTTTCTTGTTTTGATGCCACTTGGATGTTTTCACGTTTTGTGGTATTTTGGTTATTTTTAAGATATCTTTTGGTTTCTTCTTGTACTCTAATATTTCTTAATGTTTTTGTTTTGTTTTTGGTTTTATTATGCACTCATGCATCATATAGAGGATTGGATGTTTATTTTTTATATTGTCTGGGTGTTTTATCTAAAAAAGGGAAAATCATCCACCAAATGTTCTTGAGGCCCTTGGATTTTATTACCCACCTTTAGTGTCTTGAGGATGTCACATAAGGTTAGTAACACCACCTTCTTATCTCAATCCAATAAGGAGGGGTGGTATGTTACAATTACATATTTAAATTATTACAATTTATATATATATAAATTTATATGTTCATTTTTTTTCAAAACAAAATACACTCTTCCATTAAAATTGTAATTCATATTCTATTTTTAAAATATATGTTTTTCATTTCCTTTTTTCCATGCTAAAAAATCAATGTGAAATCATAGTTAATGTTTTTATTTAAATTATAAACTATGTTTTCATTTAATTACATAATTTTTGTTTTCTTAAACAACTACGTCACATGTTTTTTTCAACATCAAAACATGAAAATAATAATCTATTTAAATTTTATTTTCATTTAATAAAATAGTTATATATAAAATAATAATACACACTCATTATTATAACATATATATTTATATATATCAATATATTATAATGTTTTAATTTTATTAATAATTAATATATAATAATAATAATAATAATAAATATTATGGGTTTCTTGCGGGCCTTCCCACATCCATTGTGGGGTGGGGAAAGCTTGATAAATCAACTTATTTAACATGTAGGCTTTTGTGACCTCAAGCCCATGCGGTCCTAAGACTATACAGGCTTGGCCCACCCCACCCCGCCCCAAACTGTCTGTTTCGCATTACTATTTATTTAAGCTTCATATTAATATTTCATATTTGATCTTGAATATATTTTGAGTCGTGAATAATTATAGATTTATGATAATATCATTCAAAAGTGGTGATTCCATATGACTGGTTAATATGTTTACTTATATGATTTTATTATGTTTGAATTATTAAAAAGAATGGTATATATGTAATATTTGAACAACTTGTTCAATCTTATTGATAGTAATAGTTATTTTATTGTTATATATCATTCATAAATGATATTTGATTAATAATCTTATAGTATTTCATATTTTTCTCACATTTCATATTAGTTATAATGTATTAGTAATATTTATTAAAATATTATTTTTAATTAATAAATAATTAGTTTTAGATAATAAATATATGTAAGAATTTGTAATTTTTATAATTACCTATAAAAAAGGAAAAAATACTAGCAATTATTTAAAATTCACAATAATTTTAAAAATTGTAGTAATAATTAAAAAATAGTATTAATTATCAAATTATTCTTAATAATTAATTAACAATTAATAAATATTAGTAATAATTAGTAACTATTAGTAAATTATGATAATTTCAATAAAATATATAAAATACTAATAATTATTTAAAATAAATAATATTTATTAAAAAAATAGTTATTAATAATTATTTAAAAAAATTAATACCCTAATAAAAATAAAGAAATACTAACAATTATTAAAAAATCCTGATAATTAGTAAAAATGTAGTAATAATTAAAATAATTAGTAATAATAATTTAATAATTTTTAATAATTAATAAATATTTAGTCAATATTAGTAATAATTGTTAAATGTTAGTATTAATTGCTAAATATTATTAATAATTTTTAAATATGAGGAAATTATGATAATTTGTAATAAATTATAAAAAAATATACTAAATACTAATAATTTTTAAAAATTAGTAATATTTATTAAAAATTTATTTATAATTAGTCATAATGAGTAATAATTATTCTAATTTATGTTGTTTTTTTAGGTAAATATAAACCCAGAAAGTTGACACAAATTTCTATAATGCGATCAAGATTGGATAAATCATCGAAAAATTCATAATAGATCTATTATAATTCTTGTCTACATTGAGGGTATTAAAACATTTATATCATTTTCATCATCAAATTCAGAATTTTTTTCTGAAGGAATAATTTAATTTCCATATAATAAATGTGATCTTAAAATATTCAAATTTTTTGATAATGTTGGAATTCATTTACTATGTTTTTGTTTTTGGAAAGATTATATTTTTTTGGTATCAATATGGTGAATAAATTTCAATAGAAAATACTCTTTTTTGGTTCTAGATCCATGATTTCTGAATTTAGTACATGAGGTTGATAGCCTATCTATTAAGGAAACAATAACTCAGAATAATATTCCAAATCCTGAATCATAACCATCTCAATTTTATAATTTTTAGAAATATGATGAGGATTCCTTATATATCATATTCCAGATAAGAAAAATTAAAGTTGTTAAAAAAATTTTGGCTATTAAATTATTTTTTAGAATGTAAAATAATTATTTCGATAAAATATTTTCTTTAGTTAAATCATTGTTTCCTGATGGAAATACATCAATTTCAAGTTTCTATAAAAGTAGGAAGTTGGCCCATAATTTGGGTTTTAGTTATCAGAAGATACATTCATGTTCAAATACCTGCATCTCATATTATGGTGATTATGAATTGTTAGTTAATTTTCCAACATGTGGAGAATAAAGGTATAAAGTGGCACAATAAGAATTGTCTAAATTTCCTATGAAATAGTTGATTTATTTTCCAATTACACCTCATTTACAGAATCTATTTTTATCTCACAACACAGATGCATTGATGACATAGAATACCTCAAATATTTCCATCAATAAAAGCTTAAATCATCCATGTGATGGTTATTCATAGAAAAACATTGATCAGATGTATCCTTATTTTTCTTTAGAACCTCATAACATAGAGTTGATACTTTTTACAGATGGTTTTCTCTATTTGATGTCAATGATAGTCAATATTCTTATTTTCCTATTTTCATAACTCCGTACAACTTACCTCCTTTGATTCTGATTAAGGAACCACACACACACACACACACACACATCTATTAATTATAAGATATCTGAAGATGAATATTTATTTTTATTTGAAGACACTAATTGATGTATTAATTTTATTATTGAATAATGGTGTAACTATATATGATATAGTTTTATATCATAATTTTACACTAATGGTTGCATTAATATAGAAAATTTGTTACTTTCCATCATATAGTATGTTATCTAGATGGAGTAAACATAGTCTAAAATATTTTTTGTACTGTATGGATGATAAAAATCATTTATTCTTGTCAATTAAAGAAAGAATAGTTACTTTTATTATCATTTGAGATTTCATCCAATGGATCACCCTTTCCGAAGGGATATAAATAATTTTTTAGAAGGTAGAATTAAAAGAGAAGAACCTCCAACAGTTTTCTCAGGTATTCAGGTAAAATCTATAATATTTTCATTACCTCCTGTTATTTTGGACCAACTTTAAATGAAAAAAAATGTATAGTTTTGGGAGAGATTATAATAGGATAAAATAGAGTATTTTTTGGGACCTTCCATATTATTATGATTTTTTGGTTCATCATATGTTAGATGTAATCTATATTGAGAAATATCTTAGTGATAACCTATTTTATACCATATTATACACACCCAGTAAGAGGAAAGATACTGTATAATAATGGTTTTATCTTTCCCAAATTTAAAGGCATCTTAAATTTAAATTATTTAAAGATGAAAGATGACACAGTTTAATGAATCCAAAAGTTGTTTATTCAATTTATAAATAAATTTGATAATTATTTTTTCAATGGATTATGGATTTGAGGTCACCATATAGTTATGCTTCCAATTTGTCTCGTTACATTAGAAATGTACATATTACCAGGTTAAAAAGTCATTACTTCTATGTAATAATAGAAATACTACTGGATGTTAGTCGTATAGGTCTATTGATTTATTCAATCCAAGATGTGTTGAACAAAATATCATATTTATTCTAAGATATTTATGCAATAACATCAGATTATGATGCATTGAGTATGATATAAAAAGATAGTTTTAATTTTATGTAATTTGGGGAAAATATTCTCATTGACCTTACTTGACTCAATGGAACATTTAATATTTCATTATCTCTATGAAGATAAATGTGGAGGGAGAGTACTATTCTGATAGATATACCCATTTGAGAGATGTATGAAAAATTAAATAAGAATTTATGTAACAAAGTATCAGTTGGAGGGTTAATTGTAGAAACATACATGCATGAGGAAATTTCAAATTTATGCTCTTTTATTTTCAATATGAATATCCTTAAAAACATAATCACATGGGTTGCAATGAGGAAAATTTTGATGACACCACATACCATCAATTGTTTGTTTTTAATTAGCCTGAGCTTTGTTTTGGTTGTTATCTTTGAGATCATACAAATGTTCCGCTCAATTATGAATAAATGACATGATTTTTGCAATACACAATAATTTTTATTTTTTAAAGTGATAAATTTATTTATATTTTTTAGACTATATAATTAACATATCAAAAAAAAATTTATATAAATTACCCATGCTACTCTTGAAGAATGTTGACAACACAATTTTTCATATTGGTTTTAAAGACTGATAAGTTAAATTGATTATAATGGAACATTAAATATATTTTTCAATGGAATCTATTATTAAAAAATTTATTTTTATTTAAAACAATACAAAAGTAAAGTAAATTTGATAGTTGGTTATATGTGTTAACAAAACCTCCATCAAAATTGGTAAAATATTATAATGGGTATGTGGTTAATGTATTTTGATTTCATACATGCATATATGGTGAATCAAAGAAATCCATGAAAATTGGGTTTTTTTAAAGGATCACATCATAAATAAAGTGATGTTGACATTTATTGTAACATCCCACCCCCATTCATTGGATTGAGAATAGGAGGAGGAGATACTAACCTTAGGTGAAATTACTTGGACAACAAAGGTTGGAAATAAATGACAAGGGATTAATAAAAAAATAAATGGGGGAACAATTTACCCTTTAATAATCGCACACATAACATGATATAGATCTTTTAGAATAAAAGAAATATACATAAATGATGCATGAACCAAAACCCAACCATAATAAAAGCAACCAATCCAAAAATGAATCAATAAAACATTGAAAATATCAGAGTAACAACAAATTCCTAAGAGATAGAAACTAAAACTCTAAAGAAGAAAATGACTTGGTTACGAAGGTGGTACTATTACAGACCAATACATGAACCAAGTCCAATATCTAACTCCATAATCCATGATAGAGACATCAAGTAGCGCCATAAGAAAAGTATGAAACCGATCCATTTCTTGTATCATAAAAAAACATCTACATATGAACCAAAGTGTATATGTAGGGGTGAGTAATCATAACCAATAGGAAACCCACAAGATTTATACCATGTGACACTAATACAAGAAACATGTTATATTATATGGTATAAAACAGACATGAAGAATATCAATGTAGTAAAAAAAATTCATAATATAAAAAGATTTAGATGAATAGGTTTTCCAAAATAAATTTAATAAAATTAACCATTTTGTCACGAAACATCATATTTAATTGGTTTTATATGATTATATGTAGTCTAGGGAATACCCTAGGTCATATATCGAGGATAATTGGTGGTTTTAATGTGTATTTTCAATAAAAATAACTAAAAAGTGGATGTGGTTTTGAAAAAAGGTTTAAGAAAATAATTGAATTTAAAGAGTTTAATAGCTGAAAAACAAAGTGAATTTTAAAAAATATGAGATAAAGGGGTCATTTTGAGTTCACTACACACATTTCAATTTTATTTTTCTTATAAATTCATTTATGTTTGGAGTAAATCCTTGGTTGAAATTAATTGGAATCCCGATTAATTTCTAAAATTTTATATCAATGGTTGAAAAACAAAACCTTGACATAATAATTGTATTACCAAGGTCCATAAATTATGAATAAAACAAGATCTTCCAAAGTAGATTGAAATATCAAGAAATTTGTTAAGAAAATAATTCTTTTGTTTTTCAATCGAAACAACACAATTCACACACTCAAAACCTCACACCAATCAGTTAAATATTAAGAGCATACCAACCACATGCATCAAAAAAATAACTAAAATATAAAATAATATAAGATAAATGGAATGATATGTTTTTAAACCCAAATTAACCCAAAATAGTGTCTATTATAAGCACTATAACTCCCTTTACATGGGTGTAACTCCCTCACAAAAAACACCCACTATTTACCCACTATCAAGAGGGGGGAGCTCCTGTGGAACTCCAAATTCATATCAGATCTCCCTATGAGGATAGAGTGATCCAAAACTTCCCAAGTTATAATAAGACTCCTTTTAGACTCCAAATTGGTATAAATTCACTCCTTATTCTGACTTTCAAATGAGGTTCTCAAGGTTCCCTTTTATAGTCATAATGGGATGTGGTTTTGGGGACCTAGATTTTGAGAAACCACTTGGACGATAGTTTTGGGTGAACATAAAGTCTTACCTAAGTTTTCAAAAAACTAAAAAGTAGTTTCCCCTCATCTTGAAAATATCTAAATAAAATTTTTCATCATTTGGAAAACTATATCCCGAGATAAGGATGAAATATAGAACCAAACTTTTGACAATGATCATATTCAGTTTCTTGGACATATCAGTTTGGTTGGACCCCATTTTTGAGAAATTGGGCTTGGATATATTTAAAATACTTTTATCCCACTTAATTTTGGATCATACCACAAAATTTCATCCCATTTGGATTCATGTATTAAATTAAGTTTGTGTTTGAGTCTACATGTGTTCTTAGGTGCTGGTGTAGTTTGGCTTGTTTTTCTTGAATTCCATTATCAGATCTCCAAATCACCTCCACCTATAATGAAAACATAAAAACAAGTGAAATTTAAATTTTTAAAAGTGATAAAAATTATATAAATTATTAAAACATGAATTTAAATTTATTAATATATTTTTAATTTTTAATAAAAAAATCAGTTTAATACAGTGGTGTAAGGGTGAAATAAAATAGTGAATCATGGTGCGATCACACCCCAAACATAAAATTTTTTCACTCCTCATAAATACCAAATTTCCAAAAATTATGCATGGAGATATTATTAACTTCTTTATGATTTAACATTCTTTTAAAATTTAATTCTTGATAGAAATGTGATCAAAGAAAATATCATACTAAGGAGTTATTCTCAGTGATCATGGAAATTGATGTCTCATAAATTGCATTAGACCAAAATTCCAAGAGATACATGATACCAATATGAGAAAATAATTAAAAATTCAACCATTTCACTAACTCTCCAGAAATTTGCGTGAAAACCATTTCATGCTGTTATTTCCACTTTCTATCTAGTAAATATAGGTTATTTTAAAAAAATTCTTCTTAAATGATTCTATACAACGAATCTACCCAAAATTCTTTGCAATCAAATTTCAAGACCTTCTCACTTAATCATTCCAGAAATTTAAACCTTAATATTCCAACCTATATATCCCTATATGATGTACATTTCATCACTCCCCTCATTTTTAATTATTGTTGTTTTTTCAAAAGTATCTCTTTGAACAAGTCTCACACTCATCTATCAAGCCTTGTTTGATATCCTCACGGCACTAATTGTAATAGTTATAACAAGGTCAAAGATTGAGGAAGAGTGAGTTTTTACCTACCCAAGAAAAAAACCCAAATTTTTGTGTTTTTTTCTTTTATTTTTAGTTTTTTAGGGAATACAGCTATTAGATAACTAGTACAGATACATAGGTCAATATAGTGTAGTAATGAAAAAGATCAGATAAGGAACAAATGTATCAAAAAATAATTTTGGAAAGATGATAAATATTAACTGAACTTATATTTACCTTATATTGAGTAATAATAATTCACACTTCATGGTAGGGTGAAAATATTTATGTAGATATTAAGTGACATAATTTTCTCATAAACTACTCACACAAAGTGTATCAATCTTCTCAAAGTTTTCAAAGTGATACAAACATTTAGATCATTGAAAAAACAGATTTTCTTGAAAAATTCACACATAAATGTTAAATTCATGCTAAAACACACATTCCATCATTAAAACAATTTTTTTATGTTAAAATAACTTTAAATAGGGAAATTTATCATGAATTTTCAATAACATCCATGATTAAGTGGGAATCAAAGATGAAAATTACAGCACAAAAGTGAAGGGTTGAATGGAGGGTGGGGTAAAGAAATAATACTATACATAAAGTGAGAAAAAGAATAAATATTATGGAAATCATAATGAACATTGGAAATTGGGGAAAATTAAAAATACTATGAAGCAAGAAAAAATGATAAAAAAGAAGAAATATTATAAAAAATCCTAACTTAACTAGGAATGTGACCATCCCCATACACTTAGAGTATGAAGTATACTCACTGTAATAAAAGATAATGTGGGAAGGTAGGATAAAACTGGGTGGGTATCATTGGTAGGTTTCTTCTTGAACTTAGAGTTCCTCTATCAAGGACTCCAGAATGGATTCATGAAAGTTCTTCAACTACTTCCCATTTACAGTGAAGGTTTGTTTTGTTACTTCATTTTGAACCTAAAAAACACAAAATGAATTAAAATTAGTTACAATTTATGGGCCAAACTAGTAGGAATGAAGCTTACCTAGATTTAACTTCATCCTTGCATTGAAAAGGATTACCTTCTTCCCAATGTGGAATTGACGATGAAGGATGAGGTAGTTATGGGAAGCCTTGGTTCTCTATTTATAAATAAAATAGTTCTCATATGAGTCTATTATCATTTCCTATATCTCTTTAATTTTTAACTTCTTTTGAGAACCTGCACCAGAAAGATTAGAATTTCATTTTTTATTGGCCTAGTAGGCCCGGTGCTCTATTTTCATAAGGAGGTGATAACTCTTTCCCAAAGCTAGATGATATGGTGACATTCCAATGGGAGTTTTGAAAGTAATAAGGTAATCCCATAATAAATCATCGAGTCTAAGACTCCAATGTTTTCTATTGGGATGAACCATTTTTTCAAGAATTTTTTTTACCTCTCTATTTGACACCTCCACTTGACCATGGGTTTATGAGTTATATGTAGTAGAAACTCGATGCCCGACCCCATATCGATGAAAAAGTCATTACATTGTTCAATTGAAAAAATGAGAACCCTGGTCACTGATGATGAACCTAGGTAATCTAAACCTATAGAAAATTAAGTTCTCAAAAATTCCACAACTGTATTTGAATCATCATTCCTTGTCAATCGTTCCTCTAACCATTTTGACATGTAATCAATTGCTAGAAGAATGAATAATTTTCCAAAATAATTTGGAAATGGCCCCATAAAGTCAATTCCCCCAAACATAAAAAGTTTCATGGAAGAGAAAGGGTTGTTGTGGCATTTTATTTCTTTTAGATACATTCCCCATTATTTGAAAATAAGTAAAATCTTTACAGAATTCATGGGAATCATTAAATAGTGTTGGCCAAAATAGTCCAAAACTGAGGACCTTGTGAGTAGTCCATTGGGGACCAAAGTTCCCCTCATAATAAAGAGCATGGTATAACCTAAGGATAGACTAAAACTTGCTATCAGGAAGAAAATTTCTAAGTAATTGATCACTGCATGTGCACCAAAGGTAGGGGTCACCCCAAATATACCAATAGGACTCATATTTTAGTTGATCAACGTGTTTTTTTTGAAATTAGAAGGAATTCAAGATAATACCAAATAATCTACAATTTGAGCATACTAAGTAATAACATATTTAACTCGGTACAATTTATTATCAAGAAATATGTCATTTATGGGAATACAAGGGGATGAGTCAATGTATGAGGATGGGAGGATCTTACTGATATGGTTGGACACCACATTATTTTACCTGTTTTTATCCCAAATTTCTATATCAAATTACCAAAGTAGTAACATCCATCAAATGATATATTTTTTATATTCTGGTTTCTTAAGGAGATATTAGAGGGCTACATGGTTTCAGAACACAATGAATTTAGACCCTAAAAGGTATGACCTGAATTTATCCAAGGAAAAAATAATGGAAAATAATTCTTTTTTAGTTGTGGTGTAGTTTACTTTTGTAGGGTCCATTTTTCTTGAGGCATAAGCTATGACATGTGGATCTCAATCGAACCATTATTATAAGACTACCCCAACTACATATTCATAGGTGTCACATATGATCTAAAAAGGAAAATCACACCAAGGTGGTTGAATTACCGAGGGTGATGTGAGACTCCATTTCAATTTTTTAAAATCTTCCTCATATATTCTATCAAACAAAAACTCTTTTACTTTTTGGAGTATTTGGAAGATGGGTAATGCAATATTACTAAAGTCATGAATGAAACGATGATAAAATTCTGCATGACCTAAGAAAGGCTACAAATTCCACACATTTTTGGGTAATGGTAGGGGAGAAATGACATCAAATTTTGATCTATCTACTTGAAATCCATCGCAAAAAATGACATTTCCAAGTACTATACCTTGTTGCACCATGAAATATAATTTATAATAATTTAATATATGATTATTTTCAATACAGTGATGTAGGATAGAACCAAGACTTATTAGAAACTAATCAAAATAGGATCCATAAATAGTTCAATCATCCATGAATACTTCCATGAAATTCTCTAGGTAATATGAGAAAATACTAACTACGCACCACTGGAAAGTTCCTAGAGCATTGTACATACCAAACTGAATCCTCCTATAGTAAAATGTTCCAAAGGGGTATGTAAAGGTTGTATTTTCTTGATCCTTAGGGGAAACATGGATGAAAGTATACAGAATATTCATCAAGAAAATAATAGTGGTACTTCCCTACTAGCCTCTCTAGAATCTGGTCAATGAAAAACAATTGTAAATAGTCCTTAGTAGTGTTTTTTTTAGTCAATGATAGTCTATACAGACATTCCAACTATTCTACACATGGGTTGGAACCAATTCATTATTTTCATTTTTTATTATTATTAGACCATTTTTTAGGAACTACTTGCACTGGACTTACCTATTGGATATCAGATGTAGGGTAAATGATTCTAGTAGCTAGAAATTTGGTTACATATTTTTTAACAACATCTATGAGGTTTGGATTCTGTCGATGTTATGCCTGCCCTACTGGTTTAACCTCATCATTTAACAATATATGATGCATGAAAATTGATGGGTTAATACTAGAAATTTCTGTAAGTTTCCATCCCAATTATTGTTTTTACTCCATAAAAATTTCAAGTAGTAACAATTCATGCTCTGGAGGGAGTGAACTAGAAATGATGATAGGCAACTTGTTTCCATTCTCAAGATATTAATATTTCAAGTTTTGAGGTAGTGGTTTTAGTTCTAATTCAGGAGGATTTTTGATTAATGGGAGTGAATCTGAAAGTGAGAGGTCAATGATATCATCTAACTACTTAATGGTAACATATTTATATGATGATTAATATTTTAAAATCTTAGTAGTATCATCGATGGTTATGGGATCCTCAATTCTCATGAAATCATTAATTAAATAACATTTTTGATTTTTTTCTAAACTGGTGAAACATTCAATGAATGATTTATTACATAGAATTTATATTAATGATGAAAACTATAAAATGGAATCTGGGGAAAGAATTTTTTTTAGGGGAAGGGATTACATCAGTAGAATTAACGGAAAGAGAAGAATGTTCTTCTGAGGAGTGCTTCATGACATCAAGGATGCTAAAGTGGACAATATCACCACCAAACTCCATAGATAATGCACCATTGTGGGAATTAGTTATGGTTTTGGAAGTTTTAAATAAATTCCACCACTATATAACTTGTTCATGTCCATTAATCCTATTGTCTTTCATTTTAATCACATAAAATCAATAGGAAAAATTAAAATTTTTAGCCTGACAAGAAAATCCTCTAACACACTAGCAGGGTGTGCGATTCTACGATTTTATATTTGAACAAAAAATTTTATGGGCTTAAATTACCAAATCTAAAATGAAGAGAAAATTGAATGAGACATCACATATATAGAATCACCCAAATCATGAATAGAATCGGAAAAAAAAATAATCCTCAATGGTGAATGTAATCAAGAATGTTCGAGGATCGTTGAATTTGGTGGGAAGTGATAGATCAATCAATGTTGAGACATTCCTCCCCAAGATCACCTTTTCATGAACTAGAATTCACCTTCATTTTTTACACATATCCTTTAAAAATATGGGATATCATGTAATTTTATTCACGATATCAATCAAGTTGATGTTAACATACACTTTTTTGAAGGCTTCCAAGATTTCTTTATCAAGTTCAGTATCTTTTTGTTTTCTTTATTGGGTGGAACTTTGTGGAATTGGAATAGGAATGGTTTGGATTGGTGGTTCATCAAATTAAATTCTCTTTCCTTTAGAAGGGATTATATCAGGACATGGTTTTACCTTATTTGAACCATTTTCAGTGGTTGGAATGGGGGTTTCCTTAGGAGGGGATGACTCTAATGGAGGGTTAATTTGGATTTTAAATTGAATTCATCTCTTAAGGGTGATGGAACTAAAATTTCCCTTAGGCCTAAGGTTGACTAGTGGATGAGAGTATAGTTTACCTGACCCATGACTTTGAATTCCCCCCCCCCCTGAGTTGGAAAGTTGGCCTAATTGGATTTTTAGGCCTTGTATGGATACTTGGGTGGGTTTTTTTTGGAATTTTTTCATCATGTCTTCTAGGATAAGCTTGGGTTTTAGAGGGGGAATTTGTAGAGATTGAGGATTTTTGGTGTATGGTTAGGGTTGACTGCCCTTCCCTTGGTGGTTTCAGGACTGTTGAGGTTGGTTATAGTACACCCCTTTCCTATAGTCTCGGTTATCCTTCGACCCAAAGTTGGATGGATAATATAGTTCTTGCCTCAATGGTTGGTTATAGGGGCGGTATAAGAAGATTAACTCACAAATCTCATAAGTTTATATCAGTTGGGGGAATTGGTCAGAATAATGGGTGTCAACGACATAAATACCACAATTAATTAGAGGTGGTGGTTGGTATTTCCATTGAGTAAGACAAAGTTTTTGGAGTAGGACACTTAACTCTTCAAACTTTTTATCCACCCTCTTCTCAAATTCCGAACTTTTCACCTCATGGACACCTCTAATGGATACAATGGACCTTGTACCAGACTATTTAGTGTTCAGTTCCATGTTATCAATGAGGCTACTTGCAAAAATTGGTGTCTTTTATAATTGGTAACCACTTTCAACAACATCAGTCATGTTACAATTTATTTGAATTAATACTTCATGAAATTATTGTATTAAAATTTGATTACTTATTTGGTGGTGTGGATAGTTTAAACATAACCTTTTAAATAATTCCCAATATTTATGTAGAGTTTACCCTTGTAATTTTCTTATAACATAGATTTATTTCCTTATAGTTTCAGTTCTAGAGGCTGGTAAGTATTTTTTAAGAAAAAGGTTTTTCATGTCCACCCAACCTCTAATTGGGTAGTTGACATAGTATAGCTAACATTTTACAGTGTCTTGTAATGAGAAATGTAATTACCTTATATTAAATTGTTCTTCATCCGAATTTGTAGGTTTTAATATGTAACACATAGTGTGAAATTATTTTATTTTATTTTGTAGATCTTCTCCAGCAAGTCTATGGAATCTTGGTGATAAGTGAATTAAACTAGATTTGAGTTCAAATATTGTTGCTTTACCTTGTACTTGAAGATATGTAGGTTGTATATCAGCATTAGGAGAGGTTAGTTCTTTTAGTGATTTATTATTTTCATCCATGTTATACACATTAATTTTAATTTCTAGTTTGGTTCCATAAGTATAAGGGTTTAGAAAAGTCTTAAGGTGTGGTGTGTCCTCATTAAATGGGTTATTCTATGTGTCTTGGTGTCATTGATATAGGATCCTATTTGGTTTAAATTTGAAAGGTGGTAAATAACCCAGAGTAGAATTATTCATTTATAGAACCTATATAATAAATTAATCAAAACAAGAAAGATATGTAATGTTAGAAGATAAAATAAATAAATATTCACAAAATTTGCAAATATCTTATAAAAAACATGCACTAGAAACAGAATCACTCCCTAGAAACGGTTCCAAAATTTGACCAAGTTGTCATGTAATGTCAAATTAAATCGGTCTTATATGTTTATATGTATTCTAGGGTAGAACCTAGACCATATCTCAAATATATTTTGTGGTTTATAGTTTGAATTTTCAATAAAAATAACTAAAAAGTGGGATTTTTTAAAATAATTTTATGAAAATAACTGAATTTTAAAGAGTTTAATAGTTTAAAAAATGTTTATTTTAGAAAATATGATATAGAGGGTTAATTTTGAGTTCACGAAACAAATTTCATGTTTATTTATCTTAGATATTAATTTAGGTTTGGAGTAAATACTTGGTTGAAATTAATTAGAATCTGATTAATTCCCAATCTTTTATATTAATACTTGAAGAAACAAACCTTTAAATAAAAATCATATTAAAAAGGTATAGGAATTATTAATATAATAAAATATTCCAAATAAGATTTAAATCTCAGGAAAGTGAGTAAGAAAATTATTCTTGGGTTTTCCAATCAGAACAACACAAGTCATGCACTCAAAACCTCACATCGATCGGTTAGAAATTAAGAGCATACCAATCAAATGAATCAAAACAAGAATTAAAATATGACATAATATATGATACATGTAATTATATGTTTTTAAACCCAAATTAATCCAAAATTATAAGCATTGTAACTCCCTTTACATGTTCGTAACTTCCTCATAATGAACGCCCATCGTTTAACCCACCATCGAGAGGTGGAGGAAGCTTTTGTAAAACTTTGAATACATATAAGATATCCCTATGAGGGTAGGGAGCTCGAAAAACCACAATTTAATAAGAGGAATCCTTTGGGACTCCAAATATTTGGCACTCTACTCCCTAATTTAACTTTCAAATGGGGTTCCCAAGGTGTCCTTTTATAGCCAAAATGGTAGGTGGTTTTGGGAATCCAGATTTAGAGAAATGACTTTACCCATGGTTTTGGCTGTCCATACAGTATTATATTACTTAAAAAACTTATATCCCCACATCTTTAATATCTCAAAAAATGGAATCATTTAGAAAACTATATTTTGATATATGCACAAAATACATAACTAAACTTTTGACTTTGATCAGATTCAGTTTCTTAGACAGGTCAGTTTGTTTGGGACCCTTTATGGACAAATTAGGATTGGTTGTCTTAATATGAGTTGTATACCAACGAATTTTGGATTAGAACAAAATATTTAAGCCTAATTAGAGGCACTTATTATTTTAATTGTTCATTTGAGTCCACATGGGTGCTTGGGATCCTGTGTAGTTTGGCCCATTTTGGTTGAATTCCATCATGGGATCTCTAAATAACCTCCACCTATAATGAAAACATAAATTCAAGTGAAATTTATCTTTTTAATAGTGATAAAAACTAAATAATTGAATGAAAAATGAATTTAAATTTTTTATAATATTTTAAATTTACAATAAAAAATCAGTTTAATATAGTGGTATAAGGGTGAAATAAAACAGTGAATCGCAGTGCGATCATAAGTTTTTTTCTTTAAAAAAGTAAAAGAATTTCATAATTTCCAATATAGAATAATCATGCATGTTTTATCACACACACACACACACCTATTCAGGATGAATGAAACCATTATGCTCATGAGCAGTGGTACATCCTCCACTAAGACATGACTTGGTGGTAATTTTATCCTTGTGTATTTCTAGTTGGCACTGAGCACCAAGTCTATTTAAACTAGGCATTATATAATGAAATCAAGAACACACACCAACCTATTACTTTCTAGATGACACTCAGAAACCATTATTCCAATAACATGTGTCAAAGCATCATTTATTCAAGAAACCTTTTTTATCAATTTAAAAAGTCTATTATGGTGACACCTGCATCCAATTTCAAACCAACATGTTAGATAATTATGAGTAGAAATTTACCAAGTAAGAACCATTAAAAAAATAATAGAAAATAATTTCTTTTATAATCTTAAAATACTTTTAGTTTTAATAAAAGTGGAAAGAGGGGAAAAGAACCCACCTCAAGTCAATGAGCATGAGAGATAAAAGATGATTACACTGGTCAAACCTCCCCCTTACATTCCTCTATCAAAACCCTATATGATATCATCAAAAAAAAATATAATCATAGATTTGGGTATTATAACACTGATCTATGATTCTATATAAGGAAAACTAAGTAGATTTAATAAAATAAGGAAGAACAAGACCCTAACCTTTTATCTCCATAATTAAATGCCTAAGGATTCATTAGAATTAGAGTCCAAACTTTAAAGGTCACTAGAAATCACCTAGTTCATCCCTGAAATTCAAGAGAAAAGAACAAGAATCGAATGAGGAGATACAACTGATTTTAGGGTAAAAACTAACTAGTCTTGGATATATTTATGGTGCAAGTCAGGTATTTACATCATAAATTCCTTGAGGGGTTACTTCCACTAAAAAACATGTCACCTATAAATTAAATTAAAAAAAACAAGTTATTACATAAATTTATTTTACATCATAAAATGCCTCAGCCGAAACACTTACCCCGCAATATCCACATATTAAAACCATGATTGATGATGTAAATTGTTCCTAAATATTTATAGAAGACTATTTCTGAACTATCTCCTCTTTATTCCCTTTAAATCATCTAGTAAGGTATTCTAAATATTTTAAACAAAAAATAAAAGGAATAAAATGATGACATAACTCAAACTAGGGGTGTTACATCCTCCCCACCATTGGTATTTCCATCCTCAAGAAGGTGTATAAAACGTTTCATTTGAAAAACTTAGTTCATTAATCTCGTACAATATTATACCATTCCCATGATTCCTATTTAACTTGACCATGATTCCTTAAAACTCGGACCAAGGAAAAATATATCCCATATAGGGTATTTTCCTATCTTTCTAGAACCCAAACTGATTCATGGATAAATGTAGCATCAAGTTCAAGGGTAACATGATCCCAATTGATCAAATGCCAAGGATCTAGGTGATGATTCTTCAATTGAGAAATATGTAACACATTATGAATGAAAGAAAACCTTGATAGTAAGGTTAACCAATACACAACTATTCTAATCCATTAAACCACTTCAAATGTTTGCTCATACAATGGTGCTAACTTCCCCTATTCCCCCAAGCATCAATGACCAATTATTGGTGACAATTCCAAGAATATATGGTCACTCAAATAAAAATATACATGTTGATGATGATTATACACATACAATTTCTATCAGATCTGATCTGTATACATATGCTTACAAATCATATAAATTTTCTCCATAGTCTCATGAAAAAGACTTGGACAAATCAATAATGTCTCTCAAGATTCCACCCAACATAGTAGAGAACAAAAAGGAATACCATATAAATACTTGAATGGGGCCATCTATATAATCTCCTAATATATGTTATTATAATATAATTCAACCAAAGGTACATGATCCTCCCATAATCCACCAAAGTTCACAACACAAGATCTGATAGTATCTTCCAGTGTATGAATGTGAATTCAAACTGCCCATCCATATGAGGATGATATGTTGTGCTAATGGTCAACTAACTCCCAATATCCTTCTATAAAGAGCACCAGAATCGTAAAGTGAATCAGAAATCTCTGTCAGAAACAATAAAAACTGAAACTTTATGCTACTCAAATACTTATTGGTTATAAAAATTTTCCACGTTCTCTACCATATTGGATTCTTTGATAGTAATAAATCATGTAAACTCAGTGAGTCTATCCATAATTGATCAAATGATATCATGATCTCACAACGTTCTTGGTAGACCAATGAATAAATTCATTGTAATATACTCCCACTTCCATATAGGTATATGCATATATTGAAACATACTTTCCAATATTTGATTATATTCTTTTACTTGTGGTAAAGTTAGGAATTTAATCACATAATTTACAATCTTGTGTCTCATACCAGACCACCAAAAATGTGCTTTCATTGCCATATACATTTTATGAATACTTAAATGAATATACCATTTTGAATGTCGATAGGTGGAAAGAAGCTATTTCTGGAAGCATTAAGAAACTATAACTCAATTTTGAAAATTTAGTAAATATTCTCCATCCTTTTTTCCAATTGTTATAATACTCCCCACCATTTAGGTTTGACATAATGGTGATGAAATAAAGATCTAATTTCTAAGCCTCATTTATCAAATCTAATAAAGTTAAGAATCAGGTTTTCTAGAAAGAAAATAACATAATCACGTTATACAGTGCAGTCTAGATGAGTGAAACTAATCATGATAATTATTTTCCAATGGTCACATGCTTCTTGGACCACTTCGCTATATGATTTTCAACTCAACACATCTTCTATAGAATTACCTTTACCGGGTGTGTATACCTAGTTAAAATCCAACATTTAGAGGTAATCCATCCATCTATATTGTCTCAAGTTCAAATCTTATTGAGAAATGATATATTACAATATCTTATGGTTAGTGAAAACTATGAACCTTTCCCAAAATAAATAATATTTCCAAGTCTTTAAGGCTTGGACAACCATTGTTAATTCCAAGTCATGTATAGGATAATTGTTCTCATTTTCTTGAAACTATCTCAAATAATATGCCACAACATGATCTCTCTACATGATAGAAAAACCATGAAATGATCTTGATGGATCAAAATATACCAAATAGTTCTTACCCGATTCTAGAAATATTAGGATGGGTTCCAATATGAGATGCATTTTAAGATTTTGAAAGGTATAATTATATCTATTGTTCCATATGAATGTAATTACTTTTATTTTGAAAGTATTTATAGAGACCCTAACTTCTCATACCTGAATATCACATATTTTTAGATAAATATTCATTAAATTTTACAAATACATTCCTAAGTAATGTAATGGTTTAGAGCCTTTGTATACCAGGTACACAATATTTTTATTTAGTGAAATATCTTAAATATATCCCATGAAGATCTTCCTATTTTTTACTCTTCCTAAAAATACCCTAACTAAAACCATTCATCATAACATGGAAAAAGGAAACATAATAAATGGTGAGATTAGATTATCTGTAAGGGTAAAATTAAGAGGTATCATTATATGATCATATAAAATCATAATATAAGCATAAGGGTATGAGATCACAAACATAACTTAAAAAGTTTATACACAACCTGTCATAGATCATAATCATGAGTTATAGAATATAACACTATCATTCCAAAGGACATGATTCTTAAGAGCATGAAATCATTATAATTTATTAACCATAATCTCATGTTATAAATGTGTGTCATTAGCATAGGTATAGAAACCATTTCTTTTTTCAAGTTTAACTATCAAGACCATTGTTTCTGATTCTTTTATCGTGAATTAAATGATGTATGTGCCTTCTTTTTGCACTACATTCCCACTTTCCAAATGCGTTCAATTTCCATCACTCTCATCAGAGATGTTTACTCCTTGATCTAAATGGGACGATGGGATTTCAGTTCCTCCTTCCATGGATTCATACTTGGTTCTCTTCACCTTATTCGGGTCTCCCTTATAGATTAATTCATGTTCATGAAACTCATTCTCAGTGCCATATCAAGTTGTACACTTGGTAATTACATTTATTTTGTCTTGATAGGGAAACAACCTTTGGTCAGAGGAGGTAATATCATTGGCTACGTTGTGTATGTTTGGACATTGGGTAGGTTTGGAACCTATAAAGGCTTCCTATTTTTGAGGAAATCTCATGCGTGAGGAATCTTAGGTGTGAAAACCAAGGCATGTCGTGTATGACATAAGGTAATTTATGCCTTGGGTGTAAGTCTTCTGAGGATTTTTACCTTAGGAACCCCACAGTTATTGAATGGGGTATGTATCATTAAATAAGGAATGAGTTTAACATGTTGTGGTGACAGGAACAAGTTTAATGTCTTGTGGGGATAGACCAAGTTAGGGTTTAATGTCAAGTGGAGACTAATAGTGAAGTTTTACCCTAGGAGGGAAGATGTAAAACATGGGTTATAGAGTGTGTCTCCTCAAGGGGGATAATTTCACACTAGGATGATGGAGTGTGTCCACCAAGGGGGATAATTTCACATTGGATAATGTCAGGATTGAACCTTATGGAGGTGTCCTACATACCTTGTTTAATAGATAGGGATAAAAACCCACATAGTTTGATTCCATAGTTTAAGGTCATGTGATGGGACCGATCCATTATGGTTTATGTCACGTGATAACGATTCTCATGTCACGAAAGAAGCATTGATGAGGGATGTTGTGGGGATTATTTGTACAATCTTCCCTAGTGCTACTAGGATTAGTGATGATGTAGTTAGGGCTTACACATGGAATCTTCCTAGGCGCTTCTCGGAGAAATGATGAAGTGATTATGGCTTATGCATGGTATCTTCCCAATGAAAGAGGATTAATATATGGGGAATGGTGTGGGGATTATGCATGGAATATTCTTAGTAATGAGAGTTTCATCTAACATAGAGGGAAGATAGTGTGGGGATTACACATATAAGCAGCCTAGGTGTGGATTTTTGTCCCATGGTGGGGGAGATACTAGAATCCCATGATGATCATACATGGGGAATCATGTATTTATCACATTGGTTATGAGGTGCGGGGTCATCCCATGTCAATCATACATGGTAAATCATGTATTCATCACATAGGGTAAGGCAAAAGTTTTATATCATGTGATGAGGATATTTTCATGTAGTCTAACTTCATATGACTAGTATGTAGAGCTCAATAGTTTTATATCATGAAACTCAGATTTGGTTGGGACTTATACCTAGCGGGGGAATGCTTCAAGGAAAGAGAAAGATCCGAAATAAGGAACTATACCAAGATAGGTCGATGGTTTCTCACAATGGAGACACCTTTATGGATTACTTTACCACTACCCATGCACCTCTAGGTGGGACATGGAATTGGAACAACTATAGAGGAGTGGAAATCAGGAGGCATGAACTTGGGGTACCTTTTTTTAGGATCGATTGGAATTAGGGTACCTATTCTTAGGAGTGGTTGGTAAGATGAAGGCCAAATCCACACTTGGAGTGAAGTGGTAAGACAAAAAGTTAGGTGGTACTGGTTGCACATGCATTTGGGGGGTGGATGAACCAGTCTTGGATTGTTATGGGATCCCTAAGCACTGAACTTTACTGAAAGAGGATCAACTAAAAGGAGGAACTATAAAGAGTATCAGAAGAGGGGTTTTGTGAAGGTTGGGTCTTTGTGAAATTATAGAGATTTGTGAGGGTTAGGGGCCTCATGGAGGTCATAGGACTCATGAAGGAGTATTCTTCATGAAACTGGGTAACCCTACCTCAGGGTAAAGTCTAGGTTCACATGGGGTTGGTTTCATACAGGATAGTTGTCTCATGAAACCCCAAGAGCCACAAGAGTATTTCTTCTTACATGAAGGGCATAGAAATTTTCAAAAGGCATATTCACCAAGGTTTGAGTTTCTCAAAATCCCATGAGATGTGTTTTCTTGAATTATGGCTAAATTTGGAGGTCCATATATTCTTTCATTCATAGAGCTTTAGAGTATCATCAGTTCAAAGATTTTATCAGAAGTCGAAAGGCCACGCACCCTTGAAAGTCAGGCATAAGGGGGTATTTATTGGCCCAATAGAGGTTAGGGAATTGGTTTCTTGAAATATGGATCCTTTTGTAAAAATTTATGAAATTTGAAAATGGATGGGGCTCTGTGAACCTGAGTTAAACTACGTGAAGGTTATTATCAACCATCTGTGTGGTCTGGGACTTCTATAAATGGGGACTCCACAAATCTGGATTTACACTATGTGGAGGTTACCATAAAACCTCTATGACACCATCACTTTCTGAGCTATGTCCATGCACAAAGGTGGGGATATTCACAAATATAGTCCCTTAAGGGGATTTTGGGACGTTTTGGCTCATATTCACTCCAAATAAGTAGTTCCTTCCTCACCCTCCCATGAAACGTGTATTTCAATGTAAAAAAAATCTCCCACTAGAATATGATCTAACAATGAAAAGGAGGATCAAATTCTGAGGGAAAATTTCTGAAAATTGGTTATTACAATCCCCTCTTGTGAAGATCGTTCATGGTAGTTTGTTTTACCACATGCCTATAAATAAGAGAGGGGTACCTTAGGGGGACCATGAGATTTTTTTGAAAGATTGTCCAGTTCTCTTAAGAAATTATGGACATTCATGATCATTTTTCAATTTTGATCCTCACTCCTCATGAAACTCAACCCCTAGGTGAACTTTCTTACTCAAATAGAGATTTATGAACAGAATTCGTTAATCCCAAACTTCATGAGAAAAACTACACAGACCGGACCATTATGATTATAACTTTATGAAAGAGTATAAAAAATCATAAATCTTGGAAAAAATGGCCACCGAACTTAAAAACAATACTGATACTCATTGAGAGGACATGGCTAGGAATCTAATGATTTGAGAGAGTATTCATAGTGTTTCATACATTGAAACACTCCCCACAATACTGATGGATGATTAGTAGTAATAATCTCTCTACAAGAGGTTTCCACTTTATAGATTTATGTTGATGGATTACATGTTTATCCCTGATGATAAATGGGATGATCCTACATACTGGTACAAGAGATCGCCTAGAATATACCAGTGGTACTGGGCATCTAGATGATACATCCTAAAGGTTCTTGTATCTCTCACGGGGCACACCCTGTGGAACCATATGAACAACATCAATGGGGAGGTGATGGAGTTAGAGGGATCCCCTCATCAGCAAGAGAAAATTATCAAAATGGGCTTGGGGGAATCGATTAAGGTGTGAAAAGATAGATTGGACCTTCTCTAGGGTAGAAAATCTACAGCTGAGTGGGCATGGGTGTATTGGGTATTCCAGTCATGCCATGAGTTTGAGGAAGAGTTGAAGCTAGTTTGGATTTATAAAGAAACATGGGCCTCATAGTTATACATATACTTCCACCTTGATATCATGAAATAGTTTCTAAGTAGGTGGTCTCCAAGGACCAACACATTCCATCTGCACCATTGGGTGATCGAAATCATCCTATTGTATATTTAGAAGATTTTTGGGATCCTGATCCAAGGAGTAATGTTTGATGAATTCCTCCCTATAGATAATGTCTAGGAGGACCAAGAACAAATTTCATCCATGGAAAGGGCACTACTGTGTTTGGTGTAGGAAAAAAATGAGCACAAGACAAGGATGAAGTACATCCCATTCAAGAAATGGTTTAGGTACTTACTGAATTAACCAACAAACAGGATACTTGGGAGGCCATGTTCATTCCCTTTGGCATTCTAGTAGTTCTAGGATCACTCTTACTAGAGTATTATGGAGGAAAGAAAGTGAAATTTGTGGGGATATAGTGTGAATCCCGAGTCTACCATGGCTAGGATGGAGGGGTTTATTGTCACAAAAATCTACGGATGGAGGCTCTCAGTGAGGGATTCACACATGGGGGTGCGAACAAGAACCTGAATCATAGAAATAATATTGGGGATAGGGAATCACATCAACCTAGCTATCTTGGTATTCAAGAAGCTTTAAAAGGTACTCTTCTATATCAGATAATGGAATACTCCTCTCCATGTGCGTGGTGCCTTCCACTTTCTATATGGTTGGGTCTCCACACGCATGGGAGGATACAAATATCCAAACCCCATCTCTCCTCCCAAAATAAACTTCTAGCCATTGAATTTGAACATCTATGGGAGTCATCCTCTCAACTCAATATCCGTGGACATGTTGGTGAGGATTGGGTTGGTAGTATACTTCATATTTCATTTATTAACCCTTCTCATGTGGATAGTTATTGGAGATGGAACAAGAACCATTGAGGAATGGCCATACCTGATGGAATTCTGAGGTGGGGTACTGTTGGTGAGGTTCGACTGAAAAGTGATTTGTGATCCATATGCCCCACATCGGTTTGTGAGGAAGCTTTGATGACTTCATTGGTTGACTCCTAGGGTGTGAAAGAGGTGCTTCATGATCACCAACCCTCGGTCGTTTGATATATCTGGTACATTTTAATGCACAAAGATGGAAAAAGGTGGAATGAGCTTCCACCACCCACTACTACATATTGTCTTTCCCAAGACTATGTGATGATTTGGGAGAGAGTGTATCCAGAGAAGATGCTAAGGATGAAAACTAGTTGGTATAATGGAGGAGAGTTCCCACAACCATGATGTTTAGGATGAGTGGAAGTTGGGTCATGTTGTGGAGGCAGAGTCAGCATAACTAATAGAGTTGTGGAAGCTATAGAGGCAGTAGTTCCTAACCCTGAATATACAAGATCCACAGTGAGGGGAGTGACTATAGGTTCAACCCTCCTTGGTAAGTGGTTGTGCAAGGAAGGAGATCCCTCAATGGGGTCCTAAGGGTTCATGTTCAAGGTTCGAGGAATCATCTGTGATACCAAAATATCCTTAGAAATGACATTTTTCTCATTTTTTTCTCAATACCTAGGAGATATGGGTGAAATTAAGACAAATCAACACCCTCTATAGGATATGGCGGCATATCAACTGAAATGGGATATTCCTCACTTGGATGGGTAATTCCCACACATGCTTCCATGTCCTCAATCCAAGGTGATGTGGTATATAATAGAGACAGAGGAATTTTTCCACTCTCGGAACACAACATATTCACTGACTCGCCAGATGAAAGTGATAATAGGCCTTTCCTCTCCCCGAGATATCTTGGAATCTTAGTTAGCTACATGCATTCCTCTATAGGAGGGTCCAGATGAGTCTTGAGGAATTGACTCATACTAGGATTATCTTGTGAAAGGGGATCATTCCATAAATCTAGTAAAAATTATGACCTTGTGTGCCTTGAATACTTCCAACACCCCTAGGAGCATCATCCAACTCCTCTTTACTTATGCAGTGATCAAAGATCACAATGCAGGGGGGGTTCATGATGAACCTCAGACAAAGTGTGAGGGAGGATCAACCCTTTATGGGGTGAGGATGGGGCCTCTCCCTGATGCCACTGTCACAGGAGGTCAACCATCTGCTGAAGTGGTGCCCATGAATGAGGTGAAAATTGTATAGTAATGCCCTCTCTAGGGGGATTACCCACTAACCTCTCTGAGCTTCACACTGGGCTATACAATTCTTCAAACCCCCCTTCCCCTTTCCACGTTTTCTTTCCTATTTTTCCTTTCTAAATATGACTAAATCATGATTAAATGGTAGTTTAAGTTAAATTTGTGGTTCAAATGCTGACACTAACATCCGAGTCAATGGTTGTTGAAATTGAGGAAACAATAATGGGCATCATTCCCCCAGTCTAGGTAGTTAGGGGGTGTGGTTGTTGGGATAATAAAAGAGGTTCCTTAGGAAAGGGATATCAAGATCATAACCGTGATGGGGGGGGGGGGTGAAACTGTTCCCACAATGGGTCTATCTGAGGGATCTATAGTTCCTGATCCCGCCATAAAAGCACCACCGAAGGTTATTGTTGGAACTGAAGCCTCTATGGAGGAGGTGGTGATTGCACCAATAATCGAGGTGATCAAGGAGGATATTATGGATGTGCCTATCTTGGAGGTTTTTTCAGAAAGGGATGCTAGATCTGAGTCCTTAATGAAGGTAGATGAGATTATGCCATCAATAGAGGCTGTCGAGGAGGTGAGGATGGTTGCGTCTACCTCAAAGGTGTTGTAGGAGGAAACTGGGGATCCTAATGAAGACGAGGGGGATGGTGAGGATCTATCTCCTCTGGAAATGGATTTAAGACCACCTTAGGTCATGCCATTGGATGATCCAACCACTTACATCTTAGAATTATTTCCTCTATACATGCCCCTTCCACTTGAGGGTTTGAGAATTTTGGCTCAGATTCCATTGAGGAGAACTGATTTGATCACCGCAAGGTGTGGAGGTACATGTTGAACTTATGCACTCGCACCCCAATGGATGAACTACCAAATCGAGTGGGATCTCACATTCATTGGCTTTTTAGCCTAGGGACTAGTGGGGTAGACTGTAGTTAACTTCTCGCATTGGCCTGATATTTTCTCATCAAGCAAGCACATGTTGAGTGGAAATTTTTTGACCTTTCCTAGATCAAACATAAGTATAAGGGAATTAAGAAACTTTAGGAACCCGAGGAGGAGATTTCCCTTTTAAAAGGGTAGGTGTAGGAGCATGAAGTCATTATCACCACTCAACTAATATCATCGACCATATGAGGGAACAGATGGTGGAAGAAAAATATAAGTTCAACAAAGGAAACATCCCTGGTGGTTGAGTGACGAGACGAGTAGGACCAGTCATGGATTAGGGATGAAGAAGTTTTTTCTAAAGATAAAGAAGAGGTGACCAATATGATGGAGAATAAAACTCTATAGGCTGCACAATAGAGGTTGGTGGAGCTCGTGTTCTTTATCATTAGGGTTAAACCTTAGCGGGATTATGTTTTATCCAAAAATAAATGAGAGGCTCCAATATGTGTGTGACCCTCCCAAACTTTGGTTGATTTGTTTTAAATTCCCTATATGTCTGGATTTTTTTTCATTACATCTCTGATTATATTAACAAGACAACCAACCATCCATCCCTAAGACCATGTGAGTCATTCTCAGTGTGGGAAACAAGGGATGAACATGTGATTTCTCATTTATATGATAGTTTCATGAAATGACAGAATACTCAGGGTTTGAACTTGGTTGTTGACCACATAGAGTGTCCAAACCAAGAGAGGATACGATTGGAGAATATGTATCTTTGAATAACTAACTTGCTTTCTAAAAATGTGTTAGTTCATGAATAGGGTAACAGTAGGGGCGGTTAATTATACCTGAATAAAGGGGAATGAAGGGAATAAATCAATAGCCCAATGATCAAGAACATATGGGGAGTGTCATGATGATGGAGGATAACTTCTGACCATGTTTGAAGCACATAATTCATTTTCATTTTTCTGAGTATGGGGTCAAAAAAATGAGGTTCGACCACTAAACATGTTTGAAATGTATGATATATCTCAAAATGTCATCAGAAGACTTACGAGGTGTGTTCCCAGGATGGTAGGGGATTCAATATGGAATGGGACCATGTCTCAAGGGGGTCTTGTTCAGATGTGGAGGAGGATGGGGATCCAAGTCAAGTGAGACAAAAATCATGGAGATGAAGTGATGGAATGATCAAATGGAGTTCAATTCTATCATAATTATACCACCATGGATTTGAGCACATTGGGTTAGTGTATCAGTCTGAACAAATGCCATACTCATCTTCTAAAAGGAGCATCATCATGGATGTCGGGTGATGGTCAAAGAACACGAATTATGTGGTAGGTGATGAGCACCGAAAGGGAAAAGTGATTCTCTAGAAAGAAACTAAGATGATTTGTGGGGTTTCATTGTGTGATGAGGATTATGGACATGAAATTTAACATCATATGGTGAGGATGATGTATCACATAGTTTAACATCATGTGACTGAGACATCGAGCCATATAGTTTATTATCTTGTAACTATGATGTGAAAACCAATGTGAATAATTCCTGACCAACCAAGGCAGTGGGGGCATAGGAGGGTGACACAATGGAGTAATCTCAAGAGGAGATTATATGGAAAATGTATTTTTAGGACTTATCTATAAATTTTTCTTAAACTGATAGGTTTAGTGATAATAGTATAGTTTTTTAGGGTCTATAGTGTGTCCCCTACTAGATTTGTACCTCTCTATTTGGTATTTTGGGGTCCTACCAGTCAGACCAAGAAGTTACAAACAGTTTAGGGCCATAATTCTCAGACCATGACTCGAATTTTAAGGTTATAGAAAATGGAATTTGAAACTGTAAATAGTTTAAGGTTATAATATTTGGACCTAAGGGGGGTTTCTCCCAGAAATGGTAATTAAGACACCAGAGGGATCAGAACTGATATAAATGGTGTGCCCAAGAGGGCCCTGTAACAAAAAAAAAGAATCCAAGGTGAGTCACACATAGTTTAAGGTCATGGTGCTTAGACCATAGGTTTGTGTGTCTTAGTGGTATTATGTATGACATAAGGTATAGGTAAATAAACATGAAAGGAGGGGGCTATTAGGACAACCAATGCGACACAAAACATACCTGATACAACTGGAACACAATTTAAGGTTGTGATTCTTGGACCATGGGGTGAGAATCCTCAAAATATATGTGTATCATGGTGAATCCAAGAAGGCTTGATGTTGCACAAAATATTCCCAAGGATGAATCACATACAGTCTAAATCCATGATTCCTAAACACAAGATCCTAGTTTAAGGTCATAGAGTTTGTACCGATTGAAAATAGTTTAAGGTAATAGTTCTTGGACCATAGGGTGGTGTGTCTTTGAGTAATGTGAATGGTATTGAAGGAATATTTATATACATGAAAGGATTAAACTAGGAGGTCACTCTATGCTACACAAAACAACCCTGAGAAAACTTCCACATAGTTTAAGGTTATGATGCTTAAACTTAGTCTACAGTCATAGAGTTTGGAAAAACATAACTCATGTGTCTTAGACCTTATTGAGGAAAAATCCCTCCCAACTCCTAATCCTGCTTGATCCATGCTCAATTTAAGAAACAAGGAGCATTATGGGTTCCCATTTTTTATAGGGTAGAATACAATGAGGGGTGAAATAGACCAAAACTTCCCATGAGGGTGGTCACAAATTTTAAAAAATGGATGGTAAAGGGAGAATGACTGAAAAATGAGGAACAACTACAGAACATTTTTGAAACGTTGGTTCTATACCCATTTTAGTTTGGAATGGGGTGAGAAAATGTGAAATAATTTTTTTAATGAGTTTGAAACATGGTAGATGCTATTCGTTACCAAATATCCTTTGAGGCATGAGCCCATTATGGTAGGTGAGACAAAATGGATTTAGACCATTTCCATTAGGGAGCATGTTCATATGGAGAGGAAAATGAATATCCAAATCTGAGAAAGTGAAAAGCTAGGAAGTGGAAGTAGGGAATGTACCCAAGGGAATATTGGGTGCCCTGGTAACTATTTTTCCATGTGATTGAACATGAAAGATGACCATGCGGGTATGAAATAATCATGCCCATCCCAAAGAGCAAAGTCTCTAAAATGAATCGATAGTAGGGCTAGGAACAAGATGAAATATTAAGGCATCACTACGTATCCTAAGGGGATGGGAATCAATCCATATGTAGTTCTGGAAAGTGGTTTGGTAAGAGACCAACAAAAAAAGAGTGACTTCCTCTCCAGTGAGGATACCAAATAATCTCATATTATGAGGCATCCTAATTTTACATGAGGTAAGGCTATGATGACATTTTTTATGATAATATCCTATTTATCCTATGGGGAATACCAATTTTATATGGGGTAAATATTTTTAGTCATCCCATACTTGTCATATGAGGTATCCTGGTTTGATATATGGTAAGTATTTTTCGTTATCCCATACTCATCGTATAATGCATCCTGGTTTGATATGGGATATGTTCACAGTTTAACATCATGTGTTGTAGACATTTCACTTTGTAGTTTAATTTTGTATAACTTTTAAGATCTTTACATCTAGTTTAATCCACATAGCTCAAAATATATTTGAATTTGATGATTTAAGGTCACATATCTTTGACCAAGGGGGGAATGGGTGTCTTAAGAGGGTTTGGGTGGAACGAAAAGGGATAACCCGATGTGAAAGGAGGGCCAAAGGGACCCTTTTCCTCAAAACTCAACTAACTATATCCTCGATCAATATCATTTTTGGGAAGATAAGTACCATGGAATAAGTTGATGAAAGGGTCTAGGCCTATGATGTGATATTCAAGCGTCACTACATATCCAATGAGGATGTTAATCAAGCCAGACATATTTTTGGAATGAAATGTGGCAGGAGAAAAATGTTAGAAGAGTTACATCCTTTCTGGATAGGATACCAAATCATATCATATTATTAACTGAGTAATCCTGAATTTATTCATAGTGATGTTTTTCGACCATCCCATACTCGTCGTTCGAGGAATCCTGATTTTGTATGTGTAAGGTTTTTTGCCGACCATCCCATACTCATCGTATGAGGTATCCTGATTTTGTGTGGGGTATAACTATAGTTTAATGTTGTGTGTTGAGGATGTTAGAGTGGGAATTAATATTCCCATTCTTCCCTTCCTCATGTTAGACCATGAGGGTATCTTTTCCCTCTAAATGTTCAAGGAATATGAATGGGCATTATACCTAAAGAGAAGGCCCATAATGAAATTTTGGGGTGATAACACCATGAGTAACATGTGGTTTTGAGGTGATTTTGTGGATGTTCCTAAAGATAGGAGTTCTATGCATCACTATGTATCCCCTGGAAATGTGAATCAAGCCACACATAGTTATATACAGAGGTGGGGGAAAAGGCTTGATGAAACACCAGGGATGAAGAAAACTATGTGAATAAGGGGTCAAAGAGGCCAAATGAACATGGTTTATGGTCATAATGCTTGGATCATGTGTCATAATTTAAGGACACAGAGTTTTGACCATGAGCTATTAGTTTATGGTCATAGAGTTTGGAACATAGGAAAGTGCTTTGAGGATGTCTAGGTGTCTTTAAAAATATAAACCTGATGTGAAAGGAGCCAATAAGGCTTTGAATCCCATGAGGTGATCCTCAAGATATCCATTCATATTTTAAGGTCATAAGGCTTAGAACATAGTAATGTGAAAAATAGTTTAAATTCATGATGCTGGGACTAAGGGAGAAGTTTGTTTCACAGGTATCTATGTGATACATAAGATGTATAACCTAACATGAAAGGAGGTAATGAAGGATATTATTCCACATAAATACATTGAGATGAATATAACATAGTTTAAGTTCATAATTCTTGGACTGTAAATGGGGACAAAGTGCCAAACGGTTGGTAAAATTTTCGCTGGGCCCAAAGACAAAAGGTTTGGATGTCACTATGTACCCCATGGAAATTGGAATCAAGACACATGTAGTTCTAGAAAGTAATAAAGTATAATAAACACACCAGAAGTAAGGTAAATACTATCTTATGAGGTAATTTAGGTATCCTAAGGTTTTTATGGGGAATCCCATGCTTATGAAATTGGGTAAGGCTATAGTTTATCATCATGTGATGAGGATGTTCGCCTATTGGGTCATATCACACTTTTCATATGAGGTATCCTATGTCTGTTGCATAGGGTAAGGCTGTAGTTAAGCATTTATTACTAAGGATGTTTATTTTACATCATTCCATACTCTTTTTATGAGTTATCTCGGTTTTATACTGGGTAATGTTTTTTTCTTTTTTTGGGTAATCCCATACTTACCATATGAGGCATCCTAGTTTCATACAGGGTAAGATAATAATTTAACATCATGCACTAGGGACATTGGGAATTATAGTTTAAAGTTTTATAACTTAGACTATGGTTTCTATCAATTTACAGTCATAGATCTCATAAAAACGAGCTAAAAATAGTTTAATATCATAATTATTTGACCATGAATCATAATTTGAGGCTGTAGAGTTCAGACTAGGGTTGAAAATAGTTTAAAGTAATAATGATTGGACCCTGAGGCTACTGTTAGTTCAAGATCGTAGATATTGGACCCTGACTCCAAGTTTAAGGTCATTGAGCTCAGAATAATTGCAAATAATTTAAGGTTATACTTCCCGGTTTGTGGATCCTCACATAATGTACTACTTGAGAAACTTGTCATTTGTGGGAGGAGTGATACACTCACCATCTATGGTGATCAAAGTGTATGCTCTATTGGAATATACCTTATGGATGGTGAAAGGTCCTTCCCACTTGGTATTTAACTTTGATGCCCTTTTTCTAGGTATTATTGCCGTTCTAGTATCTAGTACCATGTCACCCAGGAGGAAAGAGGAGAGGAAAAACTTATTGTTGAATGCTCTCACTATCATATTCTAGTGCCTCTCTAGGTTGTGCAAGGTCTGAAGCCTGTTTTCTTAGAGGGTTTCTAAGTCATCTATAAGGAATTCTACAATTATTTTTGGTTTCTTATGGTTATAAATAAATATTTAAAGTGAAGAAACTACACCTCAATGGGTATGACTTCCTCTGTTCTATACACTAGGGAGTATGGGGTCACCTAGGTATAATTCCAAGTCATCATCTGATATGCCTATAGGGTGTTGGGGAGATTTTCAGGAATTTTTTTTTGTTCTGGCTTACTATTTTTTTTAAGATGTTAGTGAGGGTCTTTTTGAATGCCTCAATATTCCCATTTTCCTATGCATGATAGTGAGAAGTATGGTTGGACTAGATGTTGTACTTGGCATAGAACTTATTCAACTTGGTAGCCCAAAAATTGGTTCCTTTGTCCATGAGAATAGCATGAGTAACTCCAAACCTATTGATGATATAGTATCTCACAAACTCAATCACAGACTAGGTTTTGACTTTTTTAATGGGAACCAATTATTCCCATTTAGAGAATAATTCATTTTCTATCAAGATGAACCTACACTATTGAGCTATTTCAGGTGGGTATGCCCCCACAATGTCGATTCCTTGTACTATGAATGACCAATAATACTTATTGGTGTGGAGAAGCTCTGATAGTCGACGCACAAAGTTGGAATGGATATGATACACATGACACCTCTTGGAAAAATCGATGCATTCATGGGACCACTACACCAAATTATGTATTTAATGGTGGTTTTTAGTGGTGGTTTCTTAAACCATTATTAAAAAAACTGAATAAATTTGGCAATAGTTTCTAAAAAACCACATCTAAATATTTATTAAAAAAATAACTTCTACCCCTTCTCCCCCAATTCGTCGTCACTGACCCCCCTTTTGCCCAACCCACCCCCACATCTCCCCCAAGCCCCCAAGCCTGACCACCCTGACCCCACACCCTCACCATGACCGGTGACCCCCTATTTCCCCTGATCCACAACCCCACTTCTACCCATTCTCACCTAACTCCCACTTCTCCCTTAGATTTCAAGTAGTTTTGAGTGGTAAGCACTCCTTTCTTCCTGTTTTATCCCCCTCCCTTTTCCCTTCCCCCTCTCTCAATTTTTCTCACTCCCATGAACCCTAAACAATGTTTGGGTTTAGATTAAGGTTAGATAAAGTTATAAGGATGTGTATTTGGGTTGTCTAGGTATTGGAGGTTGTTTATTGGATTAATTGTGCATTCACCATCAAAGGCAATAGGTTTTAGAGGGTTCCTATTGACACAAGGTAGGAATTTTTATGTAACTCCTTTATAATACATGGTTTAAATTTCTTGGATGATTTTAAATGATTACTTATAATTTTTAATAATTTTATAATCCTATTTTAGGATATAAAGTATTTTAAAATAGATTTTGTTCTTAGAATGGACACGTAGCATGCTATGATCTTGTGAAAATAGCTAAGTGGCCCTCTTGAAAATGGTTCCTCCTGGATTTTTTTTGCACAATGAACCCATTTTGGTCTTTCAATGGTTTCAAATTGTTAAAAGACTTTCATAGAATTGGGTCACATGCCAAGTGGTTGTTAAAATCCTAGGTTGTTTTTCTAATGGTAATTGACTATTTAAAGGGGTGTTAAACACTAGTTTTGTATTTAAAATTTGTGTGTGTTATTTTAAAGGCATGTTTTATAAATTAAATATCTTAAATATATCCCATGAAGATCTTCCTCTTTTTTACTCTTCCTAAAAATACCCTAACTAAAACCATTCATCATAACATGGGGAAAGGAAACATAATAAATGGTGAGATTAGATTATCTGTAAGGGTAAAATTAAGAGGTATCATTATATGATCATATAAAATCATAATATAAGCATAAGGGTATGAGATCACAAACATAACTTAAAAAATTTATACACAACCTGTCATAGATCATAATCATGAGTTATAGAATATAACACTATCATTCCAAAGGACATGATTCTTAAGAGCATGAAATAATTATAATTTATGAACCATAAGCTCATGTTATAAATGTGTGTCACTAGCATAGGTATAGAAACCATTTCTTTTTTCAAGTTTAACTATCAAGACCATTGTTTCTGATTCTTTTATTGTGAATTAAATGATGTATGTGCCTTCTTTTTGCACTAAATTACCACTTTCCAAAGGCGTTCAATTTCCATCACTCTCATCGGAGATGTTTACTCCTTGATCTAACTGGGATGATGGGATTTCAGTTCCTCCTTCCATGGATTCATACTTGGTTCTCTTCACCTTATTCAGGTCTCCCTTATAGATTAATTCATGTTCATGAAACTCATTCTCGGTGCCATATCAAGTTGTACACTAGGTAATTACATTGATTTTGTCTTAATAGGGAAACAACCTTTGGTCAGAGGAGGTAATATCACTGGCTACGTTGTGTATGTTTGGACATTGGGTAGGTTTGGAACCTATAAAGGCTTCCTATTTTTGAGTAAATATCATGCGTGAGGAATCTTAGGTGTGAAACCCAAGGCATGTCGTGTCAGACATAAGGTAATTTATGCCTTGGGTGTAAGGCTTATGAGGATTTTTACCTTAGGAACCCCACACTTATTGAATGGGGTATGTATCATTAAATAAGGAATGATTTTAACATGTTGTGGTGACAGGAACAAGTTTAATGTCTTGTGGGGATAGATCAAGTTAGGGTTTAATGTCAAGTGGAGACTAATAGTGAAGTTTTACCCTAGGAGGGAAGATGTAAAACTTGGGTGATAGAGTGTGTCTCCCCAAGGGGGATAATTTCACACTAGGATGATGGAGTGTGTCCCACAAGGGGGATAATTTCACATTGGATGATGTTAGGATTGAACCTTATGGAGGTGTCCTACATACCTTGTTTAATAGACAGGGATCAAAACCCACATAGTTTGATTCCATAGTTTAAGGTCATGTGATGGGACCGATCCATTATGGTTAATGTCACGTGATAATGATTCTCATGTCACGAAAGAAGCATTGATGAGGGATTTTGTGGGGATTATGTGTATAATCTTCCCTAGTCATACTAGGATTAGTGATGATGTAGTTAGGGCTTACACATGGAAGCTTCCTAGGTGATTCTCGGAGAAATGATGAAGTGATTATGGCTTATGCATGGTAGATTCCCAATGAAAGAGGATTAATATATGGGGAATGGTGTGGGGATTATGCATGGAATATTATTAGGAATTAGAGTTTCATGTAACATAGGGGAAAGATAGTGTGGTGATTACACATATAAGCAGCCTAGGTGTGGATTTTTGTCCCATGGTGGGGGAGATACTGGAATCCCATGATGATCATACATGGGAAATCATGTATTTATCACATTGGTTATGAGGTGCGGGGTCATCCCATGTCAATCATACATGGGAAATCATGTATTCATCACATAGGGTAAGGCAAAAGTTTTATATCATGTGATGAGGATATTTTCATGTAGTCTAACTTCATATGACTAGTATGTGGAGCTCAATTGTTTTATATCATGCAACTCAGATTTGGATGGGACTTATACCTAGCGGGGGACTGCTTCAAGGAAAGAGAAAGATCCGAAATAAGGAACTATACCAAGATAGGTCAATGGTTTCTCACAATGGAGACACCTTTATGGATTACATTACCACTACCCATGCACCTCTAGGTGGGACATGGAATTGGAACTACTATAGAGGAGTGGAAATCAGGAGGCATGAACTTGGGGTACCTTTTCTTAGGATCGATTGGAATTAGGGTACCTATTCTTAGGAGTGGTTGGTAAGATGAAGGCCAAATCCACACTTGGAGTGAAGTGGTAAGACACAAAGTTAGGTGGTACTAGTTGCACATGAATTTGGGGGGTGGCTGAACCAGTCTTGGATTGTTATGGGATCCCTAAGCACTGAACTTTACTGAAAGAGGATCAACTAAAAGGAGGAACTATAAAGAGTATCGAAAGAGGGGTTTTATGAAGGTTGGGTCTTTGTGAAATTATGGAGATTTGTGAGGGTTAGGGGCCTTATGGATGTCATAGGACTCATAAAGGAGCATTCTTCATGAAACTGGGTAAACCTACCTCAGGGTAAAGTCTAGGTTCACATGGGGTTGGTTTCATGCATGATAGTTGTCTCATGAAACCCCAAGAGCCACAAGGGGATTTCTTCTTACACGAAGGGCATATAAATTTTCAAAAGGAATCTTCACCAAGGTTTGAGGTTCTCAAAAACCCATGAGATGTGTTTTCTTGAATGATGGCGTAATTTGGAGGTCCATATATTCTTTCATTCATGGATCTTTAGAGTATCATCAGTTCAGAGATTTTATCAGAAGTCGAAAGGCCATGCCCCCTTGAAAGTCAGACATAAGGGGGTATTTATTGGCCCAATAGAGGTGAGGGAATTGGTTTCTTGAAATATGGATCCTTTTTTGAAACTTTATGAAATTTCCAAATGTATGGGGCTCTGTGAACCTGAGTTAAACTACGTGAAGGTTACTGTCAACCAACTGTGTGGTCTGGGACTTCTATAAAAGGGGACTCCACAAATCTGGATTTACACTATGTGGAGGTTACCATCAAACCTCTATGATACCATAACTTTTTGAGCTATGTCCATGCACAAAGGTGGGGACATTCATAAATCTAGTCCCTTAAGGGGATTTTGGGACGTTTTGGCTCATATTCACTCCAAATAAGTAGTTCCTTCCTCAGCCTCCCATGAAACGTGTATTTCAATGTAAAAAAAATCTCCCACTAGAATATGATCTAACAATGAAAAGGAGGATCAAATTAAGAGGGAAAATTTCTAAAAAATGGTTATTACAATCCCCTCTCGTGAAGATCGTTCATGTAGTTTGTTTTACCACATGCCTATAAATAGGGGAGGGGTACCTTAGGGGGACCATGAGATTTTTTTGAACGATTGTCCAGTTCTCTCAAGAAATTATGGACATTCATGATCATTTTTCAATTTTTATCCTCACTCCTCATGAAACTCAACCCCTAGGTAAACTTTCTTCCACAAATAGAGATTTACGAACAGAATTCATTAAGCCCAAACTTCATGAGAAAAACTTCACAGACCAGACCATTATGATTATAACTTTATGAAAGAGTATAAAAAATCATAAGTCTTGGAAAAATTGGCCACCAAACTTGAAAAAAATCCTGATACTCATTGAGAGGACATGGCTAGGAATCTAATGATTTGAGAGAGTATTCATAGTGTTTCATACATTGAAACACTCTCCACAATACTGATGGACGATTAGTAGGAATAATCGCTCTACAAGAGGTTTCCACTTTATAGATTTATGTTGAGGGATTACATGTTTATCCCTGATGATAAATGGGATGATCCTACATACTGGTTCAAGAGATCACCTAGAATATAACAGTGGTACTGGGCATCTAGAGGATACATCCTAAAGGTTCTTTTATCTCTCACGGTGCACACCCTATGGAACCATATGAACAACATCAATGGGGAGGTGCTGGAGTTAGAGGGATCCCATCCTCAGCATGAGAAAATTATCAAAATGGGCTTGGTGGAATCGATTAAGGTGTGAAAAGATAGATTGGACCTTCTCTAGGGTAGAAAATTTACAGATGAGTGGGCATGGGTGTATTGGGTATTCCAGTCATGCCATGAGTTTGAGGAAGAGTTGAAGCTAGTTTGGATTTATAAAGAAACATGGGCCTCATAGTTATACATATACTTCCACCTTGATATCATGAAATAGTTTCTATGTAGGTGGTCTCTAAGGACCAACACATTCCATCTTCACCATGGGGTGATCGACATCATCCTATTGTATATTTAGAAGATTTTTGGGATCCTGGTCCAAGGAATAATGTTTGATGAATTCCTCCCTATAGATAATGTCTAGGAGGACCAAGAACAAATTTCATCCATGGAAAGGGCACTACTTTGTTTGGTGTAGGAAAAAAATGATCACAAGACAAGGATGAAGTACATCCCATTCAAGAAATGGTTTAGGTACTTATTGAATTAAACAACAAACAGGATACTTGGGAGGCCATGTTCATTCCCTTTGGCATTCTAGTAGTGCTAGGATCACTCTTACTAGAGGATTATGGAGGAAAGAAAGTGGAATTTGTGGGGATATAGTGTGAATCCCGAGTCTACCATGGCAAGGATGGAGGGGTTTATTGTCGCACAAATCTAAAGATGGAGGCTCTCAGTGAGGGATTCACACATGGGGGTGCGAACAAGAACCTTCATCATAGAAATAATATTGGCGACAGGGAATCACATCAACCTAGCTATCTTGGTATTCGAGAATCTTTAAAAGGTTCTCTTCTATATCAGATAATGGGATACTCCTCTCCATGTGTGTGGTACCTTCTACTTTCTATATGGTTGGGTCTCCACACGCATGGGGGGATACAAATATCCAAACCCCGTCTCTCCTCCCAAAATAAACTTTTAGCCATTGAATTTGAACATCTATGGAAGTCATCCTCTCAACTCAATATCCGTGGACATGTTGGTGAGGATTGGGTTGGTAGTATACTTCATATTTCATTTATTACCCCTTATCATGTGGATAGTTATTGGAGATGGAACAAGAACCATTGAGGAATGGCCATACCAGATGGACTTCCGAGGTGGGGTACTGGGGGTGAGGTTCGACTGAAAAGTGATTTGTGATCCATATGCCCACATCAGTTTGTGAGGAAGCTTCGATGACTTCATTGGTTGAATCCTAGGGTGTAAAAGAGGTGCTTCATGATCACCAACCCTCGATCCTTTGATATATCTGGTACATTTTCATGCACAAAGATGGAAAAAGGTGGAATGAGCTTCCACCACCCACTAGTACATATTGTCTTTCCCATGACTATGTGATGATTTGGGAGAGAGTGTATCCAGATAACATGCTAAGGATGAAAACTAGTTAGTATAATGGAGGAGAGTTCCCACAACCATGATGTTTAGGATGAGTGGAAGTTGGGTCATGTTGTGGAGGCAGAGTCAGCGTAACTAATAGAGTTGTGGCAGCTATAGAGGCAGCTGTTCCTAACCCTGAATATACAAGATCCATAGTGAGGGGAGTGACTATAGGTTCAACCCTCCTTGGTAAGTGGTTGTTCAAGGAAGGATATCCCTCAATGGGGTCCTAAAGGTTCATGTTAAAGGTTCGAGGAATCATCTGTGATGCCAAAATATCCCTAGAAATGACATTTTTCTCGTTTTTTTCTCAATAACTAGGAGATATGGGTGAAATTAAGACAAATCAACACCCTCTATAGGATATGGCGGCATCTCAACTGAAATGGGATATTCCTCACTTGGATGGGTATTTCCCACACATGCTTCCATGTCCTCAATCCAAGGTGATGTGGTATATAATAGAGACAGAGGAATTTTTCCACTCTCAGAACACAACATATTCACTGACTCGCCAGATGAAAGTGATAATAGGCCTTTCCTCTCCCCGAGATATCTTGGAATCTTAGTTAGCTACATGCATTCCTCTATAGGAGGGTCCAGATGAGTCTTGGGGAATTGACTCATACTAGGATTATCTTGTGAAAGGGGATCATTCCATCAATCTAGTAAAAATTATGACCTTGTGTGCCTTGAATACTACCAACACCCCTAGGAGCATCATCCAACTCCTCTTTACTTATGCAGTGATCAAAGATCACAATGGAGGGGGGGTTCATGATGAACCTCAGACAAAGTGTGAGGGAGGCTCAACCCTTTATGGGGTGAGGATGTGGCCTCTCCCTGATGCCACTGTCACAGGAGGTCAACCATCTGCTGAAGTGGTGCCCATGAATGAGGTGAAAATTGTATAGTAATGCCCTCTCTAGGGGGATTACCCACTAACCTCTCTGAGCTTCACACTGGGCTATACAATTCTTCAAACCCCCCATCCCCTTTCCACGTTTTCTTTCCAATTTTTCCTTTCTAAATATGACTAAATCATGATTAAATGGTAGTTTAAGTCACATTTGTGGTTCAAATGCTGACACTAACATCCGAGTCAATGGTTGTTGAAATTGAGGAAACAATAATGGGCGCCATTCCCCCAGTCTAGGTAGTCAGGGGGTGTGGTTGTTGGGATAATAAAAGAGGTTCCTTAGGAAGGGGATATCAAGATCATAACCGTGATGGGGGGGGGGGTGAAACTGTTCCCACAATGGGTCTATCTGAGGGATCTATGGTTCCTGATCCCTCCATAAAAGCACCACCGAAGGTTATTGTTAGAACTGAAGCCTCTATGGAGGATGTGGTGATTGCACCAATAATCGAGGTGATTAAGGAGGATATTATGGATGTGCCTCTCTTGGAGGTTTTTTCAGAAAGGGATTCTAGATCTGAGTCCTTAATGAAGGTAGATGAGATTATGCCATCAATGGAGGCGGTCAAGGAGGTGAGGATGGTTGTGTCTACCTCAAAGGTGTTGTAGGAGGAAACTGGGGATCCTAATGAAGACGAGGGGGGTGGTGAGGATCTATCTCCTCTGGAAATGGATTTAAGCCCACCTTAGGTCATGCCATTGGATGATCCAACCACTTACATCTTAGAATTATTTCCTCTATACATTCCCCTTCCACTTGAGGGTTTGAGGATTTTGGCTCAGATTCCATTGAGGAGAACTGATTTGATCACCACAAGGTGTGGAGGTACATGTTGAACTTATGCACTCGCACCCCAATGGTTGACCTACCAAATCGGGTGGGATCTCAACTTCATTGATTTTTTAGCCTAGGGACTAGTGGGGTGGACTGTAGTTAACTTCTGGCATTGGCCTGATATTTTCTCATCAAGCAAGCACATGTTGAGTGGAAATTTTTTGACCTTTCCTAGATCAAACATAAGTCTAAGGGAATTAAGAAACTTTAGGAAGCTGAGGAGGAGATTTCCCTTTTAAAAGGGTAGGTGTAGGAGCATGAAGTCATTATCACCAGTCAACTAATATCATCGACCATATGAGGGAACAGATGGTGGAAGAAAAATATAAGGTCAATAAAGGAAACATCTCTGGTGGTTGAGTGATGAGACGAGTAGGACCGATCATGGATTAGGGATGAAGAAGTTTTTTCTAAAGATAAGGAAGAGGCGACCAATATGATGGAGAATCAAACTCTATAGGCTGCACAATAGAGGTTGGAGGAGCTCGTGTTCTTTATCATTAGGGTTAAACCTTAGTGGGATTATGTTTTATCAAAAAATAAAGGAGAGGATCCAATATGTGTGTGACCCTCCCAAACTTTAGTTGATTTGTTTTAAATTCCCTATATGTCTGGATTTTTTTTCATTACATCTCTGATTATATTAACAAGACAACCAACCATCAATCCCTAAGACCATGTGAGTCATTCTTAGTGTGGGAAACAAGGGATGAACATGTGATTTCTCATTTATATGAGAGTTTCATGAAATGACAGAATACTCAGGGTTTGAACTTGGTTGTTGACCACATAGAGTGTCCAAACCAAGAGAGGATATGATTGGAGAATATGTATCTTTGAATAACTAACTTGCTTTCTAAAAATGTGTTAGTTCATGAATAGGGTAACAGTAGGGGCAGTTAATTATACCTGAATAAAGGGGAATTAAGGGCATAAATCAATAGCCCAATGATCTAGAACATAAGGGGAGTGTCATGATGATGGAGGATAACTTCTGACCATGTTTGAAGCACATAATTAATTTTCATTTTTCTGAGTATGGGGTCAAAAAAATGAGGTTCGACCACTAAACATGTTTGAAATGTATGATATATCTCAAAATTTCATCAGAAGACTTACAAGGTGTGTTCCCAGGATGGTAGGGGATTCAATATGGCATGTGACCATGTCTCAAGGGGGTCTTGTTCAGATGTGGAGGAGGATGGGGATCCAAGTCAAGTGAGACAAAAATCATGGAGATGAATTGATGGAATGATCAAATGGAGTTCAATTATATCATAATTATACCACCATGGATTTCAACACATTGGGTTAGTGTATCAGTCTGAACAAATGCCATACTCGTCTTCTAAAAGGAGCATCATCATGGATGTCAGGTGATGGTCGAAGAACACGAATGATGTGGCAGGTGATGAGCACCGAAAGGGAAAAGTGATTCTATAGAAAGAAACTAAGATGATTTGTGGGTTTTCATTGTGTGATGAGGATTATGGACATGAAATTTAACATCATATGGTGAGGATGATGTATCACATAGTTTAACATCATGTGACTGAGACATCGAGCCATATAGTTTATTATCTTGTAACTATGATGTGAAAACCAATGCGAATAATGCCTGACCAGCCAAGGCAGTGGGGGCATAAGAGGGTGACACAATGGAGTAATCACAAGAGGAGAATACATGGAAAATGTATTTTTAGGACTTAACTATAAATTTTTCTTAAACTGATAGGTTTAATGATCATAGTATAGTTTTTTAGGGTGTATAGTGTGTCCCCTACTAGATTTGTACCTCTCCATTTGGTATTTTGTGGTCCTACCAGTCATACCAAGAAGTTACAAATAGTTTAGGGCCATAATTCCCAGACCATGACTCCAATTTTAAGGTTATAGAAAATGGAATTTGAAACTGTAAATAGTTTAAGGTTATAATATTTGGACCTAAGGGGGGTTTCTCCCAGAAATGGTAATTAAGACACCAGAGGGAGCAGAACTGATATAAATGGTGTGCCCAAGAGGGCCCTGTAACAAAAAAAAGAATCCAAGGTGAGTCACACATAGTTTAAGGTCATGGTGCTTAGACCATAGGTTTGTGTGTCTTAGTGGGATTGTGTATGGCATAAGGTAGAGGTAAATAAACATGAAAGGAGGGGGCTATGAGGACAACCAATGCGACACAAAACATACCTGATACAACTGGAACACAGTTTAAGGTTGTGATTCTTGGACCATGGGGTGAGAATCCTCAAAATATATGTGTATCATGGTGAATCCAAGAAGGCTTGATGTTGCAAAAAATATTTCCAATGATGAATCACATACAGTCTAAAGCCATGATTCCTAAACACAAGATCCTAGTTTAAGGTCATAGAGTTTGTACCGATTGAAAATAGTTTAAGGTAATAGTTCTTGGACCATAGGGTGGTGTGTCTTTGAGTAATGTGAATGGTATTGAAGGAATATTTATAGACATGAAATGATTAAACTAGGAGGACACTCGATGCTGCACAAAACACCCCTGAGAAAACATCCACATAGTTTAAGGTTGTGATGCTTAAACTTAGTCTACATTCATAGAGTTTGGACAAAACATAACTCATGTGTCTTAGACCTTATTGAGGAAAAATCCCCCCCAACTCCTAATCCTGCTTGATCTATGCTCAATTTAAGAAACAAGGAGAATTATGGGTTTTGATTGTTTATAGGGTAGAATAGAATGAGGGGTGAAATAGACCAAAACTTCCCATGAGGGTGGTCACAACTTTTAAAAAATGGATGGTAAAGGGAGAATGACTGAAAAACGAGGAACAACTGCAGAAATTTTTTGAAACATTGGTTCTATACCCATTTTAGTTTGGAATGGGGTGAAAAAATGTGAAATAAATTGTTTAATGAGTTTGAAACATGGTAACTGCTATTCGTTACCAAATATCCTTTAAGGCATGAGCCCATCATGGTAGGTGAGACAAAATGGATTTAGACCATTTCCATTAGGGAGCATGTTCAGATGGAGATGAAAATGAATATCCAAATCTGAGAAAGTGAAAAGCTAGGAAGTGGAAGTAGGGAATGTACCCAAGGGAATATTGGGTGCCCTGGTAACCATTTTTCCATGTGATTGAACATGAAAGATGACCATGTGGGTATGAAATAATCATGCCCATCCCAAAGAGCGAAGTCTCTAAAATGAATCGATAGTAGGTCTAGGAACAAGATGAAATATTAAGTCATCACTACGTATCCTAAGGGGATGGGAATCAATCCATATGTAGTTCTGGAAAGTGGTTTGGTAAGAGACCAACAATAAAAGCGTGACTTCCTCTCCAGTAAGGACACCAAATAATCTCATATTATGAGGCATCCTAATTTTACATGAGGTAAGGCTATGAGGAAATTTTTTTATGATCATATCCTATTTATCTTATGAGTAAAACCAGTTTTATATGGGGTAAATCTTTCTAGTCATCCCATACTTGTCATATGAGGTATCCTGGTTTGATATATGGTAAGTATTTTTCATTATCCCAGACTCATCGTATAATGCATCCTGGTTTGATATGGGATATGTTCACAGTTTAACATCATGTGTTGTAGACATTGCACTTTGTAGTTTAATTTTGTATAACTTGTAATATCTTTACATCTAGTTTAATCCACATAGCTCAAAATATATTTGAAGTTGATGATTTAAGGTCACATATCTTTGACCAAGGGGGGAATGGGTGTCTGAAGAGGGTTTGGGTGGAACGAAAAGGGATAACCCGATGTGAAAGGAGGTCCAAAGGGACCCTTTTACTCAAAAATAAACTAACTATATCCTCGATCAATATCATTTTTGGGAAGATAAGGACCATGAAATAAGTTGATGAAAGGGTCTAGGCCTATGATGTGATATTCAAGCGTCGCTACATATCCAATGAGGATGTTAATCATGCCAGACATATTTTTGGAATGAAATGTGGAAGGAGACAAATGTTAGAAGAGTTACATCCTTTCTGGATAGGATATCAAATCATATCATATTATGAACTGAGTAATCCTGAATTTATTCATAGTGATGTTTTTCGACCATCCCATACTCGTCGTTCGAGGCATCCTAATTTTGTATGGGGTAAGGTTTTTTGCCGACCATCCCATACTCATCGTATGAGGTATCCTGATTTTGTGTGGGGTATAACTATAGTTTAATGTTGTGTGTTGAGGATGTTAGAGTGGGAATTAATATTCCCATTCTTCCCTTACTCATGTTAGGCCATGAGGGTATCTTTTCCCTCTAAATGTTCAAGGAATATGAATGGGAATTATACCTAAAGAGAAGGCCCATAGTGAAATTTTGGGGTGATAACACCATGAGTAACATGTGGTTTTGAGGTGATTTTGTGGATGTTCCCAAAGATAGGAGTTCTATGAATCACTATGTATCCCATGGAAATGTGAATCAATCCACACATAGTTATATAAATATGTGGGGGCAAAGTCTTGATGAAACACTAGGGATGATGAAAACTATGTGAATAAGGGGTCAAAGAGGCCAAATGAACATGGTTTATGGTCATAATGCTTGGATCATGTGTCATAATTTAAGGACACAAAGTTTTGACCATGAGCTATTAGTTTATGGTCATAGAGTTTGGAACATAGGAAAGTGCTTTGAGGATGTCTAGGTGTCTTTAAAAATATAAACCTGATGTGAAAGGAGCCAATAAGGATTTTCATCCCATGAGGTGATCCTGAAGATAGCCATTCATATTTTAAGGTCATAAGGCTTGGACCATAGTAATGTGAAAAATAGTTTAAATTCATGATGCTTGGACTAAGGGAGAAGTTTGTTTCACATGTATCTATGTGATACATAAGATGTATAACCTAACATGAAAGGAGGTAATGAAGGATATTATTCCACATAAATACATTGAGATGAATATAAAATAGTTTAAGTTCATAATTCTTGGACTGTAAATGGGGTCAAAGTGCCAAACGGTTGGTAAAATTTTAGCTGGGCCCAAAGACAAAAGGTTTGGATGTCACTATGTACCCCATGGAAATGGGAATCAAGACACATGTAGTTATAGAAAGTAATAAAGTATAATAACAACACCAGAAGTAAGGTAAATACTATCTGATGAGGTAATTTAGGTATCCTAAGGTTTTTATGGGGAATCCCATGCTTATGAAATTGGGTAAGGCTATAGTTTATCATCATGTGATGAGGATGTTCGCCTATTGGGTCATATCACACTTTTCATATGAGGTATCCTATGTCTGTTGCATAGGGTAAGGCTGCAGTTAAGCATTTATTACTAAGGATGTTTATTTTACATCATTCCATACTCTTTGTATGAGTTATCTCAGTTTTATACTGGGTAATGTTTTTTTTCTTTTTTTGGGTAATCCCATACTTACCATATGAAGCATCCCAGTTTCATACAGGGTAAGATAATAATTTAACATCATGCACTAGGGACATTGGGCATTATAGTTTAAAGTTTTATAACTTGGACTATAGTTTTTATCAATTTATAGTCATATACCTCATAAAAACAGGCTAAAATAGTTTAAGATCATAATTATTTGACCATGAATCATAATTTGAGGCTGTAGAGTTCAGACTAGGGTTGAAAATAGTTTAAAGTAATAATGATTGGACCCTCAGGCTACTGTTAGTTCAAGATCGTAGATATTGGACCCTAAATCCTAGTTTAAGGTCATCGAGCTCAGAATAATTGCAAATAATTTAAGGTTATACTTCCCGGTTTGTGGATCCTCACACAATGTACTACTTGAGAAACTTGTCATTTGTGGGAGGAGTGATACACTCACCATCTATGGTGATCAAAGTGTATGCTCTATTGGAATATACCTTATGGATGGTGAAAGGTCCTTCCCACTTGGTATTTAACTTTGGTGCCCTTTTTCTAGGTATTATTGGCGTTCTAATATCAAGTACCATGTCACCCAGGAGGAAAGAGGAGAGGTAAAACTTATTGTTGAATGCTATCACAATAATATTCTAGTGCCTCTCTAGGTTGTGCAAGGTCTGAAGCCTGTTTTCTTAGAGGGTTTATAAGTCATCTATAAGGAATTCTACAATTATTTTTGGTTTCTTATGGTTATAAATAAATATTTAAAGTGAAGAAACTACACCTCAATGGGTATGACTTCCTTTGTTCTATACACTAGGGAGTATGGGGTCACCTGGGTAGAATTCCAAGTCATCATTTGATATGCCTATAGGGTGTTGGGGAGATTTTCGGGAATTTTTTTTGTTCTGGATTACTATTTTTTGTAAGATGTTAGTGAGGGTCTTTTTGAATGCCTCAATATTTCCATTTTCTTCTGTATGATAGTGAGAATTATGGTTGGACTAAATGTTGTACTTGGCATAGAACTTCTTCAACTCGGCAGCCCAAAAATTGGTTCCTTTGTCCGTGAGAATAGCATGAGTAACTCCAAACCTATTGATGATATAGGAGCTCACAAACTCAATCACAGACTAGGTTTTGACTTTCTTAATGGGAACCAATTATTCCCATTTGGAGATTAATTCATTTTCTATCAAGATGAACCTACACTATTGAGCTATTTCAGGTGGGTATTCCCCCACAATGTCGATTCCTTGTACTATGAATGACCAATAATACTTATTGGTGTGGAGAAGCTCTGATCGTCGATGCACAAAGTTGGAATGGATATGATACACATGACACCTCTTGGCAAAATCGATACATTCATGGGACCACTACACCAAATTATGTATTTAATGGTGGTTTTTAGTGGTGGTTTCTTAAACCAGTATTAAAAAAACCGAATAAATTTAGCAATAGTTTCTAAAAAACCACATCTAAATATTTATTAAAAAAATAACTTCTACCCCTTCTCCCCCAATTCATCATCACTGACCCCCCTTTTTCCCAACCCACCCCCACATCTCCCCCAAGCCCCCAAGCCTGACCACCCTGATCCCCCACCCTCACCCTGACCGGTGACCCCCTATTTCCCCTGATCCACAACCCCCCTTCTACCCATTCTCACCTAACTCCCACTTCTACCTTAGATTTCAATTAGTTTTGAGTGGTAAGCCCTCCTTTCTTCCTGTTTTATCCCCCTCCCTTTTCCCTTCCCCCTCTCTCAATTTTTCTCACTCCCATGAACCCTAAGAAATGTTTGGGTTTAGATTAAGGTTAGATAAAGTTATAAGGATGTGTATTTGGGTTGTCTAGGTAGTGGAGGTTGTTTGTTGGATTAATTGTGCATTCACCATCAAAGGCAATAGGTTTTAGAGGGTTCCTATTGACACAAGGTAGGAATTTTTATGTAACTCCTTTATAATACATGGTTTAAATTTCTTGGATGATTTTAAATGGTTACTTATAATTTTTAATCATTTTATAATCATATTTTAGGATATAAAGGATTTTAAAATAGATTTTGTTCTTAGAATGGACACGTAGCATGCTACGATCTTGTGAAAATAGCTAAGTGGCCCTCTTGAAAATGGTTCCTCCTGGATTTTTTTTGCACAATGAACCCATTTTGGTCATTCAATGGTTTCAAATTGTTAAAAGAATTTCATAGAATTGGGTCACATGCCAAGTGGTTGTTAAAATCCTAGGTTGTTTTTCTAATGGTAATTGACTAATTAAAGGTGTGTTAAACACTAGTTTTGTATTTAAAATTTGTGTGTGTTGTTTTAAAGGCATGTTTTATAAATTAATGTTAATTGACCGCTAATCTTTTTTAAAATTGTTTTCAGACCGTAAGTCTCATGGTGGATTGAAATGTTTTTAAAAGGGGGAATTTTGGTCTTGAAAATTTGGTTCTTGATACCATTTAATTTTTTTTAAATAGGGGTGTCTTGCCTTCAAAAGTTATTTTATAGAAATAGTTGAATTTATAAATTGGATTTAAAAGTGCATTTTGATAAATTATTTTCATAGAAAGTTTGAAATGTAGTTTTCAAATGGCGTGCAAATGGATTATCTTCTTGAAATATTTATGAAATACCAATTAACACTTTAAGAAAAATGATTTTATAAATACGTGAGACTCTATTGAGCCTCATGTGACTGTAGTTATTCCCAAGGTGTCTTGTGATCCCATGAGGGGAATATTTTTATTGATGAATATTTGTGTTTTAAATAAGCATAAATATGATTGGGTCTATTTCTTGTGAGGCTTTATGAGTTGAGGTGTGAGTTAATTTCAAATGTTGTGAACATGTTGTATGTGACTATATGTATCAGTGATGTCAAATACATGCAGTGCAATAAAGTGAAAATGCCACTTGGGTATGCGGTGCATGGAACATAGTGAGCCGTGTGCCTCCTGTAACTAAGCCACATCACATGAAATTATTAAATATACATAATTTTCAACAATATCTTAGGTCACTGAATAAAAAAAATATTATAATAAAATTAAATAATTATGTTTAATTAAAAACAATACAGGTCAGATCATTATCTTGAATTAAAAATATTTTTTAGTAGATTACTTTAGGTCACTATAAATATCTTATACATATATCTATAATGTGAAAATAATGAAACATATTAATAGTATTTTATAATTAAATAATTTTTTAAATTAAAAATATAACAAGTCACATGATACTAAAATTATAGTCTATATGATTTTTAATATAAATTTTAAATATAAATATCATTTTCATTTCAATATTTAAAGAAAAATCACAAAGGTGACTAAAAAAATTAACATTGAAACAAATTTGGACTTAGTGACCCTAGGGTGTTTCTCCCATGATGCATGTTTTAAATTAATGATTTTATGGGTTTTTTCTTTCTTATATTTTACATTATACTATCCATGATTCATTTTTTTACTTTGAAATTTTTAGTACTTATATGAAACTTCTTATAACTACTTGGGTTGTGTTTTTTCACTTCCATTTATCTCTTTTCCTACATAGTAATACTTATGTGTTTTAATTTTCTTTTAGGAAGTGCACGTGTATTGTGATATATATAGATAAAAGCTGGATCACATTACCAAGGAACACACCTTAGTATGCTAAGGTTTTAGAGGAGTTTTTAGATTTTTCAATTTCCAATCGATCTGTTGATGAGACAATAAAACATACATTCCCTTGTTGAAAATTTAGAAGATGGTTGAAATGACATGAAGTTTATAAATAGTTGATATTGAAGCTGGGGAGGGGCAGTTCAAGTGGGCTGGGCCTAAGGTCATGTATTGGGCATGGTATGCCTCTGGGCCTTCAGGTCATGTATTTTGGGTTAGTCGGACCTTGTGCCTTGGGCCTAGGGGTCATGTACGGGTTCCCCTTCAACCCTTAAACGGGGGATTATCCATAATAAAAAAAAGAAGGAATTCGGGCCTATCGGGCTATTGGACAACTAGATCATGATTGTAACATATCATTGGATCCTCTTCTTGATTCTGTAGAGTCTAATGTAAGAGAGAACTTTACTGAGCAAAAAAATGAATTTAATGATATAATTGATGATGCATATCAAGTGAACGATGGTGGATGTCTGAAATATTCATAAAATTATTTTTTTTAGAAATTGTACCATATCAAATTCCTATTAAAAATTACAAATAAGGTGATGTCCATGATATTGGAATTTTTGTGAGATACTTTTTCAGAAGTTAAGATCCCTGATTATTTTTATGATATGAAAAAATTTATTAATTTTTTTGTAATGAATTATCAAGAAATACATGATTGTACCAATTATTGTATTATTTATTAGAGATAGGATTCAAGTAAACGAGATTGAATTTTTTTTTCATCTTCTTGATTGCAGTAAATGGGTGATGTTGGAAGTTTGAATCAATATAATACTATGAATAAGAAGAAATAAAACCCAAATATAAATTTTTTGTGTTAATTCCCTTTAAAACCTCAATTGTAAATATTATTCATATCATCAAAAACCGTCGAGCACATGAAGTGGCATTCTATAGATAATAATAATGAAGGGTTAATGTGACATCCAAGAGATTAAAAATCATGGAATAAATTTGATTAATTACATCCAAATTTCTTATCTGATCCTAGGAATGTGTTATTTGAATTGGATGTCAATGCATTTAACCCATTTTGGAATTAGAGTTCCATTTATAGAATTTTTTTGGTAGTTTTGATCCGTTACAAACTACATTTATGGATGTGAATGAAACAAATATATTTTATCATTTCAATGATTATTCCTAGAAAAAAATGGTTGGGAATGATATTGATGTATAATTTCGTCATCTAATTGAATAATTATAGGAGTTATAGAGAAACGGTGTTGAGACATATGACGCATCTTCTAGAACAATGTTCAAAATGCACACATCTATAATGTGGACCATTAGTGACTTCCATGGACTTGGGGAACTTATCTGATTGGAGCACTTACACAGGTTTGGATTGTCCTATTTGTATCATTGATTTTGATATCAAATAAATATATTATAGTAAAAAATGGTGCTTCTTATGTTATCATAAATTTCTTGATGCATCTCATAGATTTCAGTTGAATAAGTCAAAATTCATTGGTTCTATTGATCGTAGACCACCTCCAAAGCTGTTGATATGTTCTGAAAAATTAAAAAAACTTAGAAATGTTGAAACAAAATTTTTAAAGGTGAATCATTTGAATGATGGTGGGAAATGAGTTCAAAGCTCATCATCAATTGAAATCAAAATTAAACAATGGAATAAAAAAGTATATTATTCAAACTTTCATATTGTGAATTCAATTTTTTGCATTAAAATCAAAATTTTATACATATTGAGAATAATGTTTGTGATTATTTTATCTTCACAAGATTAATGGGAATAGAAAATTGAAGGACCATATCACTACTCAAAAGGACTTACAAACAATGATTATAAAGCATGATCTATGGCTAGATGAGAATGGAAAGTATACTCTAAAATGTTTTTCAATGAAAATATGGATAAAGATAAATTCCTTTGAATTTTAAATCATGTGAAGGTATATAATTGGTATTCAATTAATATATAAAGGTGTTTCAAATTAAAGAATCATAGGTAACATGGATTGAAAAGTCATGATTCACATATTTTGTAATAATAGTTACTACCATTGGAATTTCATACATTATTACCCATAATGGTTACTGTAGTTGTACCCAAATTTTTCACATTCTTTAGAAAAATATGTGAGAATATATACAACCATATGAGCTTTAAAACCTTCAAGATATATTTTTACTAACACTTTTTTCAATGGAGATGATCTTTCCTATAATGTTTTTATTGTCATGATGCATTTAACTATGCATTTGATTGAGGAAACTAAATTAGGATGTCTTGTACATTATTGATGGATGTATCCAATTGAAAGGTACTTTATTTATATGTTTTTCATATCAGGTAAACAATTATTGTAACTTCATTAAATGTATAATTATATTTATTTATTTTATTTCACAGATACCATGGTCATTTGAATCATATGTGAAAAATAAATCTCAACCTGAATGCTCTATTTTTGAAGGCTATTTAGTAGAGTGGTGTTTTAAATTTTTTCCAGATACTTGGAAGAGATTGAGACAATATTCAATTTATTTTTATTTATTGATGACACATCAAATCAATATAAACTACACGGGGAATAAAAAATACTTCTTACTATTTTCCAATCAGTTGGAAGTATCTCAAATATTACACTGAAAAAATGGAATTATTAAAGGCACCTAGATATGTTTTACTAAATAGTGAAATTGTAGATCTATTTATTGAAGATATCAAGAAAAAAACTAAGAGACAAATGAGAAGTCAAACACAAAATGATAAAGATATAATAAAATATTTTTTTAAAAAAGCTTATAGAATGGTTTTCACTTCGTGTAAGTTCATAAATATTGTAATAAATATGAATATTAGGTTTATAGACAAATTTTTTAAATCTAATAATGTATATTACTTTTCTAGATCATAAATACTGATACTCAGGCTAGGTTTTCAGAAGATTTGAAGTTTCTGGCTCAAGGACCTCTAAAATAGGCTTGAAATTTCAACGCTTACGTTGTGAATGACTTTAAATTTCATACTGTTGATTGGGAAGAGGGTTTAAAAACCTAGAATAGTGGTATATTTATTTTTATAAAATTGGGATACTATGTAAAGTTTAATCATATTATCAAATTAAACTATAATAGTCATTTTTTAGTTATTTTATTCAAATAAAAGTGGGTCGACATTACCAGCAGTATTAAAATTGATCCATTGAAATTTACTTATGTAAAATTCTATCGCTTGATGGATATCAGTGACCATGAATTAAATTATCCATATATATTCTCATCATAAGATAAAATGGTATATTATGTGGAAGATATTCTAGATGAACTTTAGAGTGTAGTTTTTTCACATAAAACAAAGAGATTTGTGTGATATGGGTGATGAAGTGGAAGATTAGACCTCTGACATTGAATCCCATCAACATAAAGAAATAGACTTATTTTTCAATCATTATATTGAGAATGTTTGTATTTAAAGGGTGGATTAAGTAGACGAGGTAATGATGGAATAGGATAATGACATGAATGAAGGAAAAAAATACAGTATGTGTAGTCATCCATTAACTTATCAACCACCTATGTTATATGTTATTCATTTCTAGTACTGTGGATATATTATCATATTTAAATTTATTTTTATGAATGAGTTGTTTAATTTTGAAAAGGTAAATATTATATTTGTTTTATGTGATTTCATTCATTATCATACATACTTATATTTTTTGTCACTACTGTGCATATGTTATCATTTATAAATTTGTTTTTATGCATGATTTTTTATGAAATATATGTTCTAAAGTTAATTTTATTTGTTTAAATTATAGTAATAATAAGGAAGAAGCCTTTAATTAACCACATTTTACTCCCTATTGATGTTCCCTTAACCACACATACACTCGATGATCCATCAGGCTCCCTCTCTACAACATCTACGACACCCTCTGTCTTCCCCCCGTTAGTGTTTGTAACACCCTCCATCTCCCTCATAAAAATATCTGAAAGTCCCTACTTCTCCATCCTATCACCATATAACACATTGTCTCTAGATTTAATAGGTTCGTCATTTGGAAACTCAAAATCAAGGGAATAGGTAGTTACTCCTATTTCATCATGAGGATATTAGAGGGTGATATTTATAGGTACAAATTTCAATGTGAATAAATTCATTACAATGTTTCTATACTAATAACTATTTTTTCATAAATTATTGAAAAAAATTTAATATCAAGACAAATATTAATATTTTATATGTATGTAATCTAAATGGATTGAATATAGTTGGCCCATTTGATTGTTATGGGGTTCCCACAGATGATGCCATTCGATTATTTGGCCAGATTCAAGGATAGTTGGCGTCTGAGCCAGTTAACCTTCCGATTACATATTTTGATTGGAGGAATATAACTCAATATTAGAATAATGAATTTTTTGATACATATATAAAGTTAATTTTAATACATTATGGATCAAATTAATGTCATTATTTAATTAAATTATAATATTTTAAAAATGAATCTATTTTTATAGATGTTTTTCTACTTTACTGTTGTCGATATTATGACATGAAAGTGGATGTTGAAAAATTTGGGCAAGAAATGGAATGATTCTAAATGGGGATTATGGAATGAATTTAATGATAAATCATTGAAAACTCAACATCATTAGATAAGGTACTAGAAGGGGTACCTAGAGATCAGTGGAAGGTGTTTGTTAATAGCTATCTCCATGAGAAGCACATGGTATTGAAAAATATATTATTACATAAATATCATTTTGTATATAAGGATATGAAATTTCGTACATTACTATTAAATTAAATTTTATTTATTTTAGGATGTTTAAAGAAAAAAATTATCAAGTAGATCTAAACAAATCACCCCCACACTACCAGTTCAAAGAGTTTTTCAAGAAACAGATCGACTATGGTAATATCTTCATTAGATTAAATATTTATAAGATAAAATTATCTATTTCAGATATTAAATTGTTTATTTATATTTATTTAATTTAGTCAAATAATTTAGGGCACAAATTCTTCCAAATAGAACTTTTGTTGGATTTTCATAGGAAATTTTATGGGAGTTTTGTGAATGATCAAGACAAAGAATTTTGGGAATCAATTCCTTTTTCATTTTAACAAATTATTTTCAGTTATCACTTTGTTAATATGAACTACTTTAAATATGAATGATACTTGATTTATAGGTAAAAATAAAATAAATATGATATTAAAATCCCACATAGTCCTTTTCAGTCTCCCATATGATCTAGTTGGTTAAGTCCTTCAGAAGGAGCATCCTGGTTGCATGCGCATGATGAGTTTTTGACCTATATCATCTGAGGTCTTTAGTAGGTCATGTGGGATTGCAAATGCATCTAATCTTGGTTGTAGTTTCTCACTACCCCAATATTCTCAATGTAAGTTTATAGAAATTAAAATCACAATTCAAGAACATGGGATCCCAATCCAACAATAGGGGTATCATATACTGATGTTGGATGCAAAGGTCATTACATTGTAGAGTGTATTAATTGATTTATATCAGAAGACTACTCGATGTGTCCCTGGTGATATTGTATCGATGGATGGTTTGAGTGAGAAGGTAAATCAAAAAACTCCATAATCATTCATTACACACAATTTTATTGATTTTACCTTTGAATTAAAATATACAACACTATTTAAATTTCAATAAAATTGTTATACAGGTGTCGGTTGTAGGGAGTGGAGATGAAGACAATGACAATTTCAATATTTGTTTACTGTGTAGTGATGATTGTTGACTTCAGATTCAGTGATGGTGATATGTAACTAAACTCATGAAGGGATAACATAATGATATGGTGATTAGGAAACCATGTTGTGGTTTGAGGTTGGTGTTTTCATACAACTCTATTTATTTGACATTCCATGGATGATTTAGTTTTCTAAAACTAAACTTTTATTAAATATCAACTTATATATTATAATATTAATGAAGTTAAATTGGTTTAGATTGTACCAATATTTTCAGAGATTTATAAAAATGGTTTCTATATAGGTTTCTATGTTTTTAAATGCATAACAATTTAGTGTACAATCCAAATGTTTGATAAAATGTCGAAGAGTTTCTTTTTTAAGAATTTTTAATCAAAGTGATGTTTCGATTTTCTATTTGATTTCTAATTGATTTTAAATAATATATTTTAAATATTTAAGGGTTTTTAAATTATTTAAGGTATTTTTTTTGTTTGAATTTCATTGTTATCAAACCCCAATGTATTTCTTTGTTATGTTCATGTGTAAAAAAATATTGATTTTTTTTCATGTAATTTTCTATTTTTGGTGATGTTTTGTTCTTATATAAGATATATTGAACATGTTGTATCAATGTTACTACATTTATTTATTTTAAATGATATTTATAATGAATATTTTATTTCAAAATTATTTTATAAGAATGGTTACTAAATTTTCAAAATGTTGGTTAAAGATAAATTATTATTCACACCTTGTACCAAATTATTTTATATTATAAGATACACTCATGGTTTGATACCCATTTTATTATTATTATATGAGTTGTGCATATTGAAAAATTATATTGATTACTATTTGATGATTCTGTAAAATTGAAAGGGGTTGTTATCAAAGGGTGATTTATGGTGGGTTAGGGAATATGATTTAATGTGTTTTATGGGTATTATGATATGGATTATGATATGTTTCCTCACTTCCATTATCTAGTTTCATAGAAACCTTGGGTATCTAGGTGGGAGATCAAGAAATATTTGTTATTCTAGTCACGGAAATACTCTGACTAATCTCTTATTGTGAATGACAAGATCGGGCTATGGGGGTTGCTACCCAGTGAGGCTAGGTTTTAGAAATTCAGGAAGTTATTTTTCAGGAACTTCATCAATAGGTCATAAGATACTTCCACATGAGTATTTCTAGGGTTTTCTTACTATAACTTATGGTATTTCCCATTATATATAAAATTTGGAATGTATTCCTTATTGTTGAATGTTGATTACTTATTTGGTTACTTTATTTCTATTGTTATATTACTTTCCAATGATTTTCATTATATTGGATATACTCTTTGATAATTTATATTCCTTTATCAATGAAATCTATTCATTATCATATGAAATCCATTATGTTACTTGTATTATTTAGAATTATTTATTTACTTATGTCATGTTTGACATGGTTTAAGACTTTGGTTAATTTTTGGAATTTCTTTTTTTTTTTGGTTTAGTTTTCTCCTCATTTTGTTTTCAAATGTGTTTTCATTTAAATTAAAGACTAAACATTTGAAGGCAAATTTATCCATTTCTTTGGTTTCTTTTATTTATCTACCCTTTGTGCATGTATCTTGATATTTAATTTTTTTCAAGTTAGATATGTATAGAATATAGTATTCCATGTTTCATTTTTTCTTATACCTAAAATTATTTACTTTGATATGGATGGAAGTCCAATGTGTGGATTCACCATACTCCAATTTTATCATTCTATTAATGTTTATCATTTTATATTGGTTTTTTTCTCTTTTATGGGGCTATAGGTTCTACAACTATACTTTTTTTAACATCACTGTATAATGAAGGTTTAAACTTCCACTATATATTATTAAATTTAGTAGGGATTTAAATCATTAATAACCCCTCGATGGTTTTTGATAGGATAAACCTCCACTAAAAATTAAATAACTGATGATAAAAGAACATTTCATGACACATTCTAGAAACTACCTCTAAATGGGTGAAATTGATGCAAGTTGGATACCAACACCAAATTTCATAGAGTTTTTAAAAACTATCATAGAAACATTTTTTGGTAGTTTAAACCACTTCTAAATGAAAAAACTATTGTCACTATTCCCCTATATTTTTAGTGACCATGGTGGCATAGAAATAGGCCAATCTCTAAATTTAATGGGAGAGCTTCAATGCTACTTGGTGGGAACCAAAAGACCTGACATGGACCTCTTGTATAACCTGAAGTATCTCATATCCTTGGATACAATGGTGGATAATTCCTTTTAACCCACATATATAGAGGATTTTATTCAATTTAAGCCCACTTTGGAGGGTGAACTATGCCGCATGCCGAAGATTTCACTTAAGATCGACTCGGTTAGGTGAGAGGATGCCACAATAAAGATACTCAAAGAAGGGAGTTTTCTAGTTAGGCTTTTTCTATACTACAAGGAGACTTGAGGTCCTTGACTTATAAGTATCAAAAAACAAATGGGTCACCTATTGTTCACCATCATCTAAATTGGTAGGGGATATGACACTTTGAAGTGATACATGAGTGACCAGATCATCTTGGTCGGGTTATACAAGGGACATGACTAAACCTTCCAAGGTTTCGGATCAACCATTATGCAACTAGGTAACATGAGTCACCTCTGATTGGGATGGTAACTAAGCCATTAAATGAAGGTTTTATTCCATAAGGGGCATAAGATCTTACTTCTTAACAACATAATCACCCTTTATCTTCTTGATGACTAGCTCAGAGTCTCCCTTTATATTAAGATATGGGACATCAATATTGAGGTCCATCTCAAGACTAGTAATGAGAGAATGATACACTACTTCATTGTTGGTGTATCCTTATATCAACAAAAATGAGTATGGAAATATATCTTGTGTTGGGGTGATGAAGATGATCCCCAAGACTACCCTGTTGATCTTAGGGTCTTTGAGACTTATAATGGTCAAACTCTGAGACGGACCATAAAAATGAATATTCTAATATTGTATATCCTAATCCAATGAAAAAATAGCTTCATATGGGAAATTAATATCTATCAGAAACTCTTATGGGGATAAATGTGAGGCTAGGAAGTCCACCAAATTCTGGCCTTTGAAAACCTTCTATGGGAAAAAGTTGATATAGAAATGTTGGAGGATCACTTCCAAGCTTTCCAACCATTTCATCAGCATGTGGTGATTAAATATATAATTTAGTGGGTCTACTCAGGACAAAAACTATATCTCATGATTCTGTAAATAATGTTGTAACTTCTACAATACAAAAAACTAGTTTAAGAAAACTCTTATTAATGGGAGGGGATATCTAGTCTCTATATTAAGGATCATACAACTAAGATAATATAGGCTGTTTTCAATACCCTCATTGTTTTTGGGATAGTATTTCACTGAGGGATCATTCCAAATCAGTAACATATAGGATCAAAGGATTTCCGGATATGGGTATCATCAGAATGGAGGGATGTATTAGGTATTTCTTAATATCCTCAAATTTGGTATAAAAATCCTCACCCCACTAGTAAATGGTGCATTTATTCACAAGCCTTGTGAAGGGATTACACTTACCGACCATATTTTCAATAAATTGATGTATGTAGGATAAGGGGCCTTGGAGACCTCACAATTCTCATAGGTTTCTTAGGGTAGGAATTTGATTGATGACTATGATATTCTCTGGGTAAATCTTGATTCCTCTTTATCTTATGATGAATCCAAGAAATTTCCCAAAGGTAACCCGGAATGCACACTTCAATGGTTTCATCTTCAAGTTCCAAGAACAGTGGTAGCCGAAAACTTTCTCAAAATCATTGAGATAGTCCTGAAGCTGGTAGGACTTAACCACCAAATCATATATGTAGAATTCCACCGATTTCCTAAGAATTGGTTTAAAGATATGGTGCATTAACCACTAGTAAGTGGCTACTACATTCTTTAATACAAAGGGAATAAAGTGGTAGAGAAGATTCTCTTGGGGTTCCCTGAAGGTAGTGGAATCCTCATCCTTGGGGGCCATCTAAATTTGATTATACCTAAAATATTCATTCATGAAGTAGAGGGCATGGAAACCCATTGTAGCATCTATCAACAACTGTATCTCTGTAAGGGAATTTTAATCCTTAAAAAAAATGACAGTTGAGGTCCCAAAAGTCGATACAGACTTTGATATTACCATTATTCTTTCTAAATAGGATGATGTTGGCTAGCCATATGGAGTACTGGAGCTCCCTAATGAAGTTTCATTTGATAAGCTTGTCAAATTTATCCTCAAACATAGAACCATGAGAGGGGTGTATTTTTATAGGAGGCTATTTGAATCCACAATGACTCACTGAGAGGTCGATATAAAACAAAAACCTAAGGGTCCAGATCTAGCATCTCATCATAGCTCTAAGTGAATACATCATAGTGTTATTTCAAGAAGGCCATGAACTGTTACTAATCCTCTAAATAAATGGATTCACTAATTAGTGTCCTCCTCATATCTTCCTCATTATCAAGTTACACTAGGTTTAACTCATCAATGGTGGTGGAGAAACCTTCCTCAAATGTGGTAGGGGTGTCTTCCAAATCATATTTATCGTCTGAGATAGGAGAATCGGAGGGAGGAAGAAAATCCTATGAGATATTTGATTTAGGGTAAACACTGGTGTCTACTCTAGTAGATACAAAATACTCAATAAAGGGTTCCAATTATGTGGATACTATGAAAACAGGAGCTATCAAGCCAATTCTATTTTGTATTTGATTGTGAAGTCCACCCTTGATATTGAAGTAATGGGGACATGAAAACCTTTGTCGCATCAACCATACTTTGTGGAACATGTGGGAATGATGAGGATTTGTGGACATGGGTAGAATTTATTGGTACTTCATGGGAGTAGGGTCTTATGATACCAGTCAGGCCATCCCAGTGTAGGATTATGAGGTAATATGTGGGAACTCCCTTTTCTTAGAGACATTGAAACCCTTCTTCTTAGAGACAAAAAAACAACCCATGATGTTCAGTGTTTTGGGTTCTAAGTAATTAATTCGGAGAAAAAATATTTCATTAAAATACACCAAAGTATTGAATGAAGTGTCCATAAGATAATTAGGGGCATTGATGCACTCAACCTCTTCAGTATGAACCTACTTCCTTTCACTTTTGTAGTACCCTACATCCAGATAATGGGACTCATAGGATTTAAATGGGGACACATCACCTTGGAGTACCCCTACATGACCATATAGGAAGTATTTGAGGCAATAGTGGTATTAAGAAAGGAACACTTCATGTAAGTGTAGATAGTATCTTCCCAGAAATTCATTGTAGGCATCGTTCTATGAAACTACCATGAATTCAGTGCATGGTATAAAACCATCGACCAAATATTTCTACATAGTTTCTTCTCACTCTTATCGTAAACCTAAATTGTTGGGATGGAGGGAGTCATATTCTCCTCTATGATTCCTAGCTTGTGAAGTATCCAGTTCTGGATAAGGTTGATCTAGGAGCTAGTGTCCACTAGGAAGTAGTGAATCTCTACACCATTGAACTGTAATAGGATGTATAATGGTCATATGTTACCCTATATGATAATTCCCCCATATTCCCTTGAAAATAAGATGATGTCCTGACATTCCTCTTTCTCAACTTATTCTACATAGTATGCCTCAGTGGTAGCTACTTTAGCATTGAACTAGAGTGGGATTTTTAAAACTTCAATAAGGGTATCACAAATTTCCTTTGATATGTGTAGAGCCTTAAGGATCCAAATTATCATGGGTATACTAGATAGGTGATTCAAAACATCATATTTCTATACCGGGGGAATACATTTTTCCATAGAGGGTCTCACTTTGATAGGGGGAAAAAATTCTATTGGATGAACTACTGGGGCCTGGCTAGTATTGGAAATGTTCTTCCACAGACTAGCTATCCTACTTTGATGAAATGTCACCTAAATTTTATTCTTCTAAGGTTGGGATCTAGTTGTACACGACTAATCACGGTGTAGTCCTAGATGATCTATATGGTAAACTAAAAATGTTATATGTGGAGGCATACCTGATCGTGTAGACTAGTTGCACTATGCTTGTTGGGATTTGTGAAATACTCATTTCCTGGTCTCATTAGCATGAATTTACTAGTTTGAAGCATTATTATAAACATTATAACGACTCTCATGTCCTATACCTTTACTTTAATAGAATATTCCGGAGGCACATGAGGGGTTCACATGGTATTCATCACCATCAGGCATTGTGATGTAGTCTACAATCTCAATGGAAGTCTCAGAGATGTAATCTTTCTCCTCCTATGTGGAATAATGTTGATATGGGAGAACCTTCTTTGCATCTCCTATCATGGGAGGCATGAAGTATCCAAGAGTGATATATGGATTTGAAACTGGTAGGGGGGATCTAATTTCTCTTGCACCATCAATGTCTATTCTTCTAGGACTTATAAGTCTGTGATGAATATGTGGAGGCAGTGGCCAGAGGAGGCATGACAACCATAGGAGGTTCTGGACTTATCAAGTAGGAATTTATAATACCATGAGTTTTATTGAATTCCTTGTAAGATTACTAGTCATCATACTTGGGCATATCACGGTTAGAAACCTATTTACATTCACCAAAATCTTCACTATCACTATCGAGGTCAATGGAGGCATGTGTTACCTGCTCTAGAACATCACCCGACTTGAATAAGACATAATCTACTTGGTCCTAAAGCCAATATTTGAATCTTAATAATTCATTGATGTTGTGTTAAAGGATCCTATGATACTAATAATGATTAGTACGACTATTGAATACAACCTCCCATCGTCTCTTGCATTTTGAACATTTTAGGATTCTATGACCGAAGGATAAAATGATGTATCCTGGGACCTATGAATATCTGAAGGAGTAGGTACCATTTCTTCTATTTAGGAAAGGAACTCTGGGAGCTTGGCCTTGATGGGTGATGGAGCCACATTTTCACTTCAAGGTATCTATTCTTGGTTTGACTGTGCTAGGATAGGCTATATTGGGCGATGATATACTTGATTAGGATACACTCATTGAGACTCTTTTAGCAAGGGGTCCAATAGGTGAACCGAATCTAGAACATATGAAATCATGATGGAAGATATATATACTTTCATAGGTCTTCTCACAGGAAATAGAAGGGGAAATGGGTTTGAATGTTGTCTAGTATTTTTTAATATTTATTTCAGGCACTAAGTCTTTTCAAAGAATTACCAAAATCTACTAGGATAGTTCAAGGAGATAAGGGTTGGGACCGGATCATTCCGTAAATTCTCCATGCACGTCATGAGAACTTATTCTTGGGATATAGGCATATCGAGTGAGTATGTGAGGCCTTTCCACTAGGTGAAAAAGACTCACTCATTGGGCCTCTTTTAGTATTTTAAGAGGTCAATGATGCTCATCTTGTGCATGGTGGATTTGAACTAATAGAGGTACAGTCATCAGTGATCCTCCAAACCAATAATGAACCTTGTGGGAATCTAGCTATACAAGATGAAAGCATGCCCTTCTAGAGTCTGACCAAAGCATCAGAGCTTGGCATCCTGCTTCTATTCTAGAGTTCCCAATATAGGGTCACGCCTTAAAGAAATGTGGTCCAGGTTCTATAAAAGATCACCCATTTCTTTAAATGGGATGAATATGGGATTATTAAACTCCAGGGGTGATCCGATATTGTCCAAACATGTTGGATATGGATTTCCATCATGTGGGATTTACAACTGTCATGTTTCCAAAGCCTCGAGGTGAGTATTGAGAACAATTATCACATCATCCTAGCGAGGTTATCTAGCCACTAATTCATTGATCCACTCACTGAATGAGGAGAAACATGACCCTGATACCAAGGTGGATAATCGAGGTTCTCAAAAGGGGTTATTGACCCATACCTTTTTTTTTATATATCCCCAACTACTTCCCTAACTAGATGCGTAGGGTCACTGAGTTCAAATAGGGTCATCTGGCCAAGGAGGACTGGTTGAACCACTGGATGAGATATAAGGTCCCATTAAGCATCATTATGGTCTGATTTCCACTCAATAATGAGATTAATAGTTATCCTTTAGTATTCCTCAAGCTGGGGGAGAAAGGTAGCTACTATGGTTTCTGACTCTACTTTCGATGCTACCTCGGATGGGTCATAGGGTTTGAAATGTCCCTTGACTTTATCTCTGTACCGAAAATTATGTAGAAGAATATCATTTGGGGGAATCTTGAGGCCCAATGCCTATCTATGTTGATGAGTGGGGACACCTCCTGAGGGGTCTTCCTAGTACTCTACCATCCCTTGAGGCAGATCTTCACTACCATGCCCTATGTTAGTGACCATATTCTTATAATCCTCTAGAGGGTAAGTGATGACTATATTTACCATGGAGTTATTCATGGGGGAGTCTTCATCATCAGCAGATAGGCTAGACTGAAGGTCTCATTGCTATTATAGAATAGGTATGAAATAGAGAGAAGCATACTATCCCTATCTTTTGATCTGTACACACAGAGACACCTCCCCCATAACCTGACAGAGCATAATTAGGATCTTAATGTAGGTTTAATAGAGGGTTTAGTGGTATCCATATGACTCAGAATGCTAATATACTAGGATCACCATGATCTTAAACTTTCTACACTGCTGGTCGATGGCATTGAGGTGTTCGTGGATCCTTGGATAGGTCAGCTGCTGATCACGGAGGTGGTGATACATAACCCAAATGATCTAGAAGAAACAAACTTCTTAGTACTCTGTAATGGACTCCAGAATTGAAAATTATAGGGTTTCAAGTTTCCATAACACCAATGATATTTGGTTGTTGTACAAAACCTCTCATAGGACTTCCTGCTCAGAGGAAGGGTCTTGTGCTTAGTCAATCCATGACCTAATTGGAACGAGTTGAGATATGGGTGGTGGAATTTATGTAGACTTACTTTTAGGATACTCTACTAAAATAAGGAGTGTTGCACATGTCAAATATTCACTGCATGTTGGGATGTATCTTGGAGGTGAATACAACTTTAACATAATGTTTATATAGGATAGGTTGTCCATTACTGTGCCATATATAAGGTTGGAAGCTTCCATCTATGATTTAGTGGAGTGATCACTGTCATCTGAGGCCATCAACCCAGACCCTAAAATCTCTCCAACTTCTTTTTTGGAGGTAGAGTGGAGGGAAACTAGTGGTGATGAATACAATTGCACTATGATTACCTATAAGGGGGTAAGAGCATCCTCCACTTTCAAGTATCAATAGAGAGATATGAGGATCCTATGGACCTCAGTTTCCAAAATTGTATGCCTCAATTACTGAACTTCTTCCCCAAACTCTATCAGCTGAGGGGAAGATTCCATCATTGAGTCATCCATCACCTCATACTCTAATATTTCAATGACGATATGATGCTTTCCAAGGTTCTTCCTTAGATGGTGGATGTTCATCGACTAGACTCAGGATGGTTATTTAGGGAAGGGTATGTCTTCGGCACAAGGAGGACCTCTGCACTAGTTGGTGATGGAGCAGGGAGGACCTCTTCTTTGATTGTTGATGGAGCTGAGAGGACATTTTATTTGGTTGTTGATGGAGTGGGGATGACCTCCTCTTGAGTTTAAAGTGACATTTGGAGGACCTATGTGTTGACTGGTAGTGGTAGATTGGGGAGTAACTCCATAATGGATATTAATGGAGTGAGGGGGACCCCCTCTTTTATTGGAAGGAACATGGGGAGGAACATCATGTTGGTAAATTGGAGTGTAGGGAGGACCTCTATGATGGTTGATTGTAGTGTGTGGAGGACCTTATCATGGAATTTCCTCATAAAAAGATGGATTGTAATAGATTTTGGTGGTGTTAGAGATTGAGAGAGTCAACACAGACTTATTAAGAGGTGGATGGGGTCTCAATCCTTGGTAGGAAAAGATGTATCCCTATTCACATGTTGTAGGGATATGGCGGGATAAGCTAGAGGTGGTAGGTTCCACATGAGTCGTATAAGATTCCCCTTGTCGAGAAATGTCCTGGGTCTACCCTCGATGTCAGGGATGGGTATCCTGGACCTGGGACAACAAAGTAAGGATGAAATCAACCTGTTCTTCATCCTATGGGACCATTCGATGCTGACGCTAATGAGGTAAGGTGGGATCCCTCCAAGGAAGCTCCTGAGTGGTGGTCACTATAAGCATGGATCAAACGTCCACCACCTCTTCAGCATATAGAAGGGAGATATCAGAGAACTCTGGGGAGAGAATCATGAAGAGGTTATCTATCAGAATGAGGGGGGTGTCCCTTACGTGTCCCTTGGGGGAAGCGATACCGGTGAGATGATGATGCCTCGAGTTCCTAGAGGGACCTATCCCCTGTGGTAATGAACCCTTACTACTCATACTGGTGAACGAGGGGGTAAATCACCCTCATATAGATGATTTTAGAGGGTGATATGGGGCATGGGTTCCCAACAGATGAAGGCGATGTGGAATTCATAGTGGTGGTGTCGTCGTGCAGCATTTCTGCATTAACATTCCCCCTTACCCTCAACCCATTTACATGAGGTCATCTATCGTTGGTGGATTGAGTCCTATATGTCATATAGATTCCTCCATAAGTACATTTATAGTAAATGTAATTCCTAATTCCCCAACATTATCCGTTCCTCTTGAAGTAGAGAAGGGCCCCATGTTGACACTATCACCAACTGAGGATTCCCAATGTTAACTGACCCAATCCATAAGTGAGTTTTATACTAGTACCACCATTTTTTTGGTGGAATGTGGAACTGAATATATAGATATGGTTTCATGAAAATCTAAAGGTTCCCCCAAATTCTACTAGTCCCCTTTTTTGAGGAGAAGAGTTTTACATCGGGTTCACCATTTCTGTTTCTGATGCTTTTTTTGGGGCCAACATTCCATGCACACCATCTAGTTACCCTACATTCCCAATTTCCAAAGGTGGGTGACTTTCATCACATTCATTGGTGATATCTTCTCCTTGATCAAAATGGCATGATAAGATGTCATTTCCTCCTTGTTTGGAATCCTACAAGGAACTTTACACCTATTCTAGGTATCCTTCATAGATTAAGTCATGTTTGTGAAACTCGTTCCTAGTGCCATCTCGAGGGGGATACCGATTAATTATGCTGCTTCTATCTCAATAGGGAAGAAACCTTTGACCAAGGGAGGTAGTAGAAGTAGACATGTTGACCTTGTATAGACATTGGGTAGGTTGTGAACTTGTAAAGTCTTCCTATTTTAGAGGTCATTTCATGTATGAGGGATCTTAGGCGTAGAACCCAATGTATCCCATGTCAGCCATGAGGTAATTGAATCTAGGGGTGTAATTATTCCAATGATTTTAATCTCAGGAATCCCACACTTATTTCATGGATAGGTATCATGAACTAGATAATGAGTTTAAAATATTATGGATATGGGCATAGGTTAATGTCTTGTGCTGATAGATTCAGTCGTAGGTTTAATGTCCTATGGGGACAGATGGTTAAGTGTGTACCTAGGAGGGATGATTTCACACTTGGGTGATGGAGTGTGTCCCCCCAAGGAGGATAATTTCACACTGGATGATTTCAGGATTGAACCTTGGTGAGGTTTCCTATATACCCTATTTAAGAGATAGGGATCAAAACCCACGTAGTTCAATGCCATAGTTTAAGGTCATGTGATGAGATCGGTCCATTTTTTTAGAGTCATGTGGTAAGGATGATCATGTTGCATAAGGAGTATCGATGAGGGATGGCATGGGGATAACACATGGAATCTTCCATGGCGGTTCTAGGAGAAACAGTGATGTCATTAGGGCTTACACATGGAAGATTCCATGGCACTGCTAGGAGTAGTAATGATGTGGTTGGGGATTGTACATGGAATTTTACCAATGTAAGAGGTTCAATCTACGGGGAATGCTGTGGGGATTATGTAACACCCGAGACTTTTATGAAAAATATTTTTTTATATAAATCATCAAAGGAATCTTTCACTACACACAACACTAGCTTGGCTTGCTTTACACGCAATCACGACCTTCCTCGATATCTTGCATCGCACGCAATACCGAGTTTCACTAAACAACGATATGCTATTAAAATATTATTAAAACTAGCCGTTATGAATAGTAATACCCATTTTTTAAATTTTTTAAATTTTATTTTTCAAAATGGACTTCATTTTTGGATTTGGAATATCGAAATTATCCTAGGGTGAAATTTTGGTATTTTTCTGAAAACTTTCAATTTTTGATGAATCGTGAAAACACTGGGTTACTATTTAAAAACCGACTTTTTATTAAAATAATTATTTATTTTATTTAAATTTATTTTAGGTCAAAATTGATACATAATACCTATATAAGTTCAATGAAATTCATTGGAGTCATTTTATAATAATTTTTGATATATAAAAATTTTATCGAACTTTTCACCGTCTTTTACCCACCTCCTAGGAGAATTTCCAAATTCACATAAAACATAATTTTACCGCTTATGTGAGAGGAATTTCGACAATCTGAGAGACACGGTTAATATCAAGGACTAAAATTTGGTTCAATGAGATGAAAATAATTTTTGGTGAATAGTAACTTTTTACTTTTTTTTTACCATGGTTAAAAGTAAATAGGGTAATTAAGGGTAACAATGATATTATTATTACCCTAAAAAATGTCCTAATTCTATTGGATAAGTTTAATTATACCAAAAACAACCTTAGGAATAAAATATGACCATTTATCCCCACTTGGATTAGATTAGGACATTTAATATTAATTTATTTAAAGAAGGGTTAAAATAGTTAAAATCAAAGTTTAACAAGTAAATCATTTTTAATATAGGGTTATACATAAGATAAATTCGACTATAAGTATTCATTAGAAATATATTAAGATTTCCTACATAATGGTATTTTATTTGTAATTTTTAGACATTAAATAATTTAATTTATGTATGACACAATGATAATGCAATAATTATCTTATTAATGAAATATTGACATAATTGATGTTATAAATACCCAAATAAATGTAATTTGAGACTTTTTATAAATTACAATAATTTTATAGGTTAATATTACATATTATTACTGATTTAATTAAATTTTTTCGAACTAATAGTTCTGTTATGATTTTCAAAATAATCAATTACCAAATAGTGTCAAAATTGACATAAAATAGTTTTTTAAAAAAATATTATATTATTAATTGTTATTTTATTCCTAAAAATATAATGTTCAGCCAAATGACTTATATAAGGTTATATATATTAATAATAAACAACTTGGGGTTCTTTTGGCTTGTTATAGTAAGTTTATTAACCTTATAGTGTAAGAAAATAAGAAGACATGGTAAAAGTTAAATTATCTGACTTAAAGTTAAATCTAAACGATAAGGTTAAAATAGAAACCTAAAATTGTATAAATTATATTGTATGAGAGTATTTAGAACCACCCCCACCTTAGTTTATAAATAAATCAATTTGGAGCTATTAAAAACCGAATATGACTTTATAATAAAATAATATTTTTTGTTTTTCCAAAGGTGCCCCTCTCCTCCCTTATAAAAGGGCACCTCCTCCCTCTCTTCCTCACACCACTTTGAGCCTTCAAGTTCGGCCAAACCCTGACAAATTCTCTTCTAAACTTCCCTAGAAACATCCTAGAGGTCATGGTCTTCTTCAAATACCAATTTTAGTGCCCTAAGAGAAGGTCTCAAAGAGGCGCTTCAATGAAGAGGTAATGTTCATTACCGGTTCTTTCAACTTTATTTCTTCTTCCACTTCTTCTTATTTAGTTTTTTAATTATGAAGTAATAAAATCAATATCAATCATATACTGATAAGTTATTATAAGTATGAAACAACCAAATTTCACCATCTATCTATCGTACGGAAAACGAAATCACCGCGCGTGCGTACGTACAGAATACCGTCTCCACGCCGTGGTGTAATCTATTTTCCACCACAACCTTACTTGGATGGGTATAATGGTGTAAATAATAACTATATATGGTTATTGTAAAGTGATATTTATTCTGAAATATTATACATACACTCCAATATAATTCCACGATCATGGAAATGATATCATCGCTCGTGCGTACGTACAGAATACTGTCTCCACGATGTGATGCGACTCGTTCTACATGATTTTCATTGCATAATGATTACATAAATGAATTGAGTGAATAAATATGATATGTATTAAACTAATACCATTATGTAAATGAGGTATCTATAACCTAAAAATAAGAATAAGAATTTATTCGACAAAACACGCATAAGAACAAAAAGCAATAAACACCCGAATAACAAGTAACAATGAAATATTACTAATAAGAAGCTAAGAATATGACCATATATGATATCATAAAAATAATTATGATTTTGGAATAAGTAAATGACATTATTTAAATCATTATACAGGAGGTTTGGACACTTACGAAGCAAATCGGACCTAAGGTAAGAGAAAATATCACAATCTCATTTTTATCCGAGATTGTTTATACTTTGGTATTTACTGGGGTGTATTTTATCATCCAAATCCATGTTTCCTCAATATGTAATATTATTTCCATCCACTTACAATTTTTTAAATCCAATTTTACCCTTCGGTGAGTTTTTAGTAAAAGATATGAAAGGAATCTTTTGTCGTTTTTCGTACGAGGTACTTTTTGATTTTTCTGACAAAAGTACGAGAAGAATGTTTTTTTAACTTATACGACATGAATGGATTTTTAAAACATTATTTCCAAGAAGCTTACTTTATAAGTTTTCAAGTTAATTTTTAATCAATTTTTTTTAGTTTAAAATTATATGACATGTTAAGAAAGGAAAATGTTTTTGAAGTAGAAAGGATATTTTCCTCAAGAATGGAGTTCAAGTGTTTTATCAAAATTATTTTCCATATAATATAATATAGGGTTCTGTTTATATCCCTATTATTACATTGATTTGATTATGTTGTGATGGAATTATTTTTATGAATTCCTTTATCTTATATGAGTTGTTTTATGATGTCACGATGTTTAAGAATCCCATTTTTATTACATGGGTTATGCAATGATGTATGATTTATGATTTTGTGGCACACATAAGAATGGTATAGTTATGAGATGGATGGGACCTATATCTCCCTCCAATGAATTGGGTAATGATTTATATCTCATGAGATAGACATGGCTCAAACGACAGGTTAATTCGGTTCAGTGAAACAGGACTGAAACGAGGTGTGAACTCAGTTCAGAAATGGACTTTGTCCGCTAAGATAGTCTTGGAAATGAGTCTTGACTACTAATAAATGATTCTCTATGATTATGTTTGTATGCCAAAAAGTTTCATGTTTTAAGTTATGATTATTGGTATTACATTTTACTACTATGATTTATCCCATGTTATGAAATTATGATCTCTTTTGCAGGTTAAGATTTCCAAAATGATATGTTCTTATGAATATGATATGATTGATATTTCTTTTGTTTACCCTTACTAAGCATTTGAGCTCACCCTTTTGTATGTTTTCTTTTCCCCAGGTCAGGAAGAAGGATATTAAGTAGGATATCCCAAAAAGGGACTCTAGATATGATAAAATAAATGGGAGACAACGCAGATGATTTATGAACCCGTTGTTTATGTTTCCTAGTTTTTAAAGACACTATACCTATACGGTCCTTTCATGGTTTTGTTATATGTTGTAATAAGTATGCTTCAATTTTGAAGTAATAACCATGTATGTAAAGTATGGGTCGTTATAGTTGGTATCATAGGAAAGGTATAACCAACCTTTGGAAACTAGGATGTGAAAGCCTTAGTAAGAAACCTAAGGATATGTCTAAGCATAGAACACAATCTTAGTGTTTTAGAAATGGCCATGAAAAACCTAAGATAAGACCTTAAGTGTGAAATTTTATTCTTGATTATGTGTTTTTCCTATTATAATTAGTGTTGATCACACTATTCTTCTTGGTTTTAGTCAATGGCTGGAACCCGAAGGAACCGTGTTAATGCGGAATGCGACGGGAAATGCAATGATTGTACCCATGAGAAACCAAACGTTATGGGAGCTAGAATGCAAAATCTTGTAGCCATGCTCACTCAACTTTCTCAAGATATGAATCATGCAGGACTTCCAAACGAGCAAAGAAAGGAGCAACATTCTGTCGAATCCTTCATGCGGTAGCGTCCACCCTCATTCAGCGGGTCTACTTATCCATTAGTGGTTGAACAATGGATCAGTACTACTGAAAAGATATTTTCAGATCTTCAATGTTCTGAACATGATAAAGTCATCTTAGTAGTTTATCGTTTGGAAGGTGAAGCTGATCAATGGTGGAATCTTATCAAGAATACGAGGTAGAGGGATGAAATTGAGTCCATGGAATGAGATGAGTTTAAGAACTTATTTTTCAAAAATTACTTCCCTTGTATTCTCCGAAAAATTATAGAGAAAGAGTTTCTTGAACTAAAGAAAAAGGATGATGAATCTTTTGGTACCTACGAAGCAAATTTTACAAGACTTTCAAGATACGCTTCTGGGATTATTATCCAACCTAAGAGTAAGATCGATCGATTCTTTAGTGTCTTAAAACCAAGTCTTCTAAGGGTGTTATCCATAAGGGACTTCAATAGATTCGAGTAAATCGTTCGATGTGCTCTCAAGGTTGAGATGGAGATTGGCGTAACCCATCAGTCATATGGGTTTGATAAGACGAGGAAAATGGAATTCAAAGGAAAATCTAAAGAGCACACTGAAAAGAAGATGAGTTTTCCCTTATGTTCAAAGTGTGGAAAGAAACATGGAGGGAGTTGTCTTAAAGGGACAAGTAAATGTTTCAAATGTGGAAAGGAAGGTCATCAGGCATTTGAATGCCACAATGATGGGAAGAAGATGTCTAGTGATGCGAACAAAGAAAAGGCTGCATAGAGTGCACCTCCTACACTTCAATGTTACAAGTGCAAGGAAATGGGGCATTATGCCAATCAATGCCCTAATCCAAGAGTTGTTGATGATGATCGACGTCAACAAACTCTTAAGGCTAAAGACAAAGGAAAGTCACATGAAATTTGTATCAGTGATTTGGAGTACGATAACGAAGTGGTGAAAGGTACACTTACCATACACTCTAAAGTATAAAATGTTTTATTTGATTCTGGATCCACCCACTCTTTTATTTCTGAAGAATTTTCTAAGGGTATCGCCATATTACCTCAAGAATTAGATGTTGAGTTAGCTGTGACAACCCCTAATGGCACAACAGTTGCATCAAAAGTTTATAATTCTTCTCCGATTGATGTTTGTGGGAAAGTGCTTCCTGCAAATCTTGTGATCCTTCATATAGTGGAATTTGATGTGATTCTTGGCATGGATTGGCTTTCTTTATATGGAGCTCATATCAATTTCCAAAGAAGGGAAGTCACATTTCATATTCTAGATCAATCTATGATCGTCTATCAATGCAAGGATGAACATAACCTTCTAGTGGAATTTTATTCCATCTTATGGGTCTTGATTCCGCTAAATGAAGGTTATTTATCTCAAATGGTTGGTGAGAAACTCATGATTAAGAATATGCCCATTGTACGGGAGTTTGACGATGTCTTTCCAGAGGAATTTCCAGGTCTTCCTCCAAATCTTGAAGTTGAGTTTTCAATAGTACTCGTACCGGGTGCTTTACCTATTTCAAAGATACCTTATAGAATGGCCCCAATTGAGCTGCTAGAATTGAAGAAGCAACTCCAAGAGAATCTTGATAAGGGATTCATACACCCTAGTGCGTCACCTTGGGGAGCACCTGTTTTGTTTGTTAAGAAGAAAGATGGATCAATGAGACTCTGCATTGATTATCGAGAACTTAACAAGATCACTATCAAGAACAAATATCCTCTCCCGCGCATTGATGACTTATTTGACTAACTACGCGGAGCTCAATACTTTTCCAAGATTGATCTTCATTTAGGGTATCATCAATTAAGGGTCAAAAGGGAGGATATACCAAAGACGGATTTCCGTACAAGGTATGGACACTATGAATTTATAGTGATTCCATTTGGTCTTACTAATGCCCCTACTATCTTCATGGATCTGATGAACAGAGTCTTTAGAGACTATCTTGACCGGTTTGTGGTAGTCTTTATAGACGATATTCTTGTATATTCAAAGAGCAAGGAAGAACAGGAAGATCACTTGAGAATTATATTAAAGACCCTAAGAAAGGAGAAGCTTTATGCCAAATTTACCAACTGTGAATTTTGGCTTCAAAAAGTTGCATTTTTGGGTCACATAATATCAAAAGAGGGGATATCTCTGGATCTAGAAAAAACAGAGGTTATCAAAAGATGGTCGAGACCAACAACAGTAACCGAGATCCGAAGTTTTCTTGGGTTGGCTGGATATTATCGACGTTTTGTGAAAGATTTTTCACAATTATCTAATCCACTCACCAAGTTGACTCAGAAATGAGTTAAGTTTGTTTGGACAGAGGAATGTGAAGAGAATTTCAAGGAGTTGAAAAGAAGGTTATCCAGTGCACCTGTGCTCACACTACTTTGTAGTGGAGAAAGGTTTGTGATCTACAGTGATGCATCCAAGAAGGGGCTGGGGTGTGTTCTTATGAGAAATGATATGGTGATAGCTTATGCCTCACGACAGTTGAAAATCCATGAGAAAAATTACCCAACTCTTGATTTGGAGTTAGCTGTGGTAATCTTTGCATTAAAGATTTGGAGGAATTACCTTTATGGTGAAAGGTGTGATATTTATACCGATCATAAAAGTTTAAAGTATATTTTCACACAAAAGGAGATGAATATGCGCCAAAGAAGATGGTTGGAGCTGATTAAGGATTAAGAATTCTAAATTCATTACCACCCTAGGAAAGAAAACATGGTGGCAAATGCATTAAGTCGACACGACCATGCTAGATTATCTATGATGAGGATCACAAAAGATCCAATATTTATGGATTTACAAAGGATGGATCTTGGAATTATAATATAAGGGGAGAAATATTATCTTTATCAAATGAATTTTCAACCATCTATACATGTGAAGATTAAAGAGGTAGAGAAAGAAGATGTAGAGTTACAAAAGAAGGTGAGAAATGTTCCTGAATTCAACCTTGATTGTGATGGGATAATAAGGTTCAGGAATCGGGTTTGTGTTCCTCCCATCCCAGAATTAAAGAAGGATCTACTGGACGAGGCTCATAGTTCTTCATTTTCTATTCATCCTGGAAGTACAAAGATGTATAGGGACCTAAAAGAGTACTTATGGTTGGATGACATGAAAAGATATGTTTCTGAATGTGTCTCTCGATGCTTGGTTTGTCAGCAAGTTAAAGCTGAGAGACAAAAGTCTAAGGGGATGTTACAACCATTACCCATACCAAAATGGAAATGGGAAAACATCACTATGGACTTGGTCACCGGACTTCCTAACACATCCAAAGGCAATAATGCTATCTGGGTCATAGTTGATTGTCTTACAAAGTCTGCACACTTCATTGCTATTAGAGAGGATTTCTCTCTGGATCACCTTGCCAGGATATATGTGAAGGAAGTGGTAAGATTGCATGGATTACCACTTTCTATTATATCTGATCAGGATCCGAGGTTTACCTCGAAGTTCTGGCGAAGTCTTCAGCATACTCTGGATACAGAGTTGAGTTTCAACATTGTTTATCATCCTTAGACAGACGGTCAGTCTGAGAGGAAAATTCAAACTATAGAAGATATGTTGAGAGCTTGATCTATGGATTTCAAATGTGGTTGGTATCAACACCTACCTTTGGTGGAATTTTCTTATAATAATAGCTTTCACTCCAGTATTCAGATGGCTCCTTATGAAGCTCTCTATGGAAAGAAATGCAGGACTCCAACTTACTGGGATGATGTTGGGGAAAGAAAGCTATTAGGACCTGATCTTGTTGATGAGATGGCAGAAAAGGTTAGATCTATTAAAAAACACATAAGAGCATCTCAGAGTCGACAAAAAAGTTATTCCGACAACTGAAGAAAAGACCTAGAGTTTGAAGTGGGTGATAAAGTGTTCTTACGAATATCTCCTTGGAAGAGAGTAATGAGATTTGGGAAGAAGGGAAAGCTGAGCCCTATATATACCGGTCCTTTCGAAATACTGGATCGTGTTGGGAAGGTAGCTTACCAAATGGAGCTTCCACTGAATCTCTCTCAAGTTCATGATGTGTTCCATGTATCTCTCCTGATAAATTACATACCTGATCCTTCACATGTACTCAGCTCAGAAGTTGTACCGCTGGAGCCAGATCTTTCTTATGAAAAACAGCCGATAGAGATTCTTGATCGTAGTGAAAAAGTCCTACGGAACAAGACCACTCACTTGGTGAAAGTTTTATAGAGGAACCACCAATTAGAAGAAGCTATATGGGAGCTTGAGGATATGATGAGGGAGAGGTATCCTCATCTGTTTGTTACAAAGTGACGAATTTTGAGGGCGAAATTCATTTTAAGGGGGGTAGAATGTAAAACCCGAGACTTTTATGAAAAATATTTTGTTTTTATATAAATCATCAAAGGAATATTTCAATACACACAACACTATCTTGGCTTGATTTACACACAATCGCGACCTTCCTCGATAGCTTGCGTCATACGCAATACCGAGTTTCACTAAACAATGATATGCTATTAAAATAGTATTAAAACTAGCCGTTATGAATAGTAATACCGACTTTTTGAAAATTTTTACATTTTATTTTTCAAAATAGACTTCATTTTTGGATTCGGAATATCGAAATTAGCCTAGGGTGAAATTTTGGTATTTTTCTGAAAACTTTCAATTTTTGATGAATAGTGAAAACACTGGGTTACTATTTAAAAACCGACTTTTTATTAAAATAATAATTTATTTTTTTAAATTTATTTTAGGTCAAAATTTATACATAATACCTATAAAAGTTCAATGCAATTCATTGGAGTCATTTTATAATAATTTTAGATATATAAAAATTTTATCGAACTTTTCACCGTCTTTTACCCACCTCCTAGGAGAATTTCCAAATTCACATAAAACTTAATTTTACCGCTTCTGTGAGTGGAATTTCAAAAATCAGAGAGACATGGTTAATATCAAGGACTAAAATGTGGTTCAATGAGATGAAAATAATTTTTGGTGAATAGTAACTTTTTACCTTTTTTTAGCACAATTAAAAGTAAATAGGGTAATTAAGGGTAAAAATGATATTATTATTACCCTAAAACATGTCCTAATTCTATTGTATAAGTTTAATTCGACAAAAAACAACCTTAGGAATAAAATATGATGATTTAGGCCCACTTGTATTAGATTAGGACATTTAATATTATTTTATTTAAAGAAGGGTTAAAATAGTTAAAATCAAATTTTAATAAGTAAAGAATTTTTAATATAGGGTTATATATAAGATAAATTCGACTATAAATATTCATTATAAAGATAAAAATATTTCCTACATAATGGTATTTTATTTGTCATTTTTAGACATTAAATAATTTAATTTATGTATGACACAATGATGATGAAATAATTATCTTATTAATGAAATATTGACATAATCAATGTTATAAATACCCAAATAAATGTAATTTGAGACTTTTTATAAATTCCAATAATTTTCTAGGATAATATTACATATTAGTACTGATTTAAGTAAATTTTTTCTAACTAATCTTTCTGTTATGAGTTTCACAAAAATCAATTACCAAGTAGTGTCAAAATTAACATAAAATAGTTTTTAAAACAAATAATATATTATTAATTGTTATTTTATTCCTAAAAATATAAGTTTATGACAAATTACTTAGATAAGGTTATATATATTAATAATAAACAACTTGGGGTTCGTTTTTCTTGTTATAGTAAGTTTATTAACCTTATAGTGTAAGAAAACAAGAAGACACGGTAAAAGTTAAATTATCTAACTTAAAGTTAAATCTAAATGATAAGGTTAAAATAGAAACCTAAACTTGTCTAAATTATATTTGATGAGAGTATTTCGACCCATACCCACCTCATCTTAGAAATAAATCAATTTGGAGCTATTAAAAACCGAATATGACTTTATAATAAAATAATATTTTTAGTTTTTCCAAAGGTGCCCCTCTCCCCCCTTATAAAAGGGCACCTCCTCCATCTCTTACTCACACCACTTTGAGCCTTCAAGCTCGGCCAAACCCTGAAAAATTCTCTTCTCCACTTCCCTAGAAACATCCTATAGGTCCTGGTCTTCTTAAAAGACCAATTTTAGTGCCCTAAGAGGAGGTCTCAAAGAGGCGCTTCAAAGAAGAGGTAATGTCCGTTACCGATTCTTTCAACTTTATTTCTTCTTCCACTTCTTATTCTTTAGTTGTTTCATTATGAAGTAATAACATCAGTATCACTCATATACTGATATGTTATTATAAGTATTAAACAACCCTATTTCACCATCTATCCATCCTACGGAAAATGAAATCACCGCGCGTGCGTACGTACGGAATACCGTCTCCACGCCGTGGTGTAATCTATTTTCCACCACCACCTTACTTGGATGGGTATAATGGTGTAAATAATAACTATATATGATTATTTTAAAGTTCTATTTATTCTTAAATAGTATACATACACTCAAATACAATGCCACGATCATGGGAACGATATCATCACTCGTTCGTACGTACAGAATACCGTCTCCATGATGTGATGCGACTCATTCTACATGATTTTCATTGCATAATGATCACATAAATGAATTGAGTTAATAAATATGATATGTATTACACTAATAACATTCTGTAAATTAGGTATCTATAACCTAAAAATAAGAATAATAATTTATTTGACAAAACACGCATAAGAACAAAAAGCAATAAACACCCGAATAACAAGTAACAATGAAATATTACTAATAAGAAGCTAAGAATATGACCATATATGATATCATAAAAATAATTATGATTTTGGAATAAGTAAATGACATTATTTAAATCCTTATACAGGAGTTTCGGACACTTACGAAGCAAATCGGACCTAAGGTAAGGGAAAATATCACAATCTCATTTTTATACGAGATTGTTTATACTTTGGTATTTACTGGGGTGTATTTTATCATCAACATCCATGTTTCCTCAATATGTAATATTATTTACATCCACCTAAAATTTTTTAAATCCAATTTTACCCTTCGGTGAGTTTTTAGTAAAAGATCTGAAAGGAATCTTTTGTCGTTTTTCGTATGAGGTACTTTTTGACTTTTCTGAAAAAAGTACGAGAAGAATGTTTTTTTAACTTATACAGCATGAATGTATTTTTAAAACATTATTTCCAAGAATATTACTTTACAATTTTTCAAGTTTATTTTTAATCAACTTCTTTTAGTTTAAAATTGTATGACATTTTAAGAAAGGAAAATGTTTTTGAAGTAGAAAGGATATTTTCCTCAAGAATGGAGTTCAAGTGTTTTATCAAAATTATTTTCCATCTAAGATAATATAGGGTTCTATTTCTATCCCTATTATTACATTGATTTGATTATGTTGTGATGGAATTATTTTTATGAATTCCTTTATCTTATATGAATTGTTTTATGATGTCACGATGTTTAAGAATCCCATTTTTATTACATGGGTTATGCAATGATGTATGATTTATGATTTTGTGGCACACATAAGAATAGTATCATTATGAGATGGGTGGGAGCTATATCTCCCTTCAATGCATTGGGTAATGATTTATATCTCATGATATAGACATGGATGGAACAACAGGTTAATCCGGTTCAGTGAAATAGGGCTGAAACGAGGAGTGAACTCGGTTCAGAAATGGACTTTGTCCGCTAAGATAGTCTTGGAAATGAGTCTTGACTAATTAGAAATGATTCTCTATGATTATGTGTGTATGACACAAAGTTTCATGTTTTAAGTTATGATTTTTGGGATTACATTTCACTACTATGATTTATCCCATGTTATGAAATTATGATCTCTTTTGCAGGTTAATATTTCCAAAATGATATGTTCTTATGAATATGATGTGATTAATATTTCTTTTGTTTACCCTTATTGAGAATTTGAGCTCACCCTTTTGTATGTTTTCTTTTCCCCAGGTCAGGAAGAAGGATATTAAGTAGGATATTCCAAAAAGGGACTCTAGATATGATGAATTAAATGGGAGACAACGTAGATGATTTATGAACAAGTTGTTTATGTTTCCCAGTTTCTAAAGACACTATACCTATACGGTCCTTTCATGGTTTTGTTATATGTTGTAATAAGTATGCTTAAATTTTGAAGTAAAAACTATGTATGTAAAGTATGGGTCGTTATAGATTACATGTGAAAGATACCCAAGCATCAGAGTTTTTTCCCAGGGGTTTAGTTTCATTCCACGTGGAGGTAGGTTTGTGTGGGGCTTACACATGGAATATTACCAAGTGTGGAGTTTCATCACAAGGTGGGAGAGATAGTGGCATCCCATGATTATTGTACATGGGGAATCCTATGTTTATCACATAGGGTAAGTGGTGTGGGGTCATCCCATTTCAATTACATGAGGCAATATTTGTTCATTGCACAAGGTAAGGATATAGTTTTTTTTCGTGTTCTAAGGATATTGTCATGTATTTTAACATATTATGACTAGGATATAGAGCTCAATAGTTTTACATCATACAGCTTGGATTTGGATGGGACTTATACTCATGGGAGACCACGTCAAGAAAAGAGGAAGATCCAGTATAAGGAACCTCTACCAATCTGGGTCGATGGATTCCCATGATGATTTGACCTTTAGGGATCACATGACCACTACTCATGCGCCTCTAGGAAGGACATGGTGTTGTCACTACCGTGGAGGAGTGGTAATCATGAGGTATGATGCTAGGGTTCCTATGCTTAGGGGTGATGGGAATTACGGTACCTATTATTAGGAACATTAGGTAAGATGAAGGCCCAAGATAGACTTGGAGTGAGTGGGTTTACATAGGAGTATGTGGTATGATTCAAACATGAATTTGTGGTGTTACTGAACTAGTCCTGTATTGGTATGGGGGCCTTGGGAATTGAACATTTGTGAAATAGTATCATCTAAAAGGAGGAACCATGGAGAGGCTTGGAATAGGGGTTTCACAAAGGTTGGGGCTTTGAGAAAGTCTAGATCTTAACAAAGGTGTGGGGCTACATGAAGGTTAGGGGTTTTGCGAAGGAGTATGGTTCAAGAAATAGGGTGGTCGTACCTTAGGGAAAAGTCTTGGTTCCCTTGTGGTTGTTTTTGTAAAGGATAGTTATCTTTCGAAACCCCAAGATCCATGAGGGGATTTATTTTTACATGAAGGCCATGGAACTTCATGAAAGGATTCTACACCATCAGTTGAATTTCCCACAAACCCATGGGAGGTAGTTTTGTGAAAGATAACAACCTTTAGAGGTCCATATCTTATGTTTTTCATGGAGCATCAGAGTATCACAAGTTCAGAGAATTTTTCAGAAGTTAAAAGGTTGCATCCCCTTTAAATTCTGACATAGGAGGGTATTTATAGTCCTAATAGAGGTAAGGGAATTGGTTTCATGAAATATTTATACCTTCACAAAACTTTATGTTCTTCACAAAAGGATGGGGATCCGTGAAACCGAGTTAAGCTACGTGAATGTTACCTTTAACCCAACGCATGTCCCGAGACTTCCATGAAAGGGTCCTCCACAAATATAGATTTACATTGCATGGAGTTTTACAGAAAACCTCCACATATCCAGACCTTCACAAGATTTGGTATATCGTGAAGGTGTGGAATTTCATGAATCCATTACCTTTTGTGGGTTTTGGAACTTTTTGGTCCAGATTCACTCTAAATCAAGAATTCATTCCTCATCCTACCATGACACACATATTTCATCATCAAAAACCATCAAAAAATAGTGGATTATTCCTCATCAGCTATTTCCCATTGTGGATAAAGCTTATCTAGCTATTTACCATTATATATCAAGACCATCATACTATTTCCCAATGTGAATCAATCTCGTGAACTTGTTTCCCATTATTATCTCAAGAGATATGAAGCTTTACCTAATTCTTTGGAGGAATATATAAGTCCCAACCATCACATAAGGAAAACCATACATTTAGGTTTCACAAGATCATAAATATTCATTATATTAAAACCTATGAAAATAAATGGGTTTTATAAACATTTCATCATAACATAACCTATAGAAAATAAAATGGTTTCATAATCATTTCATCATTTAATAAAAGAATAACCCGTGGAAAAAGAACCAGGCTACATAAGTATTTTATCATGGTATGAACAATAGAAGAGAAAAAAGTATCATACACATTTCATCCTTTCATCATAGAATAAACCATTGAAAAGGAACAAATTTCATAAATATACTTTCATCAAATACATAAACCATCCAAAGAAATAATAACAATGGTTTAATGGTATCATATATCCATTAATGTTTAAGTAACATAAAAGGATTACATATTATGTGGAAAATTATTTTTAAAATAAAATCATTTGGAACATTTCTTGAGGAAAATAACATTTCTTTGAAAATAAACTTTTTGGAACTATAAATTATTAAAATATTGTAGAAATACTTTTTTATAAAAATAACCTTGAAAATTTAAAAAGGAATATTTAAAAATTTTAGTGGAAATGGAGAGAGGAAAACGAAAGTAGAATATGTATTCTAAAGGAATAAATATAGTATATTAAAATTAATGATGTTTTTGAGAAATATATCATAATATTTCATCACAAAAAGAATAATCATAAACACTCCCGATAAACAATGAGATTGTAACATCAAACCCTTACCACTTTGGTACCTTCCGAATCATAAGACCTATTAAAGAATAACATAAAATTAAACCTTAATTATAAATAATAGAATTATATTCATAATATAATGTTTCAATGGTCCAATATATAAACCTTATAAAATAAGATAGGTGCATAACACAACATATGTCTCAAAGAAGGAAATTTGAGACAAAAATCCCTTACCTCAAGTCTCAACTTTCTTCATACATGTTTAAAAATACTGTACAATAAATATAGGTTTATTTTAAATCTATTATATAACCATAATTATATATATCATACCATATATGGTTTACTTATAACATTTATTTACCGGTTTATTAACTATTACTTGTTAAAATCATGTTTTGGGTAATAACCGCCTTGTTTTTCATATATGTTTTGATATGGTATTTTCAGTCATTTTATATTGATCATGGTTCCACCATATCCATAATTTTAACCATGATATAAATATCATATATATATATATTAATTATATATGTATTTAGAGTAGTCCATAAATGTTATATATAGAAAATGAAATACATTGTTAATTGAAATGATAGGTCGTACGTACACATGAATGTTGTTTCCATTTTCTAAATGGATGAAATGAAAGATAGGTAAATAATATATTAACCTCAAAAAACAATTTTTATGTAATATATATCATATATGTTCATTAAAACTATCATTATTACATTCCATGTAATGTGTATGTGAATAACGAATCACATCGCTTCGCGAGGTGGTAGTCTGGCGTACACATGAGCAACATTATCATATTTTCAAATAATGGAAAGTAAGAAGTTATATGTGATATTTTAACTAAATAAGTATAATTATGTAATAAATATAATATAAATATGTTAAATCAATCATTATATCCAGCCGTGATAAGTGGCGACGGAAGAGGAATTACATCGGTTCCTAGGGCTATAGTCTGCCTTACACACGATCGACAGTTTCATTTCCCACTTGATTGAAGAGGATATGGATTTAATTCATACCATTATCAAGGTATATGATTGAAACTGGTGTTATTATATTGGAATTAATATAACATTAATGGAGTTGATAAGATAATAATTAAAAATAAATAGTTTAGTGAAGACAATTACTTTCACTTGGAACAACCCCTTTGGATATCTTATTAAGTACCCTAGGTTTGGTATTTTGGGATTAATAGTTTATTTAGAACATTTATAAGGATTATAAGATAGTATATACCCTTTTAAAAGTGGGTAAATGAACCCACTTGTAAACTAATTGGAAATTTCCCAAAAGAATCCAAAATGATAGTCATTCACAAGGAAAAAGCTTCCAAATAACCCATGATTCTAACCTAGGAAATATAATATTGAATTATTTCAAAATAATAGGATTTATAAAAGTTTTTCTGTTGATATTACCCTTATATATTTAGTTTAAAAACCATGGTAAACTCGTTTTAACCTTAACCACGGTAATTAATTTTTACTCTTTTTACTATTCACTTTGACCAAAATTTATGATGAAATTATTACACAATATTAATTATTATTATTAAAATTATGGAATCCATGTTTTAAAATTCCATTCATGTAATTGGAAAAAATTAATTTAAAAAAAAAACCATAGATGTGTCAAAAATCGGTTTTCCAAAGAGAAATTTTTAAAAAATTTAAAAAGTTTTTATATAAAAATTCAATAGAAAATTTATTTGAATGACCTAACTTCGATTAATAGATATATAATTGAAATAATTTTAATTTTGAATCCATATTAATATAAAATTTATATTTTAAATTCATTGAATGAATAGAACATTTTTTTAATAAACCATTATTTTTTTGCAATTCATTGAGAAATTTATGTTTTCATAAAATTATCAAAAATTCATTGTAAGATAATTTTGAAATGGTGATTTAAAAAATGAAGTTAATTTTTTAAAATAAACTTTCAAAAAGTGACCAAAATTAATTTCAAAATAAGTTCACAAAATGAAATAAAACCGCATTTTTGAAAAATATAGTTTTAGGCGTAAAATGGGATTTTTTTCTTATCTTATGACTTTTTAAAATATGAATTTTAAAACATTTTATTGAATATATAATATATAAATTTCAATAAAATAATTCAACAAAATTTATTTATTTAATTAATTTAGATAAAACATGTTTGCATTCATAAAAAAATAGTTTTTTTCAGAAAAAAGATTTCTTTTATTTTCAAAAGGTTTTTATTTTCATCTTTAATTAATTAGTAACCAAATAATTCATTTTATATACATTTATAAAATATATATTTTTATAATTTATTTAATTCTATCCATACTCGCTATTCTGACGGCTAGATGATAACTATCATATTAAATACTAAAATTTTAATAGTATGTTGTGTTTCATTAAAACTAAATGTTGAGTGTGGCCAAAGAAATCAAAGAATTTAAATTTATTTGAACAAAATATTTCATAAAATCTCGATGTGTTAAATTATACCCCCTTAAAAAAATTACATCTCCCCAATTTAATTTTTTTCCTAGTGGGGTTGATATTTTAGAATTCCTTCATGGAAAACCCACAATATAAAAAGAGACAACAAAACTTCCTCTTGATAAGAGGGAAACAAATTATGAAGGTCATCTTGAATAACCCATAACTATGTTTCCAAATAAGATAACATTGGAAGGATTTTAAGATATGGACATGGAAGAAAAGAATAAATAATTATGTAGAGTGATAGAGATCATCGATCAAAAGAAAGTGAATGATCTCAAAAAAATTGACAGCCACAAAACCATACATTTGTGATGATTGAAAAGAACAACCGTTCATAAAAAATGAAGGTACTAGGGTAATGTTTTTTTCCAAGATCCTTTTTCCTATTTTTTAGGAATTCTCATGAAAATATATAATAACTTTTTTTCATTCAATTTCATAATAATAATATCATCCTTTGGTTGTGCTTCAATAAAATTTCCACTTCATCTTTTACTCTAAGAGTTGAAATTTTCATGCCTAAAGCACTAATAGATAAAAATAGCCATAAAATATTGACAAGTCATACCTTATATCCCTAGTTATTATCAAAAACAAAATGGTTTTCACAGGTTATCCAATACGCATAAATCTTTATATGGTTAACTAGTACATTAATCTCTAAAACCTCATAAAAAGTTCAACATAAACCATTCCATAATTGGTTAACCTTATAAAACTTCCAAAATTAAAAATTTATAAATAAGGTTACTAAAATTATGAAAATCAACTTAACATTAATCCCCCAAATATCATAAAGTAGCTATTAATTATCACATACCAAATATTTGAATAAATTGGTCATATATATTCCTAAAACTTGGTAATAACCAGAATTACCAAAAAACATTAAGGAAAAAAGAAATACTTCCTTATTACTTAAATAAAACCATATAAAATTGAATATATTCCACAAATCTAATAATTTTTTGAACTCCATAAATGATAACATAAACTACCTTTTCAAAAAATCATTAATTAGTTCCAAGTTCATCAATACTATCTAATTTACTTTATTCATATCCATCATATCTTTAACCATACATCATTATCTCAATATCAAGAACACATTAAGAGTTATCTTCCCTTAATCATGTGTTTTATATAAAATATTGCTTTTCCATTAAATCAATTTCTAGGTCATTAGTACCATTCAAAATATTCCCTGAAATACATAATGAAAATTTTACACTAAAAAATTCTTATATATTTCATGATTCATATAACATAATTCTTGAATTCCAATAAAAAACACTTAAATCATCACACTTAATTATTAAAACATTTACCTGGATTCATCAACTAATTACTTAATACCTTTTTCCTATAATATGAAATATGAATCATTTATTAACATTCATCAACCTCAATTTAATCATGGTTATTATGTTTAACAACCAAAATAATGTTAGAATAACACATACCTCCCTAGGACATCAATTCTCATAATTCCCATATTTTAAAATTTTAAAACATTCAACCATCGATGATACATTAGGGAGACCATTATTATAATCCATTACATCAACAAAAATTTTATTTTTCCTCAAAAATTATTTTCTTAGCATTATTCTTTTCCACACTCAAAACATTTTCCCATTCCTATAAGACATTCACTTAGGTGATTCTTCCCAAATTCTTAACATATAGAAAACTGAATATTCTTTCCTATATGTTCCCCCCAACCCAAGATCTTAGGGAACTCCATCCTTACCTTCTTTGGTGAGTTAGAGAGTTGTTTAAGGTGCATGTTGTTAATCATATATCAGGATAACAGATTAAGAATAATCATAATATCCTTCAATCCTATCATCATTCCATTTGGTTTCTTATCAACACATTGTATATCACATTCAATGTTAACCCAGTTCCTTCTAGTTTAATCTATTGACTAAAACAAAAAATAATAGTGTGAGGAACAATAATGAAAGGGGGAAACCACATAGTCTGGAAAAATCATTTATTGGATGTCAAAATCAAGGCACGTTATTTTAAATCTCTGACACATTACGTATAACCTTGGTCACCCATGGTCATCATCTATTCAAATACACCATGGTGGTTCATAAAGAGTGTGAATTTCCAAATCATATCCTTGGGAGTTTCAAACTAGGTGTGTAGAAAATAGTGATGAAAAACGGGACTATGGTCTACAAGCTTCATGGGTATGGGGTAGATGTGGGGCAAGAATGTCATAAAAATTTTGGCCATTTAAAGTGTGGGCCAATGTGGGTTAAGCCTATGTAGGTGTGGGATGATGAGGGTTGTTATTGTGTGGGTACGGGCTTACCTATGGTCCTAATTTTAAAAAATCATTTTTACAATATATGCTTTAAAATTTTAGTTTTTAGTAAAAAATAATGATTAAATCGTGGCATATTATTTCTCACTAATGGTTATACTAAATCACCATTCATTCACATGTGAATTTTAAATAGGTCTATATTTATTATTTTAATATGATATTATATTATTTATTTAGTAATTATTAACCATATTCATATGATGTGTCTTCCCACCTCTCCAAAAATGGAACCCATCTCCCCTTTACACGGTTTCAATTCTAAAAGAGTTATTATAATCATAATATTTTTCAGGTCCATTTAATTTATTTATTATTTTATTTTATTTTATTTTTAATAAAATTGGAAAGGACCTCATGTGAACCCTAATAGCCTCCTCTAAAACCAGTTATCACTTGGAGAGTCATCGTTCATTCACAAGTTCATCCATTTGCATCACCACATAACCGAAATCATCATTCATCACCCTCACCAATACCCCACCTATATTGTTTCGAAAATTTTTCCACTACATCAGTTTCATTTCTTTCCTCCATTAAACCATAGAAAAATGTTCATAACATCCCTTTAAAAATATATCTATTTTCAATCCATACTTCTACCCAAAATTACCATTAACAATGAGAAAAAATGTGATATTTAAATGATTATAAATTGTATAATTTTTTAAATGTGGGAAATCCCATAGGCTACCTGTGAGCTTATGCAGGGTGGGGAGGGTTTGAATTTTTTTTTCATTATATATGAGCTTTTATGAAAAAATGCATGCGGGATCAAACCCTTGTGGGATTGGCCCACCCTTACCTAACCCACCCATTTCTTATGACTAGAAGCAAGGCCTGATTTTGTACACCAGGTGATGATTGAGTCTAGATCGATGCACCCTTTTTGGATTCATTACCCCTAGGTACCTCTGTGTAGGTTCTAGGCACAATGGAACTGTCAGATGGGGCATTTCCAACATTTTTTTTCACAATTGATGACTAATCCCAGATTTATATGATGATAAATGTTGTGATCCATGGAGTTGAATCAAATAATATAGACAATACATAAAATCAAGAACCAGAGCATAGGATCATCATATATTATTTATAATTAATCTAAGTAATTAAATAATTATCTTGGGAGAAATTATTTCTTCATTGATGGATCTAAAAACATCAGTACATAATACCATCATTGTGTTCTAGGAATCAAGAATAGATTCCCTCTAGAAGCCATCCATACATTTCCATAAACCTCTGAACATCACCGTAGGAATATCTATGTGATAGCATGATAGATCTTAATCCTTGCGATGTTCGCCTTTGATCTCCCCAAGAACTGGTTCAGGGAAGGGTTCCCTTCGATATCTATAAACTTGATAGTGGTGGAGGTGGAGGATCTATCACAGTTATTGAGAGAATTCATGGAGAGGGAGCTCTCTAGGGATCTTGAGAGGATCCTCTCAAGATTTCATTGTACGCAAAAAAAATGAATTGGATATCATAAGAAAGTAATATAATTAGGTTTATGTCATGAGTTTCCTTCACCAAGACGAGGGAAGGGACAACAGATTTCCAAACCCTTCCTTCCTCAAGTTTATGGAGAGATAATGACCCTCGAGGCCCGCCTTTAATAGGCCCCCAAGTAGCGACTAGCACCAAGGGTATAAAATCGCACATAAAATGGAAGGCATTACCCTATTTATTTAGTAGTATCGGGAGATAAGATAGTAAATCCCAAACAACACAAAAACTGGAAGTAAAAGTAAATCCAAAATAATCCATTCCCATATGCATGATCCAATAATAAGTGCTACAAAAATATAGAAAACTCTAAAGGGAAGTACCAAAAGAAAAGAAAAGAAACGATTTCAACGGTCCTGATGTCTGAGCTAATAGGGTTCGACACAGTACTCAATGTCCTCCTGGTAACATGAAAGCAGTTTTATATATGTAGGGTGAGTATACAGGTATACTCAGTAGGGAAAACCAAATATTCTCATGCACAAGTGGAGATGCTTTCTAATTCCCTATGAGAAAAGGAGATAACCAAAGTACCTAGAGAAGAAACTATCCATACAAACCCCACCAAGGCACACTCCCCAAATAATGCAAGTCAAGTAAAGTAATAGTAATAACACATCGATGTTTGGGTACCCCACACCACTTTCCCACTGGTTATTGAAGACATCCTATGCTTCATACCTCTCCCGCCATTCTCACCGTAGTACCACTGCCATATCCCACCCGCACACACTTGGGCTACCACAACCACACATCCTACCCACAAACACCTGGGCTATAACAACCACATGTAACCATACCCGAAGACACCTAGGCCTGAATAATTACTTCCACTCCCAAAGACACCTGATCCTCATCTCAAAGAAACTTTGGAATCAACCTACCCGCACACATCGGGTCTAACCACCACAACATACCCTGCCCAAAGAATATTGGGCTATAATGGACCTCAGGCCGTCACAGCCTGCCTGAAGAGTCTTGAGATATTTGGGAAAGGGAGTAGAAAATGATCTAATTACCAACCACTCAAAGGAGTGTTGAGAAAAACACCCTCCCCCATGAAATGGGGATGTTCGACATGAAGTTCTCAACTTGGGTTGGGCGCGAATAAAAAACATAAGAACTAAATTATACATATAGGTAAAAAAGAACTCATCCCAACCTAGGGGTTCTAACACCAACCCATACCCAAAAACCCTCATTTCTATTCATTCATAAAAAGCACAATAGCCACAACCAAGTCACAACTCATTCCTAGAAAATAATTCCCCATTGAACCCATTCTTGTTATCAAATTCAATTGATTCCTTTTAAACAATTCTTCATTACCGAGAAACTAACAGGCATAGACACAAGCCAAAGAAGGAAGAATAGCCAAAAAAAAATTAAGCATTCACACCCAGTTATCTTGTAAATTCACAATAACAAAAGGGATCCATGAGATCCCTTGAAGTATTGGAACCAAACCAATCCCCAACATATGGCCCCACAAGGCCCCAAATCCACAAACCAACAACTGCACCACAACATGGGATCCCATCCCCATCCACATCACCCCACAAGTATCAATCAGAATAACCACACATGTTACCAAGACAGAACAAGGGAGTTTTCAGATTCAAACATACCATTCATTAAGTTTCTTCTTTCTGTTTGGTTAACCGGGGTGATCACACAAGGATTCTTGTTTACTGGACATCCATTTAATCAACTGAGATTATGTGATTAACCAATTTTCATGTTACATCCATTCAATCATCACAAGTGAGGGGGGTTCATTAGTTTTCAAGGAAGACCACCAACGACCATGATTTTCCATGGACATAAGCATATACAATTCACAACATATATGCAAAGTTAAAATAGTATAACAACATCATCAAACAAACCCCTTCATTATTTAAAATTTTTTTTATTATCTTTGTTAAGTTTTTTGCTTCATCTAAACCTGAAGGAAACATTATCATACCTACCCCACATGATACACAATAAATAGAGACAAAGGAAGAACCCTACCTGGATGATCAAAGATCGAAGTTTTTCTCCACACGCCAAGAATTGGGGATGCACGACTTGTAGGGGAGGAACTCTGAGGACTCCAAGAGTGATCAGGAGGGGTTCCATCATAGGCGCACCATTATCCTTGGGAAGGGGGACTCCATACACACTAAGGATTGGAAAGAGACCATCCAAGGAGAAGAAGGAATCCCCATGCGATAAAAGGTAAGATCCTAGAGTTACGAGATATGAATTCTTGAACCTCTTTAAAGGAGGATCATGGTTTCTCCACATGGTTGGGTGATTACACATGATGGAATTAATTTTCATTTAAAATTATCATCGGAGAGGTGTCCATAATGGCTATGAGTTAAAGGGTTTCCTTTAAATAGAGAAAAACATGTAACATGGGTGGAACTAGAAAGTACGAAAAAAATGGTGTGGCATTGAGGAAAGAACCACACATTTTGGGTAATTCAAGGGTGTCCTAAATCTTGGTGGATTTTAGATATCATTTATAGGCTTTAAAGGTCTTTGAAAGGGGGTATTGAAACACTTTTATGTTAAAAGAAATGTTGTGGGGGCGGAACTGAGAAAACATGTGAAATTGGAAAAAAGGGTGGGAGACCATTTGGTGAGACACCGTAATGATGCCATCATCATGGTGAAACCATCAAGGCTCCATTGGTTCGGTGGAACACCATCATTAGTGCCACTATTTCAGTATGTGACCGTGACGGTGCAACCGTCACGGTGCCACCATCACGGTGCTTCTGTGACCGTTTCTTCTATGACCAGTGCCACCTTCACGGTGCCACCATCACGGTGCCACTGTCACTGTGCCACCTTGACTTGTACCACCATTACGGTGATACCATGACTGGTTATGCCGTGACTGATGCCACCGTCACGCTGCCTCCATGACCATTTCCACCGTCACGCTGCTGCCGTGACCGGTGCCTCCGTGACCGGTTCCACTATTTCGGTGGAACCGAGTTTTTGGAAAAGTATTGGACTAGGAGGGTCAGGGTCATTACATCAAATACCTCTCAAACTATTCTCGTCCTAAATAATTTAAAAACAACTAGAAAAAGAGGTCCGAACAACCCTCCTTAGGATACCTTTGAGGAGTAAACCTTCTCGATATCTATCTCCTGAACAACCACAGATACTCTAAGGATCCACAAGGACACCTCCTCAACATCTAGGAATATATCTCCCTAATATCAATCAAATGTAGAATCACTACTTCCTCTCTCCCCCAAGAAACAACACAAACATATAAAGGCCTCACTTTCCAGACATATTGGTTAGGGAGTCCCATCCTCCATGTCAAGATACTATCTTCTTTGGGTGGCACTGACTTGACCGAATGAGTTTAATCGCATCCACCTTAATGCATCTTGATTAGGGATCAGGTCCTCCCCTCCCCACAGTCAGGACTCTTCACCCAAATCTATAGAATAAGGAAAATAACTCATTTCCTAGTTAACAAGGTCAAGAACTACATCACAAACAAGTACAGAACAAAACAGAACAAAACTCAAAATATCTCTGGGTACTGGGCACACATATGTGTCTCCCGTTCCCAGATACTCTCCTTGAGAAAACCATGCCTCCATAACACACGAACCAAGGAAATGGTTCATCCACGAAGCACCTTCTTCTCACGATCCTCGATCCTCATTAGTTACTCTACAAACATCACATCATCATCGATATCTAGCTCCGCCCAGTCGAGGATGTGTGAATCATCGTGTAGATAATGAAAAAGTTGAGAAACATGGAAGATTTCTTGCACCCTCAGTAGCGGCCGTGGTAGCGCCAGCTGATAATCCACTTCACCGACACTCCACAACACCTCAAAGTGTCTGAAGAACTTAGGAGAGAGCATACTTCCCCTACCGAACCACTATTTTCCATTCCGAGGGGAGACCTTCAAGAACATGTGGTCCCTGACCTATAACTCCAAGGGTCTCTTAATATGATTGGAATACGACTTCTTCCATTCTTGAGCCACCTTCATCCTCTCTCGTATTAGATGAACCTTCTCCTCCGTGCTCTGCACTACCTTGGGACCAAGAAAACCTGCTTCCCTGACCTCTACACAGCACACGGGAGAGCGACATGGCCTCCCGTACAAATATTCAAATAGAGCCATGCCAATGGTAGAGTGATGGATATTGTTTTAGGAAAACCCTACTAGAGGAAAGTGTCATACCCACATCCTCTAAAGTACAAAACACATTCCCGTATCATATCCTCCAACCTTTGGATGGTGCACTCTATCTTCCCATATGTATGGGGTTAGAAAGCAGTGCTGAGGCATAACTGGGTGCCAAAAGTATGTTGAAAACCTTTCCATACACATTAGGTAAACCGAGTATACAGATCAGATACTATGGACCTCAGAACTCGATGCAACCGCACCACCTCATCCACGTACTTCTGTGCTAAGGCATCCATGACACTCGACCCCATGATTTCCAGGAAGTGAGCTGATTTCATTAGTCTGTCTACCACTACCCAGATAGCATCACAACCTCCTTGAACACTAGGTAGTCCTATGAATAAATCCATCAAGATGTCATCCCACTTCCACTTAGGGAAATCCAAAGGTTGTAACAGACCTCCTGGAACGTAGTGTTCAGCCTTCACCTGTTGACACATGATGCACTTTTCCACAAACTCTACCACTACCCACTTCACCTCGAGCCACCAAAACTAACCCCTCAAACCCCATTACATCTTGGAAACACTTGGGTGTACCACTAGGGGTGAGTTGTGGAACTCACCAAGAACTCTCTTGCGCATTTCCATCAGGAAAAACAACTTTCCATGAAACGTCATCCGATTATTCCCATCTTCCCACCATCCTGCCAGAGCATTAACCTGGATAACATGATTACACATCACTTCAGCCTCTATGTTCCACCACTGAGACTCCTCCACCTACCTCAATGGAGAGTACTGCACTGTCATCTGGAACAATTATCCTCTACCATCCTCCACCCTTGCATCCAAGTGTAGGGAAACCAAATCCTCCGTCGCCTTCCAAGCATCTACCAATTCTCTAACTGCATATTTCTGCAACTTCCTACTCAAGGAATCATCCATAATGTTCCCCTTTCCCGAGGTGTAGAAAATTTTGAAGTCATAGTCCTGAATAAACTCCATCCACCTCTGCTTCTGTAAGTTCAGGTCTCTCTAAGAGAATATATACCTCAAGGTCTTATGAACCATGAAAACCAAGAAGTGATCCCCGATGAGGTAATTTCGGCACAACTTTAGTGTGAACACGACCACTACATGTTCCGGATCGTGGGTTTCGTAGTTATGCTCATGGGGATGTAATTACCTAGATCCATAAGAGATCACCCCTACTGTTGCATCAACACACACCACAAGCCTTGGCCTAAAGAATCATAGAACAATTCAAACACCACCCCTTCTTCTGGAAACCTCAGAACCGAGGCACTAACCAACTTCCCATTCAGATAACTGAAGGCTGCCTGACACTGCTCACTCCATATAAAAGCTTGGTCTTTCTTGGTCAAGGCTTTCAAGGGAACTACAACTTGAGAGAAGTTGAGCACGAATCTCCGGTAGTAACCCACTAAACCTAGGAAACTATGAAACTCTATCACGTTCTTGGGTGCTACTTAACAAACAACCACCTTGAACTTTTATGGGTCCACTGCTATCCCCTACTCGGACACAATGTGTCCAAGGAAGTACACCTCGCTTTTCCAGAACACACACTTAGACAACTTCCCACAGAGTTGGTGCTGCCAGAAGACCTCTAAAACCATCCTCAAATGCTCAGCGTGATCCTCCTCTGATCTTGAGTAGATTAGGATGTCCTCAATAAACATGAATACGAACCGATCCAGATATTCTTGGAAGACAGAGTTCATGAGTACCATGAACACGGTTGGTGCGTTCGTAATGCCAAACGACATGGCCACAAACTCAAAGTGCCCATATGTGCACCTGAAGGCAGCCTTCAAGATGTCACCCTCCTTCACCCTCAACTGGTGATATCCTGACCGCAGGTTGATCTTAGAGAACCATCCTTCCCCCTTAAACTGATCAAAAAGGTTGTCTATCCTCGGGAGAGGGTAATAGTTCTTGACCATTTACTGATTCAGTCTCTGGTAGTCTATGCACAACCTGAGACCACCATCTTCCTTCTTCAAAAACAAGACCGGAGCACCCCATGGTGATGCGCTTGGTTGGACAAATCCCTTCTTCATCAGATCATCAATCTGAATCTGTAACTCCCGCAACTCAGATGGTTCCATCTGATAGGGATCCATCGAAATTGGATGGGCACCGAGTTGCAAGTCTATCCTGAACTCAACATCACGTCAAGGGGGTGGAGTCAACACCTCTTCAGGGAAGAAGTCCATGAACTCACTGAAAATTATCGAAGCTTCCACCACCTTTGATTCTGCTGACTCCATTGAAAGATCGACAGATAAGGAAATAAAGGGCTCCAATCACCGGCTGCCCTCCTGGAAACCCCTCTCACCGATGAAAGTCACACGTTGGCTGACCATATATGAAAACACAACCCTTCTCTGGAAGTAGTCTATAATGGAACACATAAATAACAACTAGTTTATTCCTAAAATGACATCATACGGTGGCATCTGTAGAAAAAGAAGGTCCCCACTGGAAAAATGTGGTCCTATCATCAGTCTACATTCTCAGGAAACATGAGACAAGCTGGTCTGACCTCCGACTGGAGTACTCAAAACCAAGGGTATAGAAAGTATCTCTATGTCTAGACCCAAATAATGTGCTATAATTGGTGAAAAAAGGAGTGTGAATCTCCTGAATCAAACAAGGAACATGAAAGAGTACTAAAAAAGATGGTCGAAACTCGAACGACTTCTGGCCCTGCTGGAACTACTGCCTCTATGGCGTGAAACTGCCCATACCCAGCTCCTACTCCCCTCGGCTATCATCCGCATCACCGACCACTCCCTAGTCGAGGTCCATGAGGGGTTCCCTGAGGTTTTCCTCCTCCTGCAACGTCTGCTCTTGGAGGAGCGGTAGCTCGTTGTCCCTACTGCTGCTGCTGAAAGGGCCTGGCTGGAAACTGCTGCTGCTTAGGTGGGCGCTGAACCTACCCACCCCCACTATACTGCACTTGGTCTGGGAACTAATTCCAAATATTCCCATGACTTCCACAGATGAAGCATCTCAGTACTGGGCCTTCAAAGAAGGGGTGAGGACCGAGAGATCAAAACGGGAACTACTAGGGCCTCCTCCCCACTAGTCGAAACTTGGAAGGCCCTAACGCTGGAGGCCTGCTTCTAACGGGCTTACCCTTTGATGAGCCCAAATGGATCCCCTCTCTCAGCACACCTCCCAGTGTGTACATCATATACACTACTTTGGCCTTCTTCTAGACCTCCAAGTATGTTGATAGAGTGAAGGGAGTAACATCATACTGAAGAGAAGGACAGAGTGACTCCTCTAAACATCTTGCCCGAGACTCCTCATCTAGAAAGAGGTCCAGATCAAAGCAAAGGAGATCCTTGAACTTGATACCCAACTCCCCACTGACATTCTCTTCTGCTGAAGGGAGAGTAGCTCTTGACTCTTCTCTGCCTTCATCGTGGAAGAGAGGAATTCCGCCTGGAACTACCTCTCAAAGTCAGTCCATGAAACCTCAGCCTCCCTATTCTCCCCAAGATAGAGCGTCCACCACTGAAGTACCGATCCCCACATATTTCTTACAGCTAGAGGAACCCAATACTTTATCGGATCCTAGAACAAGCTGGAAGCTATCACCATCTCCTCGAGCCAGCTCTTTGTATCCATGTCCGAGACGCTGTCCTTGTACTTCCTGAGGGTCTTCTGCTGAAAGGCACGAAGCATCCTCTACCACTGGTCATCCTCCTCCTCTTTATTAGCCCTCTACTGATCCTCCAAATCAGCCTCCTGGTCCTCGATCTCCCGTACTACCCGTGGTCATCTTTCGGGTGCCATAACTACAAGGTAAACAAGGAATGCCTATGCCTGAGTAGTGTAGAAGATTGATTTTAAATTTTGATTAACTTTTTATTTATTTTAAACCCCCAAAATGCCCTGATACACAAGAACACAAGTCATCATGATGAATGTAACTTCCCTAGGGTTCTACTCTATAATAAGTGTAGCCTCACTTGGTAGTTAGGTAGGTCTAGAGTCCTTGAATTAGATCATGGGGGGCCCTAAAATCCCATTTCCTAGCTGGTCTTACCTAGACTATTTCATGCACTATGATTTCCTAACAGTGTTTCCCTACCATCCCATCCAATCCTCACTACGCGTAACCCCGGACTCCATCCTATCTCTAAAACTATTCCCTATGATACCATTTTAGCATGAACTGCCTGAACCAAGATGAGGAAAAGGACAACAGATTGTCATACCCTTCATAACTCAAGTTTATAGAGAGATAATGACCCTTGAGGCATGCCTTCAATAGGCCCCGGAGTGGAGAATATCACCAAGGGTATATAATCACACATAAAATCGAAGGCATTACCCTTTTTGTTTAGTAAGATCGAGAGATAAGATAGTAAATCGAAAACAACACCAAAACTGGAAGTAAAATTAAAGCCAAAACAATCCATTCCCATATGCATGTTCTAATAATAAATGCTACAAAATATAGAAAACTCCAAATGGATGTACCAAAAGAAAGGAAAAGAAACAACTTCAATGATCCCGTCATTTGAGATAATAAGGTCTGACACGGTCCTCTAAGTCCTCCTAGAATCCTAAAAGAAGTTTTATATACGTAGGGTGAGCATATAGATATACTCAGTAGGGAAAACCAAAAGCTCTCGTGTACAAGTGGGGAGGCATTCTAATGCCCTATGAGAAAAGGAGATAACCAAAGTACCTAGAAAGGAAACTATCCACCCAAACCTCACCAAGACACACTCCCCAAATAACACAAGTCAAGTAAAGTAATATTTATAATACATCGATGTTTGGGTACCCCGAGCCACTTTCCCACTGGTTATTGAAGACATCCTATGCGTCAGACCTCTCCCGCCATTCTCACCACAGTCTTAATACCATATCCTGACCACACACACCTGGGCTAACACAACCACACATCCTGCCCGAAAACACCTGGGCCACAACAACCACATGTAACCATTCCCATAGACACTTGGTCACGAACAACTACTACAACACCCGAAGACACCTAGGCCTCATCCCGAAGACACTTGGGAAACAACCTTCCCACACACACCTGAGATAACCACCACAACATACCCTTCCCGAAGAATCTTGGGCTATAATGGACCTATGGATATCAAAACCTACCCAAAGAGTCTTATGCTACTCAAAATACGGAGTAGAAAAGGAGCTAATAACCAGCCACTCATAGGAGTGTTGGAAAAAACACCCTCCCCCAAGAAATGGGGGTGTTCAGAACAAAGTGCTCAACTTGGGTGGGGCATGAATAAGAAACATAAGAACTAAATTATACATATAGGTAAACAAGAAATCATCCCAACATAGGGGTTCTAACACCAGTCTATACATAAACACCCTTGTTACTATTCATTCATAAAAAAACAACAGCCAAAACCAAGTCACAACTCATTCCTAGAAAACTATTCCCCATTGAACCCATTCTTGTTATCATATTCAATTGATTCCTTTTAAATAATTCTTCACTACCAGGAAACTAACAGAAATAGCCACAAGCCAAGGAAGGAATAACAAAAAAAAAAAACAAATTAAGCATTCAAACTCGGTTCTCTTGTAAAGTCACAACAACAAAAGGGATCTGTGAGATCCCTCGAAGTACTGGAACCAAACCATGCCCCAACATATGGCCCCACACAGCCCTAAATCTAAAAACCAACAAATACACCACAATAAGGGATCCCATCCCCATCCGTGTCACCCCATAAGAATCAAGAAAAAGAACCAAACATGTCACCAATATAGAACAAGGGAGTTTTTAGATTCAAACACACCATTAATTAAGTTTTTTAATTCAGTTTGGTTAACCAGGTGATCACACAAGGATTCTTGTTCACTCGACATCCATTTATTCAACTGAGTTTATGTTATTAAAAAATTTCCATGTTACAACCATTTAATCATCCCAGGAGACAGGGGTTCATTAGTGCACAAGGAAGACCACCAATGACCATGATTTTCAGTGGACATAAGCCCATTAAATTCACAACATATAAGCAAAGGTAAAAGAGTATATCAACATCATCAAACACACCCCTTCATTCTTTAAAAGTCCATTTATTATCTTCATTCAGGTTTGGTTTTATCCATCCTCGAAGGAAAAATAATCATACCTACCCTGAATGATACACATTAAAGATATATGAAGGAAGAACCCTACTTGGATGATCAATGATCAAATTTTTTCTCCATGTTCCAAGAACTGGGGATGCACGACTTGCAGGGGAGGAACTCTGAGGACTCCAAGAGTGAGAAAAGGGGGCTCTAGCATAGGAACACTACTAGAATTAGGTAGGGGGACTATAAATTCACTAATTAAGTGAAAGATATCAACCAAGGATATGAAGGAATCCTTGTGCAATAAACGGTAATATCCTGGAGTTACGGGATATGAATTCTTGAACCTCTTTAAATGTGGATAATGGATTCTACACCCATTTGGGTGGTCACAAACGATGGAATTAATTTTCATTTAATAATTCTCATCTGAGAGGTGTCCATAATGATTGTGAGTTAAAGGGTTTCCTTTAAGCAGAGGAAAATGTGTAATAGGGGCAGAACTAGAATGTATAGGAAAAAGGGTGTGGTAGTGAGGAAAAAGCCACACGTTTTGGGTAAGTCAAGGGTCGCCCAACTCTTGGGGGATTTTAGATATAATTTATGGGATTTAAAGGGATTTTAATGGGGTATTGAAACAATTTTACGTCAAAAGAAACGTTGCGAGGGAGGAATTGGGAAAACTTGGGAAACTGGGGAAGAAAGGGTGGGACACCGTTTGGTGAGACACCGTAACGGTGCCACCATTTGGTGAGACACCGTAACGGTGCCACCCTCACAGTTCCATCATTTCGGTGTGCGACCGTGATGGTATGAACACTATGGTGCCACTGTTATTATGCTTTTGTGACTGGTACCACCGTCATGGTGCTACCGTGACCGGTTCTTCCATGATTGGTTCCACCGTCACGGTGCCGCCGTGACCGGTACCACCATCACAGTGCGACCATGAATAGTTTTACCATGAATTGTGCCACCATCATGCTTCCACCATGATCGATTCCACCATCATGCTGCATCCATGACTGGTTCCACTGTGACTGGTGCCACTGTTTCAGTGTAACTGAGTTTTTAGAAAAGTACTGGACCAGGAGGGTCCGGGCCATTGCAGTTTATTTACCGATAGGGTTAGAATAACTGTTACAAACGTTGAATTTATTATTTATTTAATCCATTTAGAACCCCATGTCTATAATAATAATAGTATTATTTATTAAAATGAATTAAACTCAAAAATTAAATTAAATATTATTTATTCAAATAATATTCAATACATATTATTTCTCACCAGATCATTAAACTAAGTCTAAAGATCCTCCACTATATTCATTGAGCCTTTAATAATGAATATTAATTTAAAAAATAATCATCCTTTCATTATTATCCAATAAAGTAATAAATATTATATAAACTAAATAAAAAATAAATATATATTAAATATTCTACACATACAATTTTCTCTCGAATTACTGGTGACATAATAAATGAGATCAAGAAAAAATGAATAATTATTAAACCACATGTGAGAATAATATTTATTCAGCTTGTTAAATAATAAATAATAATATATTATTTTATCGTGTTTTTGGATACACTTAGTTTGTGACCCTCTAGGCCTCGTTCCGAGTGACATTAGGTGAAGCAACCTAAATTCCAAGGTTAAAATCGAGAAACATGATAAGGAACCCATAGAGAAATTGTTTAATTCCACAATTAAATAATAAATCATATGAATTCTTATTGTGTACTATAATCCCTTTATCATGATATCTCTAATCAAGAAGGTTTTATGTTGGTGCCATCAACCTATGTGTTCGATGTCTCTTCCTTTGAATTTCAGGAAATTGAACTTTCCTATAGAACACCCTGACAATAGATTTATTTAGGAAACATCATTTCCATCAAAGGGATTGAGATATAAACTTCTATTAAAGAATATAATTGATAAATCCTTTCGCGTGTTATTTATTTATTAAATATTACATGTGATGCACCTAATGCATCCTACCTCACCGCGAACAAATGTTGTCATGGTTTTCATCAATACATCAAAGTGACTTATAACACTCATTAATAATAATACTAAATTTTAAGAATCAATACACACATACACAAATAATAACATAAAATAACACATATAAATGTGTATTTCCTACTTGTGGGTCTTGTTCTCATAATATCCTACACTGGATATTACCAAGGGTGTGCACTATGAGAAGGTGACTCAAAATATTATGAGTATCATACCATGATACCCTAAATCATTTTTGTCCCTAAAATGATTTCATCTATCTATATAACATATATTTAAGAATAATATCATGGAGATTTTGGGTTCTCTTCATAACAAGGAACGACTATGAACTTTCTGGGCTATAGCTACTATTAGGAAATTATCATATAATATGTTACATAGAAGAACAATGATGATGAAATAGAGAGTTTATTAATATTCAAAACAATGAATACATCTTATCATAAAGTATACAAAAGTTGTTTCTATGGAAGAAACTCCAATAGAATCCCACTTTCATTAGGGCCAACCGCTAACAACCTTCAATCCTCTAGCTATCAAATTATACTCATGATTCTACTAAGATAATACTTTTGTAAAGGGATCCACCAAATTTTCTTCTATGTGAACTCTTATTACTGAAACTTCACCCATTTGAGTAAAATCTCTCAAGAGGTGATACTTTGGGAGTATGTTCTTTGTCTGTTGGTTTGACCTTGACTCTTTTTCAAGAGCCACTGCTACAATATTATCAAAATAAAATGTGATAGGATCTTTACTTATATTTACCACATTAAGATACTAGAAAAAGTTTCATATACAAATGGATTACTTGGATGTATTAAAAGTTTCTATATACTCGGGCTCTACTTTAGAATCAGTGACAACTAGATTCTTTGAACTCTTCCAGCTGAAAAATCCTCTGTTTAGACAAAAAACATATCCTGACTGTGAATTCAGATCATTATAATATTTTTGAAAACTAGAATCAGTATAACCTCTGACGACCATCTCCTTAATTACTCCATACACTAGGAACATATCTTTAGTTCTTCTTAGATATTTAAGGATAAAATTAACAACATACCAATGTTATTATCTTGGATCACCTTGATATATTTCTAACATGATTAATGCATAGACAACATCATGTCTAGTCCATAACATGGAATACATTATTGATCTTATCTCTAAAGCATGTAGGATCTTACCCATTCTCTCTTTATCTTATTTTATCTAAGGAAAAATTTTCTTATGAATATATTTACCATGTGACATTGGAACCAATCCCATATTGGATTATTCCATACAAAATATGTTTAGTATCTGGTCAATGTACATACTATGACTTAGTCCAACAAGTCTCTTGTATTTATCACGCATGATCTTGATTTGTAGAATATATGATACTTCTCCTAAGTCCTTCATGGTGAAACACTTGTTTAACCAGTCCTTCACAGACTATAAGACTGATATTTCATTTCCAATAAGTAATATGTCATCAACATATACTACTAGGACAATGACTGATTTCCCACTAAAACTCTTGTTAACACATGGTTGGAATCCATTATTAATGAAACCAAATTCATTTATAGATTCATAAAATGGAATGTTCTATGACCTAGATGATTGATTCAATAAAGAAATTGATCTCTATAAATTGAAAACCTTTTTTCCATCACCTGGAGTCACAAACCCTCATGGTTGTGTCATGTAGACATCTTCATGAAGGTTCCAATTAAGGAAATATATTTTTATATCCTTCTTCTAAATTTCATATTCATGGTAAGCTGCTATTGAAAGTATAATTTTGATGAATTTAATCATGGAAAATGTTGAAAAGGTTTCATCATAGTCAATTTACTAACACTATTTAAACTGTTTAGGAAATATCCTTTCTTTATAGGTATTTAAATTACCTTCCATGTCCATTTTTCTCTTTAATAACCATTTTCACCCTATAGGATTTACATTAAGTGGCACATCAACTAAAACCCAAAGGTGGTTTTGATGCATGGAATCCATTTCATAATTCCTGGATTCTTTCCATAATGCAACTTATGAACTCTATACTACCTCTTTATAGGATATATATTTATCATTATTAACCAATAATGAGTTTCCATTCTATGGTGACTGTATAAATATATCTCTTTGGTTGTCTTACCTCTTTAGTGCTCCAATGCAGTACTAGTGTTTGGGGAACTAATTCTCCCATGAGTACTTGTGAAATCTATTTCTATACCAAACCTTATATATATTGAGTATCAAATCCATCGAAGTCAATCTTTCTCCCCTTATCCTTTTTAGGATGTGCTACCTCTAAAGAAATATGGGTTGTCTAGTGATAGTCACTTTCTTTTCTGAGAGGTTGTATATATAGTATCCCTTTTTTTCTTAGGATACCCTACAAAGATACAATTTATTCCCCGAGGTTCTAGTTTTTTTCCTGATAAGTCCTTAAAAATCTATCATAACCCCATATATATAAATATAGGTGAAAAAATGGGTTTCTTTATACTCCATAACTTCAAGAGAATTCTTTTTGCCTCTTTAGTTGGTACTTGGTTTATTGTGTATATAGTAGTTTATAATGCATATCCCAAAAAGGATAATGGATGATCTGTATGACTCATCATAGACCTTACTATGTCTAAAAAGGTACAATTCATCCTTTCACTAACACCATTCCACTAGGGTGTGTAAGGTGGAGTGAGTTCAGATATAATCATAAAATCCCATAGGAAGTCGATAAAATCATGGTTAAGATATTCACCACCTTGTTCCGATCAAAGATTCTTTATCTTATTTACAATTGGATTCTCTAATTCATTCTTGAGTTCTTTTAATTTATCAAAGGACTCAAACTTATACCTCATTGAGTAGATATATATCCATATCTACTCAAATCATCTGTAAAAGTTATGAAGTAAGAATACCCAACTCGAGCTTTTACTAGAAATGGTCTACACACATCAGTGTATACCAATCGTAGAGGATTTGTGGACCTTTCACCCTATCTAAAAAATAGAGGTTTGGTCATTTTTTCTTATAAAAAAGTATGGCATCATTCAAGTGGTTTTATCTTAGAAGATTCTAAATAAATATCTTGACATAATTTTATCAAAAAATTCTTGTTTACATGATCAAGATAGTGATTCCATAGCTGGGTGTTATATGAGTCATGTGAACATGATTTGTTATCAATTTTCAATACATGTTTTTAATAATTTAATACATAAATTACGTGATTTAAATGGGACATACCATAACATATATTGTCTTTATAAAAGAAAAAACTATTAATCCAAAACTTGAAAATAAAACCATCGGTATCTAGAAATGATATAGAAATTATGTTCTAGGTAATAGTTTTAACATTATAAAAATCTCTTTAAACTAATATCATAATTGTTGGCATTGAAATTTGGTTGTCTCTAATGGCTAGAGAAACCAACCTCACACAATTGGAAGCTCTCAAATCCACCTATCCTCTAGAAATATTTCTAAATATACTTGATTCGTACATTTGGATACATATGTGAGCAGAATAAGCTGTATCTAACGCCCAATACGTAGATATTGAAATATTACACTTGATAAAAAATTCAACTTTATCTTCTCATTAATTTTGTGTGCAGTTCTTGTTCAAGTGGCCTTGCATACCACAAAAAAATCACACTACCTCCCTTTCCTTTCCCTACCTCTCGGTCTTCCTCTACTTTGAAGGATTATGATTAGGATATTTTGATTTTTTATGAGTCTTGGACCACTTCTCCTTGTTCTTATTTTTCTTATTCACCATAAGGACTGTGGTTTTATCATGACCCATTTCCTTATAAACTTGGTGAATCAGAGTAAGAAGTTACAAAATACTATTCTCATTATTGATCATGTTATAGTTAATAATAAAACTAGATATGGTAATTGGGTAGTAAGGAAAGTATGATATAAGTGCGCAAATCATATGAGAATTTAATCCCTAAGACATATAAGTGTTTAATATAGCCAATAATATTGACTAAATGCATCCCATTTAGCATCGAATCTCCAAGATTAATTGTAAAAAGAGCATTGTAGATCTCATATCTTTCTTGTCTCGCCTTATCTTGATAGAGACCCCAATGGTGAGACATAATTATATATGACTAAATATACTCATGTTACATGAAAATAACATTGTCCATGGATGATAGCATAAAAATGAACATATGTATCATCATTGAAATATTTTTCATAGAGAGTAAACTATTCCACACAAGACCCATTAACAGGCACATCAATAATAGGTTCTTCTATCACATAAAATTTCCTTTTATGGTGTAGGATAATGTATAAGATCCTTTTCCATTGTTGGAAATTGTTTCTAGTGAGAAGGTTATCCCTCTCAAGTATGGATCATAATGATATGTTTGTAATCATTTTTATTATTGTTTCTATAAACAAGATGAATAAAGTTTAGTACTTTATCTGATAAAATTTATACAAATAAATAAATATTATATTTATTAATATCCCATTGTTTTATCGAAAACTAATAACCCTCACCATTATCTTCAAAATATCATGTTTCTTGGAAATTCTAATGTAAAGGATCCATATTCCCCTTCTCATCACCCCAAATTTGTATGGTCATGCAATTTGAATGGTTTTAGGTAGGAATTCCAAATGAAAACTGCATTAACTCACATTTCCTTGATCTGTTGAGTGTAATCCCCAATCCTGAAATCCGGAAATTGGTTTTCCGCAAAAATTTTCTCTTATTTAAACCAAGTACTAATTTTTCAGTCAACACTTTATCTGAACTATGCTAATTCAACGGAAAAATTCAAGTTATAATTCTCCAATAATTGAATGCACCCCAACTTTGGCTGGTCAAGAACAACAAACTATGGTTCGATTTTAACTGAAGTAGTGAGAGGATATATTCAATTAATAGATATTATTATGTTATTTTATATTTTATGCATAAATTTCCAATTATTATCTTTATTACATGATTGTTAATTTTAAGTTGATTTAATTAAGTGATTAACCTTATCTTAAATAATATTTATGCATAATCCAATTTATTTTAGTTCTATATTTCATTCTTGTTAATTCATTAATTCTTGTGATCATGATAAAACGTCCAAAATTAAATTACCATAAAACTTTATATAAATAAAATAGTGGTATGATCATGATATTTTAATAATGGTTAGTTTATCTGGAAGATAATAAAATAACCATTGACCTAGGGGAAAAACCTTGAACCAATTAAGGTTTTTTGTTGCATCATTCCACCTATCCACTTATGTATCTCTCTTGGATTGGTGTTGCCTCAAATCCAAACTTGAAATTCCTCCACTATTTTGGGAGATCCATCCATTACATATTCTTTTACTCACACACATTTGAGTGGAACCAAAGGATTGGTTAAAGGTTTTACATAAAAGAAACCATAGGCACTCATTCCCTTACATAATAAGAGGAGGGAAAACATGTAGGTCAAATATTTAATTTAATAATAAATTTAAATAAACCAATCATATAAAAAGGTCTGGTCTAGGATCCTGATCATCCACATTCATGCAACGAATTATTCATTTAATAAAATTATCAGCCAATTCCAATCACTCTTATTTAAGACAAATCACACTCAAATCAATTAACTATCTTCTTTAATTAATAAATTCTTTAATCTTAATTATCATATGAATTTTCTTGACATTATCATAGATCATAATTTTAAATAAATTAAATAAATTTATTTAAAATTAATTATGTATAAATATGTACCTTGAAGGAAACACAGTGAGTACCTGTCTTTACTACCCAACATGTATTATATTCGTATAATGTTTACTCTTGAGACATGTGGAATTCAAAAATTATCATGTAATTTTATGGTGTGTACCATGAACTTAATTAACACATGGAACACATGGTATTTACGTAGTATTTTATACTTCAACGCACATAGATTAATAATTTCAATACAAATTATAAACGATATACAGATTCAAACATTAGGTTAAAATTAATTAGACATTTATATATATATAACCCGTCACATGGAATGTACTATCAACTTAATGAACATAATGAAAAAATGTTGATAAGGTTTTCATAGTATAATAAATTAATTTTCAATTTTGCGTAATTTGGTAAAAGTACATGGTGTGTATATTTTAGTTTACACGGTGTGTATTATTCTAACCTCCTATCCACAGTACATGCCTAAGGACTCGACATGTAACCATGATACAAAAAATATTAGAGTACATGACATGTACATGGGATACATGGCATGTGTTCTTTGAGTTACACAACCACCAGTCATATAGGTCATGTAAGAAGATTCATGGACAATCTCTGACTAAAGGACTACATGTCATGAATGGAAGTTACATAGAGTGTACTCTGGATGACCATGCACCAGGTTTTCTGAGTCAACACATGATATATAATTAAATTAAACTTGTGTAATAAATACATACGAATTGAATTAATTCTGAATTAATTTTGGGTACATTAAACACTAGTACACGACATGTACCTTCGGGTTACAAGGTGTGTACTATTGTGTTATGTAACCACATTCATTGAAACCCCTAGATGAGATCATCAAATTTCCTTCATTCATAAAATTAATCTATTATATAATATTTTCGATAAAATAAAAGGAAGAAAGAATATCTCATAATTCAGATTAAAGAATGATTAAACTATAATAGAAAACTAATGAAAAATGTGTAATCCAATCAATGATATTTAAATAATTGTAAATAATTATGTAACTATTCTGATACCACTTATAGGTTCCAGGTGTAGCATAAGAATTAGATGGTAAATTCCCAACTTTTCTTTTTATCACAATCGATGATTAATCTGAGATTTACATGATGATAAATTCCGTGATCAATGAAATTGAATAAATGAATATAGATATTAGATAAACTCCAGAACTAAATTGAAAATCATCATATATTATTTATAATTAATTTAATAAATTAAAGAATTACCTCACAATACATTCTTTCTTCATTGATAGATATTAACACATCTCTACATCATATCATTGTTTCATTTTAGGAATCAAGAATAGATTCCTTCAAGCGATGATCCACACATGTTCCGTGAACAACCGAACATCGCCATCAGAATCTTCAGGTGCTATCACAACAGATCCTAACACTTGTGACATTCACCTTTGATCACCCTGAGATCCACTTCAAGGAAGGGTTCTCTTAAATCTCTCTAGACATGAGAGTGGTGGTGGAGTATAATTGATCTTCGTTGTTGAAAGTGTTCTTGGAGATGGATCTATCTAGTTCTCTTGATAGGATTATCTCTGGACCTCATTGTTCACAACACAAAATGAATTTTCCCTCATAAGAAAATAATATATTTGGGTTTACATGCCTCTAAGGTTAGAATAAATAATTAAAAAATCTCCATGTATTATTTATTTAATCCTCACAAAACCCCATGTCTATAATAATAATATTATTATTTCTTGACATGTTCTAAACTCACTAATAAAATTAAATATTACTTATTCAAATAATATTCAATATATATTATTTTTCTCCAAACCATTAAACCCAGTTTGTCATTCCTCCACAGTATTTATTGGGCCTTAAATAATGACTATTTATTTAATAAATAAATATCAATACATTATTCATCAATAAATATATAAATATTATATACACTAAATAAAAAATAAATATTTATTAAATATTTCACTCACATGGTATTCACTCAAATAGCTAGTGACTAAATATGTGCGATCAAGAAAACATTAATAATTATTAAACCAAATTTTAGAATAATATTTATTAATTTTTTTAAATAATATATAATAATATATTATTTAATTAAGATTCTGGATACACATAGTGTGTGACCCTCCCAGACTCATTCTTAGTGGCATTAAGAGAAACCACCTAAAGTCCAAGGTTAGAGTGTAGAAACACACCAAGGTACACATAGGGAAAGAATTTAATTCCATAAATGCATAATACCTCATACAGATGCTTACTTTGTAATGTAATCCCTTTATTATGATATCTCTATCAAGTGAGATGAATGTTGGTGCCATCAACTTATGTTCTTGATGTCTCTTTCTTGGAATTTCTAGAAATAAAACTTGCCTATAGAACACCATGGTCAGGGATTTACTTAGGATATATCATTTCCATGAAAGGTATTTAGATTTAAGATTCCATTAAAAACATAATGGAAAAATTAATTCTTTCATTATTCATTAATGAAATATTTATACTAACGCACCCAATGTATCCTACCTCGCTGTGAACATATATCATCACAGCTTTCATCAATATATCAAAGTACCCAACTTATAACACTCATTAATAATAATATTAAACTCTAAGGATCAATACACACATCCATGTATATGGAAATCCAATGACACATATAAATGCGATTTCTTACTGGTGGGTTTTGTTCTCATAATATCCTACACTAAATATTACCAAGGGTGTACACCATGAGAAGGTGCATCAAAGTCCTAGGAGTCTCCACCCCCGATATATTGAATCATTTATGTCCCTAAAATTATTTCATTTGGATATAGAACATATATTTAATAATACTATCGTGGTACTTATGGATTCTCATCATAGTAGAGAAGTTCTATAACCTCTCAGTACAACAACTACTCTTAGGACATTATCACATACTATGATACGTATAATGACAATAATGATGTAATAAAGAGTCTATTAATTTTCAAAAAAATGAATACATATTATCAAAAATTACAAAAAAATAGTTTTAGGGATCCAAATCAAACACTCTATTCAAGTGCTACATCCACTTTTAATATCTTGATATGGATGTAATTTCTTGGAAACCAATTTCTTTATCCTTTACCAAAATTCTTGGAAATTTTCCTTTACTTTGAATTAAACTCAGAATTATCCTTAGGAATATCCATAGACATATCCTTATGCATATCCCTAGGGATCTCACTAAAGTTTTTGCATCCCAGTTTCCAAAGGTTCACTAAACCTTTCCTCTGATACCAACTATAGATACACGAAATTCACATTCATAAATATCAATTATTTTTAGATTAAATTCAATAAATTTCACAAATAAACTCCCAAGAACCATAATAGATTAGTTCCTTTGGATACTAGGTACATAATATTATTATTTATTTAAATATATTCAATATATACCATAAATTTCTCCCCTTTATGTATTCTTCATAAATATACCATACTTAAAAGCATTCATCATAACCTCTGGGAAGGAAACAAAAGAAAGGGTGAGACCAGATGCACTATAAGGGTAAACATGGGAGATATCATTCTATGATCATATGAAATCATAATATAAACATAAGGGAATGATATCATAAACATAAATTACAATGTTATATACCCAACCTGTCATAGATCATAAATATGAGTCATGGAAAAAAGCATTATCACTCCAAAATACATGATTCATAAGAGTGTGAAATAATAATAATCCATGAACCATAATATCATGTCATAAAATTGTGGAACCAACATAGGTATAGAAGCCATTTCATTTTTAAATATTAACTACAAGGACCATCAAACATAGTATATCAGGCCTCATAACATTTTTCTCACTATGGATCAATACCAATGATCTGTTTCCCATTATGGATCAAGCTCAAAGGATTTTTTCCATTTTGGATAAGCCCATTGACTTGTTTCCCAGTGTTATCTCATTAAATATAAAGCTTTACCCAATTAATTATAGGGAGATATAGGTCCCACTAATCACATAATGAAAATCATACATATGTGTTCCACAAGATCATAAAACATTCATCATATCAGAATCAATGAAAATAAATGATTTTTTTTAAACATCTAATCATTTCATAACCTATGGAAAAGATAAAAAATTCATAATAATTTTATCCTTTCCTAAAATCATAACCCATGGAAAAAGAATCAGGTTTCATAAGCATTTTATCATGGTATAACCTTTGGAAAAGAAACATGTTTCATAAACATTTCATCATTTCATCATTGCATAACCTGTTGAAAATAAATGGGTTTCATAAACATATTTTTATCATATAAATAAACCATTTTGAAAAATAATAAATATTTTTTCATTGGATAATATATTCAGTAAATATTATGTAACATCAAAATATTTCATCTTAGATGGAAAATGATTTTGAAAATAAAATCACATGGAACATTTCTTGAGGAAGATAACCTTTATTTGAAAATAAAATTTTGGGAATTAGAAATTATTAAAATATTTTGGAAATCATTTTATATGAAAATAAACATGAAAAATTATAAATAAATATTTAAATCTTTGAGTAGTCATTATGATGGTAAATTCCATTCATGCCATACACGTTTAAAATAAATATTCCTTTCACATTTTTGGTAAAATCCAAATGGGCCTAGTTTTTGAAAATGACATGAAGATCCTTTTTTTTAAATAAAAAATAGAGAAATTTAATTTAAAAAAATCATATAGGAACATTAAAAATTTTCAAAAAACATTTTTGGAAAACATGGATATGGAAGAAAAAAGGTTTTCGATTAAAGAGAGAAATAAATTCAGGTTTTACTTAAAAATGTTATTTTTAGAATCTTAATTACATAAAGAGAGGAAAATGAAAGTAAAAATTGTATTCTAAAGTAATAAAAAAAGTATAATAAAATTAATTAAGTTATTTATAAATAGATCATAATATTTCATCACTAAAAGCATAATCATAAATAATCCAAATAAATAATGACATTGTAACGTAACATCAAACCCTTACCACTTTGGAAATTTTTTTATCGTAAACCCCATTAAATAATAACATAAAATTAAACTTTGAATATAATTAATATAAGTATATTATTTATATAACATGTTTAAGTGGAATTATATACACCTTGTAAATAAAGATATATGTATAACACAATATATGTATCAAAGAAGGAAAATTGAGATAAAAATACCTTACCTCGAGTCTTGAATTTATTCATGCATATTCGAAACTCATATATAATTGTTTCGTTTTGTTTTTCAGCCTCGAAATGCCCAACGGCTCCAAATCCAATGATTGATGGACCTGCTTTCCAAAGGCGGGCATTCACCGGATGGTCTGACCAGCGACTCTTAAGAACTCACATTGGTCGAGAGGATGGGAATTCAGACTCATCACACCCTTTTTGGGGGGAATTATTGCCTGTTCCAAGACTCTCTTATAGATTTAAGACATATTTATATGTTCACAAATCTTTGGTTTATACCCAAACATAGTATCCACGGATTTAACCTTGGTGGGAAACGGTCAACTGGATGCAGGGGTTCAGAATCATTTATGCCCTAGGTTTACCATCCCTCATTGGATTAATGACCCCGAAGGGTTGGAAATAGCTTGAGGCGACACTAGGAGTGGCGCGGTGAACTGATGTGGAGATGATTGGATCAACCAGTTGTTGGGATTGAACCTTAGGGAGGCTTCCTACGTACCCTGCTTAGGAGGTAGGGATCAAAGTCCACATAGTTCAGATAGGGGTTGGGGAACCGATGTGAAGATGGACCGGGTGGTCCGATGGATGGTGGGCTTGAACCTCATGGAGGTTTCCTACGTACCCTGTCTAGGAGGTAGGGATAAAAGTCCATGTAGTTCGCATTGTGAGGCTTACACTCTAAGGAGGACCAGAATGATGGATTGGGGCTTACACTCTGAGGAGGCCCATAAGGGGATGTCATGGTCGATGCTTACTCTAAGACCACGTGAGTCATGCTCGGTGTGAGAAACAAGAGGCAACAGGGACCAGAGGATCACGTCACGAAAGGTGCATCTGTGAGAAGTGGAGTGGGGCTTACGCCTGGAGTGGCCCATTAAGTTGGGGCTTACACCTAGGTGGACGCCCGGGGCGATGGATTGGGGCTTACACTTTGAGGAGGCCCAGAAGGTCGGGGCTTACTTCGGGATGGATGCCCGGGGCGACAAAGCCCAGTGGGAGAGGGAAAGGGGGTGCTCCGGTGCCCATCTCTTCTCTTGAAGTGTATGAGGGATTCCTTCTGATGGATATTTTACCATCTCCGAGGAACCCTCAACTAGTGGAGGGGCAGAAAGGGGATTCCCGAGATCAGACTCCACATTACCGTGGGAATGTGAACCCAGGAATGCTTCGGGAATCTGCTCAAGGGTCGGGGTAACCCCCTTTCCCATGTTTAGCATGGGTATGTGAACTCAAAGTGGCGCACTGATGCACCTGAAAGTTACACCACATGAATCTGGTGGCTCTGGTGGAGGCCTCGGCTCTGGGCCGATGAATAGGCCAATGAGGGAGTCGCGGAGGACTTGGCTGGATCGGAAGGATTTTATCTGGATCAAGAAATGAGAACACAGAAGTATTTGGTGAGCCACCGAGAGGTATGGGTGGTGGAGCCCTTCAAGTGGGGAAGTGCCACATTGCTGGAGAAGCCGTCTGCAAACAAGGGTGGTCCGCGGACTGATTGGCGTCCCGCGAACTGGGGTGGTTCACAGCTTCGGGTTCAATTCACGAACCAGGGTGGTTTGCAGAGGGTTGCAGGTGGGCATTGGCAACCAAGGGTGGCACCGGTCAAAGGCTCGTCGATCAGGGCTTTTCCCATGGAGGAGAGTGCTACGCGGTGCGACGGATGGGAAAAGAGGAATAAACTCCCCGTTCCGCAGGGAAGTCATCCATGGAGGGGGTATGGTTCGCGGTTCTCCTTGTTTTTGTTATTTTAGGTTCACGGTTCACCAAGTTATTATGCGTTTTCCAATTCCTTGTTAATTCGTATACCTGCTAAGGTTCACGGATGGGAGTTTCACTGTTTGCGAAATCCGAAGCCTTCCTTCAACCAATCTCCTTCCGAATCTCCAATCCCTCCGAATTTGATTCCAGTTCTCCGATATCTTTTTTCTTTCCCCTTAGTCTCCTTTTATAGAGTGGGGAAAGTGATGTATCTATGGCTACGCGACACTTTTTTGCAGAGGCCCATAACCAAATACCCGGTTTACAGCTGACTTGGTCAATCCGTGATTCGCGGTGGGTATTGAACGCTTCCTCCCCTCGGCAAGGTGAACTCAGGGAGTGCTCCGTAGCTGCGGAAGGTTCCGCCTCTATTCCATAAATGAAAATGGGTGCGGCTTGAACCGGTCGACGCGGTCCGCGGTTGGGCAGGTTCGTGACGGTGAACCGAACTGGCGCCCATCATGCCTCGTGACCCCGGAGGCTCTCCGCCACCATTTTGCGAATGACAATGGTTCGCGGAGGGGGTGCCTCGCGGGCCCCGGCCACGTTGCGCTTCCATGGGACCGATTCGCAGACCGGTCCTGTTTGGGTCCCTTCTTTGATTATTTTCTCCAATTCTTTAGGAGATTTGCGTATAATCTCCTTTGAGGATTTTTGAAGACCCTACAAATGCCCCCCATCGGAATGGGGTCTGATCGAAACGAAGAGAAGGCCATTCCTATGCAAAGTGGTCTTGAAACTGATATTGTTTGTGGTAGATAGGTGGACCCGGTAGGAGACCATGCCTATAAATACGGGGAGGCCTTCATTTTTCCTTTACCGAATTCCTCACGAAACTAGAGCTTCTTCTCCTTCGCATGCTCTCTCCTTCACGAAGTGCCTCATTTGCGAACCGGTATAAACCTTCGTGAACCATTCCTTCTTCACAGTCGCTTTCACCTGCAAACCAACTTCTCAACCGTGAACCATTCCTTTTAATTAATTAAAAAGTAAGTGATGACAGGTTGTGGGGGAACTTGCTTCACAGTTTCGAAGCTCCATGGACTAAAAATCTCTTGATCTTTTAAAAGTATCTGAGTCTTCCGAACTTAATCACTTAAACTCGGGATTGAAATTATGTGGATCAACTTGGTTCGTAGTTTCCTAGCCAACGATTTGTGGGCCAGGGTTTAGCGGGCTGATTTCGCGATGGGCTGGTTCATGGGATGATTTCATCGTGAACCATCCTCCAAGGCCTCCTTGCGGATTTTTCTTATGAAGGCTCATAACCATATATCTGGTTATTTTTGTCTAGATTTTTATTCCGGACTAACCAATTGTTGTCTCTCATTGTGCAGAGAGAAAATATGGTTCCCCCTCATTCTGCGCCAAGGCCTGCTGCAGATCCCCTCTTAATCGGCTCAGAGAGACGTTCGACTATGATTCACAGAGCGAAGGGCATCAAAGAAGACCCTAGTCAGTCCATCATTCTTAATGACGGTGTATTGAAGAACCTACTCTCTCCTGAGCTTCTGAGTTATCCATTATCAAATCGTCTCTCGCTCTATGGCTTCAGTCTTTAGGATGATGTCTCTATCCCCCCTACTTTCTCAGGTCTCCCTTCTCCTTTCCTGGAAGCGCTGTCAAAATTCATTCAGGAAAACCTTACCCAATCCGGGGAGATAATCTCTAATTTTGGTCTGAAGAAGACATTTATTCTGAGGGGCTCTATCTGGACCCAAATTGATCAGTGCACTCAATACTTTTCTCAGAAATCTATCCTTAAGGACTACCCTTCTATTATCAACCTTGCTCGAAGGGATCCTGATGTGGGGTGGGTCCCCAGGTGGGATCTTCGTTCCGGAGGGCTCTTCTCGAATGATTGAGCCTGGGATTTCTGGGTCCGTAATCATTTTCGGGAGTCTACCGATTCACTAGAAGCGGTCAATCTATACTCCGCAGTGTGGGCTTCCCAATTTTCTGTTTACCCACCATCTCTGATCCTGTCCGGCCTGTTCAACCGCTGGTGTTCAAGTACTAATACTTTCCACCTTTCGCACGGTGAAGTTGGCATTAATATGTGGGACATCTACCGGATATGAGGACTGATGATTATTGGCAAGATGTATGACGAATTTTTTCCCACTCCTGATTCATGGGACGACGTTGAACAAGTGACTTTATTGGAGAAGGTGCTGTTGGTTATGGAAGAGCAGCCATTGGGCCAGGCATTGCGTTCCCGCTCGCTTATTCCTTATAGAACTTGGATAGAGTTATTTATGAACACTACTGGTCCTGTGACAAAGATCAAGTGCCCCAGGACACACCCCTCTCAGCAGTCAAGAACCTCCCCAGGTTCCTACTAGGCGGTTCTGGAGGTGGGCGACTACCTTTTATGGGGTTATGAGGTGTGCCCTGGTGTTTCACCTATGCTGCGGTTGGCCGGTCTGTTGCTATGTTCTTGAGCGAATGGATATTTCCTTCCTGGGATGTTAACCCAGGTGTCCGGGCCTGCACTTTGATGATGGAGGCTGATTTAGTAGAGGTCCTCCTGGTGAATTTAGTCGTTCCCACTTTGGCCCGTATCTATGAGCTACTGAGCCATATTCAGGTGGGCGGGTCAACCTACCGTCTAAGTGGGACATTTCAATTTTTGTATGGCTGGGTGGTGGATCATTGTCGCTGTTATGAGTATCGTCACAACACGGCCATCCTGCTTCCTACCTTTTGGCATACCCTATTGGATATAGCCGGAGTTTTCTTGAAGTCCCTCAACTCTAGTGAAGTCCTCGAGCTTCTGGGTGACTTATCTCAGTTCATCTTCACTCCCTACCCCACCCCTTCTAGCGTCTTAGTTGACAACCTCTGGGGGAGCCTAGAGGAGCACTCTTACATGATCTCCCTGTGGGACGGGTTTCTGTCTGCACGGATCGACGAGGTTTCTCTGTGCGAGCTGTATGTCCCATATCAGTTTTCTTGCCAGTTCAGGTGCATGCACGTCCAAGTTTCCCTCCCCCCTTCTTGGGCTCAAGGACTGCACCCAGCTATACTTCGTCAGTGGTGGCTGATGCTGACGCAGGAGGGATCTGATGCCAGCATTCCCCTGCCTGATACGGGGGCGGCTGTCAGCCTTTCCATGGAGTATGAAAAAACTTGGGTGAAATAATATCCTGATGGGATCCTAGGGAAGCCTGTCTGGAAGGTTACCAAATCAGGATGTATGGTGGCTTCTTCATCCACCACACCTTCCTCATCAGTTTTAAGGGAGGACCGACTAATGGCTCGTCGATCAAAGTGACTTAGAGAACTTTCCTCTCCCAACCCTGCGGTGGCCACAGTTCAGACAAATTCATCCTTCTTGTGTGTGGATGAGGATGACCCTGTGGTTTCGGGTCCCAATGAGACCATCCCATAGGTTCCTCCAGTTGATATCGGGATTAGAAAATTGGTCCCCAAGCCTGAACCGGGGTTAGATTCTCCAGACTTTCCAGCTTCGGAGTCAACTTCTAGTGAGCATACGTCCGCGTGGGCTGACATTCCAGACTTTGTTATCATGTCATCCAGCGAGGATACCAATGATCCTCGTACCATGGCAGACCATCAGGTAATGCGCAGGTGGTCCTGGCCCCAAATCTATGAAATCATCACTGAAACCCCTTTAGCCGAAATGGAAACTAAAACAGAAGCTCTTCGTCAGCTCTTCCTGGGTTTGGGGTCAGGTGGCTTTGACTATCGGCAGTTCCATTCTCTTGCTTGCCAAGTTGTCATGGACCGTGAGGAAGCTGTTACTAATGAATGAAAGCTTTCTCACTTCGATACCACTCATTTTGGGGCCCTAACCTTGGAGGAAACCACAACAAAGCTCCATCAAATGATAGCATGGGAGGCGATCTCTCGAGATCAGGCGACTATCCTATCCTGCGAGTTGCATGAATGCGAAGAACAGGCCGCGATGCTGAGGGATCAGTTATCAGCTATGACTGGTCGTCTTGAGGCTACCAGAAAAGGGATCAATGACCTCAAACTACAGTGGAGCGTATCCATCCGGTGGATGAGTTCAAAACCAGGGAGAAAGCAATTTTGGAACAACCCTGCAATGACCTTCGCCGTGCGGTCACTGATCTAGTGGGGAGAGCGAGTCAGGCTCCTTTATAACTATCAGAGCCACTTTTGTATCCCCTATTTTACTTACCCCTCTTCCCCCCTTTTTTTGGTGAGGGAGAGACCCCAGCTTGTGGACGTTCTCCCCTTTTTTTGTTCAAACGAAACACAGTCTCTGTCAAGCACTTGTTTCTGTGAAATTTGATTGTTACTTAGAACAATTGTTGTGAAAATAACAATTCACTGAATCATAATTAATCATAATCCAAGAAAACAAGCTCTAACTTTTTCCTAGTCCATGGGGTCCAGCGAGCATAGTCTAACTATTTCTAGGGTTTTGTAGGAAAACCCCACACATTTTTTGTCTTTTTTTTCTTTTAATGCCCTAATTTTTCCTAGGCCCATTTGGTATGGACCTAGTGGGTATAACCTGACTTTTTCTTAGGTCGCCCTTTTCAGGTTTTCGGCCTAACATGCTTTGTGCCTCTTTCTTTTGTGAGCGGTTTAAAGTCCCGCCGTCAAGACTATCACTACTGATGTTTCAGGTCGAACAACTTTGACCAAATATGGTGGGGCGAGGGTCCCAATGGGGTTCATCTAATTAAAATATGTCTCGATACTCTTCCGACACATGTGGGGGAAACATGTTTAAATTTGAGCGGCATGTGGGGCATGTATCAAGGCATGGGAGCCATGTCGACATACAGAGGTAGGAAGAGCGTTTCCTAAGGAAAACTTGCCTTTGGTAAACGGGCTAGGGGAGATCAATATGCAGAGCCGCTGAGGGCATGGTATGCATAGTCATACAAAGGTGTCCTTAAGTCAAAGACTTATCCATTTCTGATGGCCAGGGGACTTCATGGAATCCCATCTCATGGAAACCACAATGGGTGGCTTGGAAAATTATGAAAACCACCAGGGGTGGTTCAGAAGGGGAGTGTGACATTTGAAAGGGGTTTGGTGCATCTGTACTAATCAGGAGCGTGGTCAGGAGACCAGTTCCCTAAACATTTAGTTAGTTTAAGGGATGGTTGAGGCTTGGCGCAGTTTAAAGTCATGCAGCTGGGACATCATTTAAAATGGAAAGACTTCTCCTGGTTCTCAGTAATATTGTCAAATACGTTCCACTATATTCAGGCAGGGTTGTGAAATAGGTTGGTAAACTGTATCTCAGAGGGTTTACGAATCCCAGGATAGACATGGGGGCTTAGAGGCCAAGAGGCGTACGGAGAGAAGCATTGCCTAAGGAAAACTTGCCTTTGGTAGACGGTCCAGGGGCGATCAATATGCAGATCCAATGAGGGCATGGTATGAATAGTCGTACAAATGTGTCCCTAAGTCAATGACTATCCACTTCCGATAGCCGAGCAACATCAGGGAAGTTGAGATTTGGTACCACCGGGGGTGGCTTATGAGATTTCAGATTTTTCTGAGTACAGAGTATGGATTATGATGAGAGGGTGCCTGAATATGGGGGAAATGTCTAGACTAAACTTCCCAAGAACGGGTGAAGTAATTCTTTCTCATGCTGGTGTGAGGTGGTGGTTTGTGCAGGTCTGACCGGTGCACTGAAGGACGGAGAAAAGACTCCGTTTCTCATTGAACCCATAATGAGTATGACCGTGTAGTTTATAGTCATGTTGTTGGGACATATTCCATGCAGTTTAGCGTCATGCGGTATGGACGAGAGGAATTTTTGAAGGTTGCTGTGCAGTTTAACAACATGCTGGGAGGACAGAGACATTTTTAAGGTTGCTATGCAGTTTAACGTCATGCTGCGAGGAAGAGGGGCATTTTTGCAAAGGCTGCTCTTCATCAGAATGTAACTGGTCTTGAATACCTCAACATGCCCTAAACGTGGGGGGGGGGGGGTTGATTGGTGTAAATTATGGTTCCGGGGCTTCTTGGACCAGGAAAGGTGATAGGGGGATCTGCGGCCGGTAAACGTACGGAGCTAGGAAGAGCATCGCCTGTGGAAATCTTGCCTTTGATGGACGAGCCAGGGGCTATCATTATGCAGATCCGCTGAGGGCATGGTATGCATAGTCGTACAAAGGTGTCCATGGGTCAATCACTTTACACTTCTGATTTCCATGAATGGTTATGAGGATCCACAATTATCTGGGCCACAAAGTCTGTCATTTGGCAGAAGAATGTCTGGACATGTCGGGGATATCCGTGCCAGGTTGCTTGTTGAGTTTCAAAGAGACCCCTATGCTGATCTTTTCTCTTTTTTATGTGCGTGGGGGTGTGCCTTCATTCCATACAGTTTGACGTCATGTGGTGAGGACAATGTACTCCTAGTTTATCGGTCATAGAGCTTGGACCATTGGGTGACTATTATTGCAGTCACTCAAAGGATAACTGAGTCAACATATTCTGATATACTTGGAACAAGGTGGAGGATGAAGGTTGTAAACTACAACTTTGAGTTTTCCCGGATCAAGAGGTGTGGTGTGGGGGCTCTGAGGCCAGTAGGCGTATAGAGCTAGGAAGAGTACTGCCCGAGGAAATATTTCCTTTGATGGACGAGCCAGGGGCTATCATTATGTAGAGCCGTTGAGGGAATGGTATGCATAGTCATACAAAGGTGTCCCCGGGTCGATAACTTTCCACTTCCGATGTCCATGAATGATTATGAAAATTCAGCGCAGAGTTCGACACGTGGGGATAATGGTGTCCGGGTATACAAGAAACATCTTCACTGAAATTGTCTGTTGAGTCAAATTAGCCTAGTCCTAGCTTGATGTTTTTTGATGCAGGTCGCTATGTGAACCACTGACAGACACATAGGATAGCCAGATAGGGATACCCTGGAAACACCTAGATGTGAGAAGGGGAATGAACTTGTAAACCACTTCACCATAAACTTCTGGGTCAGGAGGTATGGTATGGGGGCTCTGAGGCCGGTAAGCATATGGAGCTAGGAAGAGTGTTGCCTGTGGAAATCTTTCCTTTGGTAGATGAGCCAGGGGCTATCATTATGCAGAGCCGCTAGGGGCATGGTATGCATAGTCAAGAAAAGGTGTCCATAGGTCGATGACTTTCCACTTCCGATGGCCATGAGTGGTTATGAAGATCCATAATTATCCGGGTCATGGAGTCTGATGTATGGAGAGGATTCATCCAAATGTGCAAGGAGTATCTCTATCTCACATCGCCACATGTCTTGGGTGGGTCGCGATGAAGTTTGTGCATTTTAGTGTCATGCGGTGAGGACAAAGTCCGTGCAGTTTAGCGTCATGCGGTGAGGACAAAGGTATACACCCCGTGTAGGTTTGGTCCGTACACAGGAGAAGGGGCATTTTTAACATCATTGTCCGTGCAATTTAACGTCGTGCGGTAAGGATGAGAAGTATACCCCGTGCCAGTCTAATTCTCACACGGGGGGAAAGGACATTTTTTTTATTCAGGGGGCTGGTCCAGGACTAGGGATCCTGGCGTCGCTACGTATCCTACGAGGGCAGGAATCAAGCCTTACATAGTTCTCTGGAAGAAGTACACCCCGTGCAGGTCTGGTCCATACATGGGGGAAAGAAGGCATTTTTTTATCTTTTATTCAAGGGGATGAGCCATGACTAGGAATCCTAGCGTTTCTACGTATCTTGTGAGGGTAGGAATCAAGCCGTATGTAGTTCTCTGGAATCCGTGCAGTTTAACGTCATGCGGTAAGGACAGATTCCATACAGTTTAACATCATGTGGTTAGGACGAGGGGTATTATTAGATTCCGTGGAGTTTAATGTCATGCGGTGAGGACGTGATACTCCTAGTTTAAGGTCATAGAGTTTGGACTGTTGGGTGCTTGGCAGTTTAATGTCATGCAGTTCGGACAATGAATACACCCCATCCAGGTCTGGCCCGTACATAGGGGGAAGGGGGCATTCTTGACTCTTATTATCCGTGCATTTTAGCGTCGTGCGGTAAGGACGGACTCTATGCAGTTTAACGTCATCCAGTGAGGACGTTAATGCACCCCATGAAAGTATGGTCTATACATGGGGGAATGGGAATTTTTTACTCTTATTATCCGCGCAGTTTAGCATCATGCGGTAAGGATGGACTCTATGCAGTTTAACATCGTGCGGTGAGGATGTGAATGCACCCCGTGCAAGTCTGGTCCGTACACGGGGGAATGAGCATTTTTCTTTTTCTTTTTGAGGTGACTAGGCCAGGGTGTGGAATTATTGCGTCACTACGTATCATGTGAGGGCAGGAATCAAGCCTCACGTAGTTCTTTGAAAGTCGATACACCCCGTGTAGGTCTGGTCCGTACACAGGGGAAGAGGGCGTTTTTAAATCACCTTGTCTGTACAGTTTAATGTCATGCGGTGAGGACGAAATACTCTTAGTTTAAGGTCAGAGAGTTTGGACCATTGGGTGCTTGGAAATTTTAACGTCATGTAGCTCGGACGATGAGTACATCTCATTTTTTTCTTAGTCCATACAGTTTATCGTCATGCGGTAAGGAAGAAATACTTCTTGGTCTCTATGCGAAATACTTATTCAGGAATATCGCATTGGTAGGGGCCCTGGTGAATTTCCCGTCCATGGAGGTCATGGTATATTCTCCATTGGAGTAGACCTTGTTTACAACATATGGTCCCTCCCACTTGGGCTCCAACTTTAGAGGCTTCTTTCCAGGTATCATTGGGGTCTGGAGGAGTAGCACTAATTCTCCTTCCAAGAAAGACTGGAGGCGGACCTTTTTGTTGAAGGGTCATGCGATCTGGTTCTGGTACACTTCCAGGTGGTGCAGAGTATGCAACCGCTTCTTGTCTAGCTATTCCAATTCACCTAGCCACTTTTCTGACTACTCATTATCGGATAATTGATCACAGATGGAAACACAGAGTGAGGGAAGTTGGATTTCAATGGGCTGGACCGCCTCGGTTCCGTACACACCAATGAGTACGGGGTAGACTGAGTAGCGGTGCAGATTGTGGTTCGATAATCCCACAATGCATGGAGGAATTTATCCGTCCATGACTTCTTGTCTCTATCCACTATTTTCTGGAGGATGTTGGACAGGGTCTTATTGAAAGATTCTATCTGTCCGTTGGCCACTGCATGGTAGCGGTATGAGTGGTTAGCCTTGATACCATACTCGTGGTATAGCTTTTCCAATTCAGCAGAGTAGAAATTGGTGTCGTTGTCCGTCAGTATGGTATGAGGGACACCAAATCTGGTGATGATATTGGTCTTCACGAAGCTAGAAATATTTCTTGCCTCGACTTCCTTGAGGGGTATGGATTCTACCCATTTGGAAAAGAAGTCAGTTGCTGTGAGGATATACTTCAGCTGTTTGGTCGTGGCAAGAGGATATGGTCCCACGACATCCATCCCCCAGACGGCAAACGACCAGGAGTACTTATCTTGATGAAGTAACTCTGGGGGATGGTGTATAAAGTTGGCATGAATCTGGAATGAGTGGCATTTCGTGGTAAAATTCTTGTAGTCTCGTGCCACTGTGGGCCAGTAGTACCCAAGCCTTCGAACCTTATGGGAAAGCTTGGTCCCTGGTTAATGTGCTCCACACGCTCTTGCATGTACTTCAGTCATGACGGCAGCGGTTTCTTCTCCGTCAATGAATCCGAGGAGCACTCCATTGAGACCTCATTTATAGAGGATCTCTTACTGACCTATGCCACCATACAGAACAAAATTGATTTCCCTTCTCCGTATTTGCTCTCGTTCATCCCTGTCTGATGGAAGCTCTCCCCGTTGAAGGTAGTTCATGATGGGGATCATCCAGCCGGTGTCAGGAGCATATGTCTCAGGTATAGGACTAACTTCATGGATTTATTCCGTCTTAGCTTGAACAAATGACAATACCATTCAATGGTGAGAAATACTGATGACCGTTTCATCCCGGTTTGGGTTGGTTAGGGCTGTGTCCGCATTGGCTAATGCATCATCTTGAGCGTTCTGGGATCGGAGAATATAAGTCAATGTTGGTTCTGTGGAGAACTCGGCCATTAGACCTCAAACATGGTCAAACAGGGGGATCATCTCCTCCTTTTTAATAGAATAGTCACCATTGACTTTCTTAATGACCAGCTCTGAGTTGCCTTTTACCTTGAGGTGTTGTACTTGTGCCTGGAGTGCGAGCTCCAGGCTTGCAATGAGAGCTTGATATTCTACTTCATTGTTTGTACATCCCTCTGATAGGAGGAAGGAATATGGAAAAAATTCCTTTTCTGGGGACACGAGTATTATCCCCAGACCCACTTTATTGAATCTGGGATACTCCATCCTCTTCCCGGTGGGGCTTCGGGATGCACCGTCAAAGTACATTTCCCATGCTGGGAACTCCTCTTGGACAGAGAATATATCTTCATCAGGTAGTTTGGCATCCGATGCAGTGGTCCCTGTTAAAGGGTGCTCTGCCAGAAAGTCTACTAATTCCTGGACCTTGATGGCTTTTTGAGGCACAAACCGGATGTTGAACTGTTGCAGGATGACCGCCCATCGGGATAGGCGTCCGGTTAGCATTGGGCGACTGAGGATGTAATTGAGCGGGTTACTCCGCGAGATCAAATGGACTTCATGATGCTGTAGATAATGTCACAGCTTTTGAACCACGAAGACCAAGGCTAGACAGCTCTTCTTGATATTTGAGTATCGAGTCTCAGCATCAATCATGGTTCGACTGAGGTAATAGAGACAGTTTTCACTGCTGACATCATTCTTCTGTGCGAGGAAGGCTCCCTGTGATCGCTCTAGGTCCATCACATATAGAATGAGAGGTCTTCCTTCAACTGGGAGAATGAGCACCGGTGGGATTAAGAGGTACTTCTTCAAGTTTTCAAATTCCTCTTGGAAGTCATCCGTCCATTGGTACGTGACTCCCTTCTTCATTAACCTGGTGAAGGGAAAACATTTGCCGTCCAGGTTGGCTATGAACCGCCTAATATAGGCTAGGTGTCCTTGGAATCCCCTCAACTCAGTGAGATTTCGAGGAGGTGGAAGGCTCAGGATAGCCTTCATCTTCTCAGGGTCGACTTCGATGCCACGATGGCATACGACGAAGCCAAGGAATTTCCCTGAGGTAACCCCAAAGGCGCATTTCAAGGGGTTCATCTTCAAGCTATGCTGTCAGAGCTTGTTGAAGACAATCTCAAGGTCCGACAGGTGATCCGAGCACTGTCTGGACTTGACCACTAGGCCATCCACATAACATTCAATGAATTTCCCTAAGAATGACTTAAAGATCCGATGCATGGCACGCTGATACATAGCACCAGCATTCTTGAGACCAAAGGGCATGACCCCGTAATAGAATACCCCTTGAGGGACCCTGAAGGTAGTGGATTCTTCGTCTTCTTCAGCCATCCTAATTTGATTATATCTGGAATAGCCGTCCATGAAGGATAGAGCCTCATACTCGGTCGTTGCATCAATTAACAACTCGGTGATTGGAACTGGGAAGTCATCTTTTGGAAAATGCCGATTAAGGTCTCTGAAGTCAATACAGATGCGTATTTGACCATTCTTTTTCTTGACAGGGACGATGTTGTCCAACCAAATGGGGTACTAGACCTCCCTAATGAAGCCTTCTTTAATGAGCTTATCGACTTCATCCTCTATCTTGGAAGTATGTGAGGGGTGTGTCCTTCTAGCGTCCTGTTTGTAGCCCCGGTGGTCTTCTCGAAGAACCGGGTGATGCATTGCTACCTCGAAATTGAGTCCTGGAATTTCTATGTAATTCCAGGCGAAGACATCGTAGTGTTTCCTTAGGAAGTAGGTATATACCTCGTGTTCCTCAGGATACATGGCCGCGCTAATGAGAGTGGGCCTCGGGTCTTCCTCAGTACCCAGGTTTATTTCCCTGAGTTCATCCACAGTTGTGGAGATACCTTCCACAAATGTAGGAGGGGAATCCCTGCGATCTCCCCATCTTCTTCTTATAAATCCTCATCTTCTTGGTTTGACGAGGAGAGAGCTCCTATCACGAGTTCTTGGAAGTCTGGAGGTAGGGTGTCGTGGGCGTCCTTTCTCGAGCTTTCGCCCCCCGATTGAGGGTCAACAGACATTCCCACATTATCACACTCAGATATTATGGAAGAAGTCATGAGGTCATCTGAATGCATATCTGGAATTGAACTCCTACCTTCCACATGGTTGATGGGCAGTACATAATCTCTGCCAAGCCGCCTGAGGGGGTCGTCAGGAACCATTTCTAGGCCATTTGGAGCAGGGATCCAGTCGACGCCGTCGAGTAAGAGCTTCTTTTTCTTTTTCTCATAGAACCCGGTGTCGATGTAATGTGACTCAGAGTACTCAAAAGGGGCCTTGTCGACGTGCAACATCCTGCTTTGCCCATTGACACAGTAATTTATACACTGGTTGTAAGATGAAGGAATGTCCATGTGCTTATGGAGACATGGCCTTCCTAGCAGGGCATTGAATGATGTGCTCTGTTGGACCACCAAGAATTCCGTGTAGGCTACTAGGTCACCAAAATGGGTCTTTAGCTTAATCTGTCCCATTGGTTTCTGCTCACTCTTGTCGTAACCCAACAGAGTTGTGGCTAAGGGAATTAGATCTTCCTCACTATAGCCCAACTTATGGAGTGTCTGTAGGGGAAGGAGGTTAACTCCAGAGCCATCGTATATAAAGACTTTCCGGATCTCAATACCATTCAGTGTTCCAAACGCATATAGCGGTCTGATGTGTCCTTACATGATGGAATCTTCATCCTGATTAGGGAAGGAAATCACCACATTTCATTTAGTCAGGCCAGTCTCCGTCTTGTAAATCTCGGCGGTAGCTAACTCGGCTTGAAATTCATGGGGGCTGATCAAATCTTTGATAAGTGCCTCCCTAAGGTCGGATGACAAACCCAGGGCATCTAGGATTGACAACTTGGCTGGTACTGACGCCAGCTACTTAAGGATGTCGTATTTTTGCTCCAGTGACCGACGCTTCTCTGTTGGCGGGAGAGTCTTAGCGGGTGATTTGGGAGCTGGAACATTTTATGAGGAGGGACCGGCCTCGGGGACGGATGTCGATGGTGTTCCCACATTTTGAGGACTTGGACTAGTCGGTCTATTTGTGCGCACTATGCGACCAGACACTTGCTTCTCCTCTGGTGGGTATCGCAGAACAACAGGGCCAGAGTGGCCACTTCTGGAAGTGGATGGGCATTCCCTCTCCTGCTGAGTCCGTTGAAGGGCTCTCCCATGGGTTTCTGCAATATTAACGGTCTGGGCAGGGGTCCAACCGTAGGGTTGGTTTCGGCCGTGGCTGCGCCTCCCCTGGTATCCTCTGCCTCTGCGATTCCTCCTCCCAGCTCCTCATGCAGGGAACTCGGGTTCATAACCATACCCTTCATCAGGGAATGATTCCATGAGATGGATGACATTGATAGAACCAAATATTGGCTCTTCATCCTCTGATAGGTAAACCTGGTCAGTGGTCTTTGATGGTGCCGTTTGGTGGGTTAGTGCCCGTGGTGCCAAATTCTAGGGAATAAAGTCTGCCAGGTTCGGGACTAACTTTGGCCCCGTCGCGGACTGCTCCTCCTGTGATTGTTTCCTCCTTTGACTCTGTCCGGATGACCGGCTCGCAGAGGGTTGTGAGGTTGATGCTATCAGCTCTGCGGCTTTAGGGGCTGTTGGTGGAAACACTGGCTGCTGTAGTTGAGTTCAGAGTATGCCCTGGGCTCAGTTAATAGTCTTTCGAGTCATCCAGCTGTCAAATTTCTGCCCTTGTTTTCTGGTGACTTTCTTCCATCCTTCCTCTTTTTCAGAGTCGGTGGTAGAGATACATGCCACATGTTCTGGGGGTGGCCCCATCTCAACCTGTCTAGAGTCTACCATCCTCTACAGGAGGTCTTTGTAGACGAAGCATTCTCGGATACTGTGTCCCAACATCTGATGGTAGGGGCAGTAATCTGGCCTATCATCACGGCTGACTTCTTCATGTGTCCTTGGCTCCGGGAGGCGGAGCAAGTTGCAGTTCATGGTGGCAATAAAGTATCCACAGACTTGATCGTCTCGGAATGAGTATACTTTTTGTCTTCGTTCCTCAAACTGGTTTCGCTTCGGTCGTCTTTGATCGTCCCGTTTAGGTGGGGGTGGCCGCTGATATGCAGGGGGCCCTTGACGATTTGGTGGAGGCCTAAGCGGTGGAGCAGGAAAAGGGGCCGACTTGAGTATGACAGTGGACGCTTCAGCTCTAGGAGCTCTTTTCACCAGAGCCTGCGAGGCTATTCGGGACTTTGAATTAGTCCACTACAGGGAGTCCTCAATTCTCTGGGCAATGGCCGAGAGATGGCAGAATCCAATGGTGCACTCCACCGGTATGAGAAGTGTTTGCAGCTCATCTCTAAGATTATTGATGCATATGGATATCATCTCATCTTGAGGCATTGGCCTATTCAGATAATAGGTCAGAACTTTCCATCTGGCGATGAAATATGAGACCCTCTCGTTCTCCCTATGCTTGTAGTTCATGAGATCGCTGACCGTTGTTTTAGGCAGCGTTGAGCTGAAGTGGAACAGGAACTGCGGCCGGAGGTCCTCCCAGCTCTTTATCGATTGGGCCGGCAGACTCGTGTACCAGACGAAGGTGGATCCTTGCAAGGTCCGTACGAAGAATCTGAGTTTCACTGCTTCTTGTTGTTCTAGAGTCCCCATCATAGGGTCACAATAGGATGCGTAGTGCATCAAATGCTACTCCGGATCGCCTGATCCATTGAAGATGGGGAATACAGGGCTCCCAAAATTGGGTGGAGGTGGTGTGTTGGTCACCCAATCTGGGTAGGGTTTCCTCTTCGGCTGTATCTGAGCGCGTCGACCTTCCATCACTTCCAATCGAGCTGTTAGTGCCTCGATGGTGTTGGTGAGTCCCTGATTTACATCCTGTTGGGCCCTGTCCTGGGCAGGTGTAGCCCGAGGCATTGCCTGAGGATCCGGATTGGCTAGCACCAAGGGTGCGTATTCCGTTCAGGGTACCCTCGGAGGGTTCAGGCGTACTTTCTCCGGTTGCCTCCTAAGTGGAGGGAAATCCTAGTATTCATCATCCACGTTTAGGTAGCTGGACGAACCAGGCACCTCATTGGACAGGAGCCCTGATCGTGCTTCATTTTTCGGGGCAAGCCTTAGCATTTGAGGCACACTTGATGGGAGTGCATGACGTGGCTCTTCTTGGGACGCACTTTCAATAAGGATGTTCCTCTGGAGAAGCTCGGTGTTAAGCCGCCACAATTCTTTCATCTCCTCTTCCTGTCGAGCGAACCTCTCTTCGAGCGTGAGTGGCTCGTTTTTATCGAGAGAAGGGGACGCGTTAAGGGTAACCATTCCTTTATTCTTATCCTTGTTGGAAGCTCTCAGGGTAAGTAGAGGGAGGTTAGCTGAAGGGGAGGCCATATTTAAGGCGACCCTCTGGTTCCGGGTGTGCACACCTAGGGGTTCGTTGTGAGTCACAGCCTGACCGGAACCGTCGTCTCCCGATCCATTCGGATTTTCATTTTCCCTGGTATCACACGCGGGGTTAGCCTCTATGGCGTTGACGAATGCATATTGCGGGGTGGAGGGGATGTCATCTTCCAAATAGGAAGAGGATCTCCCGGGTCTTCAGCTGGCCTTCTCTTTCATGACCTGGGATTGCCTTCGGACTTCTTGACGAAGGGTGACACAGAGAGTTCTTGGATGCGACCTTACGGTGTGCCTTCCTCTCGGAGGGGATGATGATTCAAATGATGGGATAGGACGAGAACCTCCTCTTATTACTATACTCCCTAGATGAGAGGATACTGATTCTCGTGGGGGAGATTGTTGTTGAGGGAGTAATAATGCCCCCAGCCCTGAGGGCTAGGGCTGGCTCCGTTCCCTGGACGTTGAGTCTCTTTTCGGTTTTATTGGTCATACGGGGGAATTTGTTGTTAAAAATTCCCCCAGCCCTGCAGGCTGGGGTTGACCCTAGATTGCGGCAGTGGTTGCGGCTATCGCGACTTGCCTGATCTCACGTTCCCCCATCCGGGGGTGAACCGAATTTGGTGCCAAATTCATCTGTGGATTAGTCCCTTCTGGGGAGGCAGGAAAAGATCGCTGACTAGCCTCTCTTAGGCGAGAGGCCTGCTGTATGCTCTCAGTGGCCTGATTCAGGAGTTCTTGAATGGATTGTTCCCATTGGGCCTAATGCTTCTGGGACTTAATCAAGGCCCGATACTGTTGGGTGTTTTGTCTTTCCTGAGTAGGGGGTCCACTCGATTGCAGTCTTTCCGTGATGATGTTGCAAGACACCACGCCGAATGAGTTCTTTTGGGTGGGGATCAGAGTGAAATGCAGAGCTCCGTGTTCCCCCATCCTCTGATATGGACTCCCATCAGAGCGTCACTGATGAGGTGGCGTAGTTCGTGTAGTGCACGGAGGAAAGATGCCTCCATATTCCCTTTGCGCCTCTCGGGGCGTTGTTGTCACGTCGAGGAAAGGGCCTCCAGGTCGATGTGATACAGAGGTCCCCTATCGTCTTGATGTGGTCTACATACCCATCATAGGGCAGGAAGCTCGATTTTAGCTAGAGGAGGGTCATCCATATATTATGGCAGATGCCGTACATGAATTCTTCCGACAAATCCCTGGGTATGTCATACTGAGAGGTGGATGTGGGCCAAAACATAATTGATATATCATTCTTGGCCAGTCGTTTCCATAGGTGCAACATATTAGCATACTCCTCTGCCAGTGATTCCTCTACATGGTCAGCCCAACTAAGGTGCTCACTGTAGTCGGAGGCAGTGGGACCGGTAGGTATCTAATTCTCTTGTGGGTGATTCCGTGGTGGTTCAGAAGATGAACGCGGCCCTGGAACGGCTCCTGATCGAAGAAGGGTGTCGCTAGCGACAATCTGGGAATCTGACATGCTCAATCCGATCCTTCTGAGTGCCTCGGCGTACAAGGGCCTTTTGGTGCTTGCTTCGGAAGGGGTAGGGCCTTTCTATCGAAATAATATGTCATCACGTGGAGGACCTCCGCAATGGAGGCCGTAATGGTGAGGACTACCATTACTGCTTGATGCTTCACTGCATAGAGGACTTTTGCAGTGTACACCCTGGGGAGGACCTCCAAGGCGTGTCGCAGCAAGGGGAGGACCTTCTGGCTGCATAACATCGTTATGGGGAGGACCTTCCCAACAACTTCCATCATGGTGAGGATGACCATCATGGCTTGACGTTCGACACGCATCCTGGGGAGGACCTTCAGGACATGTCGTGATAAGGGGAGGACCTTCTTATTTCTTGGGGCCATTGTGAGGAGGACCTTCGCAATGGCGGCCGTGGTGGTGAGGACTACCATCACAACTGCGAAAATGGTGAGGACTACCATTACTGTTTCCGCAGGGAGAATATCTGCGGGATATATCCTGGGGAGGGCCTTCAGAATGTAACGCAACAAGGGGAGGGCCTTCTCGTTGCTTGAAGTCTCTACGGGGAGGACCTTTGTTATCAAGGTGGCGAGGACTACCACCATGATTTGACGCCTGACTATGTGGAGTTCCGTTGCAGTGTAACCCCTGTGGAGGACCTTCAGGGTAGGCCACAATAAGGGGAGGGCCTTCTTGTCATGATGATACGTCACTACGGGGAGGGCCTCTGTAGTTGCGACTATGATAGAGAGGACTACCATCACAATCTGTGGTCCCACTGCATGGAGAGTGATTGCAGTGTATACCCTGGGGAGGAACTTCAGGGTGGACCACAGAAAGTGAAGGACCTTCTTCCTGGTCAATCTTCTTTTCACGTGGAGGGTTTTTGTGACTCGCATCAAGAGAGAAGCTCTCATGACCAATCGTTATATTCCCATGGGGGAATCCCCCACGGGTGCTCTGGGGAGGACCTTCAGAGCTACTGGTAGCGCCATTGCGGGGAGGACTTTCGCAACTGCTACTGCCACTCCCATAATATGGTAATGGGTGGGCAAGTTTATGAGCCTTTGATATGCGCTTAGCGGCATCGGGAACCCCAGATTACAGCAGAGCGGAGTCATGAACCCGCTCTTTATTTTCCGGATGCCTTCGGCGTGTTCGGGGAACTCTTTTGCGGGCAGCGAGGACCGTCTGCTGTTGAAAACGACCTTCAACTCCTTTGGTTCCCTGTCTAATTGGGTCCTGTGATGCTTCCGGGATATGCCGACGAACATCTTGACTTTTGGAAGGGATATATGCCTGCTCTGGAGCATCCACCATGATGGACGGGTGTCCCCCAATTGGATTGAGTGAAGCTGCTCGATCTGGTTTCCCTTGCGTCGCAGAATATGGCTGGCGACCCTCCTGGCCAGAAGTAGGGATGCCGATCTACTCCGAGGCGGCTATCTCATCTCTTAGATGAGTTGCCTCAACTGGGGAGACGGGATCACGGGCCCGAGTCCTTTCTATTGCCGCTGATGCAATTACACTCTGGAAAGTCTACAAGATGTGGTCTGGGATCGATACCTGCTCCTCCATCATTACCAGGATATGTAGAGATACATCTTTGGCTGGAACGGGTATGAAGGACCATTCCGGTATTGGAGTGGGAATATCCTGCTCCGGTCCTCCAGTGGTCAGTGGGTACTGACAATTATCCTGTGTCGGGGCAGGTGAACGAATCTGCCCCTATACCGGGATATGCCAGTTTATCTCTCAGTTTTCCGCCACATCGGGGTGGTGGACTTTACTTGCATCCGCAAGGCGCTGGCCCTACATTTATTGATTTCCTACCATATCGAGTCGGTGGCCTTTTTTGGTGGGGAGACGTGCCCGCCTATGAATTTCCGCTACATATGGGTGGCAGGCTTTGCTGGTTTCCACCATGTCAGGATGGCGGGCGTCATGAGAAACTACCAGGAGCTGGTCCTGCAGGTGCCGGGTGGCCACAATGTCAGGTTGGTGGGCTTCACGACCCTAGGCAGGGAGAGGTGCCTGCCTATTAAATTCCATCCTGCGTGAGCGGAGGGCTTGATGGAGCTCGATGGGGATGCACGCCGGCTCGTATGATGCAGCCATGTATGGATGGTGGGATTGGGAGCAGCGAACAGGTGTAGGTGCCTGTTCGTGATACGTCTCTGTGGCTAGGCAGCGGAGCTTCTCCTTAGGGACCAGGGTGATGACTGGTCCCCGATTATACGTCTGCCACCCTCATCGGGCGGTCCGAGGGGCCGGAGCTCACGGAGCGTGGGCCTAAATCCTCGGGGAGACATCGTACTCGGCATGAGGATGTCGGGTTGCGGTGTACCACGATGACGTCTGCCGACATGGGCCTTGGAGAAGAACCCCCGTTCGGTAGGGATGAAGTCCTCAACGTTAACCTCATTCGACTCCCTAAGATAAGGGAGGTACGGATTGTCCCGTTCCAAGGATAGACTCCCGAAACAGTTGGAGACAGTAAATGGGGCTATCTGGATCTGCCTTTGCGGCCACTGCTGGGCAGGCGACCGGTGAGTTCTTGCAGATTGGAGGGCGTGCATGGCCGCCTCCACCCTTGGGAGAGTACTGTTCACATGGTACTCTCGGATCAGCGCGTCTGAGACCCAGCGTTGAAGATGCTGGGTGGGTGACGGGGTCCTCTGTAGGTGAGGACGTCTGGTCATTGCGTTGTTGGAAGCGTGCACTTGTGAGTTCCTTTGCGATGCCATTGGATCGAAGGGAGTTATGAAGGTAGTACCTACAAAACATTTTAGCAAATACAAGCAGAAAACCTGTCAAAGCATCATCTCATGATCCCATGCGCAATTAATGACCTTGCTTGGCCCTCCTTTTGAGTAAAAGGGGGAACATGGTGGGATTAAGTTAAATATGTCATGCTTGGTTAAAGATTCACATTGGGTTCATCATTTTTGTTTCGTTTTGGTTTTCGGCCTCAAAACACCCAACAGCTTCTTATCCAATGATTGATGGACCAACTTTCCAAAGGCAGGCATTCGCCGGATGGTCTGACCAGTGACTCTTAAGAACTCACATTGGTCAAGAGGATGGGAAGTCAGGATCAACACACCCTTTTTGGTGAGAATTATTTCCTGTTCCGAGACTCTCTTATATATTTAAGATGTATTCATATGTTCGTGAATCTTTGGTTTATACCCAAACATAGTATCCCTGGATTTAACCTTGGTGGGAAACGGTCAATTGGACGCAGGGGTTCAGAATCATTTATTCCCAAGGTTTACCATCCTTCTTTGGATTAATGACCCCGAAGGGTTGGAACTCGCTTGAGGAGGCACTAGGAGTGGCACAATGAACCGATGTGGAGATGATTGGATCAACCGGTTGTTGGGCTTGAACCTCAGGGAGGATTCCTACGTACCTTGATTAGGAGGCAGGGTCAAAGTCCACATAGTTCGGATAGGGGTCAGGGAACCAACGTGAAGATGGACCGGGTGGTCCGATGGATGGTGGGCTTGAACCTCATGGAGGCTTCCAACATACCCTGTCTAGGAGGCAGGGATCAAAGTGCATGTAGTTCGCATTGTGGGGCTTACACTCTGAGGAGGCCTAGAATGATGTATTGGGGATTACACTATGAGGAGGACCATAAGGGGATGTCATGGTCAATGCTTACTCTAAGCCCACGTGAGTCATGCTCGGTGTGAGAAACAAGAGGCAGCAGGGACCAGAGGATCACGTCGCGAAAGGTGCGTCCGTGAGAAGTGGAGTGGGGCTTACGCGTGGAGCGGCCCATTAAGTTAGGGCTTACTCCTAGTTGGATTCCCGAGGCAATGGATTGGGGATTATACTCTAAGGAGGCCCAGAAGGTTGGGGCTTACTCCGAGATGGATGCCCGGTGCGACAAAGCCCAGCGGGAGAGGGAAAGGGGGTGCTCCGGTGCCCATATCCTCTCTTGCAGTGCATGGGGGATTCCTTCTAATGGCTATTTTACCATCTATGAGGAACCCTCAACAAGTAGAGGGGAAGAAAGGGGATTCCTGAGCTTAGAATCTACATTACCGTGGGAATGTGTACCCAAGAATGCTTTGGGAATCTGCTCAAGGGTTGGGGAAACCCCTTTGCCCCTGTTTACCGTTGGTATGTAAACTCAAAGTGGCGCACTGATGCACCTGAAAGTTACACCACGCGAATCCAGTGGCTCTGGTGGACGCCTCAGCTTAGGGATGATGAATAGGCCAATGAGGGAGTCGCGGAGGACTTGGATAGATCAGAAGGATTTTATCTGTCTCAGGAAATGAGAACACTGAAGTATTTGGTGAGCCACCGAGAGGTATGGGTGGTGGCGCCCTTCACGTGGGGAAGTTCCACACAGCTGGAGAATCCGTCCGTGGACTAGGGTGGTCCGCACACTGATTGGAATCCCACAAACAGGGGTGGTTCGTAGCTTTGGGTTCAATCTGCGAACCAGGGTGGTTCGCGGAGGGTTCCAGGCGGGCAGCGGCGGCCGAGGGCAGCACGGTTAGAGGATCGTTGGTCAGGGCTTTGCCCGCGTAGGAGAGTGATACGCGGTGTGACGGATGAGAAAAGAGGCATAAACTCCCTTGTCCATAGGGAAGTCATCCACGGAGGGGGTATGGTTATCGGTTCTCCTTGTTTTTGTTATTTTAGGTTCGCAGTTCACTAAGTTATTATGCGTTTTACAATACCTTGTTAATTCGTATACCTGCTGAGGTTCGCGGATGGGAGTTTCACTGTTTCCGAAATCCGAAGCCTTCCTTCAACCGATCTCCTTCCGAATCTCCAATCCCTCTGAATATGATTCCAGTTCTCTGACCTCTTTTTTCTTTCCCCCTTAGTCTCCTTTTATAGAGTGGGGAAAGGGATGTATCTGTGGCTACGCGACACTTTTTGCGGAGGCCCATAACCAAATTCTTGGTTTACAGCTGACTTGGTCAATCCACGATTCGCGGTGGGTATTGAATGCTTCCCCCCCTCCGCAAGGGAAACTCAGGGAGTTATCTGCGGATGCAGAGGGTTCCTCCTTTATTCCGCAAATGACGGTGGGTGCGGCTTGAACCGGTCGACGCGGTTCGCGGTTGGGGCGGTTCATGAAAGTGAACCGGACTGGCGCCCATCCTGACTCGTGACCGCGGAGGCTCCCCGCCTCCATTTCGAGAATGAAAATGGTTCACGGAGGGGGTGCCTCGTGGGTCCTAGCCACATTGCGCTTCCATGTGACCAGTTCACGGACCGATCCTGTTTGTGTCCCTTCTTTGATTATTTTCCCCAATTCTTTGGGGGATTTGGGTAGAATCTCCTTTGCGGATTTTTCAGGACCCTACAATAATAAATATATATTTATTATAATTTTTTTAAAATAAAAATAATTATATATATAATACCATATATTATTTACTTATGGCCTTTTATTACCTGTTTATTAATAGTTCCTTGTTAAAATCACATTTCAGGTAATAATTGCTTTGTTTTTCATGTATGTTTTGATTTGGTATTTTTGGTCCTTTTAATTTGATCAAGGTTCAAAAATATACTGTATGTTAACCATGATATAAATAATATATATATATATATATATATTCAGTATATATTTATTTAGAGTAATCCATAAATGTTAGATATAGAAAATGAAATACATCGTTTATAGAGACGGTATGTCGTACATACCCATGAGCGTTATTTACATTTCCCCAAAGGATGAAACTAAAGAAAGATAAATAATATATTAAAATTATAGAAAAAATTTTATTCCATATATATCACATATTTTCATTAAAAATATCTTTTATACTTTCCATGTAAAGCATAAGTGAAGAAAGAATCACATCTCTTCGTGAGCTGGTAGTCCGCCGTACACGTGAGCAACAATATCGTATTCACACAAGATGGAAAGTAATAATTTATATGTGATTTTATAATTAAATAAGTATAATAATCGCATAAATATCATATAAATATGTAAAATACATCATCATATCCATCCATGAGAGGTGGTGATGGAAAACAATTACATCGATTCACAAACCGGTTGTCTGTCGTACACACGATCGAAAGATTCATTTCCAAATTAATGGAAGAGGCGATGGATTTAAGTCATTGAATTATCTTACTACATTTAATATAATTTTGTTATTATATTGGAATTAATATAACATTAATTAAGGTGTTGAGATAATAATTTAAAAGAAAGAGTTTAGTGAAGATAATTACTTTATCATAGAAAGACCCCCTTTGGATCTCTTATTAAGGACCCTAGGGTTGGTATTTTGGGATGACCAAAATCTCTAAAACAAGTATAAGGATGTAATGGAGGTAATTTTTATGTTTTTTTATCCAAATTTCTTAATAGGTGTGAATAAGAGAGTATAATATATGTTGTTTTATAAGTGGGGAAAGGAACCCACTTGGAAGCTAATTGGAAATTTCCCAAATGAATCCAAAATTATAAAGTAATATACATGTAAAAAGCTTTAAAATTACCCTATATTATAACCTAGGAAGGATAATCTTTAATTAATCTAGAAAATATGATTTATAAAAGTTATTATGGAAATATTAACCTTATATTTCTAGTATAACCCCTGGTAAACTCGTTTTAACCTTAAACAAGATAATTAATTTTTGCTATTTTTAATATTCATTTTGATAAAAAAATTATGTTTAAATTATTATATAATATTAATTATTATGATTCCAAATTTGGAATAAATTTTTATAAATTTCATTCAAATAATTATAAAAATGAAATTTAAAATTAAACCCGCAGATGTGATAAAAAATGGGCTTTCTGAAGAGAAAGTTTTCAAAAGCTTAAAAAGGTTTTATATAAAATTTCAACATTAAATTGATTAAAATTAAATAAATTGTATTAATATATATATAATTGAACTAATTTTACTTTTAAAACTAGATTAAAATAAAAATTTTCTTCTAAATACTTTGAATTAAAAAATATATATTTAATAAACTAGTATTTTTTACTATTTATTAGAAACTATACCTTTTCATAAAATTATAAGAAAATTTTTATAAGATAATTTTGAAATGGTGATTTGAAAAATTGAGTTTTTTTTCAAATAAATTTTCAAAATTTTTTAAATTTAATTTTAAAATTAGTTTTTAAAATGCAAAAAAACTCTCTTTTTTGAAAAATACAGTTTTCAAGAAAAAATTGGATTTATTATTATATTATTCCTAGAAAACATATAATATGAATGTTAAAACATTTTTTGAATATATAATATATAATTACCCTGGTTACCAAACAATTAATTTTATATACATATGAAAACCATTTATTTTCATAATTTAGTTAATCCTGTTCACACCCACTATTCCAATGGCAAGGCGATAACTATCCTATTATAAATAATAATATTTTAATAGTATGTCTTATTTTTTTAAAACTCAATGATGTGTGTATCAGAAGCTATCATAAAAATTAAATTTATTTTAAAAAAATATTTCATAAAATATGAGGGTGTTGAATTCTACCCCCTTTTAAAAAATTGTCATCACAATTTGAATTTGTGATTGGTGGGTTTTTCATTTGAAAATTCCTTCATGGAAAACCCATTTTTTAATAGGATATAATAAAAATTTCTCTTGATAAGATGGAAATAAAATTTCAAAGGCCATATTGAATAATACATAACTAGATTTATGAATAGGATTACATTGGTGGGAAGTGAATATATAGACAAGAGAGAAAAGATTAAATAATTATAGAGAGTGATAGAGATAATATATTAAAAGAAATTAAATTATCTATAAAATTTAATGACCACAAATCCATAAATCTACAATGAGTAAAAATACCATTAGTTCATCAGAAATGAAGGTACTAGGGTAATTTTTTTGTTTCAGGATCCTTTTTCATAAATATGAGTAATTTTCATGAGAAGATATAATTACTTGATTTCAATCCATTTTATAAGAAAAATAACATCCTTTTGTTGTGCTTAAATCAAATTTACACTCCATATCATACTATAAGAGAAGACTTTTTAATGTTTTAAGCACCAATGGATAATAATATCCGTAAAATAATGAAAATATATTCCTTCTGTATCTAGTTATTATAAAACAAATTCTTAGTACATGTTATCCAATATGCATAAATATTTATATGTTGAAATAATATATTAATCTATAAAACCCCATCCATAGTTCAACTTAAACCATTACATAAATGGTTAACCTTATAACCCATTCAAAATTAAAAATTTATAAATAATGGCACTAAAATTTTGAAAATAAACTTAACATCAATCCCCAAAATATCTTAAAGTATATCTTAATTGTCACATACCAAATATTTGAATACCATAGTCATATATTTTCCTAAAACATGAAAATAACAAGAATTACTATAAAACCATAATGAAAACAAACATGATTCCTCATTCCTTGAATAAAATGATAGATTATTGAATATATTCCAAAAATCCAATAATGATGTAAAATCTGTCAATGATAACATAAACCACTTTTTCAACAAATCAATAATCAGTTCTATGTTCATCATTAAAATCCAATTTAATTTATTCATATCCATAATCTATTTATCCTAACATTATTATCTCAACACCAGGAGCATATTTAGGGTTATATTCAATTAATTGAGTGTTTTTGGTAAAATATCACATTTCCATTAAATCAATTTTCTAAGTCATTTGTACGATTCAACATATTCTTTCAAATCCTTAATGAAAAACTTATACAAAAAAATCCTTATATATTTCATGGTTCATATAACAAAATTCTTGAATTCCAATACTTAAACACTTTAATCATCCCAGTTCAATCTTAAACCATTAACTATGATTCATCATCTTATTCCTTAATACTAATTTCCCATAATATGAAATATTAATCATGTATTAACATTTATAAACCTAATTTTAATCATTCTTATTAGGTTTAACATAAAAAATATTGTTATAAAAACCCATACCTTTTATATTTCATTTTTAGTCTCTTAATATTCAGTAGTATAAGCATTACTCATACAAATTCTCTAATTTTCTTCATGATATTTCCCCCTAGGACATAAATTTTCATAATGCCGATATTTTCTACATTTAAAACATTCAACTATCAATGATACCTTAGAGAGACCATTATTATCATATATTTTTTTAACCAGAATTTTCATTTTTCCTTAGAAATTACTTGATTTGTGTCCTTCTTTTCCACACTCAAAACATCTTCTTGTTCCTCTTAGACATTCACTTAGGTTATTCTTCTCACATTCTTTACATATAAGAAAATTAATATTATTTCCTCTATGGTCCCTACCACATAAGATCTCAACAAACTATATCCTTCTCTTCTTTGGTGATTCTAAGATTTGGTTAAGTTGGATGTTTTTAATCTTATATCATGGTAAATTTTTAGTTATAATCGCAATATCCTTTACTATAATCATCATTCCATTTGGTTTCTTATCAACACATTATCTATCACACTAATCTTTAACCTAGTTCTTTATGGTTCTCTCCAATGAATAAGACCAAAAAGCATAGTGTGAGAAACAATAATCATATTGGGAAATGGCATATTCATGAAAAATCATTTATAGGATGTCAAAATCATGAAACCTTATTTTAAATCTATGATTCCTTAGGTTTAATCTTGGTCATCCATGGTTATCATCTATTAAAATCCTTCATGATGGTTTATAAAGAGTTTGTGAATTTCCAAAGCATATCATTTGGGTGAATCAAACTAGTTGTGTAGCATGGCCCATTGTCGTGCACCCAATGATGATCAAATACATCTCAATTAAACCTTTTCAGATTTATTACCCCTAGTTACCTATGTTCAAAGAAACATCCACTTATAGTATCTGTACATGGATTTAATTACTTAGAAACCATACTCTGAATCCTTTACCAAAATTCCATGATATTTTCCTATAATTTGAGTTATAATCATACTTATACTTACAAATATTCCTTGAAATATCCTTATACATATCCCTAGTTATCTTACTAAAGTTTTTCGATCAAAGTTTCCAAAGTTTAACAAAATATTTACTCTAATACCAACTGCAGAGACCCAAACTTCTCATGCATAAATATCACATCATTTTATATGAATATTCAATAAATTTCACAAATACACTCCCAAATACCATAACAGTTTAGTGAATTTGGATACTAGGTATGAAATAATCTTATTTAGGGAAAGATCTTCAACATATACCATGAATATCACCCCCTTTTATACTATTCTTAAATATACCCTACCTAAAACATTTCTTCATAACCTAGTTAAAAGAAACAAAAGAAAGGGTGATCTCAAATTCTCTATAAGAGTAAACATGGGAGATATCATTCAATGGTCATATTAAAGCATAATATAATCATAAGGTTATGTGATAATGAACATAACTTAGAAAATTTATACCCAACCTTTCATAGAACCTAAACATGAGTAATTTAATTAAGCATTATCATTCAAAAATAAATGATTCATAAGAGTGTAAAATCATCATAATTGAAGTACCATAAGCTCATTTAATAAAATTTTTGTACAAAAATATGAATAAAAAACATTTATTTTTCAAGGTTAACACCCAAGACCATCAAATAGAGTGGATCAGGCCTCATCACCTATTTCCCATTGTGTATCAAGTATATCAACCTTTTTTCCTTTATAGATCAAGCCTATTAGCCTGTTTTCCATTGTGGATCAATTCTATATACTTGTTTGCAACTTTTATCTCATGATATGTAAAGTTTTATTAAATGCATTGGATGGAGATATAGGACCCACCCATCACATAATAAAAATAATATATACATGTTCCAAAAAATCATAAAACATTCCTCATATCAGATCCCATGAAAAGAAATGGGTTTCATAAAAATTTCATCATAGTATAACCCATAGAAAAGAAATAGGTTTCATAATCATTTCATCATTTTATAAAATCATAAATCATGTAAAAATAATCAGGTTTCACAATCATTTTATCATGGTATAACCCGTGGAAGATAAATGAGTTTCCTAAACATTTCACTATTTCATCATAGCATAACCCATTAAAAAGGAACAAGTTTCATAAACATCTTGTAATCATAGGAAAAAACCATCCATAAAAATAATGAACATGGTATCAATTGATCATATCTCTATTAAATATTAAGTAATATCAAAGGATGTCATTTTATATGGAAAATTATTTTAAAAATAAAATCACTTGGAACATTTCTTGAGGAAAATAAGATTTCTTTAAAATCAAATTTTTGAAACTTGAAATTATAAAAATATTTTTTGAAATCCTTTTATATGAAAATAAGCTTGAAAAATTATAAATTAATATTAAAAAAATTAATTTGTCATGATGGTGTGAAATTCTGCTCACGTCGTACATGTTTAAAACATTGATTCCTTTAATATTATTAGTAAAAGACAAAAGGGCCTTATTTATGAAAATAACATGAAGATTCCTTTAAAAAAATTAAAAATAAAAAAAGATAAAATTTAATTTAAAAAATTATATATTAACATTTAAACATTTTTAAAACATTTTTAGAAAACATGGATATTGAAGAAAATTTATTTTTAACTGAAGAGAGAAATAAATTTATCTTTTCATTAAAAAAATTATTTTGTAATATTGAGTATGTGAAGAGTAGAAAATGAAAGGAAGACATGTATTCTCAAGGAATAAACATAGTAGAATAAAATTCATGAATTTATTTAAAAATATATCACAATATTTTAACACCAAAATAATAATCATAAACAATCCCGATAAACATTGAGATTGTAATATCAAGGCCTTACCACTTTGGTAACTTTTGAATCATAAGACCCATTAATGAATGACATAAAATGAAACATTAAATATCATTAATATATGTATATTTATGATAATAAATGTAAAATGTGTTTTATATAAACCTTATAAAACAGGATAGGTGTATAACACAACATACATCTCAAAGAAGGAAAATTGAGACAAAAATATCTTACCTTAAGTCTTGAATTCCTTCATACATGTTCAAACCTACTATATAATAAAAAATGGTTTATTATAAATCTATTATAGAAACATAATTATATATATCATACCATATCATCATGGTGATGGTGGTACACTCCGATTGAGAGGATGGAGTTAGAGGTGCTACAATAGTCTCTAGCTTCTATGGAGGCTCTTAGGAGGAATGTGGTTGCAAGGGAGATGATGGTTAGTTATGGGGTTGAATGTAGATCGATGAATATCTTTATCAAAAAAGATAAATTTTATGATTCTAGGTTTAAAGCCAATGGACATGGAATAGTTAGAGTGGGAGATGCTAGATCGATAGGTTCTAGGTGTTGTGCACCTTAAGTTGGAAAAAATATGGCATTTAACATCCAAGAGGAGAAGATGAAGATTGGATTGATGCAAGCTCTCTTGAATATGTATGAGAATCCTTATGAGGTAAACAAAGTGCACTTGATGTGACAATTTTTCAACCAGATAATGGTTGAAGGGAGAATTGTTATATATCACATGAAATAATTCAATACCATCATAAGTCAATTGATATCGGTGGATATTGTGCTTGGTGATGAGGTATGTGCCCTGGTCTTAATGTCTTCTTTACCTGATAGTTGGGAAGCAACTGAAATATTTGTGAGCAGTTCTTTGAGGAATAAAAAGTTGGTTCTAAGGGATTTATGGGACCTAATCCTCACTGAGGATGTTCAAAGAAGAGAATTGGGAAGATTATATGGTTCTACTCTAAATGTTGAATGGAGAGTAAGATATGTGCAGCAAGACAACCATAGAGGATGATCAAAGTCAAGAGGAAAGAGGTAATACAAGGCAAAGGGTGTTAGTCATACTTTCTGTAGTTGTGGGAAGAAAGGACACACCAAGAAAGAGTGGAGAGAAAAATGAAAAGGACGTGAAACCAGTGGAGGAAACACGACTTCTGAAGGAATTGATGATGTCATCAGCTCCTACAGGAGCCTTGTTTTCTCCACTAGTTTAAGGTCCCTTACATTTTTCTCTGCAATCTTTCTTGAGGTTTCCTTTCTTTTCGCAGGTCCGGTAAGGAGGACCAACACCCTTTTCCTTATCTCACATATTTTATATTGACTTTAATCATCCTCTATGGTTTTCTCACTATACATATCTTCCTCTCCATTCAACATTCAGAGAAGAACTAGAGAATCTACCCAATTATCTTCTTCAGATATCCTCATTAAGGATCAGGTCCCATACGTCCTTCGGAATCAACTTTGTATTCCCTGAAGAACTACTCAAAAATGTTATATTTACTGGTCAGGTAAAGATGATAGTATTACCAGTGCACATACCTCATCATCAAGTGCAATGTACACCGATATTAATTGACTTATGATGGTGTTTTGATGTGATCTTCAATAATTCTCCCTTCAACCATTTTAGGTTGACCAATTATCACATCAAGTGCACTTTGTTTTCCATATAAGGTTTATTATATATATTTGTGAGATATTTCATCAATCCAATCGTGTTCTCCTCCTCTTTGGATATTTTAGAACTTCCAACCCCAACCTAATCATCATCTCCCTTACATGCACTATTCAGCTGTTGGATTATTAGAGTGTCCCACCAACACCATGTCGAACCATCACTGACTGAGGAAACCACAAATGATGGACACACAAAAACTAGAATAAAAAAACTGAATCCACCCTAAAAAAGGACATCCTCGAACATCCACGTTGGTGCAACCATCTTCACCAGCCCCAAGTCATAGAACCACCAGTTAAATCCTGTCAAAATCCACCAAAACCCTCCATTCATAATAACAAGATACCAATCTAGTCTTAGTGAGAATCACAAGATTATTGTGAAGAAAATTATTTTGTAATTGATAATGACTAAGTATATTTTGTTGGACACTAGAGGAGAGGATGAAAAATTTTCAAAGGGTTTCATAGACGTTAGTTTCCAATCCAACAAAGATAATATGAAATCTCATTTTGGGTTTGTGTTTTTCTTAAATGATGGAATTATCAGTTAGAAGTGTTCCAAGAAAGATACCACTCCAAGATCAAAACCAAAGTTAGGATACATCACTTCATCATATGATATGAAGGAATCTGTTTGGATTAAACATTTATCACTAAACATAGAGGGCTCTTAGTATTAAGGGAGAAATAAAGAAATATTGTGATAAAAATGGGGTTATTTCCAAGGCTAAGAAACCCTGGTCTCACAGAAGGACCAAACACAACCTTCTAAAATGCTATCTCATATGGGTAATCATTGTGATGGGTGATGTAAATATTAATTTGGTGGCTACTAAAGAGAGTGTGCAAATATATTGAGAAATTTTTATTATAGAAGAAGTATGAGGGTCATATTGAAGGTCTTGGTATACGATACTTGAGAGATTAATGTAACAATTATAAATATATCATGTTATTACAATAAATTTAATCTCTATTTATCATTAATTCACGTGTGTTATAATTTTATTTTACGTGAATGGTCAAATGATAATATCCTCGTAAATTATGACTTCGTGTTGTCCCTAACCGATGATCATCACAGAGTATTATGGGTTGTGATGATATGATAAGTTTAGATTGAATATATTTATTCTCCTTATAATGAGTTGTATTTTAGATATAAATAATAGATTCATGAGGTAATATGGTGGTACATATTACTTGGACTTATCCTATAAAGTATATCTTGTGGAATGATACATGGTCATTGATATACTTAAGTGCATGCACTTATTATCAATACTTATTACTTAAGGTTAATGAGAAACTGATCATGAGAGCCTTCATACTTTTATTCCCTACTTATAGAAGTCATTATATGAACTTACTTAACTAGGGAGTGGTTGAGCATGTTCTCGATCATGTAATTGGATGGAACACAACCAAGATGAGAATTTTCCAATTTTATGATAAGTAAAGACATTTAGAATTTGATGGAATTAAAATGAAAAAATTCTTTCTCATGTTTAGTTAAATTACATATGATGTGATGAAATACTTGGATAACTGACATGTGATGAGATTATTAAAAATATGTATGACATATAATGTATTCATCAACTTGATCAGTATTTTTTTTTGAATCAATAAAAATGATTTTTCTTATACTATATTGACATGTTCCATGTCCAGTGGTTACTCCATGTCATAGAAAAATGAATTATATAGATATATATATATTATTTATATGACATATATTGTAGTGGTAATATTTATATAGAGATATGAGTATGTTTTATGGATATAACATCATACCCATTAGTATTTTGAGTAGAATTAATTCTTTTATAGAGGCCACTCTTTGCTTATATTTATAAAATAGTAATTTCATATATTTTTTCAATACTACTTGGGACCATAGGGTTACACAGTTAAGCCTTTGGATAAGGATTAAGTTTTGGACAAATTTTTTGTTCCAAAATGAAGAGAGTTTGATAAAAAAACATCCAAAATAGCTTATATGGATAAAAAAAGAGTTGTGAAGTTTTTCATGAAGTCCTAATAAGATTTTAGTAAAAGTGGGAGATTTTTTTAAGTGAAAATAAAATCCACACATGTGATTCATGGTGAACACATGCATATAATTCATGTACTCTATTTCATATGAAAAAGATTATATTGGAACTACCACTTTATCCCATATTATTAATCATCTATTAAAAACTGAATAATTAGTTAATGCACACATCTTTCATAGGGCATGTAAAAACAATTTATTTTCAAATGCATCATAGAGGATGACCAGGGTCGTCTCACTTGAGGATCTTTCTTAGTTGTTCAACTAATTATCCTATATCACCTAAAATACTTATTTTATTATTATTTATTTTAATTTAATGTAATTTAAATGAAATGATAAATGAATTTCTGAAACGAACCCTAACATGCAATGAAATAATGAGTTAAGAAAAAGAAAGAACTTTTCCTTTGTGGTTTGGTTCATGGGTTCCATTATTCTCATTGTTGATAATTAGATTGTGTTTTATAATTCAGTTCTAAGATCTAATTCATGAATTATTATTCTTTTATTTATGGATGATAAATATTTAATTCCTTTATCAATCTCAATTCTACATCCTCCTATAAGCAGGGTTGATGGAACACCTTGAACGAGAGTATAACATATTCCAAGATATGGCTCTATTGTATTCCATTTCATCCACTAAATGACTAAACTCCATCATATGAATATATTCTATCCATTATAATGGAGGAAAAAGATTTAATAAAATAATAGAAATGATTTTGTGATCATTTTCATGGTGGACGATCACTACACCCATGCACATCACTCTTTATCATCAAAAACTTAATAAAACACAATTAATTAAGTGCAGAATGAATGAAATTTCCACTTAACTTCCATGGGAAAATCCTTGGGTTATTCCCTCATTTTTTAGGGTAATATTACATGATGGAATGAGAAATAAAGAAAAGAAATTAAATTAAATGAAAATAATGAGGACGAGAAAAAAGAGAGAAGGAGATGCAGAAGAATAAGAAGGGTGTGTGAAAGATGACACAAATATAAAAAGCATGAATGAATTATATTTTATTTAAAATAAAATAATTTAAATTTAAATTTAAAATAAAACTAAATTAAAATTAATAATAATAAAAATAAAATAATAAAAGAAACGGGTGTAGCAACTTCCCCTCTAGAATCTATCCTCCAAAAGTTAGCTTCTGTTACGCCCACTATATGGAAGAATCTCCTCAAGGGACCTTTTTATATGATTATCTAAAGTAATAATTATATTTAACCTCCAAATTTAAAATTAATTAGACCTATATAGAATATTTTATGAAACAATTAATGAGACACACTCATTCTAGATGAATGTTTCCTACATCTTCCTCTAATTTTGAGCATCCAATGTTCAGATTAATGATGTAATATCTCTATGATAATTAATTTAAAAATACAGCTTAGAATGATATTTCAGATATAGAGGGAATAAATTCAATTGGAGTTGTGTATTCCATGTTATTATTCATTTACTATGGTAGGGTCCACATTGTCATCCAGAACAATTTTTTAACCTGATTTAGTTTTTAGGGCCTGTGTAGGTTTGAATCAGATCCCCTTCTAGAAGAAGAAGTTTAATCCCACAAATACAGAAATCCTATAAAATTAATCAATAAAATTGGTTAAATATTATAAAATTTATTATCCAAATAAAAAATTGATTGAAATATGTTAAAATTACAGAATGAAGACATTTTCACATTTTAGCCCAAAAAAACACAAATCCAAAATTGATGAAAATAAGATCAAATTGATAAATTAGAAGGGATTAAATCATTGAAAAACATAAAAAATGATTAAAATATTATCTCTATCAATTCCCCCATACTTAAACCATGCTTTTCATCAAGCATAAAATATAAATATTAAATTTCAAATGGTAACAATGTTTCCAATATTCAAATTTCAAAGTAATTAAATTAAATTATTATCAATTTAATATAAAATTTTCAAATTCCATATAAAAAATTAATTTGAATTCTCATTTTTCAAAGAAAAAACTAATCTGTGTTTTTTAGTTTTTACCATTTGAAATTTTATGGAACTTATCTTCTCATTCATTTAATTTTCTCAATTTATTATTATTACACATGACAAATCATGATCTATCTCTCCTTTTTAATATTTTTACTCATGTATTATGATAAAATTCTATTATATTTATGAGAATATCAGGAGAACATGATCCTTATACATAGTATTGTAAATGAACTACTTTCTCTACTTTTAAAGAGAAAATTCACATAAAATCATAATGGATTTCAATAAAGGTTCAAATGTCTATAGGGATTATGGTTGGTAGGAATTTATGTTTAAAAATTAAATCTAAAATAAGAGGTTAATCTCTAAATTAAAATTCATGATATCAAAAGTAAAAGTGTAATGAAGTTATCCACTTCAATTTGTAACAACTCCCACAATCCCAAAACTGAAAGTAAGGTTGTGATCAATTTAATCATAATAAATTATTTTTTCACCCTCTTGAATATTTTGTTTTAATTTTATCCTTTTTCTTTTCAATGAACTTTTTTATTTTTTATCTTAGTTGAAAGTTGTTATTATAATAAATCTCACATACACCACCTAACCACATATGAAAATAAATTATTATTCCAATGATTGTGATTTTTTTTTCTTCTAATTCACAACCCATTCTTTGCTTTTTTTGGTTAATTTTTTCATTTAATATTTTTTCTTGTTTAATAGGTGAAAACCAATAAATATTATAATGAATGGATCAATAACCTTTCCTAATACCCATATGTAGCACCCCCATACTTCTTATTTACAATGTATTTCAACCCTTTCACCATGACTCCCTATACCCCTATACTTAAATGTAAAAATATCATGAAAATAATTCGAGGAGGGTAGGAAGGGATAAAAATGGATTGAAGCATTGATCATCCCTAACAAGGGAATTCATGGTCTCTATAGGCTTAACTAGGGATTAATGTAAAGGTGGTTTTTAGGGATACATGATTTTCAAAAGATGCCTCAATAATTTTAAATGTGTTTATGCATAGTAATAGATTCAAAAAGTTAAAATGTAAGTTTTGTTCAGTGACATGTCCCAACACCACTCAAGAAATATACTCAAGAATAAAATATGAAGTACTTGGTCTATAAATACTCTCGAGAATGGAAATATGATTTTGGAAAATCACTCAATGCAAGAATAATAATAAAAAATAAATTCACATGACTTTCGTAAATTCGAAACATGAAAGGTTTTTGGGAAATTTCATTTACATGAATCAAATAATTCATTCAAATCATGAGTCCTCATTTTAATATCTATGTTTCACTTTAATCATTCAATTATCTATTTTACTCATTAAATTTCATTAACATTGAAATAAATACTATAAAATAGGCATTTATAGCTGTGCTAAAAATGGCCTTTTACAGTGCTAGAAAAGCACTGACAACATGAGTGAGATTAAAATCCCTAGTCTTTTATCAGCACTTTTTTATCACTGATAAAGGGGAATACTGCAGTATGTTGCAGCAGCACACTACAACACCAATGCAGTTTGCTGTAGTAGCACACCACAACACCAAAAACACCATGAAATAATCAAAATCAAGTAAAAATACATAATTTAAATGAAATAACATTTACAACACAAATACAAGAAAAAAAATTATATTATAGAAATTTCAAACATTGGTTTATACAATTAAATAAGTACAAATTATTAATGCATTCAAAAACTGCAGTCTTCATCTATCTTTTGATCATAACCCATTCTTGAAAAAACACACATTTATAAAAAAAATTCTTATGTTAGTAATAATTTAAATAAATAAATTAACATAAAGTTTTAATTTTGAACTAAACTTTGAGTCATACCAGGAACATTGTGTATCAGATTGAGTTGCGGTTGATTATTGCATGTCACACCATTTCATGTTCATCTTCAAGAATTATATCTATGAAAACTAATTAAATAATTATAAGATAAAAATGATAATTAAATTAAATAAGTAATAGAATATAGAATTATGAGAACAATCTAGGCATTTTTTCTTAGTTTTGGTAATGTGATACCCGTTTTGATCTAAAATGTCACTTATATATTGAAAAGGCGCACTTAGAGTCATACTGGTCACACTATGCATCAGAATGAGGTTTATATAATTATAAAAAATATAAAATTACTTATGGATAATTATCCTAAAGTATCAAATCAATTTGAATGTTTTTCCTCAGTTTTGGGTACATCACTAGTTTTTTTACTAAAATGTCATTTTAAATTGGAAACATGAACTTTGACTCATACCAATCACATCATGTATCATTTGACATGATACTAATTTCTAAACATCAAAAATCATTTATGAATCAATTTTCTAAATTATTAAGAAAATACAAGCATGTTTTCTCTATTTTCAGTGAGTGACACTTTTTAAACTAAAATGTTAATTTTAAACTGATAACATACACATTGAGTAATACCGAGCACATCATTTATCATATTGTGGTTAAGGTGATTCTTATATATAAAAAATTACTTATGGATCATTTCCCTAAAATATAAAAAACAATATGAATGTGTTTTATCCATTTTGAGTAGGCTATTTTCTCTTTTTACTAAAATTGATGTCAATTTTATTTAAAAAGATTTAGCTGGAGTCATACCGGTCACACCATGCATTATATTATGGTTTGGATGATTTCAACACATCAAAAATGACTTATGGATCATTATAATAAAATATAAAATCAATATGAATGTGTTTTATTAGTTTTGAGTAGGCCAGTTGTTATTTTTACAAAAAATGATGTCAATTTTAAATATAAAGATGCACTTGGAGTCATACCAGTCACACTGTTCATCAAATTGAGGAGAGGAATATTCCTACACATAAAAATGACTTATGTACAATTTCAATAAAATATCAAAACAATCCAAATGTGTTTTCTCGGTTTTGAGTAAGTCAGTTTTCCTTTTTACTAAAATTGATGTTAATTTTAAAGAAAAAGATGCACTTGGAGTCATACTGGCCACACCAAGCATATGATTGAGGTGAGGCTAATTACTACATGTAAAATTGACTTATAGATCATTTAACTATAATATCAAAACAATATTAATGTGTTTTATCAGTTTTGAGTCAGTCACTTGTCCTTTTAACTAAAATTGATCTCAATTTTAAATAAAAAGACACACTTGGTGTCATACCGATCACACTGTGCATATGATTTAGGTGAGGTTTATTACTAAATTTCCTAAATGAATTATGTTTCATTATCTTAAAGTATCAAAAAAACCAAAATGTGTTTTCTCAGTTTTGAGTATGTCACTTATCTTTTTTACTAAAATATCATTTTAAACTGGAAACATGCACTTTGAATCATACCAATCACATTGTGTATCAGTTTGATGTGAGACCGATACCTATACATCAAAAATGAAATATTAATATATTTACTAAATTATCAATAAAATCAAAGTGTGTTTGATTAGTTTTTAGTGAGTGAACTTCTTTTGAACTAATTGTCGATTTTAAATAGATAAAGGACACATTGAGTCATAATGAGCACAACATGTATCATATTGAGATGTGGTTGATTACTACACATTAAAAATGACTTATGGACCATTTACCTAAAGTGTAAGAACAATAAAAACGAGTTTTATTGATTTTGAGTTGCTCAATTTTCTTTTTTACTATAATTGATGTCAAATTTAAATAAAAAGATACACTTTGAGTTATACCATTCACATCATGCCTCAGATTGAGGGGATGATAATTCTTTAATATATAAAATGAATTATGGATCTGTATACTAATGTATAAAAAATATGATTTTTTTTCTTCAGTTTTGAGTACATCACTTGTTTTTTTACTAAAATAACATTTTAAACTGGAAACACACACTTTGACTCATACCAATAACATCATGTATCATTTTAACACAAGACTAATTTTTACACATGAAAAATGAATTATGAATCTATTTTCTTAATTATCAAGAAAATCTAAGAGTTTTTGTTATGTTTTTAGTGAGTGACATTTTTTGAACTAAACTGTTGATTTTAAACTGATAATGGACACATTACGTCATCGTAGTCACACCATTCATTGAATTGAAGTATAAACAATTATTACATGTCCCAAATTACTCATATATTGTTTCCATAGTGTATACAAACTATTATAATGTTTTATGGTTTTGAGTATATTAGTTGTCTCTTTTTACTAAAATTAATGCACATTTTAAATAAAATGAAACACTTGGAGTCATACCGGTCACACCATTTGTTGGATTGAGGTGTAGATAATTCTTACACATCCTAAAGTCTCAAAAAAATACTAACTTAAAATATTACCATGTTTACATGTTATATCTATGTCGAACTACCAATGTTGCATATATATATTGAATCACTGTTATTAGCTAAAAAACCTTTCTCGTTATTGAAATTCAGAAGAGTAAAGGAAGCTCATGTTCCCATTATATCACGATAAGTCACCACAATAGGTACATGAGTTTCCTATACTCATATAGATTTCAACAGTGAAAAATGTTTTTCATCTAAGAACATAAAATCAATATGCATCGTTGGCAGTTTCACCAAAAAAGGCAAAGAAAATGGAAAATGTGGCAACAATGGAAGTAAGAAACAAGTTATCTCTTTTATGGATTGTTTTAGATAGATATGACCTCCAAAAATATCTATGAAAAAAACTAAATAAGTATTAGATAAAAATTATGAGGAAATTAACTTACAAATAATAGATAAAATGGTGAAAAAATTAATTAAATAAGTAGTAGGAATTCACATTTTCTTGATGGCAACATGCATTCTTGATGCATTTCCTTATTTTCATTATCTCAATTGTAGGCTCTAAGTCCAATCACTCATGAGAATGAGTGGATTCAAACAAACCACCCTAACTTGAATAAAAGAATCCACATGTAAAATAAAATAATTCTTATATGAGTAATACTAAAAATAAAAAAATTAAAAATAAATATGAAACAATACATTAATTCTATGGATAATGATTTTACTGTACAAGCATTTTTGACCATAGCAATATACCAATGGTAAATTAAGAATGCTAATAAAAAAAATAAAATATATCTCACCAAACAATCAATCAATGAGTGAGGAGGATGGGGAGAAATTAAGATACCTTGGATTAAAACTTTGAATCATCTGAGATAAAGTAAAGATATCATATTGGTTTCATAAAATATTCATTTTGTAAAATAAATAAATAAATACACATAATATATTCATTATCAAAGGTTAAAGTTATATATAATTCTTATAAGGGAAACTTAACATTTTATTGTTTCAAATAATTTCTATATGCTTTGAAGAAAATGGGTAATTGAATTTAAGAAAATAATTATTCCTCTATGGTATGTGTTATCCTTTAAATTCATCGAAAGGTGAAAGTTATAGACAATTTTGATCCTCATCAGCTCTTCATCCGAATAGTTATCATTGATTTTTTTTGTTTGGCACTCATCCTCTATCTCTTGTGGACATGAACCTATGTTTCTTGTAATACTCAAAGGAGTAGTCATCAATATGATGACCACTACTCAGAGTGATACAAGAAACATAAAATAGATGGGGGATGAGTCCCAAAAAAAATTGGAATAATAACTATTTGGGAGATGAAACTGATGAGGATGACAGTTGTACTCTATTTTGTTCTCTAAAAGGGGTAATGCATCCTATTTGTTAGAATTACATGGATGGTAGTTAGATATTAATAAGGGTGGAACCAAAAGGAAATGTTAAATAATATTGTGTTTTTATATGGATTAAAGTAAAACATATATAGTGTTTATTAGATGTGTGATGAAAGAAATGAAGTGATTTTTATGAAGTATTAATGAGTGGATTATCATTTCAAATATGGGTATATTTTTACAAAGGTATAGAAAACTAGCTGAACCATTTTTTGATTTGGGGTTGGTAAAAATTTATGGTCATTTTTTAAAGAGGAAATTGATTTGTGATAGTGAAAAATTGTTCAAATTAGATTTCAAGAAAATTAAATACAGACTTAAAAAGGGTGGGTCGTGATGTTTGTATAATTTAAATATAAAATTGATATATATTTTTTATTAATTCGAATGGGGATATTGTTAATAATTAAAATAATGATGAAACATCAGAGGAACTTAATGTTGAATTGAGTATCATAGTGGAGAGAACATGTGGCTGAGGTAGACTCAAAATAAGACATTGATGGCAAGGAAAATGAATAGGGATTATCAACTGTATGAAATACAAGCAAGGATGAAATTAATGAATAAAATTCCATTAGTGATCAAAATGTTTTAGTGAAAACTCTAAGGAGTAAGACATAATATTTGAGGATTGGACAAAGAACAATACAATTTTTTTGTATTATATGAGGTACAATATCGAGATGTCTATGATTGGTGAAAAATTTTCCTTGGTTTATAGATGAATCAATGAAATCATAACACATTAATATCTCAATAAAAATATGAAAAAGATATTCACAAGTGATTCTCAATGGAATATTCCAAACCAATGACAACACCGACCAGTAAATGGATGAATTTTTCAAATTTTGATGATTGCAAAGTGGTAGATGTAATGGAATATAGGTATTGGGAACCTATTATGCCTCATAACAACATGACCAAACATTGGGTTTGATATATTTGAAGTTTCATAGTATTAATGTTGTCCCAAGGAGTGACACATGCTATTAGGGAAGACGCTACTTCAATATATCTAAAAAATAATGAATTTTGGGTTGTTTTATTATAGTATTGTGAAACTAAAGTTTTTGGGATACATGGATGTGTGATGAGAAGGTTTAGTGGATAACCGAGGGAAAATAGAGATATCAAAAAACCTAGATTTTGTTCGAGCCTTGGTTTCATTTAAACCTTGAATCGCTAGACCTTGGATTCAATCCTTAGAATAGTCTGAGCCTCGATTCTAACCAAGATCTGGGCTTGGATTTGATAATAAGGAACTCCTGTAGTAGGAGGATTCTTCAGAGATCTTCAGATATCGTGATATGGTATGCGATGGTTAAAGTTATTAAAATAGTTTGGAAGACTTTTTATCAGTGCTTCCAAAAAAGTGTTGATAAAGATACCTTTTATCATCTCTAATTTAGTGTATGAGGATAAAAGGAAAATTTATCATCACTTTTTTTAGCACTGATAAAGATTCATTTTATTATCTTTTTTAGCACTAATAAATCTATCTTTATCAGCATTAAAAAAGTGTTGATAAATACTTATAATAATTTTTTTAAAAAATAATACTTAAAAAAATTATAATTATTATATATAATTATAATAGATATAAAAATTATTTTGATAAAATAATTATTTTATAATAATTTGAATATATAATTATTTATTTATAATTAAATAAAAACTTTTTTTAAAAATAATAAATATATCATTATATATTTACATATTTATATATGTATATATATTTAATAAATATATATATATAAATATAAATATAGTAAATATATTCATTATTTAAATAAATAAATATATAATTATTTATTTATTTATTTATTATTATATAAATACTTTAATAAATATTATTTATTTATTTATTATTATAAATGTATAAAAATAGTAAATATACATTTATAAATATTTTTATTTATAAATATTTTTTTACAAATATTTTTTATAACATTATTAATGAATATTTAATCTTAAGTGCATGCATTTTAAAAATGAGTAAAATTGAATAATTAAAAATGAGTACACTTTAATTAAAAATATTGAAAATTTGGATAAGTTTGATTAATTAAATTTAAATCATAAAAAAATGGATATATATTGAAATAGAGATGAATAAATATTGAAAATATTAAAACATAGTAAATAAATAAATAAATAATAAATATTAGAAACTGATTAAATTCCTAGAAAAATATTTGTGTGTGTATTGTATATATAAATGTATTATAATTATATATATATAAAATTAATATAAGACACGTTTGATCTATGTTAAATTGAAAAAAACAACATTCAATTATGTACACTACTCGATGTAATTAATTAGTATTTTTAAATCATATTAATTTTTAATTATAGACCATTATTCACTAAATATATTATTATTTAATGTAAAGTATAAATATTTTGTATTATATAAATCATATTTATATAAATTGATATATATATATATTTATATATTTAATATATACTATTTATTAACTATATCAATAATTATTTAATTAATAAAATGTTTAATATTTTTCCCAATTTACTTATTTTTAATTTTTAATTCCTTAATATTCATTTTACATATATTTATATATTTAATATATACTATTTATTAGTATTTATAATTTATATATAGTACAATCAGTTTATTCATTTTTACGAATAATTTTTGAATATTATTTTTAATAAAATAATTTTTAATTTTTTACATATTTAATTATTTAATTTATTCTGACTTTTATCAGTGCTAAAAAAGTGCTGATAAAGGATTCATTTATGAGCTCTAAAATTAAAGCACTAATAAAGGGTACCCTTTATCAGTTCTAAAAATAAAGCGCTTATAGAGGCCACCCTTTATTAGTACTAAAAAATTGTACTGATAAAGAGTGCCTTTCATCGGCGCACCTCTTATCAGCACTAGAAAAAAGTGCTGATAAAAATACCCTTTATCATCACTTGTTTTAGCACTGATAAATGGGACCTTTATCACTCTCTATCGCTAATAAAGGCCAATTCTATTAAAGGCCTGTTTTGTAGTGGTGAATCTAAAACATGGCATCATAGTATTACTAAGAAACTAATGTTTCCTAGATAAGTCAAATAAAGTATAAATTCAAGTGCATGAATGAAAATTCATTTTAAAGCTCAAAATAAGGTTGGGAAAAAAATATAAAGAGTTTAAAAGATAAAAATTAAAATTAAACTCCCTTTCCCATAAAGCGTAGTAATATTCCCTTCCACTTTTTTGGGGAATTCCTTGTGTTTTCATGAACCTATAAAATATAATTACACAATTAAGCACAAGGATCAAGTGATTTAAGCTCAAAAAGGTAGGAGGGAGTGGGTTTCATGCTGGACTAATTCATAAAAAATGAAATTGAAAGTAATTGAAATAAAGTAAAAGGATAAGTCTTGGTATGATCCCCCAAGTGGGCCCTAAATTTTTAATGCTTCGAGAGGGAAGTACTACATATTATCCGTAGTATGATGGTTGGTGGATCTTCTTGAAGTTGAACCACCACATGTCACTTTTCTATATTTTTCATTTTCCTTCATGGTGAGGAATGATCCATGGATAGAGTGTACCAAATCCCACTTATTCATAATTAATTATATCTTACATGGAGGAGGTTGTATGATGTATGGATCATCCTCTTCCTTTGTTTCTACTTGTACAACCACCTATTTTCCAGTACTGGCTAAACATTGGTTGCATAAAAAGAATAATAAAAGGGATATTCAAAATTGAAATTAGAATTATTAATAATAAATTTACCTCTTTCAATATGAGAAGACATTATGTCAGTTTCCTTAGGCATAACTACTTGGACATCCTCATGGACTTCCTCAAATTCATGTTCATTAAAATTAGGGATCACAATGTGTTCGTCAACTGGTTAATGTTCAGTTTTTTCTTATTCATCTAAGTCATTGAAAGGATTGACCAAATATAAAAATTCAAAACTATAAAGAGTGATACTTAAGTCATATTGAATGAAATTATAAAATATTGAGTTCAAGAAAGGATCATATCCTTGAGTTTGTTCTGGTTCAATCACTTATTTAGTGATAAGTGCCTCTTGAAAGTGAGTCTTAGTGGATAGAAGTAGGTAGTGAAGCTCTTCAATCATTTATTGAAATTCCACCACATGTGTGATATCTTCCTCTTCCATGGCTAGAGTGACATGCAATGGTACTAAATCTTATACTTTTTAGGGATTAGGGATATCATGTTATACCTCATAATCATTCCAGAATTCATCTAGATCTTTTTTATCTCCCACACATAGCTCACTAGGAAAATATTCCTCACCGTGAATCCACTCTACATTATCATGGTAATCTTGAATCTAGTCCCTAAAATAGTTGGGCTATTGATATTCCATGATTTTGGCCTTGACTTATTGGATGTCTTCTTTGAAATTGGGAGTGTCACTTCCTTCTTGGTCTTGAATCTTTGTAAATAAATTCTATGTTCATTGACCATGGCCATCAAATTATCAGGTGAGATCCATGTCTCCTAACCTCTTTGCATCTATTTTATCATTATCATAAGATAATTAAGACTTCATTGGAGGGTCTCCTTATTGTAGTTTTTTTATTCTTACACCTTCTAGTAATTGTTCTTTGAAGAATAATAGAATTTTGGATACATCATTGAAAGTTTTTATGGAATTTTTTGATATGGGAAATAGTGAAAATATTTCTAAAATTTTAAAATATAATAATATAAGTAAAATTTTTATTGGATCCCTAGAAATGGAACATTTTTTGATTCATGCTTATCATATGATGTGGAAAAATCAGTTTATTTTACTAATACAACACAAAGTCAAAACATGGTCATCTCACTTGGGGAATTTTTTTAGTTCTTCACCTACTTATCCTATCTCACCTAAACTACTTATTCATGTTATTTTTATTATTTATATTAATGTAATGTAATTTAATTGAAAACATAAATGAAATGATAAAAGTAAAACAAACATGAAATGATAGAATTATTTAAGAAAAGAAAGAACTTGGCCTTTGTGGTTTGGTTTATGGGTTCCATTATTCTCCTTATTGGTATTTATATTAAGTTTGATAATTCAATTCTGATATCTCATTAATAAATTACTATAATTTTATTTAGGGGTTTGAAATCATCGACACCTTTAGCATACTCAATTCCACCTCCTCCTATAATCATGGTTAATGTCACACCTCAATCGAGAGTGTGACATATTCCAATACATGGCTCCATCGTATTCCATTTCATCAATTGAATGGCTCAAATACATATTATTAAGATATTATATCTTGTATAATGGAGGGAAAATATTCAATAAAAAAATATAAATGAGTTTTTGATTAGTGTTGTAGTGGATGATCATCACACTCGTGCACATAACTATTTCTCATCAAAAACTTATTAAAACATCAGAAATTAAGCACATAATGAATAGAATTTACACTTACCTCCCCTGAGACAATCCTCAGTTTATCCCCTCATTTTAAGGGTAATAGGTTATGGTGGAATGATAAATAAAGAGAATAAAAGAAAATAATGAGGATGAGAAAAGAAGGAGAAGGAGATGGGGAAGAATAATAAGGGTGTGTGTAAGATGACAAAAAAATAAAAACTATGAATGTATTACATTTTACATAAAATAAACTAAATTAAAATTACATTTTAAAATAAAACTAAAGTAAAATGAATAAAATTTAAATTAAAATAAGAAACAAAATGGGTGCAGAAGCTTCCCCTCTATGATTTTTCCTCCAAAAGTTTGCTCCTATTATTCTCACCATATGGATGAATCTCATTGAGGGTCCTTATTATAAGATTCCCAAAATTAATTTTTCTATTGAACCTAAAAATTTAAAATTAACTGGATGCATATAGATGAACTTACGCCACACTTAATGAGTCACACTCTTTATGGACGAATGTTTTATAAATTTTCCTCCAATTTTAAGCATCCAATTTCCTCATTAATTAGGTAATATCTACATTATATTTAATGGTAAAATGTTAATTCTAATTATATTTAAAATAAATCTATAATAACCTCAATTAGAGGTGTGCAGGATGAGTTATTCTTCATTTATTGAAGTGGTTTTCACACTATCGTGGTGAACAATATTTTAACCTGATTGATTTTTAGGGCGAGTGGATGTTCAAATAAAATCCTAGACCCGATGAATAAGTTTAATACCATAGATCAAGGAATCCTACAAAAAAATAAACACTAAAATTTGATTAATATTTTAGAAGTTCTGATCAAAATAAAAAATTGATCAAACTACGTTAAAATTAAAAAATAATAATAATTTTTCACATTTTAGCCTAAAAAACCATAAATCCAAAACTGATGCAAGTAAGATAATTTTTTTAATTTTTTTGGGATTAAATAATTTAAAAACATTAAAAAAGGATGAAAATATTGTCTATATCATTATTCCATTAAATATTTTAATTTATTCATTAATGTTTTCTATGAAATTTACACCCAATGAGTATTAACATTCAATGACATATATTGGAATTTGATAGATGACTCTCTTTATTAAAATAAGAACATGATGGTTATCCTATATAACTAAATAATTCCATTTTGTGTGTGTGTGGATTAGTTCTTTAAATTAGAAACTCTCTTCATATATTTCTTCATTTATCTTATATGTAAAAGGTGATAAAACCCTTATTGAAGAACTAAGATACTAAAGTTATGAAATGGGATCCAAAGTTTGGTTTATTATCTTAGAGGTTGAAATATTTTTTTCCACTTTAGTGGTCTTAATAAATCTTACTAAATCATGAAGAAAATGTGGATACTGCATTATCGAAATACTAGGTTTTTATAGCACTCTGTTTTACAATAATATTTCATGTTTGATTTATCAAAGATAAATCAACTTCTGTTTTGGTTTTTTTCTCTTATCCATAATAATTATATGATTAAATGAAACCCATTAACCAAATAAAACATATGTGTGTCCTAAAATTGGGGTTGACGGAAGGAAAATCACTAAATAGGGTATTGGGATTCACTTTTGAAAAATATCTTAGGTGGTTTCCTTTGTAGAAAATGGTTTTCCCATAGCTAAAGTAACATAAAAATATAATAAGTGAACAATAAAAAGAAATACCATACTTATAATTAAACAACCACAAAAACCTCCATAGTACCAAATATGTGCCCATTATCATCATTATACCATCTAAAAGCTAATAAAAAGATATAAAACTCACTCCAACATGGTTTCAATAGAAAAAACTAGGTCAACCAGTCCATTTAGTGATCCAATCCATAATATCAAATAGTCCACATGACTATATGGGTAACTTGATCAAATCGTCCTTTTATTTTTATAAAAAACCAAGTCAACTAGTACACAAGACAATCCAAAATACTAGGTCAACTAGACTATAAAAATTATCTAACATATCATGTCAACTAGTCCATCTGACTATCCAAACATCCCATCTCAAAACTAACCTACACCTAGAATGAAAAATCTATGGATAACTATCTATAAGTCATCATTTCAAGTAGCCAACATCATTATGAAAATAAATTTCATGATGAATATTACTATAAATATGAATCATACACAATCAAATAATTCGGTAAATGATATTGGGAACCAATTTCATAAAAAAATTAATTATTCTATAATATTCCCAAAATTAATTGTTATATAATTCTCCACTTATGATAGAACCATACTCTACGTACACTATCCTCATGTAATTCATACTAAGAGAAAAATTGAGTGTCGTAATGTTCATTATTGTATAATATCAAAATAACAAAACCTAGTCCATGTTAAACCACATTGTACAATAAATGAAAATCATCAATACATTAGAGTCAAATTCATCACTACACCACACCGACATTATGTAATACTCGAGAGCCTATTGTAGGAGGTAAACACTGTATCCTGGATTATTGCACTCTAAAGAGCCTTTATTCATGAGTATATTTAAAATTTTATTTTTATATTATTATAATTTTATTTTTAAAAAATAAATTTCATATTTTAATTCATCATAGAGATATTATCTTATAATAAAAGTTTCGTGTTTTTTCCAAAAAATATTTATTTTTAGGTGAATAATGAAAATAACATTTTTTTAATATCACAACTCTTATGGAATCAATAGGATGTAAGAATAAAATAAAACTAAACAAAACTTTTAATTAATGTAATATTTATTTAAGGAATAATGTTATTAATTATAAAATATTCTTTGAACTTTTTAATCCCATGTCCAATATTTTTAAACTAATTAAAGCATTACCTTATTAAAAAACACTTTTAGATTTCTATTCGAATCAATTTTCACGGTGATATTCTATTTTGGATTTCATTTAAATCCTTATATTTTTTTTAATAAATTAATTTATGTAATTAAAATCATTATCCAAGTTAATTTTATCATACATATAAATTTAAAACTTAAACACTTTATTTTTCTAAAAAATGATTTTAGGAAATTGATGTGTTTATTTTAAAATTAAAATTTTACACATTTAGAAAATTTATTTTATTTTTTTACAAATTTTAAATCAAAATGATCAAATTATATAAAATTGGAAATATTAATTTTTTACTAAGGCTAAAAATTAATTACCAAGGTAAGTAAATTAGGGTAAAAGTCAAAATTTAAAATCAAAAGCCCTAAAGACTCAAGGTTTTCCGAAAAAGGAGTTTTTGAGGTGAGTTTTGAGCCTAAATAACTTTCACATACTATTTTTTCAACTCTTTGGCATTTTAAATTTGAATAGTATTTTTAAATTATTGAAAATGTAAGGGTTTCTCCCCAGACCACCATTCCCTTCACTAATAAAATGGTAACACTTCCACCCCTTCAAAACAGACAAATCCTTAAAATTTATTCCTAAAAATATTAAAATTTTATCATAATATATCCCTATCCTATATTCAAATTCTTATTTTCAACATTAGTTAGAATAATTCCTTCATTTTAAATGAGAATTCCAAGGAAAATTCAAAGCCACTGAGGTGAGTATTATCAACTAATTCGCTTTTCTTCTTAATTATATTCATTAAAATTTATTCTATACATACTAATATAATTATATTATTATCATTTATTTACTATAATGTCAATATATTAAGGTAATTTTCAATTTCAATTCACCTATCTCATCCATAAATAAAAACAAACTCGTTATTCATGCGTACATAGAGACTACCGTCACCATGAGTAACAAAAATCATTTTTCATCAACACCCATAATTGATGGTTTCTAGAAAGTATTTAATGATTAAATAGGATTTTAATGATATACTTATTGTTTTTTATGAACAATTGGATAATATATTAATGATATGATCAATAAACGATCATCATTAATTGAATTTTTTTAAACAAGCGTGCTAAGAAAAAAATATTTTATTCAAATTATGTAATATTTTCATATTCATTACTTCTTCTTCAACTTAATTTATAATTATAATATATCATAGTAATAAAAAAAATAGTAGATCGTTATTCTTTTGGTATAATTATGTTATAATAAAACCACCTCATAATCATTCACTAAATTAGGTTATGTTCATATTTGGGTCGGTTTAACAACCTAATTGAATGATACTATGAATGTTTATCATGAATGAATACAGGAACATAATTTATGGTATAATATAATATAATTTTTTAAATAATTAATTAATTTTTTATTATGGATATGTTATATAAATATTTAATTACTCAATTAAGAAAACACCCTTCTATCGAAAAGAATCACTGAAATATTCTTGTTATCGATTTAATCTTTATGGATAAAGACTAAATCACTAATAAAAGGAATTTGAAACATCATAAATAATTATAAAATATTCATGGTAGTAACTTTAATGAACTAGTAATTATGAAAATTGGAATAAGAATGAATATAAACACCACTATTATAAAACTTGTAAAAATGATCAAAACTATAAACACCCGATGTGAAAATTAGGTAGAATTCATATATAGAATGACTGTTTATGAAGAGTTTAAATGAAAATGGATATGGTTAAGGTTATAAATTAAGTTATTAATATATGTATATATATTTTTGTGATATAGGATAATAAATTATATTCATGGAATTCAGAACGAAAGGAAAGGGTTTTTCTCCTCAAACTCCTCTCTTTGAAACATGTTTTGTATTATGAACCTAATTTCCATTTTGTGGTGTATATAATGACTATTTGAGATATTATAACATGAAATTAATTTATTCATGGAATTTTAAGACCAATTTTAATCCCTCTCTTTCAAGTTGGTTTAATTGAATTACTTACTAAGCCATAAGTGGGGGTTTTTTATCTCAATATTCATTATTTGGGAATCATGTTATATTCACTAACTATTTCATTTTTTGTGGTTCAAACATTACTATGAAATAATTTGTAATATGTTACTCATGAAATTTAAGGGGTTTATAAGTTTATATTTCTATACCTCTCTCACATTCTTTTGAATTAATTGTTACCAAAATAGTTGTAAAATTCAATATTTTCCATGGTGGAAAAGCCATCCTATGTTTCGGTTATGTAAAAGTGTGTGTAGTTTCCAAGTAAATAAATCCATGTTTGGATACTGATAAGTGGAATTGGAAATGGAACATATGAACCAAGGGGTAATCACCCTAAAAAGGGTTGGTTTACTATTAACTTAGTCATTATGATAATGCATGATGAGTGAGTATAAGACTGTACAACTGGCTAGATACTCCCAAGGGATATGTTTTGGAATATTCACACACTCTTATTTAACCATGATGAAGTATTTTTCCTACAATTACCATGGTCTCCAACCAATTAAAACTATTAAAGCCAATTAATATCTTCCATGGATAAACTAGCACATTGAAAGTACTATCACCAATTTATTTCATTGATAAGGGTACTTCTTGTTACTTTGACGATACCCCACAACTTCTAAGTTGATTAAGGGATTTTATTATAGAGATTAACATTATTACATTTAATGGAGAAGTATTTATTTTCCATATTTTCATTAAATGAGTAGGCATGTTTTTATTAATCTAAAGGTTCCTTAAAGAATGGTATGAAAATTCTTGTTGACTCTTATGGTGAATGCATTCGACTTAATCAAGTAACGTATGGGTCCCAAAATTATATAGCCACTTGATGAATTAATATTTCTCACGAGAAAAAAATTGGGTTTTGGTGTATACCTCTCCCCATATCAGTATTGTATCTTAGAATAGGGCCTTAAAACCATGTTTTGATGTCAGAAATTATGAATTACATCAATATGAGATCAATGATTATTGTTATCCATGTTTTAATTTATTGTCATGAATATAGTATTCACATAGTTTTAGTTGATTATGGCTTCATGATTATTTATTCCTACCATACCACTTATGTTATTTTTATATCATGATAAATTCTAATGTATGATACTCATTACTAAGAATCTGAGCTCACCCTTATTTTTTCCTTTCCCCTAGAAACCTAGATGGTAACCATGTGTAATTTTTCAAGGAAATGATGGAAGGGATAAAAATGTTCTCATAATGTGTTCATGTTGTATCTTATGAATTCAAGTGTAATGTATGTATATATAGTCGTATAAGACTAATAAGTTGTCAAATCCTTTGGGTACTCTCTTATTATATCCCAATAATATAATATAACTACTAACTCTAGTTTTCTAGAGTTAGGATTGTTATAGTTAGTATCAATGAAAATTTAGTAGGAAACTTTGAGTCTAGATTTAGAGTTAACTAGTCAGATAGAAAAATTACTATGAAAATATCTCATGAATTCTAGGGAATACTCTAGAAATATTAATAGGACTTATATTTCACAATTCGGTATCATGAGATAATTATGTGTATACCATTATAGAAAGATGTCTACAAATGAGAGGAATTTGAACTGTATCAATACCTATATTGAATGTTGGGATATTCCCCTTGAACAAGTAACGAATATAAAGTTGAGACTAATTAGATCATAAAAATATTAGGGTAGTTTTCCATGGTTATGAAAAATAATATTTCCCACATAGAGTGACCTGCTAATCTAAAAAATGGTGCAACTATGTTGGTCTACATCATAATATAAAAACTTCCAGCATCCAGTGGAACTACTAATCCATTTGTATCTGAACAATGGATCAAGTACTAAGAGATGATCATTCCTTCTCTAGGAAGTATTAAAATGGAAAAAACATCATGGTAGTCTATTGTCTGAAGGGAGATGCTGAACAATGGTGGTCACTAATTCAAAACACTGAAGGATAAGATAAGACAGATCACATTGAATAAGGAAATTTTAAAGAGGAAAAACATGAAAACTACTTTCCTCATGAGAAAATATCAGAAGTGGAAAGGTAGTTCCCAAATCTTAGAAAAAAGGAGGTGTAAAATATTTCTGAATATGAGGATAAATTTACAAGGTTAGTAAGGTATGTTGTAGACTATGTATATAGACCATAAATAAAGATTGAATATTTATTTTATGTGTTAATGGTGAGCCTTTAAACACTGTTCATCTCTTTTAAATTTTAATTAAATAAGAATATAGTCTCAATAACCATTAAGATATAAAAGGATTTATCCAAGATGTATGACCTCAAGGGAAATCAAGAGAAGTAGAGGTTGGGTGAGTATCATGGAAACAATAATTTAGTAAAGTGTAAAAACGAAGGGTGTGATTTCCCACATGTGATAACTATAGGGAGACATACACCAGGGCTTACAGGAAGGGATAAGTGTTTATTATAAGTGTAAATAAAAAATACATCAAGCTCTTGAATTCAAAGTAAAATTATAAAATACTGATTTTAAATTATAAATAATAAGTATAAGGGAAATTATGTAAACCAATGACCCAAATATCAAGGGTATTTACTTTAAAAAAGGACAGGGGAACAAGGATAAGCTTATGCGATTACCAAAACTGAAGTCAAAATTCCTAATGATATGGTGGTAGGTACTTTGATCATAGCCTCAAAGTTATATAATTTTTTATTTGATTTTTCATATTTACACTCTTTTATATCATCTATGTTTTCAAAAAACATTATATATTTACCGAACACTCTATTAAGGGAGTTATCAATTAATAAATTGAGTAGAAATCATATTTTGACAAATACATGTTAATTCCAATTATTATTCATAGATGTACCCTATTTGAAAAATTGGTTATTATACATATTTTTGAATTTTATGTGATCCTTGGTATGGACTATCATTCAAAGTATAATGAAAAAAATTATTTCTAAGATAAGGATATTATGATTCATGGAGGAAAGGTGGAATATCTTGTCTTTAGAAGTGAAAATTCACCTTTTAAATCATGTCTACATCCTCCCCAAGTTGCTCTCGTTAAGGAAATTCTTGAAATAGAGTAAGATCAAGGATGAACCCTTGAAAAATAATATGTCTTAAAAATATAAGATGTACCTATGGTACAAAAAAATCATTAATTTTTTTCTATAAGAATTATCTGGTCATCCACCAGAGCATGAAGTTGAGTTCTCTATTGAACACATTTCTGATAAAAGAACTAAATCTTAAAATCCATATAAAATGGTACCAATAGATTTGGTGGAGTTAAAGAGAAAATAATATGATTTTTGTGTAAAGTGATTTATATTCCCTAGTGTTTCACCACAGGGATCCCATTTTTTATTCATGAAACTGGGATGGTTCTATGTGACCATGAATTTATTATTGGGAGATCAATTCCATCACTATAAATAATAAGTAACCTTTTCCAAAAATTGGTGACCTATTTGACAAGTTTTGAGGATAAAAATACTTTTCAAATATCAATCTTCACTTTGGTTATCATCTTCTAAGGGTGAATAAGGATGATATACTGAACATGACATTCCAGAGAAGGTATAGATATTATGAGTTTATGGTAATTCCTTTCAGATTACCATGTGAACCATATACATTTATGGATATAATGGATTGTGTGTTTATGGATTATGTTGATAAATTTATGGTGGTATTCATTGATGATATCTTGATATACTCAAAGATATTCGAAGAGAGTGAGATTCATCTATAAATAATTTTAGAGAACCATATAAAAATATAATTATATTTGAAATATAGTAAGTGTGAATTTTGGCTTTATGGAGTTTCTTTTCTTGGGAATATTATCTCTAATTCTGGAACATCCATTGAAAATTAAAAGAAAAAGTTATTGAATGAATGGCCTACACTGACTAACATAACCGAGATCAAATGTTTCCTTGGTTTAATAGGTTACTATTGGTGTTTTTTTTCAATATTTTTCCTAATTGTACAACCCATTAACCATGTTAACATGTAAAGGAGTTAAATTCACATGGTCAATGAAATTTGAGGAAATTTTTGAAGAGCTAAAAATGATATTTATTAAGGCATTATTATTAACTCTACTATCTTGTAAGGAAGAATTTTTAATAAACAATGATTCATCAAAGAAAGGACTAGGTTGTTTCCTTATATAGGATGATAGGGTGATTGATTTTTCATTAAGGAAATTGGAAATCTTTGAATATAACTATCTAAATCATGAAATTGAGTTGGTGTACATAATATTTACTTTGAAAATATAGAGTCACTAACTGTATGGTGGAATATGTGATATATATACATACCATAAAAGTTTGAAGTATATATTCTCTCAGAAGGAGCTCAACATAATGCAAAGAATATGGTTAAAACTACTATAGGACTATGATTGATCAACATAATACCACCTTGGAATGGAAAAAAGGCGGATAATGAAATGCGTATGAGGGAATATAGAGTTCCGACCATGATGAGGATTAATAAGGATCATGTATATAGAGATATATTAAAGATAGATATGGTGATTTTCTAGTAAGGGGATCCATCTTTCCTTTTCCAATAAATTTCTAATCCATATATACTAGGAAATATAGATAGGTCCCAAGAGTGTGAAGAGGAATTACAAAGGACGATTAAAGTAGTAAATGGCGGGAAATTGATAAAATCCATATATATACATGGAGTATTGATGTTTAGAAATTGGTTAAGTATTCTATTTATATCATAATTGAAGAGGGAACTTATAGATGAAGAACATAACTCAAATTTCTCGATACACCCTAATAGCACAAAGATGTATAGGGATTTGAGAAAAAGTTTATGGTTGGATGGTATGAAATAGAAAATTATGGACTATGTTTCTAGATGGTTAGGATTCTAGTAGGTAAAGAATGAAATAATACATCCTAAGGGAGTCATTAAACCTCTACCTATACATATATGTAAGTGGGCCAACATTATAGTGTAATTTTTCATTGGAATCCCAATGAATTCAAGAATTAATGATTATATGTGGGTGATATTTGATCATCTTATTAAGTCTAAAAATTTCTAAGTGATAAGTGAAGATCTACCACTTAGCACCTTTCCCAACTATATATAAATGAAATCATAAGGCTTCATGGGGAACCTCTATCAATCATATCTAATCACGACCATTGGTTCACATTGAAATTTGAGAATATCCTTCCAAGGGATATAAACATTAAGATACATTTAAGTACCACATATTATATCCGAACTGAAGGGTATTATGAAAGGACTATCCAGACATTAGTAAAAATATTGAGATCATGTTCACTTTACTTCCGAGGTATGTGGGATTAGTATATACATTTTTTGGAATTTTTATAAAATGATATCTTCCATTCAAGCATCCAGGTGGAACTATATGAAGAATTGTATGGGAATAGTTTCCATACTACAACCTATTAGGAATAAGTTATAGAAATAAATCTAGTTGGTCCAGAGTTTTTAGAGTAGATAATTATCAAAGTACGTACTATTTAGGATCATATTCAAGCATCCCAAAGAATAAAAAGGATATATGATGATAATTGAAGGAAATAATTTCAATTTAAAGTGTGGGGTCGTGTGTTATTAATTTTTTTATATAATGGAGTTTTAAAAATTGGTAAAAATTGGATGTTGAGACGTAGGTACATTGGGCCTTTTAAAATACAAGAATGAATTAGAGTTGTAGCTTACCAATTGGCTATAACGCATAACCTTTCAAAAGTACACGATGTATTACATGTTTCATTATCAAGGAAATACATGCCAAATATAATGAATTTTCTCACATAAAATGGATTAGATTTAAATCTATACTTGAAATTATGATGAGGAGATTGTCCAATTTATTAACACTAGAGAAAACGTATTGTGGAATCAGACAACTCGACTGGTGAAATTCCTTCAAAGAAATCACAAAAATAAATAAGGAAAACTGGGATCCTAAATAATATAATAGGAATGAATATCCAAATCTATTAAATATATGATATATACCCCAATTTAGAGGATGAATTTATTTATGGGGGATAATGTAATACTCAAGACCCTACTATAGCTAGTAAACACCATTTATAGGACCATCACACTCTAACGATCCTTTATTAATGATTATATTTACAATTTTAATTTATTATTTTTAGAATATGATTTTAATAAAATAAAATTCATTTTTTAATTCCTCATAAAGATATTATCTTAAGATGTAATTTGGGGTTTTTTCCAAAAAAGTTTGATTTTTTAGGTGAATAGTGTAAATTTCATTTTTGTTTATTCCAAAACTCTTATGAAATATCTAGGATGTAATCATAAACTAAAACTCACAAAAACTTTTATGTAATAAAATATTTATTTAAGGAATATAATTATATATTTTAAAACATTCTTTGAACTTATAAATCTTATGCTTAGTATATATAGAACTAATTGAAATGTTACACTACTCTAAACTGTGTTTGGTTTTTTTAATCAAATATTTTTAAGCTGTGATTTGGTTTTAGATTTCTTTCAAATCATCATAAATTTTATTTTTTATAATTAATCAATTTATCTCATTAAAGTCAGTATCCAATGTAATTTTATTATATATATAAATTTAATTCTTAAAAACTTTATTATTCTAAAACTTGTTTTTTACATGATTAAGTGTGTTTATTTTAAAATTAACATTTAATGATATTAAGTATTTTTTTTATAAAATTATTTTACAATTATAAATAAAAACCATCAAATTAGGTAAAATTGGTAATCTTAATTTTTTTACTAAGGTTAAAATTTAATTACCAATATAAAAGTAAATTAGGGTAAAAGTGAAAATATAAAATAAAAATTCCTAAAACACTCAAGGATGTCTCATAAAGGATTTTAGAGATTATTTTAGACCAAAAATAACTTTAACCTCCTCCTTTTTCTATTTTGTGGCCATTGAACCCTAAATAGTAGCTTTAAATTATTGAAAATGTAAGGGTTACTTTCAAAACTACTCATCCCTTCACTTATAAAAGGGTAACACTTCCATAACTTCAAGAATAACCTATCCTTAGAATTCATTCATGAAAATATTCCAATTTTATTCTAATATAACCATTTCCCATGTTAAAATGTTTCTAGTTACCATTATTTATCCCAAATCCTTCACTTCTGAGGGAAATTCCAAGGAAAATTCAAAGCCCCTAATGTGAGTATTATCAACTACTTAAATTTTATTCTTAATTTTATTCAATAAAATTTATTCGAGACACAATTATATAATTATAATAATATCATTTATATAATTTAATATTACCATATTAAGGTTATTATAATTTTATATTAATCTATCACATCCATTAAGAAAAATAAAATCGTTGTTCGTGCATACGTATCGTTTACCGCCACCACGAGCAATGAAATTAATTTTTCATAAACACCCATCATTTATAGTTACTATAATGGATAAAATGATTAATTATGATTTTTATTATATCATTAAGGTTATTTTATGATATATTATAGAATATATTAATTATATGATCAATAAATGATTATTGTTAATTCAATCATTTTAAACAAGCATGATAAGAGGACAATATTTTGTTCAAATTATATTATATTTTCATATGAATTAATTAGTTTTATAAATAATTTATAATTATTATATCTCACACTAATAAACCAAAAATAATATCATGATTCTTCTATTATAATGACATTATAACAAAACCACCACACAATCATTCATTAAATCGGTGTATGTTCAAGTTTGGCTAGATTTAACCACCTACTTAAACATTAGTATGAATTTGTATCATAAATGACCATGAGAACATAAATTTTATTATAATATAGTAAATTTTTTAAAATAATAATTTTTTTTATCTTGGAGATGTTATATCCATATTTAAGTTTTCAATTAAGAAAATACCCTTGGATCGAAAAGAATCGCCAAAACATGCTTGTTATTGATGTCATGTTCAAGGATAAAGATTAAAACACTAATGAAAGTAATTTGAAACATGATAAATAATTATAAAACATCCCTAATAGTAACTTTAATGACCTATTAATTATTTACATTCGAAGAATAATGAATACAGACACCACTATTGTGAAACTAGTAAAAACTGGAAGAACTATAAACACCTGATGTGGAAAATAAGTAGAATTCATTTAGAGAATGAATATTTATGAAGATAATAAATTAAAATTTATATGAGTAAGGTTATTAATTCCTCGATTAAAATATATATGTTTTTGAAACTAGAGGTTAAATTATATTCGTGGAATTCCGAATAATAAGTAAGGGGTTTTCATCTCAAATTCCTCTCTTTGAGATATGTTTCATATTATGAACCTAATTTCCATTATACTGTGTATATCCTACATATTTGATATTTTATATCAATAAATGATATTTTCATGGTATTTTAGTATCAATTTCAATCCCTCCCTTTCAGGAGGTTTTGATTGAATTACTACCCAATCCATAAGTGGGGTTTTTCGATCTCAATTTTCATTTATTAGGAATCATGTTATCTTCACCTCCAATTTCCTTTTTTGTGGTGTGTAAATTTCCATATAATATTCTTAAAAAAATATTACTCATCAAATATATAGGGTTTAAAATTTTATATCACTATCCCTTCCTTATATTCTTTTGATTCAAGTGTTACCAAAATCGTTGTAAAATCCAATCTTTTCCATGGTGGGAAAACTATCCCATGTTTTGGTAAAGTAAAAGTGTGTATAGTTTCCTAGAAAACACAACTATATATAGATACAAAAAAGTATATGTGGTTGTTGAAAAAATGAACCTAGGGGTAATCACCCCAAAAAGGGTTAATTAAGCATTGACCTAGTTATCACCCCGATGCATGATGAGTGAGACTAAGACTTCACACTTGGCTATACACTCTCAAGTTATATGGTTTAGAATATTCACATTCTATTAATTAATAATTATGAAGGATTAATCCTACTATTTTCTTGGTATCTTTCCAATGAAAATTATTAAATCCAATTACTATCTTCCATGGATAACCTAGCATATTTAAAGGACCATCCCCACTATATTTCTTTGATAAGGGTACTTTCTATTACTTTGATGATACCTAATAAATTATAAGTTAAATAAGGTATGTTATACTATACATAAAAATTATTCCATTGAATGTAGAAGTATTTGTTTTTTGTAAATTTCATTAAATGGGTATCCATGTTCTTATTTAGCCACTGTTTCTTTAGGGAATGGTATTAAATGGATTGTTGACTCTTATGGTGAATGAATTTGACTTAATTAGGTGATAGTTTGGGGCCATAATTATATATCCCCTTGAATAATTAATAGATCTTTGAGAAAAATATATATAGGGTTTTTCTGTATACCTCTCCACATATCAGTATAGTGTCCTGGAACAAGGCCTTGACAACATTTATTGATGTTTGGCATCATGTATTCCATAAAAATGAGATCAATGATTATTTTTATCCTTATTTTCATATATTTTCATAGATATAAAATTCCCTCAATTTTACTTGATTACGGATTCATGATTATATATTATTTCCATATCACTTATTCCATATTTATATTATGATAGCTCATACTGTATGAACTCCTTACTAATCATTTAAGCTCAACCTTATTTGTTTTCTATTCCCTATAAAACTTAGAGGATAAGTATGTGTAATTATTGAAGTAAATTTTGGAAGGTAAAATAACACTTTCACAATGTGTTCATATTGTATCTTATGACTTAAAATGTAATGTATGTATGTATCTAGTATTCCAAGACTACTAAGTTGTTGGATCATACAAGAACACTTGTATTTTTTACCAATAATGTAATATAACTACTGACTCAAGGTTTATAGGGTATGGGTTTTTAAAAATCACTTCCATATAAATTTCACAATTTCAATATAAAAAAAATAAATTTAGAACACCACCAACTTATACGTTAGATAAATTTAACCATATCAAATTCAATATTTTCATTTCTTAGTTCATATTTCTCACAAAATATTCTTCATTGATCATAATCATGAATAACATCATCAAACACTCTTATCATAATAATTCACTAATATATTCGAATCATTATAAATATACTCATGATTTTAAGTTCCACTATAAACATTTCATTCACTATAATAATTGAAGGAGTCATCTAGAATCCCACACACAAACTTATATCTAAAATTTATTTGAGAAATTTCACCATATTAAGATCTCTGAATCACACAATATTGGGTTCCATTAAATTCAAATCTATAAAATGGATAAAATAGTTCCCTTGAAAAATTATTTGGATGTGTCATCATAAATAAACATGTTTAATTTTTTTATATGGAAAGAATTCCCCTTAAACAATATCTGCTAATCTTGAAAATATCATCATTGTGGTTTACATGGAAAAATATGTGAAATCAACTATTTAATTTTCGAATTTGGACATCGGGTAGAAATATTTATTTATCTCAATTTATATATTTTCATGTATATATATATATAAATAAACATATATAATATCAAAAATAATATTATATACATATATTTTCAATGAAGGATGGAGGTTCTGTATGGGTTGGATTACATTTAGCCAAGGTACCTACCTTAACCGACCAGTGGGAGGGTATTATTTCCATACTGACCCTCTATAGCAATCAAATATATTTTCTAGTATGACTCGGTTAATGAAAAAGTTCCCCACTAGCTCCATCTATATGGCCAACCCACTATACACATAGTCTCTTCATCCTCCCTTAGTGTCTAGGGTTCTTCCCTCTAGCTAATCATCGTTGATGCACTCCTAAGACTACAACTCATTAAATATGAAGTAATAAACCCACACACTAGTCACTATACTACTTGGGAGAACCAGATCCACCCATTCTCATTGATATATCTCTTATTCTCCCTTCAGATCAACACCACACATTAGGGTCACTTCATGAACCTCTTTAGGGTACTTTAAAATCCTCGATCTGGATACTTAAATAATTCCCAAATTGAGATTATACTAACCATAAGTGTGTTCCTAAATCTCCAAGGGTTGGTTATTAGAACCAAGTTTCTAATGTTATCACTAGGGTAAAATTTACCACCATTGATTTATAATCAAATTCAATATCTGATTCTTTGAAAAATCCAATATGACTTATTCATACATTAGTCATTTTCTAAAATAAACATAAAACATGTACACTATGTGGTACCCTATACATAGGTAGTTCTTTTTGTATCATTTCAAAAATATAACCTCTCTCTATATGTATGAAACCATAAATAAAAAAACACTATCCAAACATAAAAAATACAATCCATGAATACAATGGATGACCAATTCAAATACTAAAAGGAAAAGTGTTTGTGATGGGACACAAGTACACTCCTTCTAAACTAGACTCTTGTACTCCTTTACTAGGAAATAACTTCTAGGAATTCTACTTACCCATATAATCCTCAAGAATATGAACAATCGGTCCAAACATGTACTTATTATACTTGAAAAATAAGTGAAGTTTTATATAAACCGAGATACAAATATAGGGTGTGAGTACAAAAATCCATAGTTCACCATCAATGATGTCCCTAATAAAATTCATTATTATTTATCTATATTTAATTACATGTTTTTCACATCATTTTTAATATATTTTAATTATTTTTCACTCAAAAAATGTGCATAATTTTGTAATATTTTGAATCTGGTTGTTTTTGTGTCAGAATTACAATTCATTGAATATTTTAATGGAAATGTGAATATTTGGTGTAACAAATTTAAATTATTCTATATTTATTTCCATTTATTTGAAAAAAAATTATTAACTTGGTGTAGTTAATTTTAGAATTTTATTTTCAAGTGTCATAAATTAATTATTGCATTATTCCATACCTTTTGTTGAAGTGTTTTTAGTTGGTTTTTTAATCTTTGGATTCGGGTATTAATTCTTGGAATTATTTGAATTGATTTTTTATTTTTTATATTTGTTTATAGGTATTGGTTTTTAATTCCTAAATTTGTTTCCATGAATTATTATTATGACCTACTACCATGATAAGGCTTCCCTACTACCATACACCACACCCTGCTACCATGATATGGAACCCCTTTCTACTGTGTCCTTCCACCTTGTGACTGTGATTGTGTTTTTAATTGATCGAATAGAATAAATTTGTTCTACCGTGATGTCCTACTATACCAATGGTGTGCTGCTACCATGATTATGGGGGTCTGATACCATGAATACCCCTTCTTCTGTAAATCATGTCATTGTGTCTTTGATTCCATGATCTTTGATTCAATGTCTTTTTAACCATGTTGATCTTCCTGTATAGAAACCCACTCTTTTCATACATAGATATTACATCTTATTCAATGAATATACATTACATAACATTATGATCCACAAAAAAATCATATATTTATAGTATCTTTGGAAACATAGACACATAAATAACTTGTTCATAAGAGTCTCCCATTATGTTCTTCATAACTAGCACCCTTCTTAGATGTAACATACTTAATAACTTTCTTCATAAACTAGGAAAAAAACATAATAAATGGTGATATTATATTCTCATTAAAGGTAAAAAAAGGATATATCAATGATAACATAAGAATAACATGATAATATAATTATGAGAACACAATATTAACATTATTAAACCATATCCTAAATATCAAATATCATAATCTTCAGTCATGTCATAAAGATTGAAAATGCATAAGTTATGAATCATAAAAGAGTCAAATAATATAATCCAAGAGAGAATAAGATTTTAATAATACATGGAATTTTTTAATACACATAAGTATATAAAATCATTTCTTTAGTAGTCAAGTATTACTGCCAATATTATCATAGCGTATTGGGGTCACTCCCAAAACCATCTTAGTAGTAAAGGTTCACTCCCATGACTATCATAGTGGATTGGTTTCACTCACCAAACCATTATAGTAGTCAATTTTATCATCAAAAACTATCATAGTGAATTGGGTTCACTCCCCAAACTATCTTAGTAGATATGGTTCATTTTCAAGACTATCATAGTGAATAGTGTCTCTACTGAACTATATTCACTCTCCATTCTAGTCCTGTTAATCTCATGAGATATCCATATTTACCCAATGCATTAGAGGGATATATAATTCCAATACCATATATCACATAATGAAAATCATACATATATATTCTATAGGATCATAAACAATTCATCATATCATAACCCATGAAAAGAAATGGGTTTCAATAATATTTCATCATTTCATCATAGCATACCCCATGGAAGAGGAAGTAGTTTAATAAACATATTTTCATCCTAAAATATATATATAAATAATAAGGATGGAATAATTGTATCATACCCACAGTAAAACTTAAATAACATTAAAGAATTTTATCATGGATTAAAATTTTATTTAAAAGATAACAGTAGTATTTCTTGAGGAAAATAACAATTTCATTATGAAAATAACATTTCAAAAACTAAAAATTCATGAAATATTGTGAAAATAATTTTATTTGAAAATATACTTGGAAACTTATAATGAAATTTTTATATAATTTATTGTTAGTAATTTTAGGAAATTTTGTTCATGTTATATATGTTAAAAGAAAATATTCCTTTCACATGTTTGTATCAAGTAAAAAAGTTCCTCATTCAAAAAATGACCAGAATATTCCTTATAAATAATTTCTTAAAAATTCAAACATGGGTAAAATGACTTTAAAAAAATATTAGAATATTAAAAACCCCATTTAAAACATTTTTAGAAAACATAGATATATAAGAAAAAGGTTTTTTGATTGAAGATAGAAATAAATTTTATTTTACTTAAAAACATTATTTTTGGTATCATGAGTACATAAAGAGAGGAAAATGAAAGAAAGACACATAATATTAAGTAATAACTAGTGGTGAATAAAATTAATGATTTTCCTTATATTTATATCATAATATTTCATCATTGTATACTTAATCATCAACAATCTCGATAAATAATGAGATTGTAACAAAAAACCCTTACCGCTTTGGTAACATTTGAATCATAAGCCCCAATGAAATAAGGAAACTTAGTTGGATATGTATATACCCAAAAAATTCATAATAATAATCATAAAATACATTCATGGTCAGTATATGTAACACATATGAGAAAAAAGCGGTGAATATGGCATGTGCCTTATAGGAATAAAAGCAATATGGAAATCCCTTTCCTCCTCAAATATCATATTTCCTCATATATTTTTAAAAATACTATATAATAAATATAAATTTAATATAAATTTTTCCATAATAATACTCATATATATCATACCATATATGATTTTCTTCAAACATCTTATCACTAGTTTATTAAAAATTATTTATTAAAATTACTAATATGGGTGATAACTTTGTTTCCTAATCATGTTTCAGTTTGGTAGTCTCTGTATTTATACTTGGATCATGGTTCTATAATCTACAAAATATTTAAAATTTTATTAATATTATATATATTCATTATATATTTATATATAGTCATCCATAAATGGTATAAATAGAAAAATGAATTACACCGTTCATAGAGACGGTAGGTCGTACGTACACATTAATGCTATTTTCAATTTTTAAGGGATGGAATGAAAGAAAGATAAATAATAGTTAAAAAATAAATAATTATTATTAAATTATATACATTTTTATATTAATTAAATATATCCTTATTACCATTCATGTAAAATGAAAATGAAAAAAAATACCATCACTTCGTGGAGGTGGTAGTCCACACATACACACAAGAAATGTTATTGTTTTCCAATGGATTGGAAGGTAAGAAGGTAGATGTGATATTATAATTCCAAAAGTACAATTATTTCATAAGTATCATATATAAATTTTAAACCCATCGTGATAATCATCCATGAAATATGGTGAACAAAAATGAATTTTATTGTTATATGAAGACGATAAGTTATACATATGCATGAGTGACACTTTCAACTCTCATTTTATGGTAAAGATGGTGGATTTTAAGATCCCATCTTTTTTCAGGTATGTTTCCCTTTGTTTTTTTCATTTGAACATTGGTGGCCTAATATTATTCGTAGATGGGGAACCTTTTTTGAAGAAATTTTCCTATAGTTCAGGGATGTATTCTTGTTAGAATTAATGGAGTCCAGGTTTAAATGGGACTAAGTGTTTATATGGGTTCTTGGTATGTTTAGAAGGTTTAAAGGGGGTTCGGGATGTTTAAAAGGAAAATGGGAAGAAAAATCAACTACATAACATTTACTCATCATGTAATTGTTCGTGGGTTTTAATAAAATAAATATGAGGCAAAGAGTTTTTCATATAATTCCATAAAAACATTTAAACAATGTTTAACCACATTACATGCCATGTAAATAATTGACATGTCATTTTAAACATTCTATATGTTGGAAATTCATTCTATTTCACTGCACCTCCTCTCCTCTCGACCTTGAAGAATTATCCAAGCAATTTTGGAGTGCCAACCTCTCTTACAGATGTTTTGTTTGAATCTTTAATCCCTATTGAGTTCCTTTGGTAATATTTATTTTTTATTCTCTTTGTTTCTCTAACCATTTTGGTGAAATCCTTTGGCCGATTGAATTTTTGGTTTTGATCTTGATCAGTTTTGATCTAGGAACCTCTTTATAATCATCTAAACCTTCTTCCTCATGGGAATTGGCCATTGTAATCATTGTTGGATCATTGGTAAAAGGTATGGGGTCTAAATATTAACCCTATAGTTTTATTATTGTTAAGTTTATGCAATATTGTGATTTAATTCCTTTGGTTTCGAATGGATTTGGAATGGCTATTGTCTTAAAGTTTGTTTAGAAAGACATGCGACTTAGGTTTATTTATTGTTATAGAATCCCTAAATTATAGATTATTGCTTATTTCTATAATTTTTATCAATTTAGATTTTAATTTCAAGTGGAATAAGAAAGAAGAATGTTAATCCACATAATTAACCATTGATAATTTTGTTGTGACATTGAGATATCCATGTTGTATGATAGGGAATGTGTTCCATCCGACAATGCTTATATATTAGGCTTGTCCCTAGAACATGAATACTTATATTCTATAATGATGATATTGAGTGGGCTCTAACCAATCCCATGTTGTAATGCTTATAGAGAGTGGGTTATACTGAGTCCCATGTTGTAATGCTTATAGGGATTTGACCCGGAATGTTATAAAGATTATAGGGGTTTGACCCAGAATTTTATAATGATTATTTGGATTTGACCTATATTATTATTAATTTACTGTGGTTATATGGCTATGATTATCATGGTTATAAGACATTCTCAGATATATTCTTGCAGGTCTCTGAAGCAGGTTATTTTACCTTGGTTATATAGTTGTGGTTGGCATGGTTGTAATACATGATCAAAGATATTCCAACACGAAGTCGAAATAGGTTTTTGTTGTATTTATTTAATTGTTGAATTAATTGATACACCTTTTCATCACTTTATTTCATAAAATTATTATCATACTAGTTTTTTTAGACATGGTGTTTTCAACCTACTGAGTTATACTCACACCCTATTCGGGCCACCATTTGTCACCCAAGAAGATTATGTGGATATAGGTTTGGATAAGGGAAACATACTTCATTATTGATTTCTTGTTTACTATTGGGCTGGAGTTTGGAGATGGGACTAATGTGAGTTTAGGGACCCTGGACTTTCATTATTTTATTTGACTTTGCTAGTATATTCTTGTATTATTCTATCATGCCATTTAGTTACATTCCAACACATCATTATAGTATTCTTTATCTATTTATTAGATTATCCAGTTGGTTTTTAATATAGCCTTCTAAATATATTTACATTGATTATTTCCATTTATTTATGAATTTTTTATACTGCTATGACACTTCATACCAGGGGGTATAATATCCACAATATAATAATTTTTTAGGACCAATAGGGGCCTATATACCCTGAGAGGGGGGTGAATCAGGGTATGGATATTTTTTAAAAAAAATTCTTCCTGCCCCACTGGATCTTGACCTCTTTATTACAAGGGTCACTTTGTTTGCACTTGTGTTTTTATTATGACCACTTCTTTTCTTCTTTATCTGATGATGATGCTTTAAATGCAATGCAGAGAAGCAACCAGGGAGACACAAAGAATTTTACTTGGTTCACCCCCACTAGGCTACATCCAAGGAGCATAAAACAACGATGTGCCGCTGTACCAAATCCACTAAATATAAATGAAAATAATGTTCAGGATAGATTACTTCGATGACTAGGATCACTGCCTTTACAATGTTTAGGGTCAACTCACTGCTTTCCCAATGGTCATTCCTTATTTCTCTCTCTGGATCACTGTCAGTAGAAAGAATAACCTTCTTCCTCTTCCTTTTCTCTCTACACTTGGAAGGGATCCACTCAAAGTTTATAGACCTATGGGTCTTTTCATTATTACCAATTAATGCATACTCCACTATATGTAGATGTTCTATTGAAGTCTAAATTTCATTGACTGATGAATACCCCTTTTCCCTTAAACACTGGGGAATTACTTTGGAAATACCTTCGCAAAGCACCCTACTTTGCAAAGCTCCCAATTTCACAGAGCTTAAACAAGCCTTCATGAAGCTCCTACCTTTTTGTGAATCACTCTTGTGAAGAACTCTTGAGAAGCTCAAGTCGTCACAGAGCAAATTCCCTTGTGAAGCTCACTGAGCCAATGCGGAGCTCGCAACTTTCGCAGAGCTATATTAGCCTCCGCGAAGCTCCTTCTTCTTGAAGCACACTGTCTTCGTGAACCTCCTTCGTGAGCCAAGATAAAAATATTTTTCTTCTAAAATTATCTATTTCTCTCTACTTTTATCAAGGGGGTTGAGGTCTATTTATATATGATTCCACAGACCCTTGAACCTTCTGTGCGAACTCAACGCCACGTCATCACAAATCACAAAGCACCGAAAATTCTTCCGAAATTCTCTCAATATCGCAAAGCACCATGACAATTTTTCGACCACTGAGCTCTTTGTAACTGTGGAGCATTCCGTCAATTACTTCATGCCGCTTCCACGAAGCTCCCTCGCATTTCCCTTCAACACATTAATTCGTGAAGCTCGTCGTAATTGCGAAGCATCACCGCCAACATTCTTCTATTCTTCATGAAATCCAATCCATAAAGCCTATCATCATGAAATGGTTCCACCTTGTATCTGTTCTTTTTGTACCGCCTCCAAGTCGTCCATTCCTTTGTCATGGTTCTTTTTCAACATTTATTATCTACAACATCTCTAGAACTCCACAATTCACCATGGAAACCAACTTTTTCAAAAAACACAATCAACCCAAAAATGCTGCAATGTTACCTTGAGGGATTTTTTTCCCAACATAATTACACCCCCCGCTACTAGTCGACAGCCTCTGGCATATAGGGAGGTGTGCTTGAGGTCTTGTAACCAACCCTTTTTGGCCACGTGAGAGAGTCCCATATTGGGGAACATTACAAAGTCGTATCAAAGGGACATGTTTTTTTTTATACCTTATTATTTGGGAAATGTAGAAAGGAGACTAGGATGTGTTGGTACTTGGTAATGATATTGTGCATGGGAATAGAAAAACCATGTACATGGGAAAATTTGAGTACCCAGGTATGTGGGAATTATGTTTCTATTATGCACTTGTAACAGTTGATACTATTTCAATTTGGGTGATTCAGATATTGTGTAAGGTTGTTGTTTTATGATCTTACTATTTCATTAGATTTGTACTTGTGGCCCAGTATGGAGTGATATAAGAATAAATTCATAATAATAGGAACATAAGGATATATTGACATGCATTATTCATGATAGGGACATATCTATTTTTTTCATGTGATATATAATTTCTTTTTTAACGGTAATATGAGATTTATATTTCACTGGGTAAATGAAATGATTTTTCATTTCATACTAAAATACTTGTAAGTCATGTCTACAGAGACCAAGAGTTATTGGTACTTAGTTATAGTCCCTTTTGGAGGTTAACCTTGTTACTATCCAATTCTCTAAGGTGTGTGTTTGTCTTATAGAGAAAATCCCTCCTTGGAATCTTCAACTCAAGCATCTGGAGAGTGGAAATCAGAACACTCCTAATGTAGTAGAACAAAAAATTACTATATTTCATGAGGATAAGATGGATGTTTGGATTTTTGATAGCTTCTTAAGGGTCATGCGATCCATTGAAGGGGATATTGTTTGTACCATTCCCTGAAATTCTAAGCTGACAAGAGATTTTTAGATTCAATATCCACCCATGTTTACAAGGGAAGGGGGACCATAGGTAGTCAAGTTCTAGATCGAGTCAGTACAGACAATCTTCAAGAATCTCAAGACACCCAAAAATAGGAGGGTGAATCTTGCTGAATATATTCTTCCTAGACCTGCCAATCATTGGTGGGATATTCTGGAGGAAGATGGGCAGAAAGATGATCTATCTTGGAAGTACTCCAGGATGAATTTTATGATCCATTTCTATCCCAAAACCTTGAGGGATGAAAAAGATCATGAGTTCATGCATCTAACGTAGGAGGGTTTGTCATTGCTGGACTATATTGGAATTTTTACCAACCTAAAAGGTTTTTCACTATATCTGGAAGCTAATGAGATCTCCAAGGTGAGATGTTTTCAAAAAGGTATTTGTTATGAGATTATTTCACAGGTAAAATTTTTCTATTTAAGCAGCTTTGAAGATGTGATAAATCAGGAACTCGTTATAGAGGGGAATCTAAGAGAGGCCTCGAGCAGTGGTTATGCTGTTTCAACAGGGCGATCTGGAAGTTATTATTTGAGTGGTAAGAAGAGTTATCATTATATTTTCCACCAAATTAATAGTGGGTAGAGTAGTCATGGTAGTGGAATATCATATGAATATCTTGTTTCATTCCAGTGCTATTAGTGTGGTATGTTTGGTCACAAGAACCCACAATATCCTTACCCTATAGTTGAGTGTCATATATATGGAAGACTAGTCCATCATCGGTGGTTCTATGTGAAATTTTCATAGTAGACCAGTGGTGAGGATCATGATAAGAACTAGATTAGGGAAGGGGCCATGCTACCCCTCATGAGGCTGGTAGTTGGAGTTCCAAAGGTTTTTCAATCCGGGGTAGGGGACGTGGTACCCCAGTGCAAAAGAAACAATACCATGTAAGGGATGTAGATCAAGGTGGTTATATTGGAGCCCAAGGTGGGGGGGGGGCAAGTCAGTTTCAGGTTATGCATACAACTTTGGCTTACATGGATGCAGGATGATCTACCATCAAATGTACAATTCTTGTATCATCTACCTTAGCATGTGTTTTTTTGATACATGAGAATCATATTATTTTCTATCTTATCATTTTTCAAATGGTTTGGTCTTGGATTTAGAAACATTATATGGGTTTTTAACCATAAACATAACATTTGTAGTGTGGTCATTAAATATCAAATGTTGCAATATGTGTTCTCTAGATATTGGTGGTTCCTGTTTCTTTTGGGAACCGTTAGTTCTGAAAATGACAGGCTTTGACTTGATTATTTTTATGGATTAGCTAGTTATATATCAAGTTCATATCGACTATTATAGGAGAATAATTACCTTCCTATCTCTAGAAGTAAGTTGTTATTATCACTAGGGTGAGTGAGATCTTTAGGCTGGTCTTGCAGGACCAATTCAGTACTGATTGGATTGTCTCAAGGATCAGATATCCAATCTTACTCTAGATAATGGTGGAATGTAGCATGATTTTTTCCCCTGAATTGTTAGACCATTTTTTTATTTTTTTCTCTAATGAGTTCTATGTCTTACTGCCTGAGCAAGATATTGAGTTTATGATCAAGTTGGCACTGTGAGTAGAGCCAATTTCTATCCCACCTAACCGAATGAAACCAAATGAGATTCAGAAGTTAAAGGTTTAGTTAGAAGATCTAGAATTTAAAGGCTTTATATGACTTAGTTAATATCCTTGGAATTATCCAGTTCTCTTTTCCAAAAAGGCTTATGGATCTTTGTGCTTATGTGTGGATTATTGGAGGTTGAACCAGATGACGGTCAAGAACCAATATCATCTTCCATGAATTAATGACCTTTTCAGTTAGTTGATACATGCTAAGATCTTCTCCAAGTATTATTTGAGATTAGGATATCATCAGTTAAGGGTGATATTATCAAAAATACCTCAGTCTGCTTTTATAATTAGGTATGGTTTGTATGAATTCTTAGTGATGTTGTTTGGGTTAACTAATACACCTATGGTAATCATGGCCTTAATTAATAGGATCTTTCATACTTTATTAGATAAGTTTTTAGTGGTTTTCATCGATGATATCTTATTGTACTTCTAGTTATCATATGATCATTCCAAACATATTGAAATCATCTTGATTACATTGAGAGAACATCAGATTTACACCAAGCTAACTAAATGAAATTTATGGATAAATGAAGTTTACTTTTTGGGCCATGTCATCTTAGAGGTTGGAGAGTAAGTGGACCCCAAACAATACACTTTTTTCATATCTTGGTAATATCCCAAGAACTTCTTTAAAATTAATAGTTTTATGGGTTTAGAAAGTTATTAATGGTGTATTATCCAAGATTTCTCCTGTTTTGCAGCACCAATGTTTGGGACGACCAAGAAAGGGATAAAGTTTGTTTGGTTAGATGCTTGTAAGAGATATTTTCAAGAGTTGAAAGGAAGAATGACCTTAGAACATATCCTCACTTTATCTATGTTAGGTAAATCATATACCCTGAATTATTATGCATCTAGAGTTGGACTCAGACTAGTTCTAATGTTGGAGGATCAATTGGTTGTTTACGGCTCCAAGAAACTGAGACCACATGAGAGGAATTACCCTACTCGCAATCTGGAGTTAGTAGTAGTGTTACATTCCTTGAGATGTTATAGAAACTATCTCATTGTTGAGAATTTTTTGGTATACATGGATCACAAGAGCCTCAAGTACATATTTTCTCAACTAGACCCGAACCTTCAGTAGAGAAGGTGGGTCGAATATCTGTAGTCTTTCGACATTTAATTGGATTATACACAAAGTAAGTGAATTGTTTTTGTTGATTATTTGAGCTAAAATACATATAAAAAGGTAGTAAGGGAGTATTGTGGTGAGTGATAGATAATGGAACTTTTTATATACATGCTTCTGGATGTTCCGGAATCTCATGGGCAAGTAGCTCTTACTTTGACATTAGTTATACCCATTATTTTTGAATGGATTAAGACTGAGAAATTTTCTAATCCAAAGAGATCATTTCTATGAGAAAAATTATTTGTTGGGGAGACTCCATCAGTATGGTCTCTCACAAGTGGGAATTTACTTATATTCTTTGATCAAGTATGGGTTCGTATGGGATAATGTGATGATCTAATGAGGGAGTTTCATGTTTCTGAATGGGTGGTGCATCCTAGTTTATCAAAGATGAATCGTTATCTATGTATATAGTACCAATGGCCAACAATGAATAAGGAGCTGGAAAGCTTCATGGATAGATGCTTCACTTGTTAGTAGGTGAAAGTTGAGAATCAAAGGTTAGTTGGGAATTTGAAACCTTTACATATCCCGGAGTGGAAATAAGAGGATGTAATGAATGATTTTTCTAACTGGATTACCTAGGACGACCCATAAATATGATCTTTTATGGGTTTTTTGGATCGATTGACTAATGTATCCCACTTATTACCTATTAGGGAAACCATCATAGTTAAAGATCTGGGAAACCTTTACGTGTATGAGGTGGTTCGGATTTACGGTGTTCCGAGGATTATTGTTTGAAAAAGAAATCCTATTTTCATATAAAATTTCTAGAAGGGTCTTCAAAAATCCCTAGGACCATGAGTTATTTTAAACACATACAATCATCCACAGATTGATTGTCAATCTAAACAGACTATTCTGGTTCTAAAGGATATGTTATGAGCCTATGTTTTTTATTTTGGTGGTTCATGGGAGCAATATATGTGTAATAACATGGATCTTCGTTTCTGTTATGGATCCAATTTTTATGGTGTTTTGAGAAATAGAGGAGTTTCTGGAAATTTAAGGAGTACACGCCGTGTACTTAGAAGTACACGTCGTGTGCCCGGTTACCGTGGGTATCCATGTGCTGGTTGTGTAACGGCCGAGTACATGGCCATGTGGGGTGACCTGGAGACCGCCTAAAGTGAAGTTCAGTTAAGGCATGTACCCGGTGTGTACATTAAATGAACACACCGTGTACTTTTCTTTTTATTTATTATATCGGACAGGGGTCATAACTAATTGGCAGAAACACCTTCTTCTCGACTCATCTTGTCCAGGAGCAACTGTAGGGTGTGATTCTTTTCCGAGCCTCGAATCGACTGTCCGTTCTCTGAATCAACCGTCATCAATTGCGTTAGAATCGCCACAATGATTTCTTCCTTCTTCTATAGCCTTGTTCCTTGATTTCTCCTCTTTTGTGAGATATCCTTGGTTGATTTTTTTTGATGTTTTTGTAGATCTATATCATTATATACCGATTCAAAGGCCAACTCCGGAGTATATCGATCGTACAATTCCGTGGTAGGTGGTTTGTGTGTTTTCGTAGTTAGTCTTTGAATTTTTTGTGCAAAATCGCCCAATAACATAGATTTTTGTATTGCGTGTTTGTGGATTTTAACCCTGTTGATGCTTGTTATACTTGTTTTCTTGAGTTAGGTCTCTTGTTTGTGAAAAGGGGTATTTTTCCTTACTATGGAGGTGTTTTCCCATGTTTGTTTTCGTATTGATCGTTTGGTCTAGTTTTTTCTATTAGGATTATTTCTTTACACGACTAGTGTTTTTAGGATGGATTGATTTATCTGATGTTGTGATGTTCTTTGTAGTTGTTTATCCATGTAGTACTTTTAGGTTTACTTTGTCTACTAAACATCATTTGTGCACGATTAGTTTACATAGGGTTGTGGGAACCTTGTGTAGTGAGACCATAGGGGGAATTGACATTGAGTGATTCCCCAGATTATGTATTATTCTTTATCACACTATGAAAACATAGGAGGGATTGATGTTGAGTTATATCTTAGAGTGTCTATAGTTACTGTTATGAGACCATGGGGGGAATTGACATTGAGTGATTCCTCAGAGTGTCTGTAGTTTATCATTAAAAGACTATATGGGGAATTGACGGTGAGTGCTTCCCCATAGAGTCTTTGTTTTCATGAGTCCAATGGGGTTAGATGGTGTGAGCTTACCTAGGAGGTTGTCATAACATTGTATAAGTTGAACAAGAGGGGTTAGGATATGAGAACTTACCCAAAGGGTTACTTGAGATTGATTGGTTGAACAAAAGGGGAAAGGCTTTGAGAACTTCCTTGAGGGCTGTTTGTTTTTGTTTGGTTGAATAATTGATGAATGTAAATGAATGTAATTAAAACTATAGGACTGTTTAATTTTGAGTACTCCTTATTTGTTTCTTCATTTTACTTATTGCCTACCATATATATTCACTAACTTTTAGGCACATATCTTTGGGTGGTTGCTTGTTGGTATTCGTCTCACACTATGTTTAGGTCATGCTTTTTGTCCCAAAAAAATTAAATTTTTGAAATTATTGATAAGGTAAATCACTCGTCTACCTCAGTTACTTGATTTCTATAGAGCTAGAGAGCATGGGACCAAGCTGAGGCTTGCAATGCTGTTGGAGTTGTTTACCTGTTTTTCCTTTGGACTTTGGTTTATTACTATATTCCAGCATTGTGACTTGTTTGGATGCTTTCCTAGATACTTCTGACATGTGTCATTATTGATATATATATATATATATATATATATATATTCTATAGTTGTTTATTTACTCAGTCTTCCACTGTTTACTATTTTATGGTATTATTATTACTTATGCTAATGTTATCGGTTTCTTTCTGCTGCATTACTCTACCAGTGAGGGCATAGTTTCCCCACTATCACACCCAATACCCTCACTCCTAGTCAACAGCCTCTGGCATTTGGGGAAATGCACTTGATGCCATTTGACCAACAGGGTATGGGGAACCACTTGGCGACACCCAGAACGAGGACGTTACAAAGTTGTATCAGAGGGAAATTTTTTCTACTTGACTTACAGTTTGGAGCCTATAGATCGGGATACGAAGGAATAGGTAGTTTGTAATAAGCTGTGCCTGGGTGTAGGTAACCCATGTATAGGGAAAATCCAATTACCTCGTATATTGAAAATTTTCTGGTTTTTCAATTATTATAGTTGTTTTTATTTCACCATTGCGTGATTCACATGTTTTGTGATGTTAACATTGATAATATTGAGGTTTAATTTCTGTTTCAGCCCAATGAGATGAAGGTATGCCATATCATGCATCAAATAGACACTTTCTAGAGATCACATGTCATGAATTATTGTTATGATATTTAGGGTGCCTTACTTATTACATGTTATTGTGATAGATGTTGTGCTAGATATTCTTGATGTTGTGATAGATGCCTTGATAGAATACCTGATATTTTATAGGGTTTTGGATTGTGTAATGTTTTATTTTAATGAACACAAAACTTTGGTTCTTGAGGTGTTATGGGCCCTCATGGATCAGAATTTTGTGGGTCATTGCACTTCTATTCTTATATATGACATGTATAAGATGCCAAGCTTTGATTCGTGGGGAGTATGGGACCTCACAGATTGCAATTTGGCACATTAATGCTCGTTTCAGTGTTTTTATGGGTTATGGATTAGTTTCTGAGGTTTACTATCCAAAAAAACCCAGAATACACAATGTGTATTTCTGAATACACACCGCGTATCCTTCTATTTGGGAAGGAACTGTTTTTCTTAAGTACACATCATGTACCATATGTACACACCGTATAGTATCTATCCGTGTCAATGGTTGTGTGGGCTGAGACATGGGGATGGGAAATCCTTGGAGGAACATGCCATGTATCATACGTAAACTCCGTGTTGTAGGGACTATGTGTCCACCCGTGTGACTAAATACACAAATGGTTGAAACTTAGGTTGTACAGGCCATGTCAATCTTGAACACGTCATGTAGATTAACCCATGTATCCAGCCGTGTGACTAACAACACAGGTCGGTGAAATCATTCTAGTACATGTTGTGTCTAGCACAAACATGTCGTGTAGTCTCGTTCTAGGAGAACCGTGTGGGTTAGTCTTATAGAAGAACTCGGGGAAGGGAAAAATGATTCAAGTACACACCGTGTCCTGGGAGAACATATCGTGTGTATGGGGTGTTACACGACCATGGTTGGTAGGAGTACATGTCCGTGTGAAGGCTTAAAGGAATATTCCATGTAGGGGTCATACACTTCATGTATCCCTACTTAAAAAAACTCAAATGCTTTCCTTATCCTATTCGTTTTTTGAACTTCTAAGTTTTATTCCATGATAATATTGAACTACGGTGTGTGCTTGACCTTGAAAATTCATGCCACTATGATGTCCTATGGTTTTACGCCAGATATAGGGCAACGATTAGACACCAAACATGGTAGATTAGGGATTACCAACAAACCCTCCCATTCTATCTGTCTTGGAACCAACCATCATTCCGGATACAGGTGCCAATGAAAAGTAATGAGAAGGCTTCATGAGGTTTATGCATACCTTATAGGTAACACCACATCCTTCCCCGTCTATGGAAGAGTTGACATGGGTCCTTCAGCAGTATCATCCTCCCACTTTCTCAAGGGATGGAGGACCTCAGGCTGCTAATTCATGGTTAGAAGCCATGATATCTATCTTTGAGCATCTGGAGATGCCTCCAGAGAGTAGGGTGAAGCTCGCTACTTATATTCTTCAGGATTACACCAAGATATGTTGGGATGTGATCTCACAAGCATGATGCCATCAGTTTATGGTGTGGGATATGTTCCAACATACCTTCTATGATTACTTCTACCCAGATACTTTGAGGTCTGACTAAGACCGAGAGTTCATGAGTTTGGAGCAGGGTACTCTATCAATCATGGAGTATTCTTCTTACTTCACAAATCTATAGTGTTTCACACTCATTCTAGGGGTGAAGATATTTTTATAGCAAGGAAGTTTGAGGATGGTTTCAAGCATGAAATCCGATCTCATGTGAACATATTTAGTTTGACAACCATGTCTTCCATATTCAACTAGGCACTGATCATAGAGTGAAACTTAAGGGATTCTGGATCTGTGGGCCAGGGTAGTTCAGTATCTAGAGTTGGTGCTTATCCATTTGATAGTAGGAAGTTCCACAGGGAGTCTACATGTGGATATCTTATTAGGAAAGATACACCTTCAGGTAGCTAGATGGTATGATACAAGTGTGGGAAGGGAAAACCTATGAGGCCACATTGCCCTAGATACCTAGTGGAGTACTGATCTTGTGGAAATATGGTCCATATTCAGTAGTTCTATCAGTTTTTCTCATGGGAAGCGGGTGACAGTGGTTCCTCAATGACTCCTCATTCAGGAGCAACACCACTAGTTTATCATCAGTTTGGGAATTGGAGTTCTTCCGGCTATTTAGTCCGAGGAGGAAGTCGCGACCATGGTATCCAGTCAGCATATTTCCAATGAAAAAAGGGTGGATCAGCTCAGGGTGGTTAGGTAGGGTCACAGGGCCACGGTACTTGCCAGACTTTTATAGTGGAGTAGACCCAGCAGGAGCAAGATCCCAGACCCTCTACAGTTAAAGGTACGATCCTAGTTACCTCAATTTTAGCTTCTCCACTTTTCGATATAGGGGATTCCCGTAGTTTCATATCTGTTGCTGTTGTGGAGAGCCATGGGCTCTGTATCTTTACTTTTGCTGATGTCTAGATACTGGGCACTCTATTAGGGATAGGAACAGATAGTGTATGTCAGTGCAAGGAGTTTCCTTCAAATGTTGGTGGGTGTCACTTCTTCTAGGACCTCTATGTCCTAGAGATGGCAGGATATGATATAATTCTTGGAATGGATTGGTTAGTTACCTTCTAGTATATTGTCAACAGCTATCTCTATAGAGTGAGTTTCACATCACCATAGGGTGGTTTGTTCTTACATAGGGGAGAATGGGATGTCCAGGAAAGTAGAGCAAGACCTGAGCATCAAGGTTTTAGAGGAGTTACTGTCTAGATTGCTAGTTTATATCTAGATGACCAGGGGACTTCACATTTAGACTTTCCTCTAGTGGTGGATCATTTCAAGGATTTCTTTCTAGAGTAATTTTCAGGTTTGCCTCTAGAGCAAGAGGTGGACTTTTCTATTGATCTTGTGCTAGGAGTAGCACTGGTGTCCATTCATCCTTATAGAATGGATACACCAGAGTTACAAAAGCTCAATAAGTAGTTACAGGAGTCACAAGAAAAGGGTTTCATTCGACCCATCACATATCCTTGGGGTTATCCTGCTCTGTTTTCATAGAAGGCAAACGGTACTCATAGACTTTGTGTGGATTATCGGAAGCTGAACCATTTGACGGTCAAGAACCAATATCCCTTACTGAGGATTGATGATCTCTTTGATCAGCTTTGAGGAGCCCAGGTGTTCTCTAAGATAGACTTAAGATCCAATGATCATAAATTGTGCGTTAGACAATCAAATATACCTCTTACAACCTTTTGGATTAGGCATGATCTATATGAGTATATGGTTATGTCGTTCAGTCTCACAAACGTGCTTGCAATTTTCATGGAACTGATGAACCAAGTATTCCATCCATACTTTGATTCTTTTGTGGTAGTCTTTTTGGATTATATCTTGGTGTACTCTCACACTCGACATGACCATTCCAAAAATCTGGAGATAATTTTGAGTACACTGAGTTATAATCATTTATTTGCTAAGATCTCCAAATGCTACTTTTGGATGGACCAAATTCACTTCTTGGGTCATGTTATCTCAGAGACAAGAGTATCAGTAGACCCAGATAAAGTGAGAGTAGTAGTTTCCTAGGAGCATCCAAAAAACATCTTTGAGGTATGGAGTTTCCTAGGGCAGGCTTGTTACTATAGATGTTTCATACAGGACTTGTCATGCATAGCAACGCCACTAATGAGGCTCACTAAGAAGGGTGTGAAGTACTTATGGTTAGATTCTTGCGAGTCATCTAGGAGCTGAAAGTGAGGTTGACTTCGGCACCGATACTAGTATTTCCAGAGCTGGGAAAGAGCTATACAATTTACTCTGATGCTTCAGGTATTGGGATGGGAGCAATACTTATGTAGGGGGAAGGGGTCGTTGCGTATGGGTCTTGACAGTTGAGTCCATAAGAGAGGAACTACCCAACACACAATCTAGAGTTGGCTGTAGTTGTTCATGCTTTATGCTGTTTGAGACATTATCTTTTGGGATATCATTTTGTGGTTTTCACCAATCACAAAAGTCTCAAGTATATATTTATGCACCGTGATATGAATTTGAGACAATGAAAGTGGGTTGAGTACCTTCAGTCTTTTGATTTTGTGATTGCCTACATGCCTGGGAAAGGGAACACGGTGGCTGATGCGTTGAGCATGAGAACATAGATACAGGCAATTCTGGAGGCCAGCAGTGAGTGACAGCTTATGTCTCTTCTCTCTAAGATGCATTTGGAGGTGCACGACATATAGGGGGAGACGTTTGTTTCTTTTGTAGCTATTACCTCTACTCTTTTTGAATGAGTGCGAATGAGTCAACTATCAAATTCTGAAGGCATAGTCTTATAGAAGAGTGTATTGGGGGAGGACCCTATTCCTAGATGGATCGTAGGTGAGGATGAGATCTTGCATTTTCATGGGAATGTATGGGTGTCAATAGGAATATGTGAGGAGCTGATGTGGGATTTTTATTCTTCTATTTAGGAAGTTCATCCTGGTGTCGCCAAGATGTATCGAGATCTACATTTCCAGTATTGGTGGCCATGCATGAAGAAAGATGTTTCTAGTTTTGTGATGATGTTTTTGACCTATTAATAGGTGAAGGTGAAGCATCAATGACCAGCATGGCTTTTTCATTAGTTACCTATTCTTGAGTGTAAGTGGAATGATGTCACGATGGACTTTGTGAATGGGTTACTGAGCTCACCTAGAGGGAACGATGTAGTTTGGGTGGTTGTTGATAGACTCACAAAGGTTTCCCACTTCTTACCGATAACAGAGACCTTCAGCATTGATGATATGAGAAGGTTGTACATTCAGGAGATTGTACGCCTACATGGGGTTCCACAATCCATCTTTTCTAACAAGGATGCCCATTTTACTTCTCGGGTCTGGCAGGGACTACAGAGAGATTTGGGTACACGGGTACTTCTAAGCATATCTTACCATCCCTAGATAGATGGCTAGTCCAAGTGTACAATTCATGTGCTAGAGGACTTGCTTCGAGCATGTGTCCTAGACTTTGATGGTTCTTGGGAGAAGCACATACCTCTTGTGGAGTTTTCCTACAATAATAGTTTCCAAGAAACTATTCATATGACACCTTAGGAGGCTTTGTACGGTAAGATATTCCAATCACCCCAATGTTGCTGGAGGCTAGAGATGAAGCTATGTAGGGACCTCATCTTGTCCAGGAGACCACAGAGCAGATAAAGTTGATTCAGAAGAGGATGGATACTGCACAATCACTACAGAAATCGTATGTTGATCGATGGAGACGACCTCTAGAGTTAGAGGTTAGAGATCATGTTTTCCTATGTGTCACACTGATGTTGGGACATAGGTTTATTAGGAGATAGGTCAAGATTTCGCCGAGATATGTTGGAATGTTTGAAATTTTTGAGAGAGTTGGTCCGGTTTCCTATCATTTATAGTTACCTTAGAGGTATTGGGCTATGCATGACACCTTCCATGTTTCTTAGCTACGAAGTTACTTCTCAGACCCATCTCATTTTTTTTCAACCCGAGGAGGTTGAGGTGGAGTTGGATGCCTCATTCGAAGAGCATCCTATCCGAATTGTCGATCGAAGCTCAAAGGTTCTCTATGGACATTCTTTTCCTCTAGTATGGGTGCTATGGCAGAACGGGCGAGTACAAGATGAGAATTGGGAGAGAGAGACCGACGTATGATCGTAGTGGCCAGAGTTGTTAGAGGATTATTCTTCTTCTTCACTACATTTTTAGAGAAATTCGGGGACACATTTTTTTAAGGGGAGAAGTTTGTAATAACCTGGATCTTCTTTTCAGGTAGGGATACCATATTTCTAGTGTTTTGAGAAAAATAGGTGTTTCTGGAAATTTAAGGAGTACACACTGTGTACTTAGAAGTACACATCGTGTACTGGTCATGTAACAACCGAGTACATGGTCGTGTAATGGCCGAGTACATGGCCATGTGGGGTGACCTAGAGACCTACAAAAGAAGAGGCTGATTAAGGAATGTACACGGCATGTGCATTAAATGAACACGCTGTGTAATTTTCTTTTTATTTGTTATATCAGACCAAGGTTGTGTCTAATTGGCAGAAACACCTTCTTCTCGACTCGTCTCATCCAAGAACGACTATAAGGAATGATTTTTCTCTGATCCTCTAATCAAATGTCCGTTCTCCGAATCAACCACTGTCGATTGTGTTGGAATCACCACAGAGAGTTCTTCCTTCTTCTAGATCCTCGTTCCTTAATTTATCCTCTTTATTGAGATATACTTGGTTGAAAATTTTAGACTTTTTTGTAGATCTACATTGTTCTAGGATGATTCAAGGGTCGACGCCGGAGTATATCGATCCTACAACGCTGAGGTAGGTGGTTTGTGCCTTTCCGTAGTTAGTCATTGAAGTTTTTGTGAAAAATTGCCCAATACCATAGATTTTGGTATTGTGTGTTTGGAGATTTTAACCCTGTAGATCCCTGATATGATTTTTTTCTTGAGTTAGATCTCTTGTTTGTGAATAGAGTTATTTTTCCATGATATAGAGGTGTTTTCCCATTTTTTTGGTATTGATTGTTTGGCCTTATTTTTCTAATTAGGATGATTTCTTTACATGCCTAGTGTTGTTAGGATGGAGTGATTTATTTGATTTTGTGATATGATTTGTAGTTGTTTATCCAAGTAGTACTTTTAGGTTTACTCTGGCTGTTGAACATCATTTGTGAAAAATTTATTAACACAAGGATGTGGGAACCTGGTGTAGTGAGACCATAGGGGAAATTGACGTTGAGGGATTCCCCAGAGTGTCTATTATTATTTATCACACTGCAAGACCATAGGGGGGATTGATGTTGAGTTCTCCCTCAGAGTGTCTATAGTCACCATTACGAGACCACATGGGTAATTAACGTTGAGTGCTTCCTCAGAGTGTCAGTAGTTCATCATTAAAAGACTATGGGGGGAATTGACGGCGAGTGATTACTCAGAGAGTCTTTGTTTTCATGAGACCAAAGGGGTTAGACTGTGTGACCTTACCCAGGAGGTCGTTATATCCCTGTATAAGTTGAACCAAAGGGGTTAGGCTGTGAGAACTTTCCCAATGGGTTACTTGAGATTGATTAGTTGAACGAGAGGGGAAAGGCTATGAGAACTTCCCAGGGGGTTGTTTTTTCCATTTGGTTGAATAATTGATGAATGTCAATAATGTAATTAAAACTGTAGGATTGTTTACTTTTTAGCACTCCTTGTTTATTGCTTCATTTTAATTATTGTCTGCCATATATATTCACTGACTCTTAGACACAGATCATTGGGTGGTTGCCTACTAGGATTCATCTCACACCATATTTGGGTCATGATTTTGGGCCCAAACAGATTATATTATTGCAGGTATAGATAAGGGAAAACGACCTTCTACCTTAGGTACTTTATTTTTGTGGAGTTGGAGAGCATGAGACCAAGATAAGGCTTGCAATGTTGTTGGAGTTTTTTACCTATTTTTTCCTTTGGAATTTGGTTTAGTAATATATTCAAGCATTGTGAATAGTTTGGATTTTTTCCTAGATACTTGTGACATGCATAATTATTGATATATACATATATATATATATATGTTTCAGTTGTTTATTTACTTAGTCTTATGTTGTTTACTATTGTATGGTATTATTATTAATTCTGTTACTATTATCTATTTCTTTCCACTGCATTACTCTACCAATGAGGGCATAGTTTCCCCACTATCACACTCAACGACCTTGCTTCTAGTCAGAAGCCTCTGGAATTTAGGGAAAAGCACATGATTCCATGTGACTAACCGAGTATGGGGCACCTTTGGGTGGCACTCGTAACTGGTAAGTTACAATATGGAACTCCAGGTGTTTTCATATAATAATATATTTAATGCATTGATCCAAATTACACCTTTTGAGGATTTGTATGGAAGGATTTTTCGTTCACCTATTTATTGGATGGAGATAGGTGAGTCAACACTTGCTGGTCCTAGTCTTGTATAGGAGACATCTAAATAGGTTCCGTTGATCAGACAATAGTTGGTGACCTTGTAGAGTAGGCAGAAGTCACATGATGACCATCAGAGACAACCTCTGGAATTCAAGGTTGGTCAACATGTTTTACTTTGGGTGTTTCCTAGGTTGGGGAAGTGTTGTATTAGGAAATAAGGAAAACTAGAACCCATGTTTTTTGGGCCATTTAAAATAGTGGAAGAGGTTTTTCTAGTGGCGTCCCATTTATCCCTTCCATAGCGCTATAGTGGCATGCATGATGTTTTTTACATATTTAAGATATTAATAAACCATATAAATATTTCCCATGTGATATAAATATAATACATTGAGATTTTTGATGATATGTCATTTAAGGAGAATTCGATAAGAGTTGTGGATCGTAGTGATAAATATATTTAGGGTTAGACAATACCATTAGTTTGAGTGCAGTGACAGCATGGGAAAGATCAAGAGGAGAATTGGGAGAGGGAGTCTAATATGTTAACATAGTGGAGATTTTTTTTCTAAGACCTCACAATGAATCTTTGAGAATCTCAAGGATGTTCTTTTATCATGTGGGGAGGTTGTAAGATCCTATATTTTTTCAGGTTCCTTTCTCTAAGTTCTTCATTTGAGCCTTGATGGCAGAGTCCTGTTCAGAGATGGAGATCCTTTTTTGGAGTAAATGATCTAAAAATCATGGATGTATTCTATTTTTAACTAATGTATTCTAGGTATAAATGGGACTAAGTGTTAATATGAGTTCTTGGTAATTTGAGAAGCTTTAAAGGTTATTTGGGTTATTTAAAAGGAAAATGGGCTTAAAAATAAACTACATAACATTTATACAGTGTAAAGGGATTACATTTTATATAATTTTTCAGGGGTTTTAATAAAATAAATCTAAGATAATGAGTTTTCTGGATAATTCCATGAAAAACATTTACACAACCTGTGACCACATTACATGCCATGTAAATGTCCGACCTGCAGATTTAAACATGCTATGTGGCTAAAATTCATTCTATTTCATTATAAATCCTCTCCTATGGACCCTAGAGAATTCTCTAGGCGATTTTAGAGTGCCAAAATCCCTTTTAGATGTTTTTTTTGCATCTTCAATCCATGTTAAGTTCATTTGGTTATGTTTATTGTTTCTTCCCTTTTGTTCTCCAACTGATGTAGTGAAATCCTTTGACCAATTTCATTTTTGGGTTTTGATGTTGATCATTTTTGATCTAGAAACCTATTTGAAATCATCCACAACTTCTTACTCATGGGTATTGGCCATTGGAAGAATTTCTGGATCATTGGTTAAAGGTAGGGGGTCTAAATATTAACCCTATGGTTTTATTATTGTCAAGTGTATGAAATAATGTGATTACGCCATCATTTTGTGCACCCAAATTGATTAAATAATTGAATGATGTTATTCTTTGAATTTCTTTTGTTTCAAATGTATTTGAATTGGCTATTGGATTAAAGTATGTTTAGCATGACATGAGATCTAGGGTGATTTATTGTTATAGAATCCTAAATTGTGGCTTATTGCTTATTGATATAATTATTAATCAATTGAGAATTGAATTTCAAGTGGTATATGAAAGAATAATGGAAATTCACATAATTAACCCTTGATAACTATTATGTGATATTGTGATATCCATACTTTAGGATAGGGAATGTGTTCCATGCTGTAATTCTTATATATCAGGCTCATCCTTAGAACATGCACACTCATATTATTTAATGCTGATATTGAGTGGGCTCGGCCCAGTCCCATGTTGTAATGCTTATAGAGAGTGGGCTATGCCCATTCCCATATTGTAATGCTTATAGGGATTTGACCTGAAATACTACAATGCTTATAGGGATTTGACCCAGAATTCTTTAATGATTATAGGGATTTGACCTAGATTTTTGTGACTTTACCATGGTTATATGGTTGTTGTTGGAATGGTTGTAAAACATTCTCATAGATATTTGAGCATGGAACCTAAGTAGATTATTTTACCTTGGTTATATGTTTTTGGTTTTCATGGTTGTAAGACATGCTCAGAGATATTCTGGTATGGAGCTGAAGTAGGTTGTTGTTGTATTTATTTAATTTTTGAATTAATTAATACACCTATTAATCTCTTTTTTAAATACACTTATTATCAAACAAGTTTTTTTTTATAAATGATTATTTTGAACTACTGAGTTATACTCAAACCCTATTTGATACTCCTTCTAGCACCCAAGCAGATTATGTGGATGTAGGTTTGGAAAATAGAAAAGGACCTTGATGTTGATTGCTTATTTATTGTGGGAATAGAGTTTGGACATGGGAGTGATGTGGGGTTCAGGATGAGGGACCTTGAGTATTTTATTTGATTCTATTAGTATTTTCTTTTACTATTCTATCATGTCATTTATTTACATTCCAGCACGTCGTTACATTGTTCCTTATCTATTTATTATATTATTTAGTTGGTTTTTATTGTTTTATTCTACAACATCTTTACTGAATTATTTTTGTTTATTTATGAATTCTTTCTACTAATATGACCCTTCATACCAGGGGGTATAGTATCCCCAATATAATATTCACACCCTTACTACTATTCGGTAGCCTCTAGCGTATGTGGAGGCATGCTTGAGGTCTCATAACCAATGTTTTCCATCCACATGAGAGAGTTCCATATTTGGGGATATTACATGGATAATAGTGATTTAATAATCATAATAACATTACAATATATTTAGGGTAATTAGTTTATTATTTTATGATAAATAACATGGATTTATAGGAGGCAATGAAGAAGTAAAAAAAATAATCAGTTATAGAGAATAATTATGCTTTGAAAGATCCCATTTAGATATACTCTTAAGGATCCTAGTGTTGGACTTTTGGAAAGACCAACGCCTCCTAAATTTGTCTAAATAATTTTAGAATAGATTTTGGCAGGTTATCATCGATCTAGAAGACTAAAAGTGGCGTGAAGAAGATATCAGAGGGGTTCCCTTGTATAATTGAGGGGAGGGTAACTCTTGGGATTATTTTTTAAAATATTAAATTAAAATAAAGTCATTATCAAGAAAAATAATTCAAAATGACCATATATTAAAATTTATGGTAGTATGTGGTTGTTATCCCATCAAAAAACATAATTTGGATAGGTTTAAGTGGTGTTTTAAGCCTTATCATTTGGTTTAACCTATTAGTTAACACATTTTAACCTTAACCACAGTAATGGATTTTTCACTCTTAAAGGGTTATAATTTAACTTATAAGATAACTATTGTATTATAAATGAAAAAGGGATGAATATTTTTACCACATATTTTCATAATTTTCCTCTTGATTTATTTAGAGTTTTTAAACAATTTAACAAATATTATTTTGATAAAATATAATTTATCTGAAATTTGGAACTATTCATTTAATTTGACTTCAAATACATAAATAAAATATTGGAATTATAATATAATCCTTTTGAACACCACTAATATATCATATTTATTTAAAAAATTAATGTAACACTATTGATCACTCAAATTAATTAATTTTTAATATTTCAAAAATAATTTATTTTATTTTTCTATTAATTGAATAAATGTTGAATTACCATTTCCAAACAATTTAAAGTTATTTTTTAATCATAAAAAATTCGAAATAAATTACCATCAAAATTAAAATATCATTATGCACAAAATAAACAATTATATACATTGATAACTTACTTTTTTCCCAACATAAACACATAAAATTTATTTAAAACCAATAGAGTTATTGGTAGAGTCATATTTTTCATGTTTATTTTATTATAAAACACAATGTTTATGCAATTTAATTGATTAATTATGAAAAAATTTGAATGTTTTTATGTTTTTTGGTAGGATAAAGAGTTTGATAAAAAATGAACAAAAATAAATGAAAATAGGGAGTCACAAACGATTCATGTCGCGTCATGAAGTGGCATTGTGTGTCACCAGATTTGTGAAGGTATAATGATGCTATAACAGAGTCAAGGACATGTGAAGGACCAAGTCCAAGGCTCAAAACTAAGAAACAACTACTAGAAAAACCCAAAAATTCATGTCATGAATTTCATTCACGATGTAAACCATGAAGGAATTCATAACATGAAGTTAGCATCTGAAACAAGTCATGAATTTATTGGTCCCCTACACATTACACATCATGAATTCTATTAATGATTCGTAACTCTCTGAAAAATCCCAGAAATGATGATTTATGGCGAATTAATGGAAGAGAAAACTTTAAATACCCCAGGACGACCAATTATAACATGATACCCATTTATGATTCCACTTATAATGGTTCATTCATATGAAAAGTCTATATATATGATACTACTAGGGATTGGAAGAGGATTAGTTCCTGAGGATGTGCCACTTTGATGCACTATAGGGATACTGTAACTTGAGGTTTTCTCTTTATTTTTGTTTTATTTTCTTTTATTTCCCATATATTTTCATATTCTAATTTTAATACATGTTTTTTTAATTCCAATATCATCTCTTTGTATCTTCACTCTTTCTCCACCATGAACTCTTATACTCACTATGATGTGTAACTAACCTAAGGAATATCCTAGGGGAGTAATCTGATTTATGAACCTGAGGCCTTGTTGGATTTTCACTTTGGGTATATCTAAGAATGATTTACAGTGGATGTAATCCTCACAATGGTTATATAAGGTTTAGCATCTTATTCTACAACCATTATACCTCAATTGAGGATATGTATGTGAAGTGTGTTATGAAATTGTTAATTTCACATTACATTCACAATTGGGGTAGATTAAAGTGTTCACACATACGGTAGAGTGTGTTTACTAAGTAGATTTGAAATATGACAATTAAAGAACTCCCTAGAAAACTCTATTGGGATAACTTCCTTTATACCTTAATTTCATTAAACTTTTCATGTTCATTTAGGTTTTAATTCTTTATTTCAATATTTTTCTAAACCCTAAAACATAAAAATTCATTTATTTAATAAAATAAAATAAAAACAAAAACAATTATATCTAGTGAATTAGAATTATTTTTTTATTGTATATGATTATTTTCAAGTGGGAGGACCCTAGTTAGGTTATGTGCTGCATTAGGAAAAATAAATTATCCTTTTTACCACTATACAGTAGGTGTGTTAGTGAAAATTTTCAACTTTCTTTTATTTAAATATTATATAGTTAATTTTCCTCGATAAGTGTCCATTAAAAAAATAAATTTAGATTATAATTGGATAAGGTTATATTAAACTTCAGAAAATAATAATTAAGATGATAAATTATGGCCTCATTACTTAGTTTTAACCTAGATTAACCAGATTTACCCTTTTTCAAGGTGATAAATTTTACCACAGTTACTATTCATATTGACCAAAAATAAAAGGGGCCTATTAACCAAATTTTAACCTACTAATTCCACATATATAATCTATTTTATCAAATTTAGTTATTATAAGTGAAAAAAGTTTATTTTAAAATAATTGTTCCAAATATGATAAAAATCTCTTTTTAGAAAAATGTGTTTTTAAGTATAAAAATGTTTTTATACTAAATTCAAGTATAAATTTTTTTTTAAAAATAATAATTAGATTATTTTTAATCACATTTAACTAATTAAATTTTAAAATAATCTAAAATAAAAATTTTCTTCTTAAATTCTTTAAAGGAAATAAAATTTTCAACAAAAGAATTAGTATTTTTCACTATTCATTATTAAATAAAACTTTTCAGAAAAATATAAAAATTTCACTATAAGATGATTTTGATATTATGATTTTAAAAATAATATAATTTTTATCAAATAAAATTTCTAATTTTTTTATAAAATATTTATAAAATTCACTTTACAAAGTAATAAATACCAATTTTGAAGAAAACATATTTTTGAAAAATAAAATGTCTTTTCTAAAAATTGAGTTCTTAATTATGAAGCATTAATCAATATATTTGTACTGATTATGAAATTTAAAAATGTTTAATAATGTGTTCAATAATATTCATACCCGCCAATTAAATGACTCAGTTATAACAATCATATTTAAATAATAATATTTCATGGTTTGTTTAAGTTCATTTTTGCTGGTCATTACACTATCGAACATAATTTATTTATTTAAAAATATTGGGGTGTTACATTATCCCACATTTAATAAATGTATTCCTATCAATTTTAATTTTTTTTTTGGTAATTAAGGATTTGATATTTGAAAATTCATTTTTTTTAAAACCCACATCATTAAAAGGGTTAATAGAACATCATCCTAAAAAAGGGAAATAGAAATATGAAGGTCATCTAAAATAATATAAGACTAGGTTTATATATAGGATAACATTTTTGGGAAGTGAAAGTATTGATATTTAAGAGAAAAATAATTCCTAAGGACTAATGGAAAGTGATAAATAACATGCTTAGGAGAAAGTTAACAACAACAAAACTATAAATCTACGATGGGTGAAAAGACCATTGATTCGTTAGATATGACACTAAAAGTATTATATTTTATTTTAAGACAATTTTCCTAAATATGATGGATTATTTTACTATAAAGATTGAGAACATGATAAAGTATAATTACTTGATTTATTTCCATATCAATAACATAATTTCATCATTTGGTTATGCTTTGATCAATTTTCACTTCATATGTTACTCAATGAAATGAATATTCAATTTTATTTTTTATACCTGAAGTACTAAAATTAACTTTTAAGAAACCATAAGATTCATTTAAGAGGACAAGTCATTCCTCCTATCTCTAGACATTAACCAAAAGAAAAAAATGGCCAAAAAAAATGTAAGAGAATTCCCAAATTAAATATACTTTTAAATAATACATTTCAGTCCAAAATTTATAAAATAACCATAAAGTTTCCACTTAGACCATTTCATAAACAACCTCAACATTAAAGAATGATTTACCCTCAAATTTGATCTCATACCTTTCAACTTGCATCACTAAAATTTAAATTCTTTCTTCCCAATTAATCTTCTATGTTAAATGACATGTTAAACCTAAGACTTAGATATACCTCATCCTAATGAAACATCTCCCAAAATATGATTAATCACCATGATAAATATTATAATGTTGCGAACTTCACCAAAATATAATGAATAAAATTTAGATACTATCCTGAAAGGTAATCTTTAGTTTGACTATTAATGTCACTGAAAATATTTCCTTATCAATAAATCACTTTTAAACCATAAAAATTATCTATATATCACTATCCATAATTAACTTAACATAAAAACCCAAAGGGTTATTTAAACCTCAATTGAGTATTCATCTTGAAACCTAGTAAAAGTTTCAAATAACTTAAAAATACCAACACTTAAGACATTAAGAAGGGGGTTGTTGGTTCCTTTTAACTTATGATAAACTTTATACTTACAAGCCCATGATGGTATCTATAACTCTTAATTAAACTCACATAAAACGCACATGATTACATAATACTTATTCCTTTGAAATAATTACAATATAAAAAATCACTAAACTTCATTAGAGATGACCTAAATCACCTTTTCATCAAATCATTACCAAATTTATATGCCACTAATACCTTCCCATTAATTTCAATCATTTCATATCCCAACTAAACATTTCCACTTTACAACTAAATCACTTTTATTTATTATTAAAACCCTTCAACATATGTTTATAGATCCTTAAATAAAACTACTATGGAACAATCCTTAGATGTTTTATCATTTTTATATTCAAAATATCATTGATATAGTTCTTTAATAATAATACATAATACCTTAAATCGTTTCACTTTAAAGAGTGGCATAGTATAGGTTCTTCCTTGGTCTTGAATTTAACCCTTAGATTAGGGAATTAGATCGGATAATTCCCATATTACCCACACATGAGACCTTGATCTATAAATGGTACCTTATAATGAGATTCATTTTCCTTCATCGAACTATTTATTTTTCCTTGGTAATTACTTTATCTATACACTTCATTTCCAAATAGAAAACATCTTCTTGTTCCTTTGAGACATTTCCTTGAGTGATTATTCCCACATTCTTGAAATGTAGGAAGATGAATCATCTTTCCTATACGGTCTTTATGAAATTACTCCTTTCTATTGTTAAGTGTGTTAAGAAACTCACCCAAGTAGATGTTTTTAATCATATAATGGGATAAATGATTAAGAATAATCATAAGGTTTCTCATTCTAGATCCCATCTCATTTGGTTTCTCATTAGGAAAATAATTCCATTGGCAATAATCATTAAAAATAATCCTCCTAGTTTCATACATTGACTAAAACCAAAAAGTATTGTGTAAGAAACAATTGTTATAGTGATGAATTACAAAAAATCATTTATATGGTATCGAAATAAAGACACCTCATTTTCAATCTAAGACACCATAAGTTTATCCTTCGTCATTCATGGTCATTACCAATACCTTAGGATGTTATCTTATACTTAGACCTATCCCCATAGTTCTCAAAAATGTTTCATCATCCTTGTTTCCAAATGTAACTAAACCTTTCACTGATAATAAGAATAGAGACTCACACTTTTCATACATAGATATTACATCTTATTTGATTAATATTCATTACATAACATTATGACCCTTTCCAGAATCATATAGGTCTAGTATATTTGGAAACTTATACACATAAATAAATTGTTCATATGTGTATATAATTAAGTTCTTCATAATTATAACCCTTATTAGACATATCATAATTAATACCTTTCTCTATAACCTAAGGAAAGGGAATATAAGAAAGGTTAGACCAGATGCTCAGAAAGGGTAAACAAGGGATAATTCAATGATCACGTAAGCATAATAATATAATAAGAGTATGAGTACATGGGATTTACATTTTAAAACCATATCCTATATATCGAAGATCATAGTCTTGATTCATGAAATAAACCTTGATAGTTCATAAGTCGTGAATTAAAAAACAATAAAAGAACATGATCCAAGAGTGAATTACATTGATACAAGACATGGAATTATAACATAAACATAATCATATAACATCATTCATTTAGTATTCAAGGATCACTTCCAAGATTATAATAGTTGATTGGGCTCACTCCCCAAACTATCATAATAGTAAAGGTCCACTCCCAAGACTATCATAATGGATTTGGTTTACCCCCCAAACCATTTTTGTAGTCAAGGTTCACTTACAAGACTATCATAGTGGATTGGGTTCACTCCCCAAGACATCGTAGTAGTCAAGTTTCACTTCCAAGACTATCATAATGGATAGAGTCCCTTACTAAACTAGGTTCACTCCCCATTCCAATCCTATTTATCTCATGAGATATCTAAATTTAAAAAATAAATTGGGGGGATATATAATTCTAGGTTCACCCATCACATAACAAAAATAATACATATGTGTTCCATATTATCATACAACATTCATTATATTAGAACCCATGAAAAGAAATGGTTTTCATGAACATTTCATCATTTTATCATAGCATAACCCCTGGAAAAGGAATGGGTTTCATAAAAATATTGTCATCATATACCCTACAGAGAAAGAAAAAGGATGTTATCATTTGATCACATGACTTGTAAAAATTAAGTAACAAAAATTTATGTTATCTTGGATGAAAAATATCTTTAAAAGATCACTGGAATATTTAATGAGGAAAATACTTTTTCATTTTGAAAATCAATTTTCAAAAACTTAAAATTCACTAAAATATTCATAAAATCCTTTTATTTTAAAATATATTTGGAAACATATAATGGAATATTTAAAATATATATTAGTTATTTTGGCCTTAAATTTAGTTTCTATTATATAAGTTAAAATAAAACATTCCTTTCATATTTTTATAAAAACTCAAAAAGAAACTCGTTCAGAAAATGATAAGAAGACTCCATTGAAACAATTTCTTAAAAATTAAAACATGGGTAAAAATTAATTTAAACAAGAATTGGAGAATATTATAAAACCTCTTGAAAACTTCTTAGAAAACATGGATATGGAAGAAAAATGGTTTTTGATTGAAAAGACAAATAAAGTCAATTTCCCTTAAAAATATTTTTTTGGCCTACTGAGAACATAAAGAGAGGATGATGAAAGGAAAAATATATACATTCAAGAAATAATCATTCTAGAATAAAATTCATTAGTTTCTTTAGAGCTATATCTTAAGATTTCATCATCATAAATTTAATCATAAACAATCCTGATAAATAGTGAGATTGTAACATAAGACCCTTACTACTTTGGTAACATTTGAATCGTAATCCCCATGAAATAAAAAAATACATAGATATGTAAATCCACATTAAATTCACAATAATAATCATGAAATACATTAATGGGAAATATATACACCACATAAAATAAAAAAGTGGTGAATATGGAATGTGTCTCATAGAAATAAAAGTAATACATAAATCCCTCACCACAAATCACTTCTTTATTCATACATGTTAAAAATACTATATAATAAATATCAATTTATTATACATATATTACAGAAAAATACACTATACATCATTAAATATATTATTTTCTTATAACGTCTTATCATCCATTTATTAATAATTCTTTATTAAAATCACTATTTCTGGTGATAATTGCATTGTTTTTCATGAATGTTTCAGTTCAACAGTATCGATATTTATACTTTTATCATAGTTATATCATATATATAATTTAAAAAATGATATTAATATTATATATATTAGTTATATATATATATTCATCCATAAAAGGTAAAGATCGAAAAATTAATTACGTCATTCATGGATACAGTAGGTCGTACGTATGTAAGAATGTTGTTTTCACATTTGGACAGATGGAACAAAAGAAAGGTAAATAATAATTCACCTTTAAAGATTCATTATTATATAATATAAATTATGAATATTAATTTAATATATCCTTATTACCATCTAATTATAATTTAAATGAAAAACAAATCACATCACTTCATGGAGGTGGTAGTCTTCACATACGCACAAGCGACATTATTGTTTTCTAAAAGATTGGAAGGTAAGATGATATATGTGATATTATCATTAAAAAAGTGTAAATAATTCATAAGTAACATATATAAAGTTTTAATCCATCATAATAACCATCCATGAAATTCAATTATGTAAAATGAATTGTATCATTACTTGGAGATGGTATGTTGTACATACGCACAAGCGATACTTTCAGTTCCCATTTGATAGGAAAGAGGGTGGATAATGATTTTTTAATAACAATAATAAAATATAATATTATTTATTATATTAAATTTATTATTTTATGATAAATACCATAGGTTTAGATGAGGTAAATAATATGTAAAAAACAAATTGATCGGTTAAGGTGATTACCTCTTCTTTGAAATAACTCCTTTAGATATCCACTTAATGATCCTAGGGTTGGGATTTTGAGAATACTAGCACCTATAGAATGTGTTTAAGGATTTTTAGATTGTATTTTTTCATTTTATGTCTGATCTATAAGGATCAATGTGGTATGAATAATAGAAAGTAGGGGTTCTATTTTATAATTGAGGTGAGGGGCACTCTTGGGTTTTTTGAAATATTAAATTATAATAAATTCATTCTCATGAAAAATAATTTGAAATATCCATATATTAAAATATAAGGTAGTATTTTATTGTAATACTATCAAAAAAAATAATTTTGAAAGATTTGAGAGGTGTTTTAAATCTTATCTTTCTGTTTAACCCCTTAGTTAATCCATTTTAACCTTAACCATGGTAACAACTTTTTGACTCTAAAAGGGAGATAATTTCACTTATAAGGTAACTATAGAATTATAAATGGGATGGTATAAAATTTTAAACCATATAATAACTTATTTTTCTTAATTCATGTTTTTTATAATTTTTAAATAATTTAATAAAATAATATTTTGATAAAATATCATTTATGCCAACTTTGATACTATTCATTTAATTTGACTAAAATGGAATAAATAAATTTTTTGGATTCAAATATAATACTTTTACAAATCAATAATATGTTATATTTTATCTAAAAAATCATGTAACATTATAATTCATTCAAATTATATCACATTTAATATTTTTAAAATCATTTATTTTATTTTTCTATTAATTGAAAAAATAGTGTATTAGATTTATGAAAGAATTTAACTTAATTATATAATAATTAAAAATTAAAAATAAATTACCATCATGAATATAATTTAATTATTCATAAAATATTCATTTTTTGGTCATAAAATATTTTTCCCTATGTGAACTAGTAAAAGATATTTAAAACTACGATAGTGACATTTTGTAACCTTCTTTTCCTTAAATATTATTTTTGTCATTTTCATAGAAATTTTCCATTAAAAAATAAAATTTGATTATAATATTATATTTTCTAAATTAAATTTATCAAATAATAATTCATTTGAAATATTATGGCCTTATTATTATGTTTTAAACTAGATTTACATGATTTACACTTTACTGAGGAGATAAATTTTACCATGGTTACTATTCTTATTAAAAAAAATAAAATGAAATATTTACCAAATTTTAAGAACTTTATTAAAAAATTATAATCCATTTTATTAAATTATATAATTATAAGTGGCATAATTAATTTTAAAATAAGTGTGCAAAACGCGATGAAAAACACTTTTTAGAAAAATGTCATTTTAAGTACAAAAAAGTTTTTATACTAAATTATAGTATAAAATTCATTCAAATTAATATAATTTTATTATTTTTAATTAAATTAAACTAATTATGTTTTAAAATAATCTAAAATAGAATTTTACTTTATAAATACTTTAAAATAAAGTAAAATTTTAAATAAAAAATCAATTTTTTTCATTTTTCATTGAAAAATAAAACATTTCAGAAAAATTTAAAAATATCACAATAAACTAATTTTTATATGTTTATTTTAAAAATGATTTAATTATTATCAAATAAAATTTCTAAAATATTTTGACAATGATTATAATATTCACTACACAAAAAGCAATAAATACCATTTTTGAAGAAAACTTATTTTTGAAAAATAAAATGCCTTTTCTGATAATTGAGTGATTAATTCCTAAGATTTAATAAATAAATTTTAATTTATTAGGAAATTTATATATATTTTATAATGCAGTTAATCCTATTCGTAACTACTAATTCAGTGACTATGTTATAATGGTCATATTTAAATAATAATATTTTGTGGTTCGTTTAAGCTTGGTGTTTCATGTTGTATATGCTCTAAAACATAATTTATTTATTTAAAAATCATAGGGTGTTAAATCTTGAAAACAATTACTGTGGGGGATTGAAATTATTCATGGTGGATTAGATTCTATGACATGAATGGATTTTCACATATAATTGATGGTGATGAAAAAGGAGGTTTCTGAGTAGGTGTTACTGAAGTTGGATGTTAGATACATGCTCCATTTTAACCAATATGAAGTTATGGATTATGATCATCAAATATAATTTTGATGATAAGGAATTTCAAATAGAAAAAATGAAGAAGGTGACTCAACTTTATAGGAATAAAAAACTCAAAACTTTGATTCTAGTGTGAATTGTGCGGTCTAAATATGTTGATCCCTGATGAAAAAGACACAATTGAGATAAAAAAACTAGATTTGAGTGAATCTGAATGAAAATGATAGAAAATTATAAAATAATAATTATAAAGAATATGGTTTTCCAAGGTTATGTCTCCAACACTGTGATGAATTAAAATATGATATTTTTGGGATCATGCTAGATTAAAGAAAATAGAGTTCAATACAGGGAGGAAGAAGGTGGGTTTGCAAAGAATAGGGCAGCCAATTTATGACTTGAGTGAATTATTGAGATAGATGTAGAGGGTATAGATACTATCTAAAGAATAATCATGAGGATTGACTTCACCTTTATGAAGTATGATCTGAGCTTTGAAAAACTAGTTTTGAGATTTGGACTTATTGATACTTCATCGATTCAAAGGGAATCGATTATTTTTTATTGTTCTATGTTTTTGATTTATAGGGGATAATTCAAAATATTTTTAGGGCCTCCATATCTCCAATGTTATGTTGACAAATTAAAGATCAAGATAATACTATGTGTTCAGTAGAGTTTATCAATGGGACAGTTTTTCGCTTCCACTTGAATCAATTTAGTAGATGGGTGATGATGTTCTTGAGATCTAAGTTTTATCATTGTGATTATAGTGTTCTTAATATCATTTTGAGATATGTATAATGCGATTGAGACTAGTTCAGGAGGAAAGGTTTCCTTACAGGTTTTCTAAGTTGACTAGAACTACCCAAGACTCTCCACAATTAAGTATAATGGGAACCTGGACACTTAAGATACATTCAGGTTATAATGGACCTACTACAAAAAGGAATCCCAAGGTCTAAGGCCCACTTAAGAGTAATGTTATGTGAAGTTAACAAGAATTATCATGTTCGTGTTGTACAATATTCAACACGAGTTAGGTCAAGGTCACATGAATTGAGGTACATCAAGCTAATTTGATGCACTGATACCATAATTTAGAAATGAAAAAAATCAATGGAAAGGGATTATCTAATATCGAAAGACACTAAAAGATTCTTTATATTTCTAAAGTTATCAAGAGTACAAGGAATTTATTGTTTTGTAAGATAAGTGTATATGGGTTGGTCACATTCAGTTTGAATAGTTTAGCTCAAGTCATGTAAAGGGGAAAACTAACAGTGAAAGTTACCATGTGAAGGTTGTGTAATCCATGATTGAGGCTTATTTTTATGTTGATATATGTGACGAAAAAGTGGACATGAAACTCAATAAAAGAACTTAGAAACAATTTTGAGAAGATATCACATGAGAACGTACCAAATTATAGGGCATATGAATGAGCTGGGAGTAGGACATGGAGTTGGAGCTTGAGGAAGGAGATAATCTTTCCAGAGAATTTTCCTCTTCTCTTTATTTTTACTTCTCGATATTTATTTTTGTGAACATGTGTGCATAATCTATTTTAGGGGAATCAGATTAAAATGAATTGATATTGTTAATTTGTTATGTTCTTGATTTCATAATTGTGTGAGTGTGCTTTTATGCCCGGTCTTCCTAATTTGGTTCTAAATGAGTATTAATTTACACTACTCTAATTTCTAACAAGAGACAATAGTGAATATCGAAATCTTTGAAAATTGTCCAATGTATCAAAAAATAGAAATGGATGATGATTCTATTCTCAATTACTGAACCATTCATTTACTAAATATTTATCATAAGGTCATTTTCTTAATAGAGTTTACTAATCCATGATGATCACATAACATTAGTTAGCTTCTTCAACACATATTTTTTAAAATTCACTGAAACAATTTTGTTAACTTGAAGCTTGAGAAGAATGATTTAAAATTTATTCAAGATTATTCAACATCCCTAACATTATCATCAGTTATCCATCCTCGCATCTATCATTTTTTCATCACATGCACACTTTTTCACTATATTCATCATAATTTCCACTCATTTCACCCAATCATCATCACAACATCACTTTAAATATTTTTTGTTTTGTTTTTTCTTACTTACTTTGGTCACACAACATAATTTATCCTTCGTTTTGGATATGATACCCTGATTTAATATGTAATAGTTTTACTTGGTTAAAAAATAATGGAATTTTTCATGAATTAATAACTTCATGGTAAAAATTTTATCATCATTTTTAGGTAGGGAACATGTGACCAATTAAAAAAACATATAAAAAATAAAAAAACATTTATAAAAAATTTTGTTTGCATTTTTTTCCTAAAAAAACTACTTGTTTTTTTTCACTATTTGTGTTATTATTTCAATATTTTCTTGAGTTTCATGCACACTCAAACATCTAAGAAAAATATTTAATCTCTAATTCTCAAAATAAAAAAACATTGTTCGATTCTTAGAAAACCAAAGAAAATTAAAATGGTTAATTTGGTAGTTCAATGACATAAAAATATTAATCAAAATCTAAATATGCCACAACCGATGATTATAATTTCAAAGAGGTGTATACTTAGGGAGTTAAAATCACATTATGTGTGTAACAATTTTTCATGTATTAGTATATCCCCTAGATCTAGGATTTTTTAAATCAAGGTGTCACACCTCTATATTCTTATATCCTTTAGTGGATTTCCCTCTTGGGACTCATTATAATTTATTAGATATTTATTCATATTTGTGGAATAGTTCCCCATGCATGGTTTGATTTAGTAGGATATTAGGTTTATTGGTTTTCCTTTTTCCCTCAAGGGAAGGTCTATGAGTTGGTTTCATAACCTTTATTAGGAGATTTTTTATAATTAGGATCAACTATTTTATTAATTTTTAGGGAAATTCTATCCTATGGATACCACCATAAGATTACTGGGTTTTTTAGGATAAGGGATAGATTTTTCATGAAACTTGGGATTGGTTTATAACATTAATTAGATAGAAGACCAACCCCCAATTGTCTCCCAACCTTCTTATGGATACTTTTTATAATAGTATTACAACATATAACCAAAATTTTATAGATCGAGCTTATGGTGGGTATTTTTATGACCTGACTATTGATGATATCAAATAGATATTTAATAAACTAGATCAAAATTTTCATAATAAGTTCACTATGAAGATAATCATTCATAGTACTGAAACCAATCTTTAAGCTGCTATAGTTGATGATAGAGTACTTTGGGAGCCATGTTTTTATTATAGGATATATGATCATACTCAAAACCATTGTCCTAATTTTTATCTCCCTATCTGGCCCTGTGAGAGTGCTCAGTTTTTGGACTATAGGGATATAAATCAAGGAAATAATGATCCATTATCAAACCAATACCATGTTGGATATAAAAATCACTCAAACTTTTTATGGCAAGATAAAGGAGTGATTAAACAACTCACTTCCCCTGGTTACTAATCATAGCCAAAACCGTACTTTTAAAATCAATATGGGTTATATTAGTTGAATTATAAAGGGGAATTAAAGGGATTAATTAAAATATGTTAGGTAAAATTGGTTCATTTAAAAAATATTATTATTCTAGAATCAATATATTAGAAGTTGAAATGGGTCAACTTGTTAAGGATTTAACTTTGAGAGATAAGGGAAAACATCACAGTATAATATAGCTCATTCTATGATAGAATTTCATGGTTGTAATAAAAAGAACTGAATTAAAAACTTTAGAAGAAGTTAGGTAACAACCAAGAGATTTGAAAACTAATGAACAAGTTGAATATGAAAAAAATATGGGAAACTCCTAAACTATAATTCAGGACAACATGGTATAAAATGAATTTTTTTTTCAATCTTCCTTTGAAAATTACAAATAAAAAAAGAAAATTAAGTGGGAAATCATAAAATAAGGAAATGATAAGGTTAGGTTTGAGGATGAGGAGAATAATCTACCTTTTTTAAAAAGCTATACACGTCCCATATATTTTCCCAAAAGTGTTAAAATAGTTATGAACGCAAATATTTGAAATTTCTTCAAAAGTTTTGAAGATTTAGAATCAAATTTGCTTTTGGGGAATATTTGAACAAAATTTCATTATAATTTAAATTTTTTAAACGTCCTTATCTAATAAAATGGATTGGAGAGAGTTCACAATAATTAATATGACTAATTATTATATTGAAATTATTCAAAATCAGTTAACACTGATGTTAATAGCCCTATAAGACATTCCATTTTTTAGAATATGAAAATTTAATGGATTAATCTATATTTTTTATTTTGTATCTAGTATCCATTTGATTATTTACTTGTTTTTTCTTAAGTTGAGTCCTAGTTAATTGAAACCAACTTCCATTTCTCTACAACTACCTAATAGATTACTTGATTATCCTTATGTAAGGGTATATGATCTAATAGTTAATGAAGAGAATCTAACACTTCCCACTGATTTTATTATTCTTGAAATTGAGTGTGATAAGAAATTTAAAATCAATTGGGGGATACCTTTCTTAGCCAATGTTAGGGATGTTAAAGATATTTCCAAGGGTAAACTAACCATGCAAGCTAATGAGGATCAAGAAGAGTTCCATGTTTCAAGTATTATTCAATTTTAGTGACTTAAAAAGTAATAGATATTGTTGGAGATGTTTTTAGAGTTGATTCAATAAAGTAAAATCATCACTCTTATGATAACATAATCAAATAATCAGTTGATGGGAATTTTCATGCCCATTTTTTGAATTTGAATCCACTCAAGATATAGAAATAATAGTAACATTTGATAACCAAATTAGGAAATTAATTACTTTATATCATAATGTGGTCCTTCTTAAACCAATGCATATGGTAACGAGTATCACCTAGGCTATCACTCTATCCCTCTAGTCACCTGTTTGTGAAGGAATTCATTTTCTTAACCTGAATCTATAGTTAGTCTCACAAACCCTTATTCATAATTGTTTTGATCTTGTTTATGAGTCTTTATCATATGGTCTTGAGTGTATAAAATTCCATTAATTTTAGAGGATTTATGGTATATTTTTAGCTAAAAAAATATTTTATTAATTATTAAAAAGTTTACTTTAAAAAGTTTTACATGTTAATAAATTTAATGAGGGTGAAAAATTCCCATATAAATTTTAAAAGTTCACTTAATTTGATTCTTATATGGAATATGAAAAATATATTTTGAATATGGAATTTTATAATTTAAAATGGGAGCTTTTAGTGATATTTTATTTACAATCTATTTCGGGAATATTATCTCGAAATGTTGATCAGGTTATAATTGGTTTGGAACCTATTTCTGAGTTTTTACAATCATTTATCTGTGGGGAAATTTGGGAGATATTTTTTAATAAATTATTGATTTTTTGGGATGTTTTTAACCTTTTTTAGAGTTTATAGAGTGATTTTGGGTGTTAAGTAGAGCTGGATAGCGGGTTACATACTATTGTTTTGGAAAATTTATGAAGAATTTTGCTAGCAGATGAAGTTAGAGACTTCTTGAGAATTACTATTGATGATTTCATCGAAAATAGTGAAATGAAAAACTTCAATGATTCATTCCCAATTAATGATTATGAAAAAAATATAAGGGTTTAAGTTTGGATGGGGATTTTTAAAAAAGTTTTTCATGGGAGGTAATCCATGGTTTTTAATTTTTTCTATATTCTTTCTCCTAAAATAAATGTCTCTAATTCTATTCCATTCCATCTATGGATCTACCATATATCCCTATTAAGTGTTCTATTAATGAAATTTTAATAACCATATTTATGTTTTTTCTTCACTTCCATAAGGAGCTACACATCTTTAACAACCTGCAATAATCCCCCTTAAACTTTATCTCTTGTTACATTTTTTCTTGAACATAAAGTTTCGATTTATTATCTTTTATATTTTCATATTGTAGGTGCCAAATATTGGTGTCGATATGGATTGTTCATAAATCAAAGAAGTTATTATTTAGAATAAACAAAATTGAGATTATACATACAAGGGAAGTAATTTTTTTAATTTTTATTTCTTTCATGATTCTTAATATGTTAAAATAATGTTGTAAGTTTGTGAATATAAATTTCAAAAAATTAATTTCTTGAGTTATATGTTTCATTATATCATATTAGAAAGTTTTTTAGTCACTAATATTATTAACTTTTATTTGTATGCTTTAATAGTATATGTGCATGTTGTTTTTTTGTGATCATTTGGAAATAATTTCTAAATTCAAAATTTAAATACATCATTTATAAATTTCATGTTCTGTGTGGAACTGTTTTGATGTGTTAAAATGAATTATTATTCTTTTTGAGATTGTTGTTCTGTGTGGAACATGAATCATTAAATGATGAATTGAAATTAATATTGATCAATAAAATATCTTTAATGTTTATTCCACTTTAGGATTCAAAATTGGGAAAAATATTGGGTTTGAAGTTTGGAAGAGGGATCTTAAATGTGTTGAATTGTACTTAAATTTAAAACACATAAAAAAATCCTTAAAATTTGTCAATTTTTTTTTATTTTCTAGTATCAGTTTGTAATTTTTCAGTGGGTGACAATTTTTCTCAAATTTAAAGTTTGTGATGAAACTTTGTGGAGGTTAATCTATATTACCCCTTGGATTTAATTAAGAATATCATTTAATTTTCCTCTTAAAAAATTGCTTTCAATAAATCATTGGGATAATTTTTTATAATCAACATTGAATTTAAATGTTTTAATTTGAATTTAACTCATAAGATATGTATCCAAACAGAATATGAAATGAAAATCCAAATCTAGGTTGAAATCTTTATTCTTTATTTATTTATCATTTATTCATTAAATTTTTTATGAGTAATTTATTCCACCAATAAATTTTCACTCCACCCCATCTAATGGTGTGTCTATTTATTATGAGCTATTAAATTATGTGAGTTTTTTATCCTAGAGGTAAAGATAAGTTTTGAACTAATGTTATATGAGAATTAAAGTGTGTAAAATTATCTTCAATTTATTTTTTAATTTTAATCGTTTTAGTAAAATAGAAAATCAATTTTGTAGTGAAACCATTTGAATTATTTAGAGAAATCACTTGAATTTTTGAGAGGGTACATGGGGGAAAATATTTATGAATATAAATTCTTTTTCTATTTTAGTTTTTCCTTCTTGAGAAATATATTATTCCACTGATTTTTTCAAATTGGTTTCTTGAGCACAATGAAAACCACAATCCATTTTTTTATTTTATTGAAGAGGCCACTTAGGGTGAGTGGGTACCAACAGAAAATCCACAAAAGATGAATTACATATTTTAAAATTCAAAATAACAACCCTAACCCTCAAACTGCGCCATAATCCTTCAAACACACCATTCAAAATTCAAATGAGAGCCATCATCACTACCTACATGTGTGCACCATGACACATCAGATTTTTCAATTTTCAAAAAAGAGACCGTCGTCACGTCCTCGAAGCTACCGCCTCACGATCCAACCTTCAACGAAACCAGCCCACCAGAAAGCAGCAACACTATGGTAGGCATAAAAATTTAAAAACAAATTCAAAAAGGTACATCAGATTCTGAGGAGGCCTCGATCCAAGAAACCCGCATCAGCCAAAATTACATCTCCTATAATCAAATTATTGGGAACACCACCATCTTCATCACCACCCTATCACTGCCGGAGTTGATGACCAGAACTCTTCATCGGAACCACCATCGGCCAACACACCGAACAAACCATTCCGAACACATTCTACAACAAATCCATCCAAACAAAAGCATAAAAATGAACAAAAAACCAAACGGGATTGAAATCCAAGCTAGGAAGAAATTCCAATATAGAGAATCAATGAACCAAAAAGCCCAAAATCAGAGCATCCAAAGCACCCGAGCCATCACTCCTCTATCACATTCCCAATCCACCATAGAACCATTGGGTTCGACTAGGTTGGGGCCTAGCACGATGGGAATAGTAGAAAGATCACCAAAGGAGGAAGGACGAGCCTCGAAATCCGAACACCAGACCATTAGAAAATCGAAACTGAAAGGAAGGGGTGAAGAGCAGATGCAAGCCTAATCGTCAGGGGATAGAAAGGTGAAATTGTGGGATGAATCACATTAAGATAATAGATATACAAATGAAACCCTAAAAGAAACCTACCAAAAACACCATCAATGTAGAGAAGACAACGACACCAAAGCCAAAGGGGAAAATTATCCACAAATAAGGGCTATCTGAAAAAGTAACACCGAGCTCCGAGAAAAAAGGCCGATGAGAAATGAAAAGAAGGAGAAAACGAAAATTTTATTTTCAGGTTTCATAACTTAATTCTTTTATTATTCCATGTTGTAATAATTTTTTATATTAATTTATGGATTTTATTTTGTTAAATTGACCTAAAATTTTAATTGTGGGATTTTTTAATTAAATGGAAATTGGATTTTAAGTTTTAACTAGGAAATTTATTGAGTGTTCTAATAAAAATTATTAAATAGAAGAATTAATACACTATTTTTTATTGAATTTTATTTAGTTGGGTTTTTAATCTCTTGAGGCGGCTATTAATGCTTGGATTTGTTAGAATTGAATTTTGATTTTTGAAATTTGTTTTTGCGTGTCAATTTTTATTTCTAGAATATACTTTTGTGCCATTTTACTATGACTTGCTACCGTGATAAGGTATCCCTACTACCATGAACCACTCCCTTTTATCCTGAAAAAACCCCTTATTATATCGTGTCATGCAACCATGCTACCATGCCATTACACCTTCTAACCAGGCTTATGTTTTGAGTTGACCAGAAAGAGAAAATTTGTACTCCCTTGATGTCATATTGTTCAATTGGTGTGCTTCTACCATGAGTATGTGGGTATACTACTTTAAATATCCCTTCTTCTATGAAGCATGATTCCTTGCCTCTACTCTTATGACATTTTCTTCCATGGAGTATTCAACATACCAAGCCTCTTGTAATCATTACTATGAGGAATTGAAATCATGCATGGTGGATTAGTTTCTATAGAATAGATATAGTTTCACATACAATTTATTAATATGGAAAATGGGGTTTTTAAGTTAGTATTGCCAAGGAATGAAATCAGATCTGTGCTCCATTTTTTGTAACGCCCCGACCCCAATTACCCAGAGTCGGTGCATTATTACATAACATTGGCAAGATCACAAGAAATATCAAGTCTCGAAAGACTGATTGGTTTGGTAGCCTTGGAAACACTATATACATTCATAAAGTTTAAATTACATCATAAAATGAAAACTACAACAACATAGTCTCTATAGTCCACACTCATTTCCCCTCATACTATCCCTGCAGGTCATTCATAAAATACTTCTTCACATCTTGGGAAAAATAAAACATAGAAAGGGGTGAGCTCAGATGCCCAGTAAGGATAAAAATATAGTGGAAACATTCATAAATAATCATAAACATTTAATGCAATGTATAACTAAAACAAAATCATTTTAAACTTGAACTTTAGCATAATATGGCAGAAATAAAATGAAATAATGCCATTTACTTATTCACTAGGATATTCTACTAATCAAATAATCACATGAAATATCAATAACCACTTTCATAATGATGGAATGCATAATTCCAAACTTTAATTTCTATGTCAAGGCCTCGTGCTAAGACCTAAGGGATAACTGTAATTGGATACCAACACAGAGTGCCTCTAATAACCAGACAGTAACCCGGAGTGCCTCTAATAACCGGACACCAACCTGGAGTGCTTCTAATAACCGGAAACCAACCCGGAGTGCCTCTAATAACCAGACACCAACCTAGAGGGTCTGCTATAACTGGACCCCAACCCAGAACATACTATTCCAACACATTCATCTTAAGAAGAAGATGAAATATAACATAAACATTCGTATTAAAACTATCATACAGAATGACAAAACATTAATCATAAACCATTAATGGCATAAAAATAACTCATCTATAGTAAAACATATAACAAAACCTTAAATACAATATGGATGATTAACCCAACTTCAAATAAGCTTAAAATCCATCAAAGGATGTTAACATAAATGAAATCAAAACTATTTGAGAGAAATATCTCTTTTTTTTGAAATCATTTAAAAGTCACATAATTATAAAAGAAAAAATTTACTTTAAAAATATTCTTATAAGCTTTTAAGAAAAGATTTTAAGATTTTATAACGGTGGAAAATAGCCGCACCTGCCGTATAATTTTAAAAAAATACATTCTTACCTTAATTCTTTCGAAAAGGTTAAAAAGGACCTTGTTTGGAAAAAGACGGAAAGATTCATTTATAAACATCTTATAAAAAGTCAACAAGGGTAAAAATTACTTTAACCCATATTCTGTAAAATATTAAGAATGTTTTGAAATACATTTTTAAGAAACATGGACGTGGATGATAAATAGGTCCCAGTAGATAATTACGTAAAAACAACCTCAGATAATGAAGAGATTGTGAAATAAAACCTTACCAGTTTGGTAAATTACGAAACATAAACCCCATGAAAGATGTATTATACAATGAATATGTAAATACACATAAATTAACGTGTATTAAAAAAATAATACAATTATTGGCAGTACATACACCACACAAAAGGTAATAGTGGCAATATGGTACGAATCTCACGGGAATAAGGAGTGAGGTGAAAACCCCTTACCTTTTACTTTTCATTGGTCGAGGGTAGGTTAAACTCCTGTATAATGGTGAAATAATTGTTAATAAATTATAAAATAATCATATACATTAATATGATATCATATATGATCTTTTAACATTGCTTTGTTAATAATATCTTAGTATTATCGTCGTTTCGGGTGTTAACTTACTCGTTTTATTTTAAATGTTTTGTTACATAAGCCATGTTTGTTATGGATAGGTTGTTTATTATTCATATCCAGAATGATATCAAGTCTTTAAACATTATTTTTAATCTTCAAATGAGAATTAGTCTTGAATAGATACGATGTGAAATGAATCTCATATCGTTCGTTGAGACGGTAGTCCGTACGTACGCACGAGCGACAATATCATTATTTTGATATTAAAATAATATATAATTGGATGGTATATCGTATATAAAGAATCATTATCATGTTATATTTATTATTTACATAAATTACACATCATTATCATACCCATCTAAATAATAAAGTTTTGAATAACAATTACACCACGGCATGGAGACGGTAAGCCGTACGTACGCACGTATGGTGACATGTCATTCAAAGGATGGATAGAATACTGAATATGGTTGTACCATATTTATAATAACATCACCATATATATAATATACTAGAGTTATTATTTTAGAATCGAAACAACAAAGAAATAAGAAGTTTAAGAAGAAAGGAACTTGAAAGAGGGTGGTGAAAACATTACCTCTTCTTCGGGTTCTTCCTTTTGATTTGATCAAAAGGGCTCCTTAGGTTGAATTTATGATCAAAATAAGGCTTCTAGGTTGAAGTGAGGGAAGTTTAGAGAATATTTGGGCAGGGTTTGGTCAAGCCAAATGGCTTTGAAGGTGTGAATTAGTGAGAAGGGGTAGTGCCCTTTTATAAGAGGGGTGAGGGGCTCCTTTGGAAAAGCTAGAAATATTATTTTATAATAAAATCATATTCGGTTTCTAATGGCTCCAAATAGGATTATTTAAAGGGTAAGGTGGGTATACATAAAAAAAAACTCAACCAATAGGTTTTATACAGGTTTGGGTCACATTATTAACCTTATCTTTTAGTTTTAACTCTTAGTTAATTAGTTTGACATTTACCATGTCTCTTTGTATTTTTATATTATATAGTTAATAAACATACTATATATACCTCCAAGAGACCCCCAAGTGGTCCATTAATGATAAAAATATCATGATACAAGTAATTTGGCCGAACCTTAGATTTTTAGGAATATAATATGAATTAATAATATAATATTTATTTTAAAAACTCTTTTATGTCATTTTTGAAACTATTTGGATTTTTTTTGAAAATTATAAAAGCATGATTAATTCAAAAAAATTTAATTAAATCAATAATAACATTTCTTATTATCCTATAAAATTAGTGGAATTCATAAAAAGTCTCAAATTACATTTATTGGGATATTTATAATATCAATTATTTTAATATTTCATTAATTTGGTAATTACTGCATCACCATTGTGTCATTAATAAATTAAATTACTTGAATGTCTAAAAATTATAAATAAAATAAAATTATGTAGGAAATAATTTTATCTTTCTAATGAATATTTACAATCGAATTTATCTTATGTATAACCCTATATTAAAAATATTTTGGTAATTAAACTTTGATTTTAACTCTTTTAACTCTTCTTTGAATTAAATAATAATAAATGTCCTAATCTAATCCAAGTGGAAATAAATGATAATATTTTATTCCTAAGGGTGTTTTTGGTCGAGATACACTTGTCCAACAGAATTAGGACATGTGTTAGGGTAATATTAATATCATTTTTACCCTTAAGCACCCTATTTACTTTTAACCGTGGTAAATAAAAGTAAAAAGTTACTATTCACCAAAAATTATTTTTATCTTATTGAACCACATTTTACTCATTGATATTAACCTTGAATCTCATATTTTTTAAATTCCACTCACAGAAGCGGTAAAATTAAGTTTTACGTGAATTTCCAAATTCTCCAGGAGGTGGGTAAAAGACGGTGAAAAGTTCAATAAAAATTTTATATATCTAAACTTTTTCTAAACTAACGTCAATGAATTAAATTGAAAATATATAGTTATTATGTATCTATTTTGACCTTAATTAAATTTAAATAAAATAAATAATTATTTAAATAAAAATTCATTTTTTAACTATAACTCAGTGTTTTTTCACAATTCATCAAAAATTGAATGTTTCCAGAAAAATACAGAAAATTCATCCTAGGCTAATTTCGATATTCCGAATCCAAATATGAAGTCCATTTTGAAAGATAAAATTTATAAAATTTCAAAAATTTGGTATTACTATTCATAACGGTTAGTTTGATTGGTTTTGGTGTGTGTTAGAACTCGAAGTTGCGTACAACACACGCTACTGTATTATTCAAAGAGAAGAGTACCGTGGAAGCTTGGGGTGTTACATTTTTATTAATATAAAGTTATGAATTAAGAAACCTGGATATTTTTTTGAGGACATGGTGGTCCAAGATAAAAAAATAAATAATTTGAATCAACATACAGGAACATAAAACTCAAAAAAAATCAATGTTAGTGTTGAGTGTGAGATCTATAGATCATGAGTGAAGAAGAAAAATCCATATTTGAGATTATACAAACTAAAATTTAGTGAATTTGAATGACAATGATGAAAACTGATAAAATTAAAACTGTAGAGAAGATGGTTTCCCATGTTTATGTCTCTGATGCTATGATGGATTAAAATCAAACATGGTCGAAACTTTTCTAAATTAAATATGATTGATTTTGTTGTATGGAGGAAGAATATTGGTTCACAAAAATTGGGGTGACCAATTTATGACTTGACTGAATTCTCAATCTTGATCGAAAGCGTGTCGAGTCTAGTTGAAGAAGAATATTGGGGGTTGATTTCAACTATTTCAAAAGTGATTTGAGATTTGAAACACATTTTTTGGGCTTTGGTCTTGTCAATAATTCCTATATTTGATGGGAATCAAATTTTTTTGTGTCTTTGATTTGTATAATATTTTCCAAAGAAGTTTGTAGGGTCTCAATCTCTCCAATTTTATAGTGGATAATTCAATATTGAGAGCATAATTTTTGTTCTACAGAATTTATTAGTGGTCCAAGTCCTCACTTCTACGTGAATAAGTTTGGTTGAGGGGTAAAGTTTTTCTTTGGATCTAAGCCACCTAATTATTCTAACATTGTTCTTGACATTCCTATCAAGTTATGAAGAATGTGACTAGGACTTTTGTATGACAAAAGGTAGTCATATAGATCTTTCGAGATGAATGTTATCACCTAATACACTTTATTATTAAATATAATGGGAATCTATACAATTAGTATATGTTTAGGATATACTATACCTACTATAGAAAGGTAAAAAACAACCTCAAGACCATAGAGGGGTAATGTTATATGAAGGTCATAAGTATTATCTTATTAGGATGGTCTAGTATTCAACCTAAGTTACATCAAGGATACGTTTCTTGAGGTACTTCAATTCAATTTTATGCATAGGTTCTCTAATTTAGAAATAGAGAAATCAAAGGTAAGGGTGTATCCAAGATTGAAATACACTAGAAGCTTCTGGATATTTTTAGAGTGATCGAGAGAATGAAAAATTGATTTATAATAATCCAAGTGCATGTGGGTTGGTAGAATTCAGTTAGAAAAGTTTGGATTATTTCATGCGGAGGATATAGTAAATGGTGAAGGTTTCCAAATGGAGGTTGTGGAGGCCATGATTGATTCTTACTTCAGTTCTACTAGCAATAAAGAAAAAGTGGATGCACAACTCAAATAAAGTAACTCACACATAATTGGGAGAAGATATCAAAGGAGAACATACCAACATCTGGGGTAGAATACTGAGCTAGGAAGAAGTTGAAAATATTTCTAGATAAGTTTACTGTCCTTTTTTCTCACTTATTAATCATTGTTTTTTGTAATGATGTGCAATTAACTACTTTTAGAGGAATCATATTAAAATGAGTTGATATGTTTAATATGATATTATCACGTTTTCATAATTTTATAAGTTTAATTTTATTCCTTTTTTTATTAATTTCATTATTATTGAGTATCAATTTACACTTCTATAGGTACCGACGAGTGACATTAGTGAATTTCAAATCCTTTGAGTATCATCTAATGTATCAAAAATTGAAAAAGGATGATGATTCTATTCTCCATTACTGAAGCATTCATTTCATAAATTCTAATCAATAGATCATTTTCTTAGAATATTTAACTGATCTGTTTTGATCACTAAACACCAATAAGGTTCTTCAATTCATATTTTTTCTAAGCACTCACACAGTTGTGTTAAATAAAAGCATGAGATGAAATATTTTAAATCAATTTAGGATATTTCAACATCACTAACATCACCATCTACTGTTATTCCTCACATATTTCACTATTTCCTCTCTTTCACACCTTTTACACAATTTTTATCACTATTTACACTCATTTAACACAATCACCATCATGACACTATTTTCACTATTTTCAGTTTTTTTATTTGTTTTGGTTGCACAGCTTCATTTAGCCTTCCCCATGGATATGATACCCTACTTTTAAAATATACTAGTTTTAGTAGGTTAAAAAGTAATTAATTTTTTCATGAATTAGTGCCTTTGTGGTCAATATATATGTACATTTAAGAAATCAAATGGTACATGATAACAATATAAAATAAATAGACAATCACATGGTCAAAGATACATAGTGTATCACGCATGAAAATTATAAAGTGAAAATAAATAAAAATTCTTTTTATCGATTTTCTAAGTTCTCACCATATCACTAAAAACCACTATACCCACTTTGAACCATCACTTGAGAGTCAAAATACATGCTTTGATCCATAACTCTAAATCTCTACGGTGACTCCAATCAAGACACCTAGTGCTTATCTCATATAAAGATAGTGAAGTAGAGTTAGGGTGTAATACCCATCCCATGAGATAATTAATCATGTATAAGAAGTCATGAAAATCATATATCCCATCCCTTTTGGGAATGGAAAATAAGTATAAGAAGTTTGAGTAATATTATAGCCCATTCCACTCACACTCACACACAGACACACACACAGATACAAACACACACACACACATATGAAAACCTATCTATTAATGTTCGACATAACAAATCAAGAAAATTAGGACAAAAAAACTAATTTATATATGCTCAATATAAATAAATGATAATCATGTTCATGTAAAAAACATTAGACATAACACTATCATGATCTTTTCTAACAATCCTTACATACCCAAAAATACTAGTCAGATTTAACCAAATTCAATGAAAATATGGAAATAAAAAAAATATAATTTACAAGATGATGAAAATATAATCTAATATGAAATTGCGTTGTTTTTCATTTTGAGTTTTAGATATGAAATTTAACATTAGGGGGTGAAATTATATGTTTTCATACATTTATAAAAGGTTTACAGGAGGTTTGAAGGTCTAGAAGTTGGATGAGTAGGTATGAAGCCTCTGTAGTTTTTTACCACATGCCACATGCCTTCCCAATTGACTACCAAACCTATGAAAATCATATGAAACTTCCATAAATGTGTAAAAACACTTATAATTCCATCCTTTAATGTCAAATTTCATATATTAAACTCACCAAAAATAACTATTCCAGATTAGATTATAGTCGGTTTAAACTGGTTCACCAAAATTCTCAGTGCATAGATCACTAAAATAATTCCCATCATGTGGATACTTATCCCTGAGAAATACCTACAATATCTTCCAAGATTCAATTCAATATCTTAAATCAAATTTACACTTTATCTTGGACTTGGAGAGATTCATACATCAACATTCTTGATTTCAAAAATCACCTCCCTCATTGAAATCTATTACTCGAATCCATAATACTTATTGATAATATCCCAAATTCCATGTCTAATAACGATATATTTTCAATGTGGATGAAAACACATGATAAAGTTCAACTGATACTCTATCATATTAGTTCCCTACCAAAACAGCTACTACCAAATTCTCAAGATTCTAATGGTTCCTCCAACAATAATAATTTATGGACTCTGTGACAATAATAATTTCCTTATGACTGAAACAAAAATAGCTCATAAAAAATCATCCATATAATATTTATAAAAAATTATGAAATATACACATGAATCTATAGTATTATTCACACTTGAATCTCTACCTTCACTAGAGAGTCAATGAATTTGATAATTAACTAATTCAAAGATACCACCACAACCATCAAAAATGGTTCACTAGATACATCACCCATCGAATATACCATACTTTATCCATGACAATTATAATATTATGATAATCAATGGTGTACTCCCCATAATAATATTTTCTTATCTTAACTCATTGGGTTGGAATGAACTCAATTCTCATTGGTTCTCAAGCACTAAAAAACACAATACATGCTAGTGACAAATCAATTAACTCATTATATGGGCCTGGTATTGAGTCAGAGGGTTTCATTATATTTATAAAACTACATTTAAATGAAAATTATGGAACATTTTAATGATCTAGTTTCACAAATCAAACACATACACAAAACTATATGCTGAAAATTTCTATACCCAGCTCAATGTCTAGTACAACCTAGAATACTAATTTCCATAACATCAAGATGTAAATAAGTTATTTCCATCACTAAAAAAACCAACTTGTTTAACTTGAAATAGGTTTTAATAATAATTATCATTGTACATGCTATTAAAAAACCATCAATCTTATTTTTAGAGAATTGAGACTCCTGAATTTATTTCTTTATAAAGTTATTAAGAAGTAATATAATCTCTGAGAATCATTAATGGATTTCATATCAATCTATTAAGATACCAATGTTCCAATACCTTCTAAAACATTACTAGACATACTAAGACAATATATAACACCTTATTAGAGAGAGAGAGAGAGAAAAGTGTAAATTTATTTATAAAAATATTATACCAACTATTTCTTACTCAAGATCCTTCACTACCCACATACATTATTTTATAGTTTAAAAATAGAAATACTAGAAACAAATACCTAAGAACACTAATTAATTAATTAATTTATTTTTTATCTCTAATCCGTTTATAACATTTCATGGTCATAACACCGCCACTAAAAGTTGGATAAAATAGTTCCATGGGGCTACAGATAACCTAAGGGAATATGATGCTTGATGAATATCAATATTTTCATTTTTATCTTATTTTTAAATGTAAAATTACACCACATTCTTATTAATTCTAGGCAATACTATAATTTTGTGATTCTTATATAATATCATGATATTAAATTCTTAATGGATTGAATTCATGATTTTAAATTTATTCATTCATTTTTGGAATTATTTTAAAATCCATACAATGATTTTGGTATGATTTAGAATTAAATGTTCATAGAGTTAATTTGTTTGTTTAAATTTTAAATTTTTTATGAATTAAATGTCAATAATTAACATTATTTTTTGTTCTTTGATGATTTTAAAATGGAAAAAATAGTTACGTGACAAAAAAATTTCCAAACTGACTACGTAGAAATAAATATGTGGATTATTTAGATTAACTAAGTGTATTATCCCTCATGTGATATATAACTATCATATAGTAGGGTGAATCCATCAAATAATTACCAATATGATATTAGTGTAACACACTATGTGTGAATAAATATTTCCTACAATTTCCCTCAGGGTGCATGAGTACATGTTTCTCTCTCCCGACATTCCTAATTTCCAAATGTCAGAAGCGTTTTCCACCGTGGTCGGTGATGTTGGATCCTTGATCGAAATGGGATGATGTTATGTAGGTTCATCCTTCCATGGGTTCCTCCTTGGATATTTTTACCTAGTATGGGCCTCACTTAAATATTTGATTCATGTTTGTGAAACTCATTCCCAGTTCCATATCGAGGTGGAAACCAGTTAATTATGCTAATTTGTCTCAATAGGGTAGCAACTTGTGATCAGAGTAGATGGTATTTTTGGGAATGTTTGATAATTTTTGGGTGTTGAGTGTGTTGTTCATCTGAAAGTATTCGTCTTCTAAATTCATAGGAATCTATCATATGAGTTATATCAAGTGTGGAACCAATGGCATATCATGCTAGCCATGGGGTAATTGACGTTAGGGGCATAAGGAATATGAGGTTTTTTATCCCAAGAATCCCATTCTTATTATATGTGGTAATGTTTTTGTATTAGGTTAAAAAAAGGTGTGTTATAATTTTAACATCTTCTAGGGATATGAAGGTCATGTGTTTAACATATTTTGGATACATGTAGGTCATAGGTTTAATGTATTTTGGAGAAATGGAAGTCCCAATTTTAATTTATTATGGGGATAATTAGGTAAAGGGTTTAATGTATTATGGGAATTGGTATGGGATTTCATTTTGTTCCCATGGGGAATATGAACACACTTGGAATTGTAATCTTCTAGAGGGAATACTTGCAGGTTTAATAGGAATGGTGGGGGTTGGGATTAAACCACAAGGAGGTACCCCATGTGTGTAGGATGTTAGGATTGAACATCCTAGAGGTATAATACATACCATATCTGTATATAGGAATAAAACCTACATAGTTCAATTCTAAAGTTTAAGGTCATGTTATAGGACCGATCCATACAATTTAACATCATGCAGTAAGGAAACTCGTGTTGTGGATAGAGTGTTAATGAGGAATGGTGTGAGGATTACACATATGATTTTATTGGGTGATTGAGGGTCCCATCCTAGGTGTACAATTTCATCCCATGGTGGGGAAAGAGGTTGTGGTTCTTAGGTGTAGATACAAACCAATTTAGGGGTTTCGTCCCATAGTGGGAGAGGATGTGGAATCCCAATATGGTCATACATGGGGAATCCTATGTTCATCAAATTGGGTAAGGCTTCAATTTAAAATCATGTGTTGTAGAATTTGTCATGCAATTTTTCATCGTAAAACTAGGGTGTTGTTCTAGGTAGTTTTATGTATTGGAACTCAGAAGTTGGATACACATACACCTAGGGAGACCATTTCCAAGTAGGATAGAATGATCAAGAATATGACCTCCCTACCTAGAAATGTGTGAAATTTCCCTTGATGATTCCACCTTTAAATATTTTTCATCTACTACTCATGCCCCTTTGGGGGGGGGGGTATGGAATAAATTCTACCATGGATGACTAGATATTAGGGATCCCAATGTTAGGGTATATATTCTTAGGAGAAAAAGAAATTAAGGTGAAAATTCTTTGGATAAAAAGGAAATATGGATGTCCAGACTGTGCTTGAAGCAAAGTGGAAAGAAACAATGGGTTATGATACCAGTTTCATGGGATGTAGGGTGTGGATAGAATATTTTTTCATAGGTACAGGTTCATCTGGAACTTAACTTTTTTGAAAGGGTGTTTACTGAAAGGAGGCGCCATGGAGTGGTTGGGTGGATAGGTTTAGCAAAGGTTTGAGGTTTACAAAGGTTGAGGGTTTCACGAAACACTGGATTATCATGAAGGTAAATGGTTTTGAAAAGTTGTATCTTTCAAAAAATTGGGTGGCCCTACCTTTGGAGTAAATTCTTGGTTTGAATGGGATTGGTTTTTTGAAGGATAATTATCTCATGAAACCCCGATATCTACAAATTGATTTCTTCTAACATGAATTTCATAGACCTTTAAAAAATAAACATATACCATTGTTTTAATTTCTTATGAACCTGTTGGCGTATGTTTCACAAAATATGGATACATCTAAGAATCCATCTCCACTATAGTTCATGAAGGTTATAGTTTCTCAAATTCAGGGCCTTTTGTAGAAGTCCAAAGGTCACGTACCCTGAAAAATTGGATAAAGAGGGGTATTTATAAGATGGAGAAGTAAGAGAAGTCTGTTTTACAAATGTTAACACCTTGGAAATAAATTTCACAAATGTTGAAATGGGATGTGGAGTTCCATGAATGCACATATGTTGGACAGAAGTTACCACCTCAACTTTCGTGGTGGCCTAGAAATCTTCACGAGTTGTTGTACATTCATGATGTTTTTTACCTTTATGAACACATACCCTTTTTTTTTGGATTTTGATTGGTTTTGTCCTATATTTTCTCCAAACCATACATTCCTTCCTTGATATATCCCATTACACATGTATTTAAATATCAAAACATCCCCCTTCATAATGGGAGCCGATAAGAGAGAGGTGGGTTAGATTCTAAGGGGAAACCACTGAAATTTAGCAATTTTTGCCACCGGTCTGTTAAACTCAACATAACCCTGTGCCTAAAATATGGTTGGGATTCTCAGGGGGGACTATGAAAAATTCAAAAAATATAGACCATTTTCTATCTTTCCTAGAAACTCAAGAACGTCATGAGCATTCTGTGATTTTGATCCTTACCACTCATGAAAATTTTACACTTCTAGGAATAATACTTTCATGAACAAAATTATTCAATGATTATGAACTATCAAAGAATAAAAATTTGAAAACTAAACTTCATGAATTAGTTCCATAAAAATTTATATGTCTTGGAAAAAATGGTTGTGGATAGTGTATATTCAACTTCATCTTGATTTAGAGAGATGGATAGAAACATTATGATCAAGAATAATTCTCAGAGTGTGTTGGATTATGACACACTTACTAAATTGATGAAAAATGTACAACAAGAATACCCATTGTGAAAGAGGCAACTGTTATACGGCTTTGAGTTGAGAGATGATTTTTTCATCCCAAACACTAATCAATATGAGTCCGACTAATGGTTTAGGAGTTTACCAGAGTTGTATCAGTTGCATAGAGATTCTAAGGGTTACATTGTGAAAGATAATGAATCGATCGTCACCCACTCATAATGGAACCAATTTAGAAACATTAACAGGGAGGTATTGGATGAAGAAGTGTCCCTTCCAAATTATGATACTATTCTCAAGGTGGGCTTGGTAGACATTCTTAAATATGGGATAGAGGTTTGGGATTTTCACCAAGGCTGAAATTTTATAGATGAGTGGGCCTTGGCATACTAGGTATGCTAGTCCTGGGAAAAGTTTGAGGTGAATCTAAAGATTTTGGGTTTTTATGAAGTGTTGTGGACTTCCCAGTTCTATGTCTACCGCCACTTTAACGTCTTGATTGAATTTTTGAGCAGGTAGTCACTAGGGACCAACACATTCCACTAGCATCATGGGGAGGCTAGTGTCATCTTTTGGGTCCTCCACTAGATTTCTGAGATCCCAATCCAAGGTAACCTGTATGATGAATTCATCCATGAAGAGGATGTTTGGGAGGACCAAGAGTAGATTCCAACCATATAAAGGGGTTTTCTAAATTTGGCGTAGTGAGAGAAAAATGATAATCCAATGATGAAGGATTTCTCTTTCAAGTAGTGGTTTAGTGTATTCTAAAGAAACCCATTGGAAAAGCTACTAGGGAGGACCCAACAGTACTTGAAGGCATTTATGCGAGCTAAGGAACACTCATATAGGATAATTGTGGGTGTGATCCAATGGTTCCTGTAGGGATACAATATCAATCATAAGTCCCCTAAAGTCATACTTGATGGATTTAGTTTTTCACTTATAAATAGATAGCTGATCCCAATTAGGGATTCTCGCATGGTGGTGTGGCCAAGTACCCCTATCATGGTAGCAACTCTGACAGTGGGGAAATGTATCAACCTAGTAATACTAATGTGGGTGAAGTTGTACAAGATATTAGGATACATCATACAGTTTAAGACCCTTTTATTTGTGTGTGAGACCATCAATTACTTTTATGGACGGGTTTCTACACATATGGGGGGGGGGGTATGAGTACCTAAATCCTTTATCCCTCTGGTACCAAATTCTGACCGTTAATGCTAAAAAATTTCAGGATTCAACCTATTGATGTAGATCCAGTTTGTGTGCTAATGAGGATTGCGATAATGGAATGTTTTATGTTCCATCCATCCCCACTTTCAATGGGTACAATGACATACAATGACTCGGGGATGTGGTAGAAAAAGTTGTACCTCCCGGCCTTCTGAAGCAGGGTACTGGTGGAGAGGGTGTATTTCTAGGATATATACAAACATTATGCCCCATATTTGTTTTATAGGAAGTTTAGGAACCTTCAAAGACTCACTATAAAGGTGAACATGGGGGTACGTACCAAGAGTCATCCCTCAGTTATTTGATACAAATATGGAATATTTGCATGGGAAGATGGTAGAGGGAAGAATGATTTGTCACTGGCTAATATCGCAAATGGGATGTTCCCTAAATATGAACTTATCTATGAAATAACCTACCCTAAGGAAATACTAAGGTGGAAAACAACTCAGGAAGAGGTTGGAAAAGGATCCCCACAACCACGGGTCTATGGGTGCACTGCAGTAGGTAGGGCTTGCCATGTAGGAAGAACTAGGACGATAATGAGGGGTGTAGTAGCCATCTCTCTTGTAGATACAACCAGAAGAGTGGTACATGGCCCATTTCTTCCTATAAAATGGCCTTAGAAGGAAGGTGTACCCTCTAAAGTAGTTTTGACAAAATAATTTTAGGATCCGTGGAAGCAGCTACTCCACCCAAACATCCATAGTGACATTTTTCCTTTAATGTTTGGGAGAACTTGGAGATCCATAAAAAACACACCTCTCTTCATAAGATATGGTTTTATCTCAAGGATGGGGTATAAACCTTCCCAGGCTATGCAAGGAAAGAGTAGGTTTCTAGTCTTACATATCTGAGGTGGTGCAATACATTATAGAGCTAGAAGACCTAGTTTATTCTCATGGTGTTATGTGTCCTTTAGAGAGTTGGGTTAAGGTGTTATTGGGCACACATTTGCCTATATATTTTCATGTGGATAAATTGTACACCAGTGTAGTCAGGGGATAATAATCAGTATAGGAGGAATCCTGGTGAATTAATTCCAACCTAAACTCCCTAGGGAAATTAAATCATATTTTTAATCTGGTAAATTTTCAAATTTTGTTTTCTTTGAATATTATCAATCCCCTATGATTGATATCTAATTTTTTTTACTTGTATAGGAATCTGAGAGCACTGAGGAAGGGTAGGTTCATAATGAACCTCAAGTGGAGGATGAGATATCCCATACCCTTGAAAGAGTGAGAACGTGGTCTCCCCCTGACATTGTGGTCGTAGGTGGAAAACTATGTATTTTTGAGGCGGTTCTGGTAGGGGGATTTCAGTAGAACATGTTGAGTTTTTGGCTGGTCATTACAAATCGTATATGTTTTTTCTTAGTAATACTCTTTTTCTTATCTTTTACAAGTTGATATCTGCTAAACATGCACATACATGGCATTGAAAACTATGTTATGGGTCCAACCACCTATGGAGATGCATGAGTTAGAGAATCCTACAACCAAGGAAATAATGGTTGGAACTATAATTCCAATGGATTCAGTCAAGGTTATGCCATCTATGGAGGTGTCCAAGGAGGCTTTGGTGGCTTATCCTACCATAGAGATTCCATAGGAGGTGGATTATGGAGCTGAGGCCTCAACAAGGGTGGTCAAAATCACACCACCAACAGAGATGGTTAGGTAGGTTACAAAGGTCCAGCCATACTCAGAGGTGATGTAGGGGGTTGGGGAGGCTCCAATTATGGGAGAAGGATCCGAAGAAGACATTTTTCCACTAGAATTGGCATTTAGTTCACCTGAGGACATACCTAGAGATAATCATGACACTGATTTGTTAGAAGGCATCTTTGAGTATGATCTTGCGATGCATAAGGACCTTAAGGATAATGTCTTTAATTTTTTCAATAACTAGGTTGTTCGACACAGGGCATGGAAGAGTTTGTATAATTACTCACTCCACTGGTTGATATGAAAAATTGGGTGGGATCTCTCTATCATTGACTAGTCAACATGGGGACTGATAGTGTAACACCCCAAGATTTCACGGTAAACCTCTTTTTAAATTTAACTTTTTCAATAGATTATGATATTGATAAAAGAATAAATATTATTATTTAATTATCTCCTAAATTCTTGGAATGGTGGGAATGAATGAGATTGATAAAATTATTAAAATATAAATTACACATGTTTATAAAATTAATCCATTTATTACTAATTTATTAGAATTAAAAACCAGTCAAACATAGAGGATTCATTTTATAAAAACACTATTTTTATACCCATAATGACATATTATATTAATAAAAGATATATTTTTTATAAAAGGAAATTTGATCACCTTATAACAAAACACTTTTTTAAAACTAAATTCTGACACTTATAAAATATATTTCACAAAATAAACATTATTTTTTAAAGTGTAATATCAAAATTTACTTTGGACATTTTTTAGAAATGTTATGATAAGTTTCATTTTTGATGAACAGTAATGTGACAGTTAGAATAGTAATTTTACCATTAGGAATAATAATATGACCAATATAATAGTAACTTATCCTTTTAAAGTGTAAATAAAATTTAGGAATCTCATAAATGAAAATATGATATATTTATATCTTAGAATAAGTAAATAAATTTTTCAGAAACAATAAATTAAATGTTAGTATGTTTTTGAAACATGAAATGTTTATTTACAATTTTATAATTAATATAATGACTTAAAAGAATATTTATTTTCATAAAATATATTCATAAATTAAAATTTTGTTATCTTATGGTCATAAGATAATTTTATGAGGCCTTAATCAATTTTTGAAAGTGTCATAAAACCAGTTAAAATTTTAAAATCAGTATTTTTCAAGTAAATAATGATTTTATTTAAAAATTAAATTTATCATATTTAGAAAATTATTTTCAAAAAATTTAGTTCCTTTTTAATTATACACATTGAAAAAATTTTATGGTGAATATTTGGGATTTTTCTGAAATAGTTAAATTTTTGGTGAATAGTGAAATATGATAATTTATGATATATATACATTATAAGATAAATATACTCTTCCTTGAGTCATGAATGATGTAAATACAATAATCTAGAAATTTCCTTCATTATTTAATGTATTTAGTGATAACTATCAAACTATTCATAGTCTTGAGCCAAAAATAATAAACTATTGATTAAAATAAGAAAACACCCCTCTCCTCCACTATAAATACCACCCCTCACCACCTATTCTCATCACACATGAAAAGCCTTTAATATTGCTTATATTATATCCATTTACTCTCCCAAAAATCTCCCCCATTTTATTGTCTTTCTAGTCTCACCAAAATACCATTTTAAATTTTCTTAATGTGGTTCTCAAGGAGAAGCATTCAAGAGGTAAATCCTTTTTCATTTTCTTTCATTTTTTTAATTTCTATTATTCTTATTATATCCTTGATTATTATTAAACAACTAGAATAACAAATCCATTATATTATTTATACTATAATTTTATTGTTTTAATTAAATATCCATCATCAAACCCCTTCTCCTCTCCCCTTTTATTCTAAAAATGACATCATGATTCTTGCTGTGTCGATTTACCGCCATCGTGGACGATGCGAATTAATTTTCCATTAAAACCTTCAATAATAGTTAGAAAACCATAATTAGGGTTAAAAAATATTTTATTATACATATTATAAGTTATCTAGTGTTCTGTAACTAGTATATATACATACTATTAATTAATAATGCTAAACTAGTTCATGGTGATTAAAAAACCGCCAAAATAATCTAAACGATTATCATTAAAGTTATATATAATGAATAATACTCACATCTAGAATGTATATATATATATATAAGAACATTAAATATTATTTATGTTCATTAATATCACATAACTTCAATTCTTAATAATTATTTCCACTTTACATTATCCTTCATACATGTATACAAGGGAATCAATTATGAAAATCAAGGAAATGAACTCTCTCGAACAATGAAATCGAATATTATAACTCATAAAAAAGGCCATAAATTAACTTAATAATATTATATTAAAACATATACATATTTAATAGGTTCTTAATTAATTTATTAATGAATATGATTTCATTGTCCAGGACATTAAGTAAAAGTTCATAACACTTTTAGACATAAGGTGAGGGTTTTCTCATCTCACTTTTATTTATGTGAGATATGCCTTATTCACTGTTATTTCTTGTGTGTGGTTTATGTATACTTTCCATTGATGTATAAAATTATTAATTTATTTATTTTAATGTAATAAAATATTTCATTTGATGATCATTAATTTTATGGGACATAGGATTTGATTGATTACAAATTGGTAGTTATTTCTTTCCAAACCTCCATTTTTCATTTAGGTTATACTTTCTCTCTCTTTACCCAAATTAAATTCTTATTTAATTTTATATAATTATTATAAATTATATATATATGTGTGTTACAATATCAATTATCTAAGTCATTTAATCATTATTTCATGGGGAATTACATGTTTTATAAGGTTCTCTTTTCAATTCCTCTCGATAAGCAAGCCCGATTTAAGGGAACTTCCCAATTTCTTACCCATTTTCAAGTACACTCCATAATATGTTTTAATCCATAAATATTTTTCTAAAATCACGATTTTTTATAATGAACAACTATATTTACTCATTTTTTGTTTTATTTAAAAAATTTATCCTTTTTTTGATTTAAATACTCTTATATTTTATCTTAAACCGCACTAAAGTGGTCCATTTCAAAAGTTTCTTACAAAATATTTTTACAAGTTTTAACTTCATTTGAAAATAATTTATTCCCCAAAAATAATTTCATTGTACTTCCATTTTATTTTTTGTGATATACATGTTTGCAATATGATTTTATGAAAAATATAATTTAGTTTCCAAAAGAAATCTTCTTTCCAATGTAAAAGGGTATTTCACTCAAGAATTTATCAAGGATTTTATTAGAGTATTTTATTCTATGATTATTATTAAAATATTTCAAAGTAGTATGATACACTTTGATTTAATGATATATTTTTAAATTTATTATTCATCATATGGGGAATTCATTGGACTTAGTGTAATGACCCAAACTTTCATTAAATAAAATTCCTCTTGATCTAATTAAATGTCTTTTTATGGTTATATAAAATGTGAACTTCATTGGTTTTATGTTTATTCATTTTAAAATACCATTATGAATTATGGTCGTAGCTAACATAGCCATTGAACAGTGATCACATTATTAGTATAAATATAGGGCTTTAACAAATCCAATTTACTCAGACAAAGGAAGCGATGGCCTCATCCAGTAGACTTGCCCCATAAGAAGCCCATTTGCTAGAGCTCAAAAAGGAGGTGTCATCATTGGGCTTTTCTCTTGACTAAGACCAAGTTGAGCTGGAACACGTTAAGCTTGATTGGAACTAACTATAGGAGAAGTGGAAGTTAATAGAGATTACCACCCGAGCGATGTTATCTGATCCACCCCAAGAGTTTGTCACCATCACACACATTACCCTTCGGTCTTATGAGGGTAATATAATGGGTTATGTAATAAGAACCTAGCACTATGACAATGTACATTATTTCTGTATAAAGAATGTTCATTCATTTTATTATTATTACTTTGTAAATAGTTTTTAAAGCACAAATAGTATGTTTAGTTAGTATTCAACTAAGAAATCTATTTTGAGGAATTAACGGATTTTTGAATTAAATAATATTTTAATAAAATATTATTATTAAATTACTTTTTATTAAATATAAATTATCATATAATTTTATGAATGCAATTGTAATTTTTATTAAGGTTTGAAAATTGTTTTTGTTAAAACCCATGAATTTTCGGTAAATGTCAGTTTTTATTTAAAAAGTAAAAATTCACATATTTATCAATTTATTTATATAAAATGAATATCATTTTTGGAATCAGGATGTTGAAATTATCCAATGGTGAATGTTTCATAATTTTCTGAGATAGTCGAATTTTTGGGTAAAAATTAAATACAATTTAAATATATAATGTGTTTTATGACATCATAATGACCCAATAGTGAGGTAATAAAATACTATAAACATTATTTTCGGCCAATATATGTTTTATCATTAAAATAATGTGATTTTAGATTTTTTTGATTTATTTTACAAAGCTTTTGTGGATACTCCAAGACTTATAAAACATTTTGTCTTTTTAAATTATTTTCCTTGAGAGTGTGACTCACCTCCACATAAGCAACCCTATTATTTTAATAAGTTCAGAAATTGAAATTATAAATTATTGTTTTACCATACCCTTTGGAAAAAACCATGGGCAAAAACCGTGGGATGGTTTGTGGTATTGATTAGTTTAATACGAGATGTCCCAAACCTAAATAATAAAGAATTCCCTCTCCTTTCCTATATAAACCCACCCAAGATCCCACTTCCTCTTCACTCAAAGACTTTGGAGTTAGACCAACCCATGACATCATCTCTCAATAATCCTCCCAAGGTTCCCCAAGCTCCCAATAAGCCTCTCCCAAGCCTCTTCCAAGCCTTTGGGATCACACATCCAAGTAAGGGATTTCTTCCTTTATCATTTTTGTCTAATTTTCTTTTAGGTTTTATGCCCTTTTTTCAATTAAAAATGTTGGGGTATGATTTAGAACCTCCCCATACTTTCCTATTTATTTTTGGATTATGGTAGACCCATTTATCTCTCATTAAATACTCCCATGTACATCCATTACCATGCCAAAATTCCGTGAGGGATTTCTCTCTCCTTTTTTACATCCAAGTATTTCTTTTGTATTATGCATCTAAATTCCATTACGTTTGTTGGGAAATGTATCCATATGACCCCATTACTGTCCATTTCATGTACATATGATGAGACACCCTTTTCTATCTCATCAACTATTTTCATTAATCCTTATGTCATGCCGTTATGCTGCCGAAATTCCACCACGTTTTTCCAAGCCAAGATCATTGTGCAGTGAATACCTTATCCTTGTCTCTATCAAGGGTATTCACCTTTATGCATATATACCTATTGAATGTTACTTTTATGTATCTATTCCACATTAATTAATCATGTAATAAATTATTATGTTGATTGATTCCATGTTATATGATCCATGTGGCACACTTATGCATGAAATGAAATGTTTAAGAAGGGGGCGCCCTGATAGCGCTCCAATGCATTGGGTAAAGTACAATATCATGATAGGTCATGTGCAATGGGTTTTGACTCATTCTAATTCATGTTCAATGTGGTTTTACTTGTGCTTCATGTGCAATGAGGTTTTACTCATGCTCCATGTGCAATGAGCCTTGGCTCATGCTAATTCCATGTTAAATGTTGTTGCCACATTTCCATGTTATGATTATCATGCCTTATCATGCCTTTATGTTCATGTTTCTCTTGTTCTCCATTGATATGCCTATTGTCTTTCATGTATTATATTCCTCATTTTATTCCATGTATATTCCCTTACTGGGCTTTATAGCTCACCCTTTTCTTATGCATGCCCTTAGGTTATCCCATGCAATGCTAAGTATGAGGGAATGTAGTGGTCATGTAAAGGAAGTTTTCAATAAAGATGTTGTGTGTTTAATGTTCTAAGATGTTATGTAATGTTACTAAGCCCCAAAGACACTATAAATCTCTATCTTCTATGTTGTATCAAGTGATGATTTTATGTAATAAATTAGGTTTAAGTGTGTAATAAAAAGAAGGGTTATTATAGTTGGTATTAGAGGATAGGTTTAGTTATTTCGGAGATTAGGATTAAAAAACCCTAGTGAAGTCTTAGAGACAAGAATAAGTATAATAAAAACATCCCTATGTATTGGTGATTATTGAGTAAGTGGTTTATCAAGCAAATACATCCCAGTCTAGATACGAGCAGGTAGATGCAGCTCTGGGACAAATGTATCATAGGGGTAAAACCCGAAAACACCGCTTTGAGCTAGACTCGAAAAGGAACTAGTGCACGAAAATGGGCCTTGCTACACTCTTAGTTATGACACTCTTGGGGGATATGCTTTGGTAAATTCATAAGCTTAGTATGAACCCTTATTAAGGGAATTAAAAAAATGCTCCTAATAATATATGTTAGAAAGTAGATCATGGATAACATAGATTGAAGTCTATGGATTCATAAGTTAAGGAAATAAAATTTATTTATAAGTCATCAGTTTTGTCCTTTGATTACCCTTTATGTGTTACCCCTAACTTTCCTTTTATTCCATCCAATGACTGGTAATAGGAGTACTCGAGCTAACAACCGATGTGAAGATCAATGTGATAACTGTGCAAATGAGATGACTAATCCGATGGGAGTAGGAATCATGAACTTTGTCATGATTATCTCTTATTTAAATCAAGCTTTGAATAGAAACATGTCTCAAGATGAACATTCACCCCCCCAAAATAACAAGTCGCCATCGAGAGATTCATGAGACAAAGGCCTTATACTTTTAATGGATTGTCTGATCCCTCAATCACCGAACAATGGATCAACTCCATTGAAAAGATCTTCTCCATCCTTCAATGTTCCTAACAATAAAAGGTTCTTCTGGCTGCTTATCATATGGAAGGTGAATCCGATCAATGGTGGACATTGATAAAAAATATGAACCCTAAGGAAGAGATTGTGACATTGGAATGGAAAGATTTCTGGAAGAGGTTTTTTGATAAATATTTTCCACGCACCCTCCGACTTAAGATGGAAAGGGACTACCTTTCCATTAAGCAAAAAGATGACGAATCTGTTAGAGCGTATGAGGAAAACTTTATAAGGCTTGCACGATATGCCTCCGACTTTGTCGTTACCCCCGAATGCAAGTTTGACCGCTTCTTTGGTGGGCGGAAACCTAGACTACGGAAAGCATTGGTGATCCATGACTTCAACAGCTATGAGGAAATTGTCTGATGTGCCCTCAAGGTTGAAATGGAGATTAGAGAATCCCAAGGGTATCATGGGGATAAGAAGCATAAGGTGGACTTAAATGTTTGTGGTCTGATGGATAAATCCAATAGTGCTAAGAAGATCTAGCACCCCACTTGCTAAAGGTACAGAAAGAAGAACCCTGAAAATTACTTGAAGGGGATGCGGAAATGCTTTAGGTGTGGAAGAGAAGGGAACCTAGCTGTTAACTTCCGATAAGAAAAACCAGAAACTACAACAGAGGAGAGGAACACTTTGTTCGAACCTCAACGTGTTGTTTATTACTACAAATACAAAGAACCAGGGCATCTTGCAAATCATTGCCCTAAGCCCAGGAATTTCGGAGGCAACCAACAACCTCCAAGGAACCAAGGGAGATCTTTTTCCATCACTACTACCGGAGTGAACCCTGACAACTAAGTCGTGACAGGTAAACTAGTTATTCATTCAATAATAGTGAACATACTTTTTGATTTAGGTTCTACACAATCTTTTATATCCCAAAAGTTTAGTAGAACAATCCCAACACCACCACAAATCATAGAAGTAAAGATGCTGGCGAGTACGAAAAAAGGGGAAATCATTGCATCCCATGAATATAAATCCTCCCATGTCATAATATGTGGATTTGATTTCTTGAAGAACCTATTCATACTCCCTATGGTGGAATTTGAGGCAATTCTTGGCATGGATTGGATTTCCTTATATAGATCCAACATAAATTGCGCTGAGAGGGAAATCACTCTCCATGTGGAGAATCGACCCCTGATTCTATAAAAGTGCAAGGAGGAAGATGAATCTTCTTTAGCTCCATCATCTCATGCATGGATATTACTACCCTATGAGCATACATATCTGGCTCAGATGATTGAGTCTTAGGAGGAAACCATCTTTGAAGACATTCCTATTGTGAGGGAATTTGCTGAAGTGTTTCCCAAGGAATTGTCTGGTCTTCCTCCTAGAAGGGATATTGAATTCTCAATTGATCTTATACCTAGACCATTTCCAATATCTAATAATCCGTATAGAATGGCTGTTGCGGAGCTTGAGGAGTGGAAGAAAAGAGTGCAGGATAATCTAGATAAAGGGTTTATATGCCCAAGTGCTTCACCATGGGGTGCACCAGTCCTCTTCGTCAAGAAGAAGGATGGGTCAATGCGCCTTTGCATCGATTATCATGAGCTTAAAAAAATCATGATAAAGAACAAGTATACTCTCCCATGAATTGATGAATTTTCAATCAGCTTTATGGAGAAAAATACTTCTCCAAGGTGGATTTGAAGTCAGGATATTATCATGTAAGGGTGAAGAAAGAAGATATCCCCAAGACTGCTTTTCGTACAAGATACGGGCACTATGAATTAATAGTAATTCCTTTCGGACCCACTAATTCTCCAACAATATTCATGAACATTATAAATAGTCTTTAGGAATTACCTCAACAAATTTGTTGTAGTATTTATAGATGATATTATGATATACTCCAAAACCAAGGAGGATCACGAGGAGCATCTAAAAACTGTACTAGAGACATTGCGGAAGGATAATCTCAATGAAAAGTATAGAAAGTGTGAGTTCTAGTTGAAGGAGGTCTCATTCTTGGGCCATATCATCACAATTATTGTGATATCTTTGGATCCCTCCAAAACAGATGCAATTGAGGGATGGTCAAGGCCAACATCAGTAATGGATATCCATAGATTCTTGGGGTTAGCTGGATATTATCGATGATTTGTGAGAAATTTCTCACGATTTTCCAACCCTCTTACCAATCTAACTTGGAAGGGAGTAAGGTTTTCTTGGAGTGATGAATGTGAAGAAAGATTCAAGGAGTTAAAAAAGGAGGCTTATCACTACACCCATGCTCACTTTACCCACAAGTGGAGAACTTTTTGTGGTATTCAGTGATGCTTCAAAGAAGGTCATGGTATTTATTTTGATGCAAAATGGCAAAGTCATTGCCTATGATTTAAGGCAATTGAAAGTTCATGAGCAGAATTATCCAACACATGATTTGGAATTGGCTGCGGTGATATTCTTTTTAAAAATTTGGTGACATTATCTCTTTGGGTAGAAGTGTGAAATATATATGGACTACAAATTCCTCAAGTATATATTCACACAGAAAGAGTAGAACATGTGCCAACGAAGATGGCTAGAGCTGATCAAAGACAATGACTTCTCAATCCATTACCACCCTGGGAAAGTGAACAGGTGGCAGTTGCTCTAAGTATAAAGGACCCAACAATTCTATCATTGATGAGAATTGAGAAGGACCCAATATTCTTAGATTTGATGAAGATGGACATGTGAATCATAAATAAGGGAGCATCATCAATCCTTTCACAAATGATTGCTCAACCATCTCTTTTGGAAAGGTTAAAGGATGCTCAAAAAGATGATGTAGGAATTTAGAAGAGAGTGGAAGCTATCAGAAAAGGGAAATCCTCAGAGTTCAATGTTAATGAAGAAAGAATTGTGAGATTTGGGAAAAGACTATGTGTCCCATCAATTCCGGAGCTAAATAATGAACTTTTGGATGATGCACATAGTTAAAATTTCTCTATTGACCCAGGAAACACAAAGATGTATCGAGATATTCTAGAGAATTATTAGTGGGATAATATGAAGAAGGAGACCACTGAGTATACATCAAAGTTCTTGGTGTGTCAGCAAGTGAAGGCAGAGAGGCAGAAGTCTAAGGGTATGATCCAACCATTACCCATACCATCATGGAAATGGGAGAAATCACCATGGACATTGTCACCGAATGTCTGAATACATCCAAAGGCAACAATGCAAGATGGGTTGTTGTGGATCGTCTTATGAGTTTTGAAAACTTCATTGCAATTCTGGAGGATTTATCATTGGATCAGCTGACAAAAATATATATCATTGAAGTGGTAAGGCTGCATGGAGTACCAATATCTATTGTATCTGATAGAGATCCAAGATTCACCTCTATGTTTTAGATGATTCTTCAACATGCTCTAGATACTGAGATAAACTTCAGTACAGCTTATCATCCTCAAAAGGATGGCCAATCCAGGTGAACTATTCAAACACTTGAGGACATGTTGAGAGTGTGTTCTATGGAATTCAAAGGAGGATGTGACCAACATCTTCCAATGGTTTAATTATCCTATAATAATAGTTTCCACTCAAGTATCCGAAAAGAACATTATGAAGACTTGTATGGGAAGAGGTGCATAACACTGATATGTTGGGATGAAGTCGGTGAGCATAAGCTGCTTGGACCTGACATGGTCGAAGAAATGGTGGAGAAGGTGAAGATAATTCAGCAGCATATCAAGGTAGCCTAGATTCGACAGAATAGTTATGCAGAGAACCGTCGATGAGACATTGAGTTTAAAGATGGAGACATGGTATTTCTATGCATATCTCTATGGAATAAGGTCATGATTTTTGGAAAGAAAGGGACGTTAAGTCCTAGGTACATTGGCCCCTTCGATATTCTTGATCGTTTTGGGGCTCTGGCCTATCTACTATCACATCCACCTACCGTGGCCAAAGTACATGATGTCTTTCATGCATCCCTCTAAAGGAAGTACATACCAGATCCTTCACATGTACTCTCTTTAGAGGTATTACAACTAGAGGATGATCTTTCTTACGAGGAGAAACCAGTGAAGATATTAGATCATAGAGAAAAATTTCTACGAAATAAGACAATGCCACTCGTCAAGGTGTTGTGGAGAAACCACAAGTTTGAAGAAGCGACATGGGAATCAGAGGAAGTGATGAAGTAAATTCACCCACATATGTTTTAATGTGGGAAAAGGAATTTTCGAGGGCGAATTTTCATAAGGGGGGAAGATGAAAACTCCTCTTGATAAAATTAAATGTCTTATTCTGGTAATATAAAATGTGAACTTCATTGGTTTTATGTTTCTAGATTTTAAAATACCATTATGAATTGTGACCGTTGATAATATAGTCATTTAACAATGATCACATGATTATTATAAATATAGGGATTTAACAAATCCAATTTACTCATAAAAAGAAAGCGATGACCTCATCCAGTAAACTTTACCTATAAAAATCCCATTTCTTGAAGCTCAGAAAGGAGGTTGTGTCATTGGGATTCTCTCTTGACCAAGCCCAAGCTGATATTTAACACGTTAAGCTTGAGCAGAACCGACTATGGGAGAAGTGGAAGTTAATAGAGATTACCACCCAAGCAATGTTATCTGTGCCACCCCAAGAGTCTGTCACCATCGCACACCTTACCCTTCGGTCTAATACAGGTTTTATAAGGGGTTATGAAACAAGACTCTAGCACTATGACAATTTACATTATTTTGTATAAATAATGTGCATTCATTTTATTATTGTTACTTTGTAAATAGTTTTTAAAGCACAAATAGTATTTTTTGTTAATATTCAACTAAGAAATCTATTTTGATGAATTAATGGATTTTTGAATTAAATATTATTTTAACAAAATATTATTATTAAATTACTTTTTATTAAATATAAATGATCATATTATTTTATGAATGCAATTGTAATTTTTATTAAGGTTTGAAAACTGTTTTTGTCAAAACCCATGAATTTTTGGTAAATGTAAGTTTTTATTTTAAAGGTAAAAATTCACATATTTATAAAATTATTTATATAAAATGAATATTATTTTTGGAATCAGGATGTTGAAATTATCCAACGGTGAATTTTTAATAATTTTCTAAGACAGTCGAATTTTTGGGTAAAAATTAAATACCATTTAAATATATAATGTGATTTATGACATCATAATGACCCAATAGTGAGGTAATAAAATACTATAAACATTATGTTCGGCCAATATATGTTTTAGAATTAAAATAATGTGATTTTATATTTGTTTTATTTATTTTACAAAGCTTTTGTAGACCCTCCAAGACTTATAAAACGTTTTGTCTTTAATTTTTTTTCCTTGAGAGTGTGACTCAACTCCACATAAGCAACCCTATTATTTTAAAACGTTCCGCCATTGGACTTATAAAATATTTTTTTTCCAATCCACTTTGGTAAAAAACATTGGCAAAAACCGTGGGATGGTTTGTGGTATTGATTAGTTTAATGTGAGGTTTCCCAAACCTAGATAATAAAGAATTCCCTCTCCTTTCCTATATAAACCCACCCAAGATCCCACTTACTCTTCACTAAAAGCCTTTGGAGTTCTACCAACCCCTTAACTCCTCTCTCGATAATCCTCCCAAGTTTCCCCAAGCTCCCAAGAAGCCTATACCAGGCCTCTCCCATGCCTTTGGGATCACACTTCCAAGTAAGGGATTTCATCCTTTCTCATTTTTGTCTAATTTTCTTTAAGTTTTTATGCCCTTTTTTTCAATTAAAAATGTTGGGGTATGATTTCACAACTCCCCCATACATTCCTTTTTATTTTTGGATGATGATAGACCCATTTATCTCTCATTAAATCCTACCATGTACACCCATTACCATGCTGAAATTCCGTGAGGGGTTTCTCTCTCCTCTTTTACATCAAAGTAATTCTTTTGTATTATGCATCTAAATTCTATTACGTTTGTTGGGACATGTATCCATATGACCCCATTACTTTACATTTAATTTACATGTGATTATAAACTCTTTTATATCTCATCAACTATTTTCATGAATCCATATGTCACGTCGTTATGCTGTCGAAATTGCATCGCATTTTTTCAAGCCAAGATCATTACGTAGTGAATACCATACCCATGTCTGTATCAAGGGAATTAAACTTTATGAATATATAACTATTTAATGGTAATTTCATGTATTTATTCCACATTAATTAATCGTGTAATAACTCATGATGTTGATTGATTCCATGTTATATGATCCATGTGGAACACTTATGCATGAAATGAAATGTTTAAGAAGGGTGCACCCTGATAGAGCTCCAATGCTTTGGGTAAAGTATAGTATCATGATACATCATGTGAAATGGGTGTTGAATCATTATAATTCAAGTGAAATGAGGTTTTAATCATGCTTCATGGTCAATGAGGGTTTACTCAAGCTCCATGTGCAATGAGCCTAGGCTCATGCTAATTCCATGTTGAGTGTTGTTGCCACATTTCTATGTTATGATTATAATGATTTATCATGCCTTAATATTCATGTTTCTCTTGTTCTCCATTGATATGCATATTGTCTAACATGTTTTTTATTCCTCATGTTATTCCATGTTTATCACCTTGCTGGGATTTATAGCTGACCCTTTTCTTATGCATGTCCTCAGGTTATCCCATGCAATGCTAAGTATGAGGGAATGTAGTGGTCAAGTAAAGGAAGTTTTCAATAAATATATTGTGTGTTTTATGTTCTAAGATGTTATGTAATGTTCATAAGGCCCAAAGACACTATACCCATTTATAATCTATGTTGTATCAAGTCAATATTTTTTGTAAAAAATCAAATTTAAGTGTGTAAAAAAAAGCAGGGTTGTTATACTTAGTGACCGACAGAGCCCGCTATAGTCCCTCGATGCATTGGTAGGTATCATGAGACAAACTAGACCAAGTTTTGGAAAAGTTATTACCCATTTATGTAGAATTCTTGGATTATGTCTTTATTGTATGTTTTTTGTGTTCAACATTACACATTCCAATATTATGATATTAGTAATTGATAAATCATGTGATTATTCAACTAGTATAATTTCCATGGGTAAGTTTCTTGTGATTATTTATATGGAATTATTTATTTTGATTTTATTCCTACCATATTATTTCCAAGATTATTTTTTATTGGAATGTGTTTTAGTTATTCACATTACCTTATTGTTTATGATTATGATAGCTTCCGCTATATTTTTTTACCCTTACCGAGCATATGAGTTCACCCCTTATGTTTTATTTTCCCTAGGATGCGAAGATGTATATTATGAATGAATTTTAGAGATAATCTATGAGATATGGATATTTCCAATGAAGTTACTTTGTATTTTTTCCTTTAAAGTTGTAATGTAAAACTTATGTTTGTATCTCATTTTCTAAAACTACTAAACTCTTCAGTCCTTTAGGATACCAACACCTCTCATAGTACTAATGTAATAAAGTGAGGCACAAACTCTGGTCTACTGGGGTTGAGGTATTTATAGTTAGTATTAGGAAAATTTTAGTACAAACCTTAGAAACTATATTATGAAAACATTTATTAGGGAACATAACCCTAATATAGACTTTGAGGGTATGCATACAAGAATATATGATAATTTTGGTAAAATAGAGATTATGCGGGTCTTCTTAGAAATACATCATTGTCTGGATACTACAAGTGGATGTGGTTCTAAAACAAATATACCTCGGGTTAAAAAAACCAACAAGGTGTATTGGGCCTGACTAGGAATAACCTAGTACATGAAAATAGGCCATACTACACACCTGGATTGACACTCCTGAGGGACATGATTAGGATAATTCAAATTTTCTTTATAATCCATTATGAAGGATCTAAATATATAACCCTAGTTAAACCTAATGTGTTTTAGATTGAAAATAAGGTGTCATGATATTTTATAAATAATTATACATTTTTTCACTATGATTATTTCTACTCACACTGTGCTTTTAGGTTTTAGTAAATGGAAGAAACTCAAGGGTGTCATGTTAACATTGAACATGATGGAGAAGGTGGTGGCAATGATAAACCAAGTAGAATATTGATAGCAGTTAAATATATTGTGATCATGACTAATCAGTTTTCAAGAAATATGATTAACAAAATATACCTTAATCAACTCCAAAACTCTCCAAAGAAGAGAATAATGGACTTTTCTAAGAGCTCCGGTGGTAGATATCATGGCATAAAGAAGGCTCGATTTCCATCATGAAATAAATATAGAAGGCTTCACCCAGGAAAGTGTCTCAATGGAAGGAAGATAGACCAAGGAAGATGTTATGTAGAAACAAATAGATGATTTATTTATGTATTTCGGTTTTATTGAAAACCTTTTTTAAAAGGATATTTAGTGATTAACCTTATTTCAAGGATTTCAATCATATTTATTTAGGGAATTAAATTAATATAGTTTTAGAAAAAATAAAAAACCACAAGATGGGCGACAACCTATTTTGTTCGGTAAGGCTGCAGGTTTTGAACCCACAATAGAAGGGTGACAAGGGTGAAACACCTACCACTAGCCTATGTGAAGTCCTAGTTAACCTGATTTTTTTAGTTAAACTATCTAATGGGTGAAGGTTATTTTGATTTTAGAGACATTTATTTTATCAAATAGATAACCTTGGGGTTGGAAAATGTTTTAGTGATTAAGTGATTGATTTTATTTTAGAAGATGTTTGCAATTTTTGGAATACTATAAGATTAAGTTAAACATAATATTATGAGGAATAAAGGATTAATTGTATTTTAGAGTGAATTATGATTTTATTGTAGACTTATGGTGATTCAGGTTACTTATGGAAATGGTTATAAAACCTTGGAGATTATGGGATTTCAAAAATTAAAATTTCAGTATAAGATATTAAGCATGATTGATGTTATTTGGAAGACTATATGATAAAATCCTTCAGATTTTTGGGTTTCAATCTTAGTCTAGAATATTTTTTAGGAAGGATAGTTATTTTAAGAATGATATTTGTTGAACATCAGATTTTACTGTTGACTTTTAGAGATTATTTTGGGGAATTATCTTATCTCACCCTAACCATTTTAGTTCTGGTAAATGTCTAAATATACGAAGAATAGATAATTATACTTTTGTGGATTTTTTGATCTGCAGAAGTTTCTTCGAATTCATCAGGCAAGAAAAAATCATCTTGAAAATTCATTTATAGGTATAAGGAATGAAGTGAAAATAGATAGAAGCACAACCAAAGGATAAGATTGTTATTATGACATGAAAAGTAATCAAGTAAGTTTAATTTCTCAAGTGCATGTATAGAGAGTAAAGGAATCCCAAAACTCTAGGAAAAATATTTTGAAATAAAAACATTATCTATTAACTATTCTTACTAAGATATTAGCGGTCTTTTATCTGATCATAAGATTAATTTTCTTGTAATGGTTAAATTTTTAATGATGATTTACTCTACCATTATTCATCAAAACATAATGGTTAGATATCTCTTACACACCCATGTTTTCACCTCCAACTAATGTTATCCTATTTGAAAGCCAAATATTGTGATGAAATTCTCATTCTAATTCCCTCTTATTAAGAGGATGGTTTATTAACCCTATTTCTGATGTGGTTTTCCCACAATGGAATTTTCAAGTATCAATCTCTGATTTTCAAGTAAAATTTCAAATTTTGAGGATTAAATTTATTGAAGGAGGGGAGAATGTAACAACCCAAGATTTTATAGTTTTCCTCTTTTTAAATTTAAAATTTTCAATAACTTATGGGATTAAAATAATAATAAATATTATTATTTAATTATCGCCTAGATGTTTGGAATAGAGGGAATGAATGATATTAAAAAAATATTAAAATTTAAATTAAATATGTTTGTAAAATTAATCAATTGATCACTAATTAATTATATATGATAACCAATTCAACATAAATGATGTATTTTATAAACAAAACTATTTTTATGCCCATAATGACATTTTATATTAATAAATTAAATTAATCACTATTAGTGAAGGATATTAATGAAAGTTATAAGTCATATATATTAAATATAATGTTTTTAAATTCATTTAAAAAGTTATATATGCTTAAGATAAGAATAAAACCAGTTTTAAGAATAAAAGCTATAATTTTTCTAAAAGGAAATTTTACAACATTTTAACGGTGCACTTATTTTAATTTTTTTTTTGAAAATTTTATAAATTATATTTTACAAAATAAAAATTATTTTTTAAATATTAATATCAAAATTTACTTTGGTTAATTTTTGGTAAAATTCCAATAAGTTTTATTTTTGATGAATAGTAATGTGACCGTTGGAATAGTAACATGACTATTAGGAATAGTGATCCAACCAATAGAATAGTAACTCCACCTTTAGAATTATAAATAAAATTTAGGTATCTCATAAATGAAAATGTTATATATTTTTATCTTATAGTAAGTAAATAAATGTTTTAAAAACAATAAATTAAGTGTTAGTATTTTTATGAAACATGAAATGTTTATTTACAATTTTATAATTTATATAATGATTTAAAAGAATATTTATTTTCACAAAATAGATTCATAAATTAATATTTTGTTGTCTTATTATCATAATATAATTTTATGAGGCTTTAATCAATTTTTGAAAGTGTCATAAAATTAGTATTTTTTGAGTAAATAATGAATCTATTTAAAAATTTATTTTTTCATATGTAGAAAATTATTTTAAAAAAATGAGTTATTTTTTGAATTCTACACATCAAAAAATTGTTCTGGTAAATTTCTTGGATTTTTCTAAAATAGTTGATTTTTTGTGAATAGTTAAATACAGTAATTTGCAGTATATATACATTATAAGATAAATATACAATTCCTTGAGTCATGAATGATTTAAGAACCATAATATAGAACTTAAATTCATTATTTAATTTCATTATTGATAATTCTCAAACTATTTATAGTCTTGAGCCAAAATAATAATCTAATGATTAAAATAATCAAAAAAACACCCCTCTCTTCCACTATAAATACCACCAATCACCACCTATTTTCCTCACAATTAAAAAGATTTGAATATTTCTCATGTTATCATAATTTCATATCCCAAACCTCTCCCCCATTTTCTAGTGTTATTGGTCTCACCAAAAGACCATTTCAAAGTTTCTTAAGTCGTTTCTCAAGGTGAAGAATTCAAGAGGTAAATCCTTTTTCGTTCTCTTTCAATTTGTTTCAATTTCTTTTATTCTTATTCTATCATTACCTATTCTATCCAAACATGCATGATGACTCAAATATATTATATATACATTAATTTTATTATGTTAATTGAATATCCATCATCAAACCCCCTCTCCTCCCCCCTTTTATTCTAAAACTTAAAACATCATCTCGGACATACCAATTTACTCCATCATGGATGATACGACTTCATTTTCCATTACCTCTTTCAATTATGGTTATAAAACCATAATTATAGTTAAAAAAATATTTTATTATACATATTTTAAGCTATTTAGTGTTCTGGAACCAGTATATATATATGATATTAAATAATAAGACAAAACTAGTTTGTGATGACCAAAAAACTGCCAAAATAATCTAAAAAATTATCATTAAAGTTATATCTAATGAATCATCCTCATATCTATAAAAATAATAATATATAAGACCCTTAAATATTATTTATGTTCATTAATAACATATAATTTCAATTCTATAGAATTATTTTAAATTTAGATGATCTTTTATACATGTATACAAGTGAATCGATAATGAAAATCAAGGAAATAAACACTCCTAAACGATGAAATTGGATATTATAACTCATAAAAAAGGTCATAAATGACTAAATAAAATTATAATAAAGTATATAAATTTTTAATAGGTTCTGAATTAATTTATTAATTAATCTAATTTCATTATCTAGGACGTTAAGTACAAGTAAAGAATACTTGTGGACAAAAGGTGAGGGTTTTCCCATCGCAGTTTTATTTCTGTGAGTTTTTCCTTATTAACCACTATTTATTTTCTATGGTGTATATATACTATCCATTAACATATAATATCATTAATCACCTTATATTCATGTTATTAAATGTTTAATTTTATGATCATTAATTTTATGGGACATATAATTCGATTGATTATAAAGTGGTACGGATTTCTTCCCAAACCTCTATTTTTCATTTGGTTTACACTTTATCTCACATTTCCCAAATGTAATTCTTATTTATTTTTATATAAGTATTATAAATTCTTTTTATATGTTCCAATATTAATTATCTATATCATTTCATCTTTATTTTATGGGGAATTACATGTTTTATAGTGTTTTCTTTTCAATTCCTCCTAATAAGCAAGCCCAATTTAAGGGTGCTTCCCAATTTATTACCCATTTTCAAGTACACTCCATAATCTATTTTAATCCACTAATATCTTTATAAAATGAATATTTTTATCATGAAAAATATATTATTTCATTTCTGGTTTTATGTAAAAAATTGATCCTTTTTCTGCTTTAAAGACTCTTATATTTTCTCTTAAACCACACTCAAATGGACCATTTGTAAAGTTTCTTAAAAACTCCTTTTACATGTTTTCACTTTAGTTGGCCATAATTTATGTATAAAACATAATTTCAATATAATTCCATTTTATTTTCTATGATATACATCTTTACAATAATATTTTATGAAAAATACAAATGATTTTCCAAAATAACTATTATTTTAATAGTAAAATGGTATTTCTCTCAAGAATTTATCAATGATTTATTAGAGTATTTTAATCTATGATTGTGATTCAAATATTTCAAATTGGTATAGGAAACATTGATTTAAATATATTTTTTTAAATTGTTTATTCGACATATGAGAAATACATTGGATTTAGTAAGTGAATGGCGGGGGCCTGTTATAGCCCCTCGATGCATCGGTGGGGATCATGAGACAAACTAGACTAGATTTTGGATAAGGCTTTACCCATTTATATATACTTCTTAGATGAGGCATTTATGGTATTTTTATGATGTCTAAAAATATTCTTTACCTTATTATAATATTAGTAATTGATAAATCATGTGAATATTATACTAGTAAAATATCCATAGGTAATTTTCATCTGATTATTTTTATGGAATTATTTATTCATATTTTATTACTTCCATATTATGCCCAAGATTATGTTTCATTAAAATTTGTTTTTTTATTCACCTTTTCTTATTGTTTATGTTTATGGTAGCTTATTTTTTATTTTTTACCCTTACCGATCATCTGAGGTCACCCCTTTCTTATATTTTATTTTTCTCCAGGATGCGAAGATGTATATTATGAATGAATTGAAGATATAATATAAGAGTTATGGATGTTACCAATGAAGATTCTATTTGTTTTTTCTTTCAATTTGTATTGTAAAAAAATTATCTTTTTATCTAGTTTTCCAAAACTACTAAACTCTTCGGTCCTTAGGGATGAAAACACTTTTTCATAGTACCAATGTAATAAAGTAAGGTACTGACTCTGGGATGTTGGGGTTGGGGTCTTTATTAGTAGATTAGACTCTAGTATACTCCAAGATCTAGATTGAGAGTTTATCATGGAATGGGTGCATGTAGAGTGGAACGAGTTCAATTTTTCTTTTTAAAATTACAAGTCCAAGGGCACTAAGGTTCCCCAGGAATATGGGGTGGAAATCATTCAACTAGAGGGGTAGGAACAGAAAATGAAGCTATTTCTAATTCTGAAACAAAGATTATCAACCAACTGAGGGAATAATTGGTGTATAATAAGGCTAATTTCGCAAAGGTATCATCCCTGGTGGTTGTGTTCCAAGATGAGCAGGACTTGGTGTGATTCTGTACTGATGAATTTCAACCCACTACTAAAGGTAAAATGGTTGGGATAGATGAGTGGTAGTGAACCCTAGAGGCTACTTGAAAGATGATGGTTGAGCTAGATTTCTCAATTCCTAGGGATTAGCATTAGGTAACTTTATCTTAGTTTTAAATAAAGGTAATTATCCAACATGTGGATGACCCTACCCAAACTTTTGAAGTTGTTTGTTTTTAATTACCCATATATTATGATACTTCAAAAAATAAATCTCTAATCCCAAATGATTCATAATCAAGTTATAGAAAAGGGACAATTAGTAGATTTATCACTTGTGTGAGAGTGCCAGATAGGGGCCAAACACTTGGGTTTTGAATCATTCATTGACCATTGGTATTATCCCGACTCGGAAACGTTTGGTTGGATAGTGGGTCTCTATTCATAGCCAGATTAATTTATCAACATGAATAGGTGGAAGAATGGAATAACACCAGGGGTTCTGATTCATATTTGAACAAAGGAAACAACATAGGAAGAAAATCGAGACATCCAAGATTTATAGATTAAGGGGAGTGAATATAATTTAAGGATGACTGCTAAACAAGTTTTAAACATAGGTCTCACTATCATTCCATCAAGGATGGGGATAAATAAATTAGAGTTGGTCATTGAACATGTTTGAAACACAAGACCTATAAAAATTTATTTATAATTCTTTTAGAGCATGTTCCCATGATGGTAGGTGAACCAGTGTGGTGAGAAACCATTTTCATTAGGGTGTCTATTCAGATATGGAATATGATGACGATCCAAATCAATTAAATCATAAAGAGTGGGAATGAATTGAGGTAATGTTCAAATCGAGTTCAAAACCCTTAGGATTACAACATTGTATTTATGAGAACATAGGATGTGAATATCAGTCTAAATAAAGGAAATAATCGTCTTCCATGGGGAGTGTCATCTTAGATACAAAGTTATTTTCAAGAAACTTTATTAGTGTAGTGAGTGACTGGAAACAAAGGGGATAATGGGTTCTCAGGAAAGGGCCTGAGATGCTTTGCAGTTTTACATCATGCAATGAGGATAGAGGGTATACAGTTTAATGTCTTGAGGAAAGGATGTTGAACACATAGTCCTATGTCATATGGTGAGGACATGATTACTTCTATTTAAGGTTACATAGATTTATCCATGATTCAGTATAGTTTAATTTCACAAGGTCAGTATGTGTGTAGTATGGTTTAATGTATTGTGACCAGTGCATGTGAACCAATGTTAATGGTGGAATGAGTAATGGTTTGGCCCTAACTTTTTTCTAAACTGATGGGTTCAGTGAGCACAACCATGTCTTTTTTCATTTCCATTGGTGGGTCCCAGTGTCTTTGTACCTTTTTATTTACAAACTCATTTTTCTAAAGTCATGAGAGAAAACTAGTAGGTGGGAGTCATACTTCAACCAAGTTTAATCCTATGGGTATCCAACCTAATAGACATATGTGTCTCTTTCCTACAGAGGTAAGTGTAAGGCCATGTAAGTTGGACCTGGGTTTCTAGTTTAAGGTAATATATAATGTTCCAATAGTTTTATATATTTTAAGGTAATAATGATTATACCATAAGTAAGACGGTATTAGAGGGTTGAAACCCATCATAAAGGAAGGGGGATTAATTTTAGTAAAAAATATAGTTGTGGAAAAAAAGAAAATTAGGTTCCAAAGGTGGGTAATTTCACATAGTTTAAGGTTATAATGATTGGACCTAGGGTTTCTATAGTTTAAGGTCACAAAACATTAACCATGGGGGAAAATGGTGTCCAAAGGATTTTTATGAGACACATAAGGACATGAAACCCAATGTTAAGAGGTTAAAAAACATATTCAATAAAAATTTCACAATGTTTATGTTCATGATGCTTGGACCAAGATTTATACTAATTTTAGGTCACAGAGCCTAGACCAAGGGGTGCATGTCTCAAAGAGGTAACCTAATATGAAGATAGAGTCAATTAGTTCTCATGCCACAGAAAACATATCTAAGATAACTTGGACATGGTTTAAAGTTATGATTCTTAGACCTGGGATCCTAGTTTAAAGTAATAGATTTTGGACTAAAAGGTGTGGTAATCTATTTAAGGGACACCTGCACACCTCAACCTTTCTTAGGAAAATTCCTCCCCATCTCCTAATCCAATGTAACCCATTCTCGATGTAAGAAACAAGGAGTTCCACAATGTTTCCATTTTCACAAGGGAGAACACAATATGGGGAAAAAGAATAGGAATTGGGGAAGTCCCAACAATGATGAATTACTTAGTCATCATATGCGAATGTATGGGAGGATTACGCACAGGGTTTTAAAATTCCCACCAAAGAAAAAGAAGGTGGAAATTTATTTAAATTGTGACTTCAAGGATATGGACTAACTAAAAGGGGTGATTGATGGGTATGGACCATTATTGACCATGTTTGAAACACAAGTTCGACAACCACACTAGAGAAGGATGGGACATACAAATGTAGGATCAACTATTGACCATGTTCAAAATATGAGCACTAATAAATGTAACTGATTATTCTTCAAGGCATATACTCATAATGGTAGATGGTCTAGTGTGGCTAGTACCATTTCTATTTAAAGGCATTCTCAAATTAGGGGTAATGATGAGTATCCAAATCGAAGGAATAACAGGGTGTGAAAGTAGAAGTTGGGTATACCACTAGGAAAATAGATTTGGGGACCACTCCATCCTTTGGTTGAACATACTGGATGGGCATATTAGTAGGAAAGGGGTGATCTTGACCTAGAGGGGGAAAGATCCCAAAATTAGTTGGTTGTGGGCTTGGATAAGATATTTGTACATCACTTTGTATCCCATGGGAATGGGAATCAAGCCACATGTAGTTCTGGAATGTAGCTTGGTAAGAGACTAATGTCAAAAGGGTGGTGTCCTCTCTAGAAAGGATGATGTATCATATCATAGTTATCATATGAGGAATCCTATTTTATTTTCATAGTGTAAGGTTATCCTTTAACATCAAGCGATTAGGATTTTTATGGTACTTTATGTATTGAGAATAAATTATGTATCCCTCATTTTTTGTCATAATGGAGTCTCAATTTTATGATGGTTCAAGGAATATAATTGGGACTTACACTTGTTGTGGAGTCTCGTGTAATCTTTTATCACCTTGAGTAAAATTCTATAAAGGGATTAATGTCGAGGATAACCTCACTTTGGGATAAGGAACTTTTGGCTGCGCCTGAAGAAAACAGGTATAGGCACTATGTATCCCACAGATAGATAATAAATTCAAACATAGTTTTGAAATGTATCTTAGTATGAGGATGATTGTAGAAAAATAGAATCCTCTCTGGCGGTGAGGTTGAATCATCTCATAGTTATCATATGAGGCATCATGTGTTTGTCACATAGGGTAAGGCTACAGTTTAACATCATGATAATGTTGGTTTTTTCATCTCTCATTTGTCTTGTAAGGCATATATTTTTGTAACATAGGGTAATGGTATAGTTTAACAACATGTGCTGAGGGCGTTTACCATTTTTTCATCTCACATTTTTCATGTGAGGCTTTCTATGTTTTTTAAATAGGGTAAGACTATTGTTTAACTTCATGTGCTGAGGATGTTTTTTTGTAGTCATGTCACATTTATCACATGATGGATCCTATATTTTTTATATATGTTAGGGATATATTTTAACATCATGTGATGACGACGTTGGTTTTTTTAGTTTAAATTCATACATCTTGGACAATGGATGCTGCTAGTTCCTGGTCATAGTTCTTGGAACATGGGATTATCTACTAGTTTAGGTCATATAACTTATACCATGGGAGTAGTTTCTTGTTTTAGGTCATATATATTGGAAAATGTGAGAAGCTACTATTTTTAGGTCATAAAACTTATACCATGGGAGTAGCTCCTAGTTTTAGGTCCTATAACTTTCTCCATGGGGGAAGATTCTAGTTTAGGTCATAGATCTTAGAGCATGGTGTTCATGCAATGTACTTATTGAGGAAACTGGTGTTTGTGGGAGTTTTAATAAACTCCTCAACCATATTGATCAATGAGTTTGTATTATTGTAATAGACCTTATGAATAACATATGGTCCTTCCTACCTAGGTTTTAGATTTAACAAATTTTTATTGGGTATCATTTGCATTGTGAGATCCAATACCATGTCACCCTGATGGAAGGAGTGGAGAGAAACCTTATTGTTAAAGGATCATGATACACTATTTTGTTTCCTCTCTATGTTATGAAATTCTTGAAGCCAATTTTTCTCAAGATATTCCAACTCATCTACACATAATTCTATGAACTTATCTAGAATTTTCTTATTATAAATAGTTGTTCAGAGTGATAAAAACTGAACCTCTATAGGTAAAACCGATTTGTTTCCACACAACAGGGAGTATGAGGTTGCCTAGGTGGAACTTCAGGTTTTCATATGATAGTAATAGAGGGAATTTGGGAGTTTATCAGGCCAAATATTTTATTCTAGACCACCATATTTTGTAGGATGTTATAGAGGGATTTTTTCAATGCATCAATTCATCCATTCACTTGTACATGATAGTGGGAAGTGTGGTTGTGAGATATATTTTATTTTATGTAGAATTTATTTAGATCATTAGGTTGGAATTTAGTTCCATTTTTCATGACAATAGTGTGAGGAACCCAAAATTTATGAATGATGTCAGAGTTTCAAAATTCTATCATAGACTGGGTTTTGAATTCATTAAGGTGAACTACTTCTTCTCTTTTCAAGAAGAAGCCCTTTGTGGTCAAAATGAACGTTCATTGTTGAGTAACCACTGTCTGATAGGGACCCACAATGTTGAGTCCCCAAAAACAAAGGGCCAATATTATTTAGTGTTGTGGAGAATATTTGGTATTTGGTTTAAAAATTTGACATGTATCGGGAATTCGTGACACCTCTTAGTGAACTCAATGTATTCATAAACCATTATAAGATAGAAGTAACCCAACCTCTAATTTTTTTGGGAGAGATTTAATCCTAATTTATGGGATCCAAAGGATCCATCATTGAACTATTGCACGAACTGAGGTATCCCTTTCCTTTATCTGGAAATGAGAATAATTCCATCAAACCTGCACCTCTAGAGAGTCTGCTTAGGGTGAGGTCCACTCTAGATAGTGAAATTCACTACTGGAAAGTGGATTCACTCACCCTCAGCTTGTCATGATGGGAGAATTATGTATTGGATATACTCAATAAAGCGAGTCATCCAATCAGGCATTTCATAAACTAAGATAGGTTTGAGGATCCTAGAATAGAAGTACCAACATATGGCTAATTTACCCATTATTTTTTTTCATCTGGAGTGGTGGGGGAGATAACCATATGATACGCCACATGAATGATTATGTTATATTTTTCAGGCTCTGTAAGAGACATGGCTAGGATTTCTAGAGGATCGAATTTGCCATTATGTGAAATAGGAACATGTGTGAACTTTGGTTAGCAAGAGAATTGGGCAATTAGCTGAAGAGTCTATTCTAGTAGGATAACAAGTTATTTATTTCTGATTTTGTATTTACCCATGATCTTATTGATAACCATATTGAAGTATCACTTCACATGTAAATAGGGTAAATTTATACCAAGGTCCAACTCAAAAAAATTAATAAGTTCCTAATACTCTATCTCAATATTGGTGAAACCTTCAGATGATAGGAATGAGTAAGGAAATATGAACTGTGTAATAGTGAAGAAGGAAATCCCTAGGAACCCCTTTTTATGTTTGTATTCATTGAGCCTTCTAACAGTAAAAAATCATGAGGCCCTATAAAAATGAATCTTCCAACATGGTGTACCCTAATCTACTAAGATAATGGTTTCATTTGGGAAACAAACATACAGGGGTGGTTCCTCAGGGATTAGATGCACATCCAAAAAATATACCAAAACACGTCCCTTAACATCATTCTATAGGAAACACATGATGTCAAACTACTGGATGATTACTTCCCAGTGTTCCAATCAACCTGTCAGTATGGGGTAGTGGAGAATATATTTTAGTGATTCAACATAGGACACTAGCTATATCTCACGGTATTGCATGTAATGATGCAACTTCTCCAATTCAAGTAATAGAGTGAGGAAACTCGTCTCAATAATGGATTATCTGGTGTTTGTGTCTAATAGAATGTGGATGGGATAATAAAGGTTGTTCTCCCTTCCCTCATTGTTATTTTTGGATATAATGGAACCAAGGGACCATTCTAGGGAAGTCACATAAAGGACTAAAGGATTTCTTGAGATAGGTTTAATCAGAACCAGATGTTGTATTAGTTACTACTTAATATCATCAAAGTAGATCTGGTAGTTCTCATCCCATTGGTAGGTGTGAATTAGTTCACAAGCCTCGAAAATTAACTAGAATTTCCAGAAATATTTGTAATAAATCATATAAAATAGGATATATATCCTCAGAGACCTCTCAAATATTATAGGTTTCATGGAGGAGGCATTTGGTTGATAGCCTTGATTTTCCCAGGATCAATCACAATACATCTATATCTGATGATGAATTTGAGAAACTTTCTAGAGGTAACTTTGAATTCCCACTTCAAGGGGTTCATATTCATGTTATTAGAATGGAGTAATCCAAACACTTTATCAATATATTTGAGATGGTCTTGGTGATTGTGATATTTAACCACCAAATCATCCTCATAACACTCCACCAAATTTCACGAGGAGTGTCTTGAAGATATGGTGCATGACATGCTAATAAATAGCTCTGAAATTCCTCAAACTGAAAGTCATTACCTGATAGAAGAAATTTCACTAGGGTTCCTTGAAGGTAGTGGCCTCCTCTTCCTCATAGTACATCCATATTTGATTGTACCTAGAATACCCATCCATAAATAAGAGGGAATTAAAACTAACTATAGCATCAATCAATAGATTTTTACCATAATGGGAAAGTAATCCTTTAGAAAATAGTAGTTTAGGTCCCAAAAGTCGATGTATAATATGATCTACCCATTATTATTTCTAAATGGGACAAACCACATAGGTTAATAAACCGTTCTAATGAAGTTGATATTAATTATATTATCAACTTCATCATCAACCATGAAACCATGAGAAGGGTGAATCTTTATGGGAGGTTGTTTGAACCCACAAAGACCCATTGGGAGGCAAATATGGTTGATGAAAATATGATTATTGAGGCCTATAATCCCATTATATCTCCAGGTGAACACATCATGGAGCTATTTTATTAATTCTAGATGTTACTATTGTTCCTCAGGTGATATGGCTGCACTGATCAGTGTTAGGCTCATATCTTTCTTAATTATAAGGTTTACCTAAGTAAACTTGTCAAAATTGGTGGATAGAACATCTTTAGATGCATGAGGGTAATCCTCTAGATCCTCTTCATCAACTGAGATATTAATACCAAAGGGAGGAAGGAATTATTGTGAAATTTTAAACTTGGAGACTTAATTATAATTTGATATGATGTGGGAAGAGTATTCAACAAGGGACTCTTTATTTGTAGATAATTTAGTGGAAAACGATGATGAGCCAATCTTGTATGGTTTCTAACTATGTTGTTCACTCATGACATCAAATAAATGGTGAAGGGATGACTTTCGTCGATTTAGCCCCACTTTTTGGAATATATGGGAATACCATGGATTAGTGTCCATGGGGAAAACATATCATTACTTTATAGGGGTGATGTTTTTTGGTATTTCCCATGCCTGTACATTGTAAGAGTATGAAGTAATCTGGTAGAATCCCTTCTTCTTAGAGATTGTGAAACAACTTCCCAGATCTAGTGTCATGGGTTATACTTGATAGATTGGGAGGAAAAGGTTGTCTTTCAAGTCTACCCAAGGATCTACTGTAGTGGATAACATATTGTTGAGGGAATTGATACACTTGAACCCATAAATATAAGTATTTTCCTTCCCTTTTATATTAACCAACATCCATGTAATAGGACTCATAAGAGTTGAAGGTAGAAGTATCACCCTGAAGTTCCCCTACTCAACCATCGAGGGAGTATTTTAGGCATTAGTGGTACAAAGAGGGGACCACTGAATATAAATGAATCCAGGGCCTTTCCAGCAAGGTGTTGAAGGTTTTATCCTATGATACCACCACAAATTTAGTGCTTTCTACTAGGACATTGAATTGGGTATTCATATGAATATTTTCTCATGGTTTCTACTCACTTGTATCATGTGCCTGAATTTTCAAGTTGGAGGGAGTCTGTTTCACTTCTATGAGGTCTAGTTTGTGGAGAATCCTGGTCAGGATGAGATTGATCCCAAATCTAGTATCCATGAAGTTGGGATGTATTTACATTACATTGAAATAGATAGTGATATACAATGATCATATATTCAGTTGAATGGAAGAACATTCATCTTCTATAGAAAATTAAATGATGGACCGATATTCCTCACATTCGACTTCTTTTGTGTAATAGGCTTAGGTGGTCACTACCTCATTTTCAAACTAAATTGGGATCTTCAAGGATTATATAGGGGTTTCAAACATATCTTTTGATAGGAGGAACACCTCAAGGATTGTGAGTCCCACTGGTATGTTGGGATGGTTCTTCAGATCATCATACTTCAGTGTGAGGTGGATGTTTTTGCTTAAAGCGGGTCATTATTTAGAAGAGAGCCCAGAAAGATCCATTTTCTGAGGTTATATAGCTCAGTTTGTTCTATCTGTGATCTAATGTTGGTTATCTAGCTTCTACTATACACCTAATGGATGAACACCAGATGGATGAGGTTGGGCCCTAGCTAGATATAACTGATCATGATATGTTTTCAACTGAGTCACATATTAAATAAAAACAATTAACTTCAGAGGTGTTCCTGATGAAGTGTCTTAGGAAGTTTTTTCTTTTTTATCACTATGCATGGCTTGCTTTCTATTTTTAGTAGTATAAATTTCTAGTCTGAAATTCTAGCCTGAACATTCTACTTGTCTATATATCCAATTCCTCTCCTTTGATGGTGTTTTCCTAAGAAGCCTAAGGTGGTCACATGGCCTTCTTCATCTATGGTATTCATGAAGGTATATTTTAGTGTGACATCATTGAAATAGGTGTTTTCATGCTCTTCATCAATGGAATATTATAAAATCATACGAACTTTGGGATCATATCCTAATTCTAGATACATGAATTCTCTAAGAGTGAAGACTGGTTATGAAACTAAAAAGGGACTATGATTCCCCGTATGTTGACAATGCATCTTCCTATGAGACATGGAATATTGTGATATAGATGTGTAGGAGGCATCCAAAGGATACATGGTAACTGTAGGAGGTTTTAGTTTCCTTAAGTAGGGCCAAATGATACCATGGGTTTGAGTGAATATTTTTTGATCCAACCAGTCATTATACTTATGTATTATGGGGTCAAGGGATTAATGGTACTCACCAGAGTCTTCTCTTTCACGGTTGGGATCAGTGGAGACATGTTCTACTAGTGTTGGGACATCATCCAAATTGACTAGGTTGCAGTCCAATTGGTCCTAGAACTAATATTTGAATGAAAATAATTCATTGATGGTATGTTATAGGATTCTATGTTATGGTATGTGATTGGTGTTTTTGGTAAGTTTTGTGTCTTGAGGTATCTTGTATTCTTCAAATTTCTTGATACCATTTTACAAGGAATAAATTAAATTACCCAGGGCTTGTGAATACTTGAAGGTGTAGGTATTGTTCTTTCTTTCCCCAAAATGAAACTTAGGATCCTCTCCTTTACTGGGGGTTCAGGAAATGTTCTCTCTACAAGGCAGTGTATTATGAGGTTGTACCTGGTGGGGATGGTTTGGGAAAGGTTTTACCTGGAGGGGATTATCTAGTAGAGGGGCATGTAGGTGAACTGGATCAGGTGCCTTTGTGTGCATAGAAGTGTTGTTTTATTCTTTCAAATTTCTTTACACAAGATATAGAAGGGGTGATAGGTGTGCCTATTTCTTGGTATACTACAAGTATTCCTTTAGATGTTGATATTTTTCAGAGAACTCTCAAAATATTCCTAGGAAAGACAAGGAGATAAGGGTAGGGACTAGATCATTTTTGAAATTCTCTACACACATTATTAGTATCTTATTCTAAGAAAGATTCATATCATGATAGTATGTTATCCCCTTCCATTGAGCAATGAAGTCAGAAGCTCATTCATCATCCCTTTGTTTTCACTTAATATGATCCATGATATTGGTATTGTGTACAATTTAGATAAACTAATAGAGGAAATACCTATAGAGATCCTCCCATCTAATAACATATCATTGGAGAAACTTCCTATACCAAATGAATGAAGGTCCTTCCAGATTCTAGAAAACATATCAGAGTATGATGGATTATTTCTATTCTAGAGTCCCCAAAACTGGGACACACCATGAGGAAAAGTGGGAAAGATGTTATAGTGTATCTCCTATCACATTAAATGGGGTAAACCTTGAATTTATGAATTCAGGTGGTGGGTTCATTTAGTTTACCCATGATAGATACAACTTTCCTTCAGGTGGAATTGACATATTTTTCATTTATAGAGCCTCAAGGTGAGTGATGAGAGAATTTATCTTGTTATATTGGTGTGGATATTTGGTCACCAGTGTTCCGACAGACTCATCAACTCGTGATGCAGGGTGACCCTGATCTCGAGGAAGATAGGTGTGCTGCTAAAATAGAGTGGGTGACTCATATCTTAGTCATTTTTCATAGTCTATAGTTTATACCTTGATCTTATGCGGGGGACACCTGGCTCAAATATGGTCACCTATACAAGGAGTAATGGGTTCCCAACTGGTGGAGAGACAAGTACCCTTTTGATATTATCACTATGCGAGCACTACTTTGAGATAAGATCTGCAGTAAGCCACTTGTATCCTTCATGATCTTGGAGAAAAGTGGCCATCTTCGAATCTAAATCAGTTTCCAGTGTGATATCGAATGGACCGATAGGATTAGTTGCTCAATTTCCTTTTTCAAGATATCATTTAGTAAGTGATAATGTCTAATTAGATATAATCCTAAGTTCCAACACCAGTCTCTAATGATGAGTGAGAACAGTTATCGTGAGATCCACTTAGTACTGTGCCACCCCTTGAGGCGGGTTCTCCCTATTATTCCCTAAGTTTATGGCATTGTTTCTCTCGATAGAGATGAAATTAAATATGGAAATGGTCAAATAAGAACTTTAATAGTTAATTGGTGGGATGGATTGATGATCCCATTCTTTCTATGGGATAGGGATGAAATGTAGTGAAGCGTACTTACCATATCCTCTAATCTGAATGTGTTGAGATGAATCTTCAAGGACTCTCCAAAGAACATGGAGGATCTTATCATAGGTTCACTAGAAATTTTGGAAGTATACAAACTATTTAGGGTGTTGGGATACCGAGAGTGTTGTGATGTAAACCCTATTTCACTCTTGGTGGATGGCATAGAGGTTTTCATGGCTTCCTAGGTAAATTAGTTGGGGGTCTTGAAGTAGGTTGAGCTTCACCCAAATATTATAGTGGAAGCATGCCACCTAGTCTTCAGTTAGGGACTCTGATATGATAAAATTTAGGTTTGTGGGTATCCAAAATTTTATAGATGGATGGTCAGTGGCTAGGACCCCCCCACAAGTCCTCTTTATCATTACTCATAGGGTTATCCAATTCTTGGTTGGACGAAATCCCAACTAGAACAGACCAGGAAAATAGTGGTGCTGCTAGCACAGATTTTCATTTCTGCTAAATTTATTGTAGGTGGGGAATCATATGGGCCAATAATACACTGAATATTGGAATATATTTTGGTTTCATGGTAAACATAAAGATCATTTACATGTAGGATGGGTTGTTCAAAAATTCCTCATGAAAAATAATGGAAACATATCTCTGTGGTTCAGCAGAGTGCTCACCATCATTTGAGAGTGTAAAGCATAACCTTGATATCTATCCCACCTTTATAATGGAGGTTGAGATGATGGAAGTTGATGGTGGAAGGGATAGTTTCATTATGATCCCTTAGAATGAGGTTATCACATACTCCACCTTCAGGTACCTATAGAGGTATTTAGAGATTTGGTGGACCTCATATTTATGGATTTTTAGCCTCAAATGACAGGATTATTCCACCTCAGACCTAGTAGTAGAGGTGAAGGATTATTTTTTTATTCATACATCATCTCAGTGTTGGATATATCTATAGTAACATGGTGTTTCTCATGATCCTACCTCTGATGTAGTAAGAGTTCCCCAAGATAAAGTTACTCAGAATCTATTGGTTTTATTCCACACACATTGCAGCCTAGGTCATGGGAATAACCCCAATGGTTTTTCTTTTCATCCTACCCTAAGAAGAGTATTAAGAGAAGGGTATACCTTCAACATGGTAAGGACCTCAATACTAGATGGTTATAATGTAGGAAGGACATCCGCAAAGAAATCCCTCATCATAGGATGACTGGTGATGGTTTCTGGTGGCACCAATGATTGGGGGAGTCAACCCAAAATTATTAATAATTGGCTGGGTTCTCAATCCTAATTGAGAAAATATAGGGGGACGAAGTGGTTTCAGTGGTAAGACAATATACACTGGTGGTGGTTGGGGCCATTAGAGCTATAGAAGTGGCCACCTGATGGGCATGGTTTATGGCCAACCCCCATTGTCAGTATTGGGTGTTCTGGATCAATGCCAATAGATTAGAGGTGGAATATAATTTATCCTCACCTATGGGGTTGGTTGATGTTGTTGGTGTGGACGAGTGAGAGACCTTTTAGGTTTCTCTTAGGTGGTGGTTGTTATACATGTAACATGTACATCCCCTACTTTATCGATGTAGGGTATGAAGATGTCAGAGCATTATAAAGAGAGGATATTGAAATGATTTTTCATTTTTGATTTGGGGGAGGGGGGATTTACCCCGTATGGCTTATGTGGGCAGTGATGTTGGAATTTTTCCATGACCACCATGTATTTTCGGGCCATATCCCCAATGGGGATGACCCCTTCTTACTTGTATTGATGAGTAAGGGCATTGATGACCATTCTCTATATTATCTAGGAAGGGGGTATGAGGTGAGGGTGCCCTATATTTTTGGAATAGGTGGCCATTGTGGTAGTAGCATAGTGACATGGGATTGTCGCACTGTTAATTCCCCTTCCACCTTGCCTATTGGTGGTGGGTCATCGTGTGTTTCTAATGGTTTGAGTCTTATAATATACATGGAGTCAACCATTGGTGTAATCCCAATCAAAATGATTCCTAATATTCCCAACATCATTCTTCCTTCTCCATGATGGAGGGAGAATCCAAGTTTATGATTCCTCAGGCTAGAGATTCCCAAAACCCTTCTTCACATTCTCTAGTTTCAGAGAATAGTTTCATACCGAGGCTATAATTTGTTGGTTAGATGACTGGTGTCAGATATCTAGATCAAATAATTCTCAAATATGATAATTCTTAGTGTTACTAATCTTATCACTATTTAAGGATTAGTGTTTCATTTTAGTTTCAACTTTTTTGTTTTTGATGTTTTCTAGCAGGGTTCATGCGGATGCACTAATCTCACCCCACAATCCCACTTTCCAAAGGTGGGTAGCCTCCACAATCATGGATGGTGATGTTGTCTAATTTATTTAAATGGGATGATGGGATTTTAATTTCTATTTACATGGATTCCTACTTAGAGATCATCACCTAGTCTGGGAATACCTTAAATATTTGGGTAATGTTCATCAAACTTTTTCCCAACGGCATCTTTAGGTGGACACCGGTTAATTACGCTACTTGTATCTTAACATGGAAGAAACCTATTATTGGAGTAGATGGTAACATTGGGAATTTATAAACATTTTTTCATGTTTGGAATGTTGGGAATATGTACATTCTTCCCCTTCTAAAGTCTGATTCAATTCTAATATGAGGAATATCAGGCGCGGAACTAAAGACTTACTATGTTGGCCCTAGGTTAATTGATGCTAGGGGAATAAGGAATTTTAGTCTTTTTATCCCACACATCCCATACCTATTGAATGGGGTAAAAAATATATATTATGTCACTATAGGTGGGTCAATGTTTTAACATATTTTAGGGACAATTAGGTCATAGGTTTAACATCATGTAGAGACAGTTAGGTCATAGGTTTAACATCTTGTGTAGATAGGTATGTCATAGATTTAATGTCTTATGAGAAAAGGTAGGCCAATGGTTTAATGTCTCGAGAGGACAGGTAGGTGGATTTCATCATGTTCCAATTGAGAAGATGATCATACTTGGAATTTTTGTCTTCCAGAGGGGATACATGAAGGTTTAATGGGAATGAAAGTGGATAGTGATTAAACATTAGGGAGGTACCTCAGATGTGTTAGGATGATGGGATTGAACCTCATGGAGGCATCCTACATACCCTGACAATATACATGGATAAAAACCTACATAGTTCAATGCTACAGTTTAAGGACATGTGATAAGACTTTTCTGTGAAGTTTAATGTCATGTTGTAAGGATTCTCATGTCACATAAGGAGTGTCAACGAGGAATGGTGTGAGGATTATGCATATGTGATACCTAGGTGTATGGGGTTCTCATCCCAGGTGTGTAATTTCATTCCATGGTGGAGAAGGATGGTGTGGGTCTTACACATAGAGGTAGCCTAATGTAGGAGTTTCATCTCATGGTGGGGGAGGAGTTGGCATCCTATGATGATCATACAAGGGGAATCTAGTATCCATAATATAGGTTAAGGATAATACTTAACGTCATGTTATAAAGAAATTGTTATGTAGTTTAACATCGTAAAAATAGGATGTTTTTCTATATAGTTTTATGTCTTGCAGCTCGGATGTGGTATGGACCTACACGCATGGAGATCATTTCTAAGTAGGAGAGATAGATCCAGCATAAGACCTACCTACTAGAAAAGGTGGACAATTTCCCTCAATGATTAGACCTTTTAGGATTATACATCAAATTCTCATTCACCCATGGGTGGGGTATGATGTAATCATTTTCATGGAGGAGTGGAAATAAAGGTTCCCGATATTAGGGTGCCTATGCTTATGATCAAGATCTATTAGGGTTCCAATTTATAGGAGAAAAAGGAAAGGTAATGATCCATACCGTTCTTGAAGTAAAGGGGGAGGAATCAAGGGTTGATAATACTAGTCACACGAGAATTTGGGGTGTAGATGGACCGGTTTAGGATAGGTATAGTGTCCCTGGGAACTCATCTTTTTCAAAAGTGTGTTTATTGAAAGGATTTATCCTGGAGGGGCTTGGCAATGGGTTTCATGAAGGTTGAAGGTTCTCTAAGGTTGAGGGTTTTGTGATTCATAAGGGTATCATGAAGGGAAATGATCTTTTGAAGTTTTATATTTTTCAAAATAGGGTGTCCTTGCCTTGGATAAAAGTCTTGGTTCCTATAGGGTTAGTTTCATAAAGGATAATTATCTCATGAAACCCCAAGACCCATAAAGGTATTTCTTCTAATGTGAAGGTTGTGGGACTTCAAAAAAGGCATATATACCATGGTTTGAGTTTATTAAAAACCCATAGTAGGTTGTTTAAATAATTATTTCTACCTATAGGAATCCATCTTCACTATTTCTCATGAAGGTTAGAGTTCCATGAATTCAGATCCTTCTTTAGAAGTACAATGGTCATGTACCCTGAAAATATAGATGATGATGGGTGTTTTTTGGCATGGAGAAGGTGGATAAGTATATTTTTTGGAAGCTAATACCTTCGAAATAAATTTCACAAAATTTTCAACGGTATATGCACATACACTACATGGAATTTACCACCTCAACATTTATAGTGGCCTGAAAAACTTTGTGAGGCACCATATGTTCACGAAACTTTTGACATTTGTGAACATAGACCCTTGTTAGATATTTGAGATATTTTGGCCTATATTTACTCCAAACCATCCATTCCTTCCTCAAAATGACTCATGAAATGTATATTTCATCATCAATAATAACTCAAAAGGAATGCTTCCACATCAGAATCAATCATGCATATAGCTTCACATAATAATCTCTTGTATGTTATTAAATGGTAAGGGGAAGTGTTAGGTGAAAAAACCATGAACATGATCTTATATTTGAATTATTTAGTTAAAACATGTTGTGTGTTAGATTAAACTACATTACTTGTATGAGATTAACCATACAAGACACAAACTTATGTCAGAATTAAAGAGAAATCCACATTAGGATAAATTAATTCTCATATAGGGTTAAACACCACATTCCCCACACCGCCCAACACAAGAATAAATAGGCCATCCAGTCACTCATGTAAGGATAATAAAGGGATGCATCATATTAAAAGGCTCCCATATCAGATTAATGTACTAAAAATTTTACTCATGTAAGGATAACCCTATGCATACCTGTTCCCTCTCTGACCTAGAAAATCCCCTCATGTTTGTTTTAATATAAATTCTACATGGGATTAAAAATCAAAATATCTCTTTGGAATTAGGTATTAGACACACGTCTAAAATCCCTCAAATTTTCATTCCAACCCAAATTAGGATGGAACCATATGAAATCCTATACTGTATCCATATATCAATTAAATAATGTTGTGATCATGGGAAGGATTTATAATCTCGTGGTATTTAAGAAGACTCACACATAGAGGAATCAAACCTCTCAAATATTCTGTTTATAGGTGATATAGGGTTGATCTAACACTACTAGAATTCCATAATGAAGAAGAATATTCCCCCATAACCTATAAATTCAACTCCCAAATTCATTTGATGGATTTAAACCACAACTAATTTGATATTAGAATTTTATTTTCATTATTTTTTTACTGAATTTTAAATGGATTTTTAAATTTTCTTCTATTTTCTTATTTTCCATCATTATGCCACTTAAAATTCCATGGTTATGGATAGCTAGATTGGGATATTTCCCATTGAATGTTTCACAGTTCTCCTGAGTCTATTATCTTTAAATTTTTATGTGTTTGATTCTATTGTGATAAGGTAATGGGATTGACATGGGATTTTTATAAGGTTTACCAATTTTTTGTTGGTAATTCCCACTTCTTCATTAAAATATTAACAAAATATTTTACCTTCTATGATATTTTTTCATACTTTATATGGTAGAGTTTTGTGGATTAGAGGATGGATGATGTATGGTGGGATATGGTTAAAAGTGTTGGCATGCCTATGGTTGTGGCATGTTCATCACTTAAAAACATGCATGAGGTGGGACTTTATATACTTGTGGGGATTATAAAATTGAATTAAGACTCAAAATCTAAGTTGAGGTAGGTGATTCATGAAATTGTATTTATAGAAATTTAAATGAATCTAATGAAAATTTTGTGGACAATGAAGGGAATGTGTTTACATAACCTATGAACAACCCCTTTCCCCAATTACATGTGTTTAGGTTTCTATTTTTTCATTTTATTTACATGCACGCACACCAAAAATAATAATCCGTATTCCCTTTTTTTTCTTTTACAAAAAATATCAAAAACTCCCAAATCATTAATAATTATATTAACATAGAGTGTTTATCTCTGGTCTTTGTGAGACAACCCCTATCATCTTCTCTAGCAACATTGTAATAGTTAAAAATTATTTTATGATCTTAATGCGCATAAATTACTCGCATAACTGGTGTCATTTATAGGGACCCATATGATCAATATAATGTTTTTTTACACTTATAAATAATTTCATGCTTTCATTTGTTTTTTTGGTATTTTTTCTAATTATTTATTTATTTTATCCAACTTGGTTAAGTGTCACAATATGTCCATTATTAAACTATCTCATGACCATCATTTAATGGATACCAATATTTATTCATAGTTCACAGAGATTGATAAAATCACTACAGAGATTAGGGACTTACACAAGGACAAACAATTTCAAACCATCCAATATTTTTTCCCATAAGAACCTGAGAAATTCCATATTAGGACACAACATGAGAAACCTCTAGAGTACACTAATTAATGGGAGGATAGAAACTCATAGACTAATGAAACAAACCAACATTCAAATAATATACCTCAAACCATTAAAATGAATAAGAACCTACCCTAGAGGAAATTTAAAAGTTACTAACTAGATCTATGCTACTAGGCCCAAAACTTAGAGAGTAATGAAGACAAATGGTAGAATTAAAAGAAATTATAGACATGATAGACACAAATCTCAAATAATACACGGATCAAGGAAAACTGAAACTAAGAGAATAAGAGACTATGTAATTTTCTCAAGAACACATAGAGTAGTTTGAATAACTACTTGAAAACACATCCTTTACTCACAACTCTATGATCCTTCTAGATTCATTAAAATAAGAGAAATTACCCATGGTTAAACAACTAAAGAGAGTATACAATTCATTAATATTTATTTTATTTAAATTTTCACCACTTAATATGCCATATAACTACCTTTTTGTGGATTTTTAGATCCAAATAAGATGTATACAGCCCTAAAATGTGATAAAGATCCGCACAAGGTCACCATTGAAGAGAAAATGGTGCTATAATTTGAAGAAAAGATGGAATGTCTGCTACCATCCCTATAAGACGGCTTCCTTGAGGGTTTGTGTATGGAGAAAGAGTTAAAAGTTGACTATACTATGGAGATACTTCTTTCTTGAACTCATTCCATTATAATTTTATTTAATACCAACTGAAATCAAAGTTATCATATGATATTAAGGTATAATCATCCATAATGTTTCTAAATTTGGATGATGAATATGCCACCACACTGGAGTAAATTTAATTTAACTAAAATCTGAAATTACCACTTCCTCTCATTCCTAAAGGATTCTTAAAGGTCTTTCATACTGAGAAGGAATAAAAATTTGATGTTCTTAAGGTAGATGTACTAAATTTAATTTCATTTATTTTGATTTTATTAAAGTTGACTTTAAAAAATTTTCCCTTATTATTACACTACTGATTTTGAATCTAAATTGTAGGATTTTAAGGATTTTGAAGCTAAGAATGGGATGAGAAATGTGGATTTTATTGAAGATATGATGTAGGGGAATGGGTTGGTTGTGCTTATTAAACAAAAATATAAATACAATGTGGAATACAAGGTGATTAACTCTAATGTTAGTCTAAGGGAGATTATTCTACTTCTGAGAATAGTAGAGGGTGATGGTTAAAAGTTTTAATGAAATTAAGACTAGCCTACTCACATAGATCTAAACACTTCCTGAGTTAATAAATAAAATACAAATGGACCACATAGTTCCTAAATATTTGGGGAATGAGTCCCCTTATTCCTTCCTTACACTACATACTTGTAATTTATTTCCCACTATCCTAGGGGTGGTCATATAATGCATGTATTATGGTGGAATCAAGTATAAGTGCATGAATAACACTGGAGAAAATAGAATTTGGTGGTTTCATTCCCACAAGTGAAACTAATCGATATATTAGGGATAATACAAAGGTTTTCAACCTATGTACATTATAAAATTCAATACCTATTGGGGGTTTTACTAATGGTCACTCTTCTATTTCCTTCAATTTTATTTTATTTTTAGTTTCGAGGATTTATTTTTAATAAATATATATTTTTTTATATTTTCTATGAATGTCACAAGATAGAAAACATAAACCGGTCCTTCTTGAATATTATAAGAATCTAATAAAGTATGAATCAAATCGTATCAATGTTATCCACATAACACTATTAGATATTTTTTAGTAGATTAACTCGTCTTCCATTAGGGATTGTAAAATAACTTTAATATCTCTTAAGAATTTTTTTAATAATTTATAATAAATTATGAATTATATTGATCTTAAATGATAATTATAATATGTGTGTGTGTGTGTATGGGGGGGGGGGGTATTTCTAAATTTTTGAGTGTATTAATATAATAAATGTAACAGCTTTGGTTTTTTTAGTTATACCCTTTGAATATTTATAATTACATTTTTGGAGCTAAAAGTGGATTAGACGAGGATTTTCAAGCACCGTATGGCCCCAATATCAATATATTAAATATATTAACTAATGTATGCTTTTTTGTGGAAAAAATAATTTCTTGATTAACTAAATGTAAAATGGGGGAAACGAGACTTATGATGAGCCGGAAACATGGGGTTTACCCTAGTCATAATGGAAATTTTGTTCATATTTGGTTTTGGGGTGTTTCACAATCACTGGAAGATGTGATAAATAAAATTAAATAAATTAATCTATTTAATTTATTTAATGTTTGACCTAATCTAAACCCCTTTATAATCCCTTAATAGAAACTCCCCTAGGGTTTTCCACATAACCTAGAGGAATGTTGATATTGGATCTATGGTTGAAAATGTTGGTAATGACCTTGGAATTAGGGATTTATCCTGAATTCTTTGAAATTCAATCACTTCTTCAACAATGAAGACACAAAATATGTTCTTATTTAGTGATCGGTCCATTATTGAGGTAGGAAATTACTTTTTTAGTTTTATTCATCATTTTATATATATATTCATGTATGCTTATTTCTATTAAGAATCTAATTTGGGATAACCAAATCATGGCCCTATCAATTTATTATTTTCATAGAATTAGTAATTTGGAATTTATTTGGCCTTAGATATTGTGTTTGTTTAAAAAATTCCACAATTCCCTTGTTCAAATGATGGACAAGGTGAACATGGACATATTTTGTTTCTCAATTTTATTTTTTACGGATTCCTTCATACATTATTCATGAATTCATCACTGGTAATTTCATTGGATGATTATTCAACTATTTCTGTGAACTAATTCATCGCATGATTGAACTTTGGTCTACTAGATTTTTATTACGGATTTAGTTTCATGGATCATGACATAGAGGAGGGGTTTTGATGAAAAAAATATTTGAGGAAGATAATTGGATATTGTTTTTTCATAATATGAGGTATGTAGAATGATGAGATCTCAATGGAAGTAGATAATGATCCAATTTTTTGATAGTTGCTAATCAAAATCTGTCCTCTGTATAGGCATTAAAGTTGGAAAACAAGTGTTTGTAGGTATTTCAGTGGTAATCATGATGGGAGGGAATGAAACATTAAATCTTTGGGAAGAATCCAATAATCTAGAAAATTCATGACCACATGATGTGTAGTTTGGAAGAAAACATTCCTTGTAATCTAGAATTCTACAGCACTAGGGTTTGTAGTTGAGAAAAATATCACATGGACATGTGGTGGGACCACACTCTATGTGATACTAGACATCTCGAATTGATGTGTATATTTATTACATTCCCAGAGAATCCCTAGGTGGCCCAAACATCATATAGGCCAAGGCTAAACCTTGTGTACCACATGGTAGAACACGAATCAGGAAAAGGCACACAATGAGTATCGAGCCCGAGTCAACATGTTGTGTGACTAGACTCACAAGCTGTGTAGTTTACTTTTTCACACCATGTTAGGAATTAGTTCAAGAACAAGTGATTATTTTGGGAGTAAACACCCTTATACACTCTTATAAATTCCTTATAATCCCCTTTTATCGAATTGAGTCTATCAATCAGTCACTTTCAAGTGGAATATCATGATAGATGTAGAGGTGGAGTCCTTAATCCCCCTTAGATGAGGTCATGTATCCCATAATGCTACTCATGCAATGTGATCTCGTGTATAAGGATTTATCAAGAATATGATTAGGTATCCCCCATAAGGTCTGGGGTCATGATCCATATTCCATCTCCCTAGGTACGGTTAAGTATCCCATCACTTATACCTAGGGAATATGATCCCCTCGTATACAATAGTGTAGATAATGTTAGGTATCCTCCTATGGTTCAGGGCACATTTCTCTATCTATTAGTTGGATTTACTAACTTAATATGTATTCTTATGAGGACTTTTCTACCTTAATATTTTTTTATATGTCTTATGTTATGACTTTGTGAAGCTACATAATGATTGCTTCTCATTTGACTGGCTCTAAAGACTATGACTGTACACTATGGCTAGAGTACCCCCTATAAGCATATCTTGGTTATAATTTTTTTACCATCTTGATTATGGTTTAGAGTTGACACTCTACTCTGGATTCATTACTGTTTAGTGATTTTAGGGTGTTCCAATGGGTACATATATACTAACCCTTGCATAGGATTTTCCTATATGTTTCATGTATTTTGTAGATAACAGACTATATGGCGGTGATATAGGTAGTCTCGAAGTGGGTGGTTATTAGCAGTGATCAGTGGTTTTGGTAGTGGGACTGTACATAGACTTTGAAGTTGGTGGGATATAATAGTACATCTCTATTTTTTAGGTTGGACCATATTTCTATAATTGGACATATATTTTCCCTATTTAATTTGATTCTATATTTTCCTACTCTCTTGTAGGATTTAGAGGTTTTCCATGCATTTTTTATTCCATTTTTTCCTTTCTGAATTATTTTTGTGTGTATGGAGATATGTGTGTGTATAGGTGCATTAGGATAATGTCTCATATATGTGTGATATTCCTACTTTCTTCTATTCAGTAACCCTTAGCCTATGGGAGGTAGGATTTGGGTGGTACACTAGGATTACCATCTGCCAGGTGGGCCATGGTAGGTTGGGTCATTTTAGAGTTGTATCAAAGGGTACGTTTATCTTAGGGTAGAATTCAGAGATATATTAATTACAAGGATTGGTTTTGTACTTATGGAAATAATTTTGAAGTTTATTGTTTTTGTATCATGGGTCAGGAACCCCAGTGGTGGTGTAGTTTCTAATGTATCCATTCACTAGGAGGTTGATAAAATGCTAGTCAACTTCGTACACAAAGACACTAGTTTTAGGTAATAGGGGTACGTGCATCATATAAGAATGATTTTTGGTTTCTAAATACTTCTTGAGATACTTCCCCAAATATGCTATATTGACCAAGGTAAATCTTAACTATTTAAGTATTCCTCCATATAAATATCTAGTGAGGATCCCATAATATGATCATGATTATGATTAACTTAGTGATGGAGAATCAGTATAGGGGAATTTTCATGAGGTTTTCCCTCCAGTTGGAGAGCAAGAAGTGATTCCACCCATCGATCGACGAGTAGACCTACCCCTGATACTAGATGATGATGTTATTATTTTTACTGTACTGAAGATAATTCTCAATGTGTAGGATGATGACATGAAAATAATGAGTGTGCACCAAATGTTCAGGAGACAAATCCCACTCTGGTTCTATGGTGAAGCAGACCCACATGCAGAAGATGACTAGCTTGAGTTGATGGATTGAGTATTATGTCTTATTAGGACCCCTTCCATCCCGATGGTGGTGTTTGTGGCTGGTATTCCCCTTGTAATGGTAGGATGATGATGGATATTGGTCACTCAGACATAGGATGAGGGGAATCTACCTTTAATTCAGTTTGAGAATGAAAATTCAAGAGAGTATTTTAGAGATATATACAAGAAAGTTGGTTCCTCTTTTTGTCGAAACCTATGTGGGGGTGTTAGAGTGTGCCCAGGTAGTGGATAAATTTCTAAAGGGTTTAAAGTCAGCAGAATCTAGTAGTGGTCACACAAGGTAAGAGACTGTAGAATAAAAAAATTAGCACTAGGATTTAGGACCTAGAGACCTGTGTAGTTTTTATGGTTAATCTCAGTCCATAGGATTGGTGGCTTGTGGTTTACAATGGGGATTTAGTTTGATGGGGGAATGGAATTACTTATATTTTGAGGAGAGAGGTCATATTTCTTGGTACTTCCAGACCTGATTTGAAACAAAATATGGTTAGGCCATGTATATAACATTTTTTCTGAGGTAGCAATGCAGATTGGGACCTCACAAAGGTGGTCAAAGAGATCCTTAGGGACACAATTATGGATGAGGTGATATAGGAGTTGGAGGAGGTGGTTGAATTTACGATTCAATGCTACCACCACCACCTCAAAGTGGACCAAGCTTTGATCATAGAGATGATGTCCAAGGATGAGTTAAATTGATGTAAGTTGAGGCTTATGATCCAGAGGATCTCAACATGATTCAAGGTGAAATATGTGTCTTATATAACTTAATAGTAGTTTTGATATACAAAGGAATAATCCATTTGTTTCTAGTTTTATTCCTCCATAAAAAAATTAGATATTCTAGTAGAGACTCTAACTCGACCTATATGGTTGTATAATCTTACCAGAGGATATTTTTTATCACACTTTTCTATTGGATGTGAGATTTTCCTCTCAAAGGAGAGAGTTTCTCATGGGACCTCTATATATATTTGATGAGAATGTATTATTTCATTCTTGGTATGGATTGATTATCAACTGTCTAATACTATATTGAATATTCCAGATGGAGAATACAATGGAACATAGTTGACAGGTTGATATTTTCATTCACTATAGGGAAGGAATTCTTGGCAGAGAATGTTGGGATTATGTGTAGGATATTATATCTAATCTCCCATCAGTTATCTAGATTGAATCTTGGTATATAAAACTTTGTATATGTCAAATTACTTATTGTGATAGAGGATAACTATGATGGTTTCCTTTAATATGTAACTAGTTTAAATCCTCATCATGAGGTCGATTTATTTATAAATTTTCACCAAGGGACCAATGGAATATCTTTTGGAGCATATCGTATGTCTCCAACTAAGATTTGAGAGTTGAGGGTGTTGTTGGAGTGCGTTTAGATATAGGTCTTTATCAAACTCGGTGTGTCCCCCATAGGAAGACCCAATTTTGTTAACCAAGAAAGTTAATGAGATCCTAATGTTATGCATGCATTAAATTCACCAGAATCAATTGAACATTAATAATAAGTATCCACTACAAAAAATAGATGAAATATGTGATCATCTGATAATGGACAAGTGTTTCTCAAAGGTTGACCTCATATCGGGATATCACCTATTGCAGGTACATTAAAAGGATACATCGAAGATGAAATTACAATGTATCTATGGATAGTATGAGTACCTGATGATTCCATTAATAATGAATAATTAATCATCAGTGTTTGTGGGAATCATGAATCATATCTTTCATCCTTTTCTAGAATAGCTTATGGTGTTCTTTTTCGATGAAATTCTGATTTACTCAGCATTGGAGTTTGAGTATAAAAATCATTTGAGGATGGTATTAGGTGCACTTGGTGAGTATAAGTTGCATTTAAAACTCTTGAAGTGTCATTTATTTATTATATATGTCCACTTTCTAGGAAACCACATCTTATAGGAGGGTGTAACTATAAGCCTAATAAATATTGAGGCAGTTCTTTCTTGGGATCCACCCAAGAGTGTGGAATATGTATGGGGATATTTTTGATTGTCTATCTACTACCAATGGTTTGTGTCAGTATTATCTAGTTTTGTGACTCCCTTGAATACTATAACCAAATGGGGAAAATTTTATATGGTTGGAGAAGTTTCAAAAGGATTTTTAAGAACAAAAATGGTAGTTGAAGAATGCTCTCCTTCTAAGGATTCCAAATAAGTGGGTTGAGTATGTCATATTTTTTTGATTCCTATAGAGTTGGGATCATGTATTTCTTGATGAAAACGTAGGTGGTATTTTTGCATGGGTCTAGGAAGATAATACCTCATAATAATCGATACATGATCCATGTCTTAGAGTAGGAAGCTATAGTATTCTCCCAAAAAACATGGTGACACTAACATCTTAGAGACCAGTTTAATGTTTATTTTGAACAGAATAATATTATATACATATTCACTTAGAGTGATATCATCCTAATATAGTGTTCATGGATGGAGTTCCTATGTGTCTATGGCTTAGAAATAGTCTGTACTCATAGGAAAGGGAATGTTGTGGAAGTTTCTCTTAATAGTAAATCTTATTCACAGTTTCTAAGAGAGTTGTTAGATTAGTTAGCCTCGCTGAAATTATCCTTAGTGGAAAAGGGAGGTGGAACTTAACCACGATCCATGGTTTTGACTCCATAAATTATACAATCTTTTAGGGAATAATAGATTTTTTATGATTATTGTGATGTATTTCACATCCAAATATTCACAGGACATGATTCTAATTGATTTTTTGAAGGTGGGGATCATGTCATCTTATTTTAAGTATGTAAAATGGAACCAAAAACACTTCAAGATGAGGTTATAATAGTATTACATACCTATCCATTGGTATTATATCATGGAGTGGGAAATATGTTCCCAAACTTTCAGATGTGGTTTTAGTAGTGGAGGATTGTAGAGACTCGGGCTGGTTAAACACTGGGGGGGAAGTGAATCGGTGGTTTATTTTTATGAATTATCTTTATTTTAATTTAAATATCTTGAACTTATTAAATTTATTGATCCAATCAACATAATACCATAGCCTCACCTCATGTATATTGATAATGGATGAGATATCTTAACATATTATTTATAAGTATTGGCATAAAATTCCACTCCTTTATATGTTGGGTAGACACCCCAACATAGATTCTATACTATAATCTTATTATAAATTACATTGTATTGAAAAAAAAACCAGTTATACACCCCAATATTCGATCCACTAGTTGATTTTGGTTCTACACCCCATCCAATAACTCTCCTTCATAGGGTGGTTATATGCCTTAACCTTTATCCTCTTCCATGAATGGTTATACAAACCAAACATGAGCCTCTTCAGAAATTGGTTATACACCCCAAATATATGCCCTCCTTGTTTTTTTATCCAATTTTATAATTTCACCCTTCTCTAAAGAGATCTGTTTCCATGAGCCAATAGGATTGGGCTTGATCATGTACAACTACATGATATTCAACGACCATTTGGAATAGGTCTGTTGTTCTTGAATCTCCTTCCATATATGGTGCAATATGGAATATCATTAGTCTTCTAATACTCATGTTTTTATACTTTAGGGACACATGGTTTCAACTCACATTCATCTCTCTTTGATACAATATGTATCGACCTCTTAGAATTATCTCACAAAATTAATGATATTTTTAAAATACCCATAAAATAAATCTTTATAATCTACATATTCCTTTAATATTTATAATAATTATATCATAAATATTATCCTCATAATTATCATAATAATTTTCCCATGAATGTAGAAACACCATGATCATTGCCCAAAAGTATTTTTTTTCTCTTTTAAATTTGATCATCTAATTCCAAATAACTCCCAATTTATTTTGTATATTATTTGATATTTAATGTCACAGAATATTTTCTCATTTAAATGCTATATAAATCATTATACATGTATAGTGATATTTTTCATTGAAAGATTACTTCAGAGCATAGTCACATTTAAATCCCCTAAGACTTCATATTTATTCATTCATGTGATATATAAATATGCATGTCATAATATCCTCTATAAAATCCATAATAATTCAATACTAAAATTTCTACATTTATCATTCATGACATTCCTTTCGGCATATATTAATGCAACAGAGTTCCTCAAATCATTCATTCATTACATATGTATGTTTTCAAATTTAAATAACTTCCCCTCATGGTTTTTAAGTAACCCATGGCTTCCCCCACTATCTTTTATAGATTCAAAAAGTGCATGAATTAAACACATTTTATATGTGGATCAAACCCCTCAATATTTCATAGAAATATGCATGTATTAATAACTCACTCGATGTCTATTCTAAATAGTATGAACTCATGGCGTTCATGAAAGTTCATATGTTATTTTCACACAACAAACATGATTTTAGGAATGATATTCATATGAGACTTGATCTCCTAAAAAACTCATTCTCATCTCATATTCATGCAAGTGGATCTTCATAAATTCCTTATAATCTCAAACCAATATCATTCACATCTGGCTCTACTACTTCATGTGAATCATACACATGATCTCACTATATTCTTCACTAGAAATTATACTTTTGTTAAGTTGGGTTTTATCCAACTCATGGTAAGTCATGTTTGTTCATGTGGTGCCTCTATCTACCATGAGGAAATCCCATTATGTGGTAGGTTTTGTTTATTTATGCAGTCAATACATCAACCATGGATTCACACTTCATGTGGTGGGTTTTATTTATTCATACAATCAATACATCAACTGCGACTTCACACTTTATATTGTAGGTTTTCGTTCTTTATATGGTTAGTAAATTGGCTGTGACATCACAATTCATGAGGTCACTTTGGTCTATACATGTGGTCCCTTCATCGCTCACAATAATTTTTCCATTTTATTCCAAATGGTTCATCAAATCATGTGGTACATTAAAATGAAATTTTTTGGTTGATTGGACACTTCATGTTATCTTAGACACATTGTATTTAGCAAACCCTTATATCAAGAGGTAGAAGATGAAGATTACATTGATCAGATGGTGGAGATAGATTTTATTGAGTGGACAATATTATGTTTGTATCTTTTTAACATGGTAACAATACCCATTCATTGAGTGACCCCACATCATTCCTTATTTTGGAATTACTCATTATAATAAGAAAATTTTCCTCCATTATAGCTCATAACATGCCTTTAGTGTGTCAGATTCTTCCCTCTGCCTCCCATGCCACCCCGCACGTGAGCGGCTAACATCCACCATTCCTCCCACGCACATTCCATGCATGCACCCCTACCTTCCTTTGGATTGGATCTTCTTTTTTCCCTATATAACACAATTTCTGTCCCTATTGGGTTAGATCCTACATGGTTTATTAGGTTCCAATATGTGTGTTTAATCTAGCTCCTTGTTTATCTATGGTTGGCCTATTCTTTGGAAACCACATAGAAAAAGTAATAAGTAAAATTTACCAAGGAAACCTTCTCATAATATTATTTTTATTTTTTAATTTTCTAAAATCTCTTTATGAAATAATAAAATAATGCATGGAATTATCTAAAAATACTTTATGTAAAAATAATATATAATCTCATGAACTTCTCAATATTCAATATTTCTTCATTGTGTAAAAATAGTGATTTCCTTAAACATCACTTAGAACATTTCATATAGACATTAATAATAGTTCTACAATAGATATAAATTAATTTCCAATTTTTATTAAACTTATCCACTTTAATTATTCAAGCTAGTAGAGTTATAATTCATTTTTTTATAGAACATGAAATTACCTCAATAATATTTTGGAATTACACAGATACTTTATAAATCATGACTCCAATACCATTTTAAGAATTTATAACAATCCTTCAATAATCACCATATCCTTAACTAAATACATATTGAACCCTTAACAAAAAATTCAATACTTACTTGGGAACTACAATATCCCCCTTTTTATTTGTTTTACAATACCAAAATTTATAAAGGTGAATATGCATTATTTAATGGATTATTTCATATACCCATTATTATTAACATATGTAATGGTCAATGAAAGGGTATTCTTATCTCTTATTATGACTTTGATGGAACTCAAATTCTCTTCCACATTTTTTCTAAGATAAGGATGATACTATAACGTTTTCTTAAAAGGATACTTTAGTCGGTATACTCAAAGTATTGATGGGATTTTCTAGTTTAAAAAAATTGTGATATAACCAAGTTTTTATATGCTGTCCATACACCACCATGAATGTGATGTCATGTTCATAATTCCTTCTGAGCATTATCTATAAAAAAATATTATATCATGCACACATCTCAACAAAAAAATCAAAAAGTTCAAGTGAATAGTAAAAAACTCCCCCTTTATCTTATCTCTCCATATACCAATACTCACATTTTATAAACACATTAAATATAATTAAAACAAAGGTATGTAACTGTGATTAGAAACCTCGTTCTTTAGAGTATATGGGGCTATACAGAATTTCCAAATTCTCCAAATTCCCATAATTTGTGATGTTTTATAGCTCTATATCATATATTCTCCCCCTCAAGGTATTCATCTTCTTCCTCTTCATCATGGTATATTTCAAACATTATTGATCCATGAAAAACTCATCTTATTTTCTTTATAGAGGTGAAAACTTCAATTTTATCCTCATTTATATAGTGTGTCCAACACTCATTAAACTTATTCAATTCACTTCATGTTATTTATCAAATAAAAAAGACTATTGAATAAGAAAGTACCATTTTTTTATTTATAAGAATCACTAAAGGTGAAAGTTTTCTCTTATCCTTGTTTTCTTATTATTTCTAAGACCAGAATAGGATATGACTTCTTCCTTGTTGATAATATTTATAGATTGTGCAAATATTCTCCTACCATGAATTGGCTCCTCATGTTGATCTATTTTTTTCATCTTAGTTTTCAAGGAACTTCTTGTGGGTGAAATTTTATCCATATATTTCCTTGTATTCTTATCATCGACTTTCACATCCTCATTTTTTTAGTCTCGGGAAATTTCACAGGCCAAATCATGCACTCTTTCTTTGGTTTCCCAGCTTCTTTGGGCTTCTAAAATGCTTTCTAGAAATCCTAAGTATTGAATAATTGGTCCTTTTTTATTTATATGAATATTATTTCTTTTTACAACATAGAAAGTTTTTTTGATAAGTATATTTATCTTCTAGATTTTAATTGTTGTTGTCCTCATTCAAAGTAAGTATTTTTTTATAGAGGGTTGTAGTTCCCTTGAATAATTTTTCCTTACTTTTGTGTAGAATATTTAATTTAATTTTTCATGGTCTAAATCTCCTCAGTTTTTATTTTTTCATCTACATAATTAGATAAAAAATAATTTTTTAAATATGATTTGGTCAGAATTTACCTTGTTTTTTTATTATTTCTAATCACAATTTTTAGAAGAATCTTCTTTGATCTCAAAAAATCTATTAAAGCCTTATCTATACATTTTAAAATCATACTAAATAGTGATACATATAGCCTATTTCTAAAAAATATTCCTTTTTCTAGGTAATCCTTTCATGAAGGTCTCTGACAATATTCTTAATATTGGACATTTTTTATTACTTTTATTAAAAATATCTGTTTATTTATTGTCAAAATAATTATTCTTATTCTCTTTATCATCATTTGAAAGTATATTTATTTCATCAACATATTACCTAATTTAAAATGTAAAATCAACTTTATTCTTTATATTCATCATATTATTCATTTGGAAATATTAAGAAAAGTGTTTATTTCCATTATAAATTATATCCATTGGTAATTGTTTTCCTTCTCTTTTATCTTTACCCTTTTTGAACTTTCTTGAAATAATGGAAATGATATCATTTAAATACTCATCAGTATAATGGGAATTTGTTTAACTTCTTCAGATCAAAAACTTCATCCTTACTATCCTTAATACTTCTTGGATCATTAGTGGGAACCTGCATCTAATACCACTTGTAGAGCCCTGGGATGGTTGTCCACAGGGGGGAATTAGTGTTTTATTTTTCCAAAATATATTTCTTAAAAATTCAACCTATTAAACCTATTAGTGTTCTTGGTCTACATAATGTAATCTCATATCCTCAACTCATCTACATTGATAATAGAAAAGATAAAATCACAAGATATATACAAGGTTCAACATAAAAGCCTGCTCCTTTCAATGTTGGTTAGACATCGCAACATAGATTATCCACTATAATCATATCATCAAGTAAAATGGATTAAGAAAAAATTGATTATATAATATAGTAGTTGATCCTCCAGTATATCCTAGTTCTATGCCCAACCACAAAATCTTCTAACTGGGTTTGTTATACACCCCAACCATTCTCCTCTTTGTTTATTGGTTAAACTCTCCAGCCATGAACCTATTAGAAAACTAGTTATATACGTAAAATAAAATCTCCAACTTTTTTGTTGATATAATTTTAGAAATTACTCATTCTTTAGAGAGATATTACTCTGTGAGACTATAGTATCAATCTTTGTCGTGCACATGTTCAAAATATTAAACAGTTGATTGGAATAGTTATACTACTCTTGAAACTCCTTCTAGATTTGGTGCAATCTAGAATCATCTCAGTATTAAAATAATAAGGAATATCTCCATTAAGGACTCCTGTCTCTAGCTCACATTCTTATCTATTTGATACATGTTGTATAATTCTCTCAAAATTATCTGATAGAATGCATGATAGTTCTCAATTTATAATAATAAAAATATTCAAAGCTTATATATTCCATTTATATTTGTAATAATAATATTATTAATATTATAAATATTATCCAAATAATTATCATAGTAATTATTACATGAATATGGAAACACCATGACCATTATCATCGAGTATTTTCCCTATTTTAATTCAATCAATGAGTTCCAAAATAAATCATAATTTACTTTATATATTATTTTATATTTAATATCCTAAAACAATTCATTATTTAAATAATTCATTAATCATGATACATGTATCATGATATTATTCATTGAATGATTAGTTCAAAATATCTTTACATTTAAAATCCCTAATAATTGGGATTTATTCTTCTAATTGATATATAAATATCCACATTCTCATCCACTTCACAAAATCCACAACAATTCAATAATAACATGTCTGCATGTATCATGTATGATAGGCCCCATGGAATAAATTTACATGCATGGAGTTCATCAAATCATTCATGCATTATGTTTTCAATTATCCTAATTTGAATACCTTCCTCTTATTATTTTTAAATAAATTATGGCTTATCATTTATCATCTATATATTCAAACAGTTTATGCATGCACCACATTTTAGATGTAACTCAAACCCCTCAATAATGCATGGAAGTATGCATAAATTAATTCCTCACATTAGGTATATTTTAAATACAATGAATTTATGGTGTGAGTGAAATATCATATGTGGTGTTCACATATCAAAAATGATTTTATACATGAGCTTTAGATGAGTCTCATTCTCAAAAGAAACTTATTCTCATCTCACATGCATGTGAGAAAAAATACATAAATTTCTTATAATGTCAAACCAAAATCATTTTTGGTAGCCTATACTAATTCATGGGAATCATGCTTGTGAGAACACTATATAAATCACTAGAAATAATACTTTTGGTAAGTTGGAGTTTATCAAAATCACAGTATGTCAAATTTTTATGTTTTATAGTTCTATCTCCCATGATAACATTACTTTATGAGGTTGTTTCTAGTTCTGCATGTGGTCGGTACATCACCTATGGCTTCATACTTCTGGTCATAGGTTTTGATTCTTCATTTTTTCTATACATCGACCATACATTCACACTATATATGGTAGGTTATGGTTCTTCATTAGGTCGGTATATTGAACATGAATTCACAATACATGTGGTCACTTTGTTCTATATGTATGATTACTCCATCACTCATATTCTGCTGACGATGTTCTTATGGTTGGTCTACTAAATCATTATATAGATTGGAATAAGTATTTATGGTTTATTGGATGCTTTTTGGTACCTTAAACACTTTATATGTATAAAAAAACTTACATCGAGTGGTAGAAGATAAAAAATACATTATTCAGATGATATAGATAAATTTGATTGAGTTGACCATGTTACGTGCATATGTTTTTAACACGGTAAAAGTACCCATGTAATGAGTGATCTTACATCGGTCCTTATTTTAGAATACCTCTACTTAATAAGAAATTATACCTCCATCCCAGATCATAAAAACTCTACTGGGTGATGGATGCTTCCCTCAACCTCTCATTCCAACCCACACATGAGAGGCTAATGTCTACTTTACCACCTTCATGTACTCCATGTGTGTGATCATACCTTCCTATGCATAATCTCTTCCTCTTTCTCACCTTGGAACCCTTGTTGGACCTATTGATCTATCTCTTGTATTGTTGATTAGATCCCCACATGAGTTGTTGATCTTTATCCCTAGTCAACAGTGGTTGGATCATTTTTTGGAAATAACTTGTGAGAAATATATTGTGAACCATGCCTTTTACACATATTATTATATGATTTTTTCATAGATACCCATTAAATACAAAGTAAGGATAAAAAATTCTTACTGTATTTAGAAGACGAGGTAATTAAAACAACTAAATTAAAAATTATTTATTTTAATATCCCTAATGAGCCTCTAATTTCCTTGAGCTCCTAAAATGGAATGGGATAAACTGGGGAATACATAAATGAAATGGGTGAGATAAAAATCCTAGTAAGGGAATGAACTTTATAAGGAAACATAATGAATGAGTCAACGGTACGACATGATATCATAAAAGAGAAGGAACATGAGTAATCACATTGAATTATAACATAAATAACATGGTATCATAAGATCATGGTGTCATAGAAAATACATAGCCAACATATAAAATGACATAAACGTGATTAAAGGATAACTTCCAATACCATATCACATGGTGAAAAAGTCCCAAAATGTGTTTGGTTTACTCACTAATCCTATACATGACATCTCATGAGACAAAAACATTACCCCATTCATTAGAGATATATCTGGGAACACCCATCATAACATTTTCATGATCTATTTGTTTCACATAAAGCAATTCAATAATAATCATAACATAATAATTATACATGGAAAAAATGTATTTCATAATCATGTCTCATATCATATTCAAAGTAAATTTTATAATGATGGAATTTGAGAGATGAATATAAGGCATGTATTACCCCATAAAAATAAGGGAGAATAATCTAGGTATATGTGTGGGAGATGTACATACATAATTTATAATCAATCCATAACATCACGAGTTTTTTATTTGATGAAAATACTTCTAAAATGATTAAAAACATTCTTGAGGAAAATAACCTTTTCACTTTGAAAATAAATTTTGAAAAACAAGAAATTTCCAGAATATTATGAAAAATTTATCTTTGAAATAAACCTTGTAAACCTAGAAATTAGGATTCAAATAAATGAATGGTCATAATAGTGTAAAATTTATGTTCATATTAAATACATTAAAAACATATATACTTTAACATTTTTGTAAGAAAAGTCAAAAAGTCCCTTGTTCAAACAATAAAAGGAAGATTCCTTTTAATTTTTTTTAAATAAAAATATGTGTAAAATGACTTCACAGAATAATAATAAAATAATTATTTTTTGAAAACATATACTTGAAAAAATGGATTTTTTACTAAAGAGAAAAATGGAGTTAGGCTTTCATAAAAAAATTATTAATCATTTTAAGTACCCAAGAGATGAAAATTGTAATATTACATGAAAAGTATGTTAATAAACATAGGAGAACAAAATGGAAGAGTTTTATTAGTAAATGATCAAATAACTTCGAAAAATGGAAATTCAAGGATAATAAATCCTGATTAATATGAGATTTTACATTAAATAAACAAATCACATCGCTTTTCTAGGTGGTACTCCACCGTACTCATGAACAACATTATCATTTTCAATGGATAGAAAGTTATTAAAGTGTATGATATATTAAATTTAAAGAATGGTTAATATATCCTGATTATTATTTATAAACATTAAATTCGTCATTATAAATATCTATGAGAGGCGATGATGGAAAAAAATTACATCGGTTCGCGAGGTGGTAGTTCGATGTACACACAATCAATGGTTTTATTTCTCATTTGATAGAAGTTGAGATAGATATAGGTTATTAAATTAACATAATAACATATTATTATATGAGAGAAACCTATTATATTACATTCTCACGACTGAGTAGGTTTTTAATGAAGTGTAATAAGAAATAAAACAAAGATTATTAGTTCAGGACGTTACCTCTTCTTCTAAAAACTTCTTTAGGTTTCCACAAAAATCCTTCCTAGATTTATTTTATGATTAAAAAAATACCTATAAGATGTTTGTATGAAATTAAGGAAGGTATTTTGGTAGGTATTTTCTTATCCAATTTGTTTTTTAAGTATTAAATGAAGAGGATAGGGGTGGTCTTTTATAAGTGGGGGAGAGGACAAACTTGGAATTTTTTAAAAGAAAGAATTACACCCATGTTTTTCTCATTTCAAAAGGATCCTAAATGGAAAATTTTAAAACCTGAAAATAAATAAGGTAAAAATATGACCATAAAATAGGAATTATAAATGTCTGGGGTTGTTTTTATTCCTTATATTTTTAGTCTAATCCTAATAAACATGTATTTAGCCCAACCGCAAAAATTAATTTTTATTATTTTCACTATTAATTATGGAAAAAATTAAGTCAAAATTATTATATAATATAAATTTTTCTATTTCAAAATATGGAATCTATTTTTATAAATTAAACTCATAGAAGTAGAAGAATTTAATTTAAAATTAAACCCACAAACATGTCGAAAAAATAGTTTTTCAAGAAATGCATATTTGATGCATAAGATAAACTTATATTAAATATAAGAAAAGTAATAATAATTAAATTATTTAAAATTAATATTTATAGATATATAATATATTAATATAATTTAAATAATTCCTCATTAGGAGTTTTTTTAATTAATTAAAAGGGGTAAGCACTAGGCACTTTAAGATCATTTTAAGAAAAAAATGTGTTTTTAATCCTTGGAATAAAATTATACTAAAATACATTATAAATATTATTTAAGCGAATTTTATTGGATTTAATATAAATAAATACTAATTATTTTAATTTTAAGTTAAATTAAAATAATAATGGTACTTAATTTATTAAAAATAATTGATAATTTTATAAAAACTATATTTTCACTATTCATTGAAAAATTAATATTTTTCAAAAAATACAAAAAAATTTACCGAATGTTAATATTAATATAATAATTTAAAAAATTACTTTTTTGTTATAAAATAAATTTTCTAATAGTTTTAAAAATTAATTTTATTATTTTATCATAAAAGAAATAAAAATCATTTTTGAAGGAAACATATTTTTTGTACAATAAAATATACTTATTAAAGTTGAGTTTTCAATAAGAATTTATCACTGAATTTATATAGTAAATTTATGTATATTTCATAAATAAATTAATAATATTTATACCTTCAAATTTTACAGCTACATTAAATCAATCATATTTATGTAATAATATTTTAATATTATATCATGATTCATTTAAACTCAATGTTGCTTGTTGAATATGATATTATGCTTAATGTTATTTTAAAAATCTAGAGTTGTTACATTCTACCCACCTTATATAAAATTTTCCCTCACAATATGAACTTATTCTCAATAATCACGGTTTTTACATTTGAAAATTCCTTTATAAAAAAAACACATCATAAAAAGGGTGAATAAAACATATTCTTAAAAAAGGAAAGGGAAATATGAAGGATATATGGAACAACATAAAACTAGGGTTTTAATTTGAAGAACATTAGTGGGAAGTGAAAATATTGAAATGGAAGGAGATCAAAAATAATTTTGGACAGTTATATAGATCATTAATCATAATAATTTGATTGATCAAGAAAAATTTACCAACCACAAAACCAAAAATCTATGACGAATAAAGAGACCATTGAATCATTTGACATAATGGTAATAAGATAACATTTTTTATTCAAGATATATTTCCTATAGTTGATAGATTTTTTACTATTAATATATAGAACACTATAAAATATACTAACCTGATATGTTTTTATTTCATAAACACAATTTCATCATTTCGTTGTGTTTTTATCACTTTCCACTTCACCTCTTACTCTATGTAATGCATATCTAATATGAAATTGTTTATGTTAAAAGAACTAAAATTAATTTTTAATGGATCATAAGATCTATAAAATAGTAGCAATATATTCGTCCTATCATTATTAAAACCAAAATGGTTAGCATAAAACTAAGATAATACTTAAAATAAATATGAATATATTAATCTTCAAATTTCAATAATGAAACCATAGGTTTAACCAAGATAATTCCCTAAATAAATAACCATATATCCAAAATAAAATCAATAATCTCAACATGAAAAAATGTTTTAACCTCAAAGGTTATCTAAAACCCTTTCAACTTATATATCCTAAAACATGATAACATTATTCCTATATAATCATTTATATTAAATTTAGAGGTTATATATATATATATTAAACCACTAAAAAATTATCAAGTTATCATTAATCACCTTAGAATACTAAAAATTCAAAAATATTTGATCCTCTAATTTGTTTCCCAAAAATCAAATTAATATTTATCCATCAAATTTTTTATGTAAAAAAATTTATATCAACTAATAAATCATGTAGTCCAGTGGTAGGTGTTTCACCCTTATTGCCATTTGGTTCTTGGTTCAAGCCTAGTGGCCTTTCCGGATGTTATGAGTTTCCACTTGGAATGCAGATCGTCCATTTTATACAATTAAGGTAAAAATTATGTGATAATAATATTAATAATTCATATTTATCCTATAAAATTATCAAGAACTTTATAAACATATTAAATATTAAAATTAGTAATAAAATAATTTTTTTAACCTTTAAAATTTTCTATCTAGATAATTCTTTTCCATAAAATCAAATAATTTTAATTTACTATAATTGCCTCAAAATCAAGAAATTATACAAGATTATATTTTCCTTAATCATGTGTTTTTTCATATAATATAACCTTACCATTAAATAAAATTTCTAGTTTTTTTAAATCCATTCAATATATTCTTGAAAATCCTTAAATAAAACTAATAAAAAATAATACTTAGAAGTTTCAGGATTATTGTAACCAGAATACCCTTGATAAAAATTATTCAACAACGTGATTATTTAGTTCAAACACCTAAAAAAATCAACCATTCCACTTAGATTATTTTCATAACATTGTACATTATGAATTAATCTTAAGATTAGTTCATTGAATCAGATAATGACCAACTTCCCCAAATTTATGACATTGATATGTTAATGGTTCCTTTGGTAGAACTTTATTTCCCTAAGTCTTTTTAACCAGACACTTTATTTTTATTCCATAATTAGATACTTTGTGCCCCCCTTTTCCACAAATAAAGCATATTCCAGTTCCTTTAAGGAATTTTCCATGGTGCATCTTCCATCATTTTTGACATGTAGTAAATTTAATCATATTTCATTTTTCATATTTATCACTAGAAATTCCATGAGACTCCATCCTTATCTTCTATGGTGTTTTAGGTAATTCAACTATGTTCCAATTATTAATCATAATTTGATAAATCTCATTCGGTGTGATCATAAGATGTCTAAATTCAATTACCATTAGGTTAGGCATATTTTTAGGTAAATAATGACATTTCTTGTCATATTGGTTGTTAGAATTCATTCTCATATTTCTCTCCATTAGAAAAAATAAATAAAAAAACAAGTCAAGAATACTTTTACATAAAAAAAAGAAAAAATTATAAAATTAGAAGGAATAACTTATTAATGATAATTATATCTAGACTTATGATTATATAGGTATCAATATGGATTATCCTTGTAAATTTTCCCTATTAGGTTTTAAAACCTAACAATTTGTTCAGGTCCTTCATAATGGTTTGTAAAGATTCTATGAATTTCTGAAGCAAATCATCCAGGAGAGTCACACTAGGTGTGTAGAAAGGCCCATTTACATGCACTAGGTGATGACTGAGTCTAGCTCAATTCACCCTTTTTGTGGTTATTACCCCTAAGTAGAACTATTACATATCCACATACACATTTATTATCTAGTCAGAGATGTAAATTCTTGGAAACCACTCTCATTAAACTTCACCAAAATTGTAGGATATTTTACTATACTTAGTGTTATACTTATAATTTTCCCTATGGATCTCACTAAAGTTTTTTCATCAAAGTTTTCAAAGGTTAACTAAACCACTATTCAAATACCAACTATAGAGACCCATTCCTTTTACACATGTTATTATATTTTTTTCCATAAATATATATTAAATACAAAAAATGAGGATAAAAAATCATTAGTTTCTTAAAAAGACTAGGTACTCAAAAAAAATAAAAAAAACTTCATTATTTTAATCTCTATAATGATATTATAACTTAATTGATATCCTAAAACTATATAAAATAACCTAGGTAATACATAAAATAAAGGGGTGAGTTAAAAATCCTAGTAAGTGAGTGAACATGATAAGGAAAAATAACATGTGAGTCAAAGGTATAACATAATATCACAAAATAGAAAGAACAAGAGTAATAAAATGGAATAATAACATAAATAACATGGTATCATAAGATCATGGAATCAAAGGAAATGTGTAAAAAACATATAACATGACATAAACATGAGTCAAGGCTAACTTCCTAAACAATATCACATGACATACAATTACCCATAATGAATTAAGTTTAATCCCTAATCTTATACGTGACATCTCATGATACTAAAACATTTATCTAATTCATTGGAGTACTATATGGGAGAACAAATGATAACATTTTCCTGATCTATGTGTTCTATATAAAGTAATTCAATCGTAAGTCATAATAGAAGAATTACCCAAGTAAATAAAGTGGGTTTCAAAATCTTGTCTCATATCATAATCAAAGGATATTTCATAATGAAGGAATTTGGGAGAAGAGCATAAGGCATGTATTATCCCATAAAATTAAGGGATAATAATAAAGGTATATACGTGATAGTAATATATATATATAATTTAAAAGAAATCACTAACATCATTAATTTACTTCATTGATGAAAATAATTTTATGAATATTTAAAACATTCTTGAGGAAAATAACTTTTCCACTTTGAAAGTCACTTTTGAAGATATAGAAATTTCTATAATATTATGAAAAAATATTCTTTGAAAATAAACTTTTAATATTGTAATGGAATCATCATATAATTAGTGTTGATGATGATGTAAAAATTATATTCATGTTGAATATGTTAAAAACTGATATTGTTTTCCCATTTTTATAAGAAAAGTAAAAAAGTTCCTTCTTTAGAAAAAAAAATAAATATTAATTTTAAAACATTTTGTAAAAACAAAATTGTGGTTAAAAATGAATTTAAAAAATCATAGAAAAACATTTTTGAATTTCTTTAGGATGCATGGATTTTGAAAAGAGGGATTTCTGACCGAAGAGAGAAATGTAGTTTGGTTTTCTTAAAAATATTTTCTCAATCATTTTAAATACCAAAAAGAGGAAAATGGTACTATTATATGAAATTTAAATAAATAAATATAGGATAATAAAATTTAAGGGTTTTATTAGGAAATTATCAAATAATTTCCCATAATGTAAATTCAAACATAAATAATCCTGATTAAGATGAGATTGAAACATAAAACCTTACCACTTTGGTAACTTTTGGAATCATAAATACCATGAATTAAATAAATGAATTTTAACATAAAATATCATGAGTTGTAAAGTATTAATGATGTTGTATTTAAATGGTCAGTATATGCACCATTTAAATGAAATTAGGGGCCTAATAGAACATGCATCTCAGAGAAGTAAGTTTTAAGATGAAACCCTTACCTCGAGTCCAGGCTTATCATGTATGGATTTTTTCTCATATATAAAAAAACAATTTCAAATATTGGTTTTCTTAAGAACATTTTCTTGGTTTAAAAAATTATACTTGAACCATTTAATGCTGACTAGAAATTAATTTTTTTATAAACATAAACCCCCTTTTAAGGGATGAGGGGGAACCCAACATGACATCAAGGATGTAAAGACATAAATTATTCCCCAATAGTCCAAAATACATCAAAAACTAGATCAAGACAACAAAGAAAAGATATTCCCCAATATGAAAAATGTTAAGTCCAGCTTCCACCATCTCATCGCTACCCAGCTAGCTATCCCATGCAGAGCTACACAAGACGGGTGCCAATGAAAAAATTCATACCCTCTCTAACGTCCAAATCCAATTAGAAATCCTTTGGTGAGAACTCCCTACTCTGAACCTCATCTGGAGAAGTCCTTGAAGAAGGTCTGGTTTCATAAAACCTTTAACGTGGACCATAGGTCACAACACCACAAATCACATAGTAGATGAAACACCATGAAAAATATTGAAAAAGTAAAAAAAATTCAGCATTCATAAAATCATCATCGACATTATCTATATCCCTGTCACTAGAACCATCGCCATAAGATATCCCTACTACAACGAACCCAGGAGGATCCCTCTGAAACCATATCCAAAGATGAGAAAACCAAAGAAACCAGATGCTCAAATATGGGAGAAGCCAAGACAATTCCCCCAGGGCTGAAAGCCCAAACAACCACACCGAATGAGCGTCACTAAAGAGGGGGATGAAGCTGATTTGGACCAAAAGCACCACTCTGGGCATGAATCCGAGAATATTAGAGACGAGGAAGAACACACACCAGAGGAAAAAGAAAGAAAGCTCACGGGAAGCGGAGGAGAGGGGAACCCACGAGGGTCGGGGACATAACCACACTGGTGACATTGACACTATAAAGCTCAAAAAATATCATCTCTTCCATCAAGATCTCTCATAGAGATCACATCAATCCATCCAAAGAACTCACCCTACCAGAGTATGATATACCCTTACCATACAGTAGAAGACCAGATCTCAACCACTAGACCTTCATTGCTCCCCCATGGAAGACAACCAAGCTCACGAAGATGAAAACCACATCTCTGCCACTAAGAGAGGCAACACCGCACCATGATTTCACCAAGAAAGTGCCAAGGAGGAAGCCACATCCAACCTGAGACAAAGTTTCATTACTCACCCCATGCTTGGTCACTTCGGTGAATTTGTAGGTATTGTTTATCAAAACCTAGGTAAATAATAGATATCTCATTTCTTTAGTGATGCACTATTATACCTTGGGCATGGATTATGGAGTTGGATATTAAAGCATGTTAAGATATTCTATGTTGGTGTCTTTAGAGTCTTTGAGTTTTTTTGGTTTTTTCTTCCACTTTTTATTCTAATTATAGTTAGTTTCCGCAGTATACTCTGATATGGTTCATGGTTTCAGTTTGGTTTTGTTATTAGTTAGTTATACATTGAGTTGTATTAATTTTTTCTCATGCATCATATAGTTGTTTATTATTATTATGATTAATTGGTTTTGTCATTTTATTTTTAAAGGGAAAATCATCCTCCAATTGTTTATGAATAACTTGACCTTTATTATCAACCTTTGGTTTCATGGGGATGTCACCTAAGGCCTAGTAATATCCTACTACCTTTAAAATAAAAAGAGGGGGAATGATGTCACAGTCATTGACACACATCGAGTGTCAATATTGACCACACACACTATGTGACTATACTCACACACCGTGTAGTTTAATTTTTCATTCCATGTTGGGAAGTAGTGCATGACCAAGTGATCAAATTGGTAGAACATGACCATATATCCATTAGACACACCATGTACTTACATTTTCTTAGATTATGGACTTTGAGGGATCTATTATAAGTGGATTACTATAATAGTGGGTTCCCTAGATCTAACTATGTAGTACTTTTGATTACCATATCATGTATACAGTTAGTTATACATGATATATTATTACCATTATAGTGAAGAAATTTCTACATCCACTATTTAAGAGTAATTTCCATAGATTAAATATTTTATCAAAAGGATATAGCAGATCCCATGATATATTGAGAACCTCAAGATACTATGACATTAATAGTAAATATATTTCCTACAGTCTAGATATATCATACTAACTAGACATAGTAGATGTTTGACCATAATGTGTTGGGGGCTCATAATCATTGATACTTATTCTCCTGAAGTTCACACTTGATGATCTCTAGTAGGGATATCATGAGGACAAACTAGCCAATAGGAACACCAAACGTTTCAGATGTCATTGGTTGTTCCTACCTACATACATGTGTAATGGTCTCTTAGCTTGAGATCATTTCCAATATGTTCCATTTGATCACGTACTTTTATGATGATAATTAAATCATGAATAGGTGGTTTATGTTGGATGTTCCATTGGTGGTATGCCAATGGTTTAATAGTCAAGAAAGAATTTTTTGCTTCCAGGTAAAGGAAGTTATATATCTTGGGTCACGTTGACCAAGATGGTAGTACCTTTATAAGACCATGGACATGGTAGTCAAAGTTAAATCCATCAAATTATATCAAAAAATAATAAATAAAGAAAAGGATGATGACATGAGTGTGTGTCAGTCTTTATGAGATATTAAAGAAAAAGAGATTATATTACGCAATGTTTGTTCATAGTTTGGTTGTCACTGTTTTGACTATCCTTATCACTTTAGGGGACATTATGGGTTTCTAGATCCTGCTCATGGTCTGTGAATATTATTCACTACTATCTAGATTAGGGTCTAGAGGGTCACATACAATAGCGTATTCAAGAATCAACCCTATTCAATTGAATAGGAGATCTGGACATGATGGGCCCCACCACTAGGGTTTGGGATTTTTACAAGTATATATGATCACCAAGGAAATAAATAAATTCCTATTATTCAATTTAAGAATAATTGGTATTTAATTTATTTATTAAATGTATTTACAAGTTTTAAATTAAATTCATGGAAAATGTTAATTTAAAAAATATTAGTTTAAATTATTCAAGGTTCATTTAACATTTTTAGGAACAACGAGTTGAGTTAGTGGATCAATTATTATCATGTAATATATTTATTATATTACAATGAAGTGATAATAATATTTATGAATCATTACACTAGACATAATATGTCCTTTATAGTGTGTTAATTATTCGGGGCCAGGGAGGAAATTTTGTGTAAGTTTATCACATACTATATATAAAAGATGAGAGCCTCCCACCTAATACTATTAATTGTCTCTCTCTCTCTCTCCAATTTTATCTCCCATCCTAGAGAGAGTGGCTCAAGATCTATGAGCTCGGATTGATCCCTCTCTCATGCATCACAAGCAAGGCAATGTGGTGATCATCAAAGCATCAAAGGCATCGTCAGAACACTGCACTAACACCCAAATTTTGACAAAATATGTTCCCATATATTTTTTAACGCATGTGAGGATGATCTTGAGGAATTCATCTTTGAATTATTCAAGTAGTGATCTACAATGACGAGCAGATGTCGAGTGTGGATTGAGATCGAACCAGGTATTTATGGTTCTATTTTTTGTTATTAAAACTCTTCACAAGAGATCCTAGACTTAAAATTGGGCAGTGATTCGCCGATATCAATGGGTTCTTGTCGATCGTTGGTGAAAATTTTAGAATCTCATTTTTAGGCTTTCACTCATGTTTGGTACCTTGAATTGGTATTAGATCAACACATGAATATTTTAAGTCAAGAAAAATTAAATTTGTGTTAAATTTTAGTAGAGGGCTTCGATCCGATCCCAATGTCACTGACGATGATTAAATCTGACATCATATGACCAAGTTGCGGTCATTGTAAGCTTTAAATTCTGATTGAAATCACTCATTTTTTATGTTAATTTCAAAGAACATATAATTTTAATATATATGTTACAATAACATGAAGGGATTACCGGTGAAGTCGAACACAATCTGAACTGAATATCACTAGAATAGTGTTTTCGGTGAGGTATAATAATAACAATAATAATTATATTTTTATAATAATATTTTTTTTTCTAACTTATGTCATAGGTTTTAGAAAATTTAATTTTTTAAAAATTAAAAAAATGGATGATAGGTCTTTATTTTGAGGGTGAGCAACCTAAAAAACTCAAAATAATGGGTTGTATGCTTTTTATCAAAAAAAATCAAAAAAATATTCACTTTTGACTATTTTGAAAATTTTGGGTGGACTTGGTTGAAGGAAAAAAACAAAAGAGAAAATGGGAGGGGACCCCTAGTTCGGCTGCACCTGTGGCCTCCCTCCTACTGAGTGAGGCTAGCGAGTGCAACATCCATCATGGTAAGGGCTCCGATAATCACATTGTCTTCTGTCCTAGACACACCAATCTGATGAGCTCCCTGGCCTCCTCACAGTTGACCACCCCCAAATCTAGTTTGGTTCCTTCCCATCACTACTTTGTGTTCGCCGCCCGCCGCAGGCCTCCTAGGGTCGAGCTACGAAGCCACCTCTACTTACTCTTTATCTGAACACCAAATTAGGGTTGCCTCACTGACCTGGATCCACCGTCGATTCCACTTCCCACTACCCACCATGGACACTCCCCCTGTCAGCGATCACCCTCGCCTGCCTTCTCCAAGAAGAAACCCTCCACCAGCCTACATTTGGTTCGACAAAGTCCGACTGTCGGTAAAATTGTTGGGCCCTGCTCCTTCTAAGATGGATTGAATCATTGTTCCATCCCTTATAGGACCCATGAAAGTTTCCCGCTTCCCCTACAGTGTCCAATTCTGGAGATCCTGGTGAGGTATCCGCTACTGTTGGTTCGTTCAGACCTGATCTGACACGAAACGGGTCCTGGCAGATCTGCCCATCCCGGAACAAGCATGGGAGGACTGGCTGTAACATCCCAGGTAAATAATGAATAAAACATTTTCATATTTATTAATATTTACGAATTAAATATTAATTTTACATTAAAGGGGTAGCTATGTTCGATAGCGTACCCGATACACAACAAAGTGTTTCTTTGAAATCTTACTTTGCACACTAGTAATAAAATAATATTATTTTAAATGGTAGTTAACACATATCAATTGTATTGGCGAGAATGGATATAAATAACTAAAATATGATTATATATGTTTTTTAAATGTTTTTACTTTTATCTAATAAAAGATAAAGGCTTAAAATACGGAAAGAATTCAATTTTAGGCGTATATGCCCTAGTTTTCACTAAAGGTTCACTTATCGCCTTTTGATGGAAAACCGTCATTAAATATAGTTTTGTTCACTCTTATAAATTCTATTGGACCAAATAAAACTCTTCTTTAGAATCGGGACATCAAAATTTACTTTGTGTAAATTTTTGGTATTTTTCCGATAAAGTTCATTTTTTAATGAATAGTGTAAAATGATGTATTTTAATTCAAAACCTCTTTTTAATATAATTTATTTATATGATTAGATTATCTTTTGAATTGGTTTTAAAGTGAAATTAGAATATATTTTTACCATTAAATCCAATAGTGGTCGTTGTAATTAATTTCACTTTGAAATCGGACTTAAACTAGTGTCAATCTTTTGATACTTATTATTTCATAAAAACACACCATTTGCTCTGACAGCGGGAATTAATTATTAAATTAATTAAGGCAACTTATATTTTTTGAATTTTGTAAAATGGACTTCATTTTTTAATTCGTAATATCAAATATAGCTTAGGGTGATGTTTTGGTATTTTTCTGAAAAACTTCAATTTTTGATGAATAGTGAAACCACTAAGTGGTACTTAAAAAAACTGATTTTTCGTTTAAATGAAAATTTTACCACCTTTGTGTTTTGAATTTCAAAAATCTGACATACATGGTTGTCATTAAGAAGTAAAATGTGATTCAATGGGATTAAAATAATTTTTTGGTGAATAGTAACTTATTAAGGTTTTAATCGCGATTAGAGGTAATTAGTGTAATTTAAGGTAAAAATAATGTTGTAATAATATGAAATGAACATGACACATATCCTAACCTCATTGGATGTGTCATGGCCGACCAAAAAAATCCATGGGTCAACTTGGGGACCCCATGAATCCACTTTGGTTGGAAAATGACATTAATAACTTTTTATTTAAAGTTAAAATAAAAATGTCACAAACATGAGTTGTTTTACTAAAAAAAAATTACATGGGGTTATACAAATCATATTTTTGACTATAAATATTCATTGTAAAGGTAAAATTATTTCCTACATCATAGTATTTTTTTTATAATTTTTAGACATTAAATAAATTAAATTCTTTATGACATCATGATGATGCAGCGATTACCTCATTATTTAACGATTTAAATAAGATGGAAAGATAATGTAACATCTAAGACATACACATGTCAAAAACATATTGTATGGGTGGATTTAGAACCCTTATCACCTTATCCTCGAAAAACATCAATCTGGGACCATTAAAATCCGAAATGCATTCTAAAATAAAGTAACATTTCCTTACTTTCCAAGAGTGCCCCTCCTCTCCTCTTATAAAAGGCCCCCACCTCTACCACCTTACCCACACTTCCAAAGCCTTTGGCACGGCCAAACCCTGCCCATTTTGTCTCTACACATCCCTCTATTACTCCTTGAAGCCTCACTTTGGGAAGAAGTCTTCCCAAGGAATCCATTGAGCTCAAATCTAAGAGAGTTACCCGATTTTAAGGTAATGTATTCACTTGAGTTCTTTTGTTTTATTTTGCTTCTACAACCCCCTAAACTCTTTTTATTCATTTCTTTTGTAAAAACTCCAGTATCTTCAATATACTAGGATGTTGTTATAAGAATATTTAGAGCTACACATACACACATCTACATCTAATGGTTAAAGAACATACTGTTTCTGTGGTTGGAGAATTTCTGCCTCATGAAACGATGATTGTTCAATCTTCTTTTAAACACCTTTAATGGTGGAAATTAAGATGTAACTCTATTTATATATGATATATATTATATTTATGTTTTCCTTATACTAATTTATTTTTCATTTGTGGTATACCTTTATGGTTTTCCATTGTGGGTAAACACGATAATTTCATTTTAGGAAGTGCGGACTACCGCCCCCTCAAAGTGATGTGATTCGTTAATGCCATATGTGGGACGTATAAAGGATGGATTTAAAGTTATTATATATGATGTTATACTGGAATTATAATATACATATATATCATTATTATTTATTTCCATTAATGTATGAGATAGAAATGAAAGTAGCGTTCATGCATACGTACGACTTACCATCTCCATGAACGGTGCATTTCATTTCTTATCCCCAAATGTAATGTAATATTATAAGTACATTTATATAATGGATATATATGATGTATTTTACATATAAATGATTAATATAATTCTGGAATTAAAATATACATACCTCTCATTTAGTTTTAATTCCATTAATATGACATAGAAATGAAAGTAGCGTTCATGCGTATGTACGGCTTACCGTCTCCATAAATGGTGCATTTCATTTTTTACCTCTAAATGATTATGTGATATTATAAATACATGTATATGCTAGATATATATGATATATATGATATACAAATCAGGAATTTCATTCTGGATATAAAGAACCTTTGACCACATGAACAACATGTAATTGTAAGAAGTCCACTTTCGACTTATGAACCAAATATCGACAAAACAAACATTATTAACTTAAATGATTACATAATGTTTATAACATGGAAATAAGTGATATAAAAGGAATAATGAACTTGAAAAGGTTCTTAAGAAAATAGAAATTAACTCAAGTTTATTATTCAGGACGTTAAAGAACGATCGAGTCAAGTCGGACCCGAGGTAAGGGACTTCGTCTCAATCTCCTTTCATTGAGGCATATTTCGTTTTATACAAAACTTTATTTTATACGGTGTATAAACCCCTTTTAATTTTACTTTTGTACAAAAGGAATCTTTTTTCTACGAAGAGTTTTACAAAACGACAAAAAGGAATGTTTCTTTTAACGTACGCGGTGACAACGACCTTTTCCACCGCCGTGAGTATTATTTGGTCTTTGGCTTCTTGAACAAGCCGTAATGTTTTTTTAAAATGAAATAAATACCACATACTCTTTTATGTATTTTGGTATTGAAAATGGTTTTTATAATGGATTTGTTATGTCAATATATTTAAGCGATATATTGTGATCAACGTGTGGAAATGTTTTCTTTCCATTATATTTGTTTTATGTATTATGATTTTTATAATGGTACTTGGACATTTGATGGGTGGTTACGTGATAAACCATATGATGGGTGGTGCTGTGAATACCAGGATGGGTGGTTTCGTTATAACCTCCAATGCATTGGGTATGGAAGTCAGCCGTATGGCTATTCCATTAAGTATGTATGTAAGTTGGCCGTATGGCTATTCCATTAAGTGATATGTGTGGAAGTCAACCGTATGGTTATTCTACTTAAGTATGTTTATGTCCCAAGTTACCTTTATATGTTATGTGTTCTTTATATGGGTCTTATGGTAATCCTTTGGTTACAAAAGGGTAAGTAATGATATTTTATTCAGTGAAGAGTTTTTACAACTTCATGAAGGTGAAGGTATTACTTTGATAAAGTATACATGGTTTACTTGATGTTTGAAAAACTAACAGTTTTCATTCTTTGTGTATCCCTTACTGAGATTTTTATGCTCACCCCAAGTTTTTTTGAAATGTTTTTCGCAGGACTTAATGTGGAATAGGGTCATGGATGAGATCAAGGGAAATTCATGCTATATAAAACATGGAACTAGACATGTTTCTTTTTAAGATTTTTTTTATTCTATGGAAACTTAGTAGAAGTGTCTACTTTGTAATCTTTTGAGATGTAATAGTTATGTCCTAATTCTCTAAAACTCTAAACCTGAAAAGATCATCAATGTGAATTATTCATTTAATTCAATATTAAGTAATGTTTATGGTTGGGGCCTTATAGTTGGTATCAAAGGTCGGTTTAGACAACTTTAGGAGTTAGAAAATTTTTAAATTATAAGTTAATTTATGGTACGATTGAAATGATATAGCATTTAAAGATTACCATGTTGCTTCACCTAAGATATTTCAGTGTTCAGAATGGTTTTCTGCAGAGGAAACAAAGCAGCTATGTTGGGATGACATCAGGAGGAAGAAAACCTTCCAAATCAACAACCTGAGATGGTCAGAATCGGAACTGAACAGTTTGTTGCAGTGATGGCATAGTTGAATCAGGCTATAAATGGTGGTGGTATCCATGCACGAGATCAGCCAGATCAACCGCAGAGGAACTTGTCAGTGGTGGAACATTTCATGAGGCAACATCCCCCATCATTCAGAGGATCATCTGACCCTGTGCAAGCTGAAGGGTGGATTAAAGCACTGGAGAAGATTTTTGATGTCATGGGGTGTTCAGAACATCAAAAGGTTAGTCTTGTTGTTTACCGTTTTGAAGGTGAAGCTGATCAGTGGTGGTATATGGTGAAAAATATCAGGGATAGTGATGAGATTGAGGATCTTAACTGGGACGAATTCAAAGGTATGTTTCTTGGGAAATATTTTCCTCAGGTGGTTCATCTTAGGATGGAAAAATAGTTCCTAGAATTGAGGCAGGAGGATGATTCAGTGGCTGCTTATGAAGCAAAGTTCACTCAATTGGCAAGGTATTCTCCAAACTTCATACGAGATCTTGATAGTAAAATAAAAATTTTTTACTCAAGGTTAAAGCCAAAGTATCGAAGGGATTTAGCTTCTTGTGAGTTCAAAAGTTATGAAAAACTTGTTTGATGTGCGGAGAAGGTGGAAATGGAGTTTGCCGATGATCAGGTGTTCTATGACAAACAACAGAATAAGAGGTCCAGTTGACAGGCAAAGGGGAAGAATTCATCTAAGAAGCAAGGAGGTAAGAAAAACAAATATCCATCCTGTGAGAAGTGTGGTAAAATTCATCCTGTATAATTTTTATCCAAGTCTGGTAAGTGCTTTCGGTGTGGTAAGTCTGGTTATATTGCTCGTAACTGTAAGTAAGATGATCAAGCAGGCAATGAAAATCTAGCGGTAAGATGTTTTAAGTGTAATGAAATGGGTCATTATGCAAATGAGTGTCTAACGAAGAACTAAACTGGGGGAAAGTATCCAGACTACAAGCATAAAGGGGTGGTGAAATCCTTTTCAACAACTTCAGAAGATGTTGGTCCATCGAATGAAGTAGTATCAAGTACACTGTTTGTTTTTTCAGATTATGCCAATGTGTTGTTTGATTCAGGCTCTACACATTCTTTCATTTCTGAGAAGTTTTCTAGTAAATTGGAAATTCCATCTCAAGATATGAACCCTGAACTTATGGTAAAAACACCTGGAGGGAACGTTGAGACAAAAAGGAATTATAAGAACCTTCTTATCCTTGTGTGTGGAAAGAATCTACCAGCGAACCTTATTGTTTTTCCTCTAGTAGAGTTTGATGTTATTTTGGGCATGGATTGGCTTTCTGTTTATCATGCTAAGATTGACTGCAGAGCTAAAATGGTTTCTTTTTAGAAGGATTTTCAGTTTGTGTACAAGAATGAACCCTTTCTTTTGATAACATATCAGGAAGTTGAGAAACTAGTAAAATATGGAAATGAATGTTACCTTGCACATATTCTTGAAAATAAAGAAACTGTTCAGATTAATGATGTGCCAGTGGTAAATGAGTATCTTGATGTTTTTCCTGATGAGCTGCCTGGTATTATTCATGATCGGGAAGTTGAATTTACTGTTGACTTAGTTCCTGATTCTAATCCAATTTCAAAACCCCCTTATCGAATGGCTCAAGTTGAACTTTTAGAGTTAAAGAAACAATTGCAGGAGTTATTAGATAAAGGTTTCATTCGACCTAGCACATCATCATGGGGTGCTCCTGTCTTGTTTGTTAAAAAGAAAGATGGATCAATGAGACTTTGCATTGATTATAGAGCCTCGAATAATATTACTGTTAAGAACAAGTATCCTTTACCTCATATCGATGATTTTTTTGATTGGCTCCAGGGAGCTTAGTATTTTTCGAAGATTGACTTGAGGTCAGGGTTCCATCAGTTGAAAGTAAAATAAGCAGACGTTCTAAAGACTGTGTTCCATACTAGATATGGCCATTATTAATTTTTAGTTATTCCTTTTGGCTTAACCAATGCACCTGCTGTATTCATGGACCTTATGAATAGAATTTTCCATGAGTTCTTGGATAAGTTTGTGGTTTTTTTCATCGATGATATTTTGGTGTTTTCTAAAAGTAAAGAGGAGCATGAAAGTCATTTAAGGGTTATGTTGCAAACCTTAAAAAAAAGAAACTATATGGAAAATTCAGAAAGTGTGAGTTTTGGTTACAAAAAATTTCTTTCCTGGGTCACATTGTTTCAAAAGATGGCATAACTGTTGATCCTGCTAAAATAAGAGTTGTTGAAGAATGTCCAAGACCCACAAATGTAACCGAGATCCGTAGTTTTCTTGGTTTGGCAGGTTACTACCGAAGGTTTGTTGAAAATTTTTTACGGTTATCTAGTCCAATGACTAAGATAACTCGTAAGGGTGTTAAGTTCATCTGGACAAAAGAATGTGATGATTGTTTTCAGGAGTTGAAAAGAAGATTGGTGAATGCTCCAGTTTTGGCACTTCCTTCCAGGAATGGTGAGTTTTTTATATACAGTGATGCTTCGTTGAAGGGACTTGGTTGGGTCCTTATGCAGAATGATCAGGTAATTTCATATGCTTCACGTCAGTTGAAAACTCATGAGGTAAATTACCCTTCACATGACTTGGAATTAGATACTGTTGTTTTTGCTTTAAAAATTTGGAGGCATCATTTGTATGGAGTAAAGTGTGAAGTATATACTGATCACAAAAGTTTAAAGTATATATTCACTTAGAAAGAATTGAACATGAGACAAAGGATATGGATGGAATTAATCAAGGATTATGATTGTATAATTCATTACCATCCGGGAAAAGAAAATAAAGTGGATGATTCTTTGAGTCAAAAAAGTAATGCTTCATTAAAAATGTTGAGTTTGGAATGTGATCCTTTGATTAAGGATTTGATGAACTTTGGAATGGAAGTTGTTTGTGTAGGAAGTCCTTCTGTTTTGTTTCATGTATCAGTGACATCTTCCCTATCAGACAGAATCAAGCAAGCACAGAATCAAGACAGTGAGTTTCAGAAAAAGGTAGAGCTGGTTCAGAAGGGTAAGTTGTCTGAATTCAACATTGATAATGATTGTGTTTTGAGGTTTGGGAAGAGATTATGTGTGCCTTGTGATTCACAGTTGAAGAATGAATTGTTATGTGAGGCTCATAGTTCCCCGTTTTCAGTTCATCCTGACAGTACTAAGATGTACAGAGATCTGCGAGAGTATTACTGGTGGGATGGAATGAAAAGGGATATTGCTGATTTTATTGTGAATTGTTTGACTTGTCAGCAGGTTAAAGCAGAGCGGCAGTTACCGAAAGGGATGTTTCAGCCTTTACCAGTGCCAGAGTAGAAATGGAAAAATATATCCATGGACTTTGTTGTGGGATTACTGAGGACATCTCGAGGTAATAATGCAATATGGGTTATTGTTTATCGATTGACTAAATCTAATCATTTCCTTGCCATACGAGATAATTTTTACCTAGATCAACTTTCCCGTTTGTATCTTTAAGAGATAGTCAGGTTACATGGATTTCCTCTCTCCATTGTATCTGACAGTGATCCCAGGTTTACTTCTAACTTTTGGAAAGGCCTTCAGAAGTCGTTGAGTACTGAATTAAATTTTAGTACAGCTTTTCATCCGCAATCAGATGGGTAGTCAGAACGAACAATTCAGACCTTGGAGGATATGCTATGAGCTTGTTCGATGGATTATCAGGGAAGTTGGGACCAACATCTTTCTTTGGTTGAGTTTTCTTATAATAACAGTTTTCATTCCAGTATACAGATGGCACCATTTGAGGCATTATATGGGAAGCGGTGTCGAACTCCAGCATTTTGGGATGAAGTGGGTGAAAGGAAGCTGATGGGACCAGAATTTGTAGAAGAGATGGCAGAAAAAGTTCAGTTGATTCAGAAACACATGAGAACAGTTTAGAGCAGACAGAAAAGTTATGCGGATAACCGGAGGAAGAATCTATCTTTCGAGGTAGGTGATCATATTTTTCTCAAGGTTTCTCCATGGAAAAGTGTGATGAGATTTGGTAAGAAAGGAAAGCTGAGTCCAAGGATCATTGGACCATATGAAATTCTGGAGAAAGTTGGATCAGTTGCTTACCGAGTGGCTTTACCTCTGAGTTTATCTCAGGTACACAATGTTTTTCATGTTTCGATGTTGAGGAAGTATATGCCAGATCCATCTCATGTTTTGAGTCCAGAGGTAGTTCAGCTAGAAGAGAACCTATCTTATGAAGAACATCCAGTCCAGATTCCTGACCAAAGAGAGAAAGTGTTGCGAAATAAGGTAATTCACCAGGTAAAGGTTTTGTGGAAAAACCATATGGTTGAAGAGGCAACTTGGGAATCTAAAAATTCATGAGGGATAAATACCCCCACTTATTTTGATAAGTGAATAAAATTGCGAGGACACAATTCCCAAAAGAGGGGAAGGATGTAACATCCCAAGTAAATAATGAATAAAACATTTTCATATTTATTAATATTTACGAATTAAATATTAATTTTACTTTAAAGGGGTTGCTATGTTCGATAGTGTACCTGATACGCAACAAAGAGTTTCTTTGAAATCTTACGTTGCACACTAGTAATAAAATAATTTTATTTTAAATGGTAGTTAACACATAGCCATTGTATTGACGTTAATGGATAGAAATAACTAAAATATGATTATATATGTTTTTTAAATGTTTTTACTTTTATCTAATAAAAGATAAAGGCTTAAAATACGGAAAGAATTCAATTTTAGGTGTATATGCCCTAGTTTTCACTAAAGGTACACTTATTGCCTTTTGATGGTGAACCGTCATTAAATATAGTTTTTTTCACTATTATACATTCTATTGGACCAAATAAAACTCTTCTTTAGAATCGGGACATCAAAATTTACTTTGTGTAATTTTTTGGTATTTTTCCGATAAAGTTCATGTTTTAAATGAATAGTGTAAAATGTTGTATTTTTATTCCAAACCTCTTTTTAATATAATTTATTTATATGATTATATTATATTTTGAATTGGTTTTAAAGTGAAATTATAATATATTTTTACCATTAAATCCAATAGTGGTCATTGGAATTAATTTCACTTTGAAATCAGACTTAAACTAGTGTCAATCTTATGATACTTATTGTTTCATAAAAACACGCTATTTGCTCTGACAACAGGAATTAATTATTAAATTAATTAATGGAACTTATATTTTTGAATTTTTTAAAATGGACTTCATTTTTGAATTCAGAATATCAAATATAGCTTAGGGTGAAGTTTTGGTATTTTTCTGAAAAACTTCAATTTTTGATGAATAGTGAAACCACTAAGTGGTACTTAAAAAACCAATTTTTCGTTTAAATGAAATTTTACCACCTCTGTGTTTTGAATTTCAAAATTACAACATACATGGTTGTCATTAAGAATTAAAATGTTGTTCAATGGGATTAAAATAATTTTTTTTTTGTGAATAGTAACTTATTAAGTTTTTAATCGCGATTAGAGGTAATTAGTGTAATTTAAGGTAAAAATAATGTTGTAATAATATGAAATGAACTTGACACATGTCCTAACCTCATTAGATGTATCATGACCGACCAAGAAAATCCATGGGTCAACTTGGGGACCCCATGAAGCCACTTTGGTTGGAAAATGACATTAATAACTTTTTATTTAAAGTTAAAATAAAAATGTCACAAACATGAGTTGTTTTACTAAAACAATTTTTACATGGGGTTATAGAAATCATATTTTTGACTATAAATATTCATTGGAAAGGTAAAAATATTTCCTACATCATAGTAGTTTTTTATAATTTTTAGACATTAAATAAATTAAATTATTTATGACACCATGATGATGCAGCGATTACCTCATTATTTAACGATTTAAATAAAATGGAAATATAATGTAAAATCTAAGACCTACACATGTAAAAAACCTATTGGATGGGTGAATTTAAAACCCTTATCACCTTATCCTCGAAACACATCAATTTGGGACCATTAAAATCCGAAACTCATTCTAAAATAAAGTAACATTTCCTTACTTTCCAGGAGTGCCCCTCCTCTCCTCTTATAAAAGGCCCCTACCACCTTACCCACACTTCCAAAGCCTTTGGATCGGCCAAACCCTTCCCATTTTGTCTCTCCACATCACTATATTACTCCTTGAAGCCTCACGTTGGGCATAAGTATTCCCAAGGAAGCCTTTGATCTCAAATCTAAGAGAGTTACCCGATTTTAAGGTAATGTCTTCACTTGAGTCCTTTTGTTTTATTTTGCTTCTCCAACCCCCTAAACTCTTTTTATTCATTTATTTTGTAAAAACTAAAGTATCTTCAATATACTAGGATATTGTTATAAGAATATTTCGAGCTACACTTACACACATCTACATCTAATGGTTAAAGCACATACTGTTTCTATGGTTGGCGAATTTCTGCCTCACGAAACGATGATTGTTCAATCTTCTTTTAAACACCTTTAATGGTGGCCATTAATATGTCACTATATTTATATATGATATATATTATTTTTATTTTTTCCTTATACTTCTTTATTTTTAATTTGTGGTATACCTTTATGGTTTCCATTGTGTGTAAACACGATAATTTCATTTTAGGAAGTGTGGACTACCGCCCCCTCAAAGTGATGTGATTCGTTAATGCCATATGTGGGACGTATAAAGGATGGATTTAAAGTTATTATATATGATGTTATAATGGAATAAAAATATACCTCTATATCATTATTATTTACTTCCATTAATTTATGAGATATAAATCAAAGCAGCTTTCATGCGTACGTACGGCTTACCGTCTCCATGAACGGTGCATTTCATTTCTTAACCCCAAATCTAATGTAATATTATAAGTACATATATATAATGGATATATATGATGTATTTTACATCTAAATTATTAATATAATTCTGGAATTAAAATATACATACCTCTCATTTAGTTTCAATTCCATTAATATGACATAGAAATGAAAGTAGCGTTCATGCGTACGTACGGCTTACCGTCTCCATGAACGGTGCATTTCATTTCTTACATCTAAATGATTATGTGATATTATAAATACATGTATATGCTAGATATATATGATATATACGATATCCAAATCATGAATGTCATTCTGGATATAAAGAACCTTTGACCACACGAACAACATGTAATTGTAAGAAGTCCACTTTCGACTTAAGAACCAAATATCGACAAAACAAACATTATTAACTTAAATGATTAAATAATGTTTATAACATGGAAATAAGTGATATAAAAGGAATAATGAACTTGAAAAAGGTTCTTAAGAAAATATAAATTAACTCAAGTTTATTATTCAGGACGTTAAAGAACGATCGAGTCAAGTCGGACCTGAGATAAGGGACTTCATCTCAATCTCCTTTCATTGAGGCATATTTCGTTTTATATACAACTTTCTTTTATACGGTGTATAAACCCCTTTGAATTTTACTTTTATACAAAAGGAATATTTTTCTACGAAGCGTTTTACAAAACGACAAAAAGGAATGTTTCTTTTAACGTACGTGGCGACAATGACCTTTTCCACCGCCGCGAGTATTATTTGGTCTTTGGATTCCTGAACAAGCCGTAATGTTTTTTTAAAATGAAATAAATACCATATACTCTTTTATGTATTTTGGTATTGAAAATGGTTTTTATAATGGATTTGTTATGTCAATATATTTAAGTGATATATTGTGATCAAGGTGTGGAAATGATTTCTTTCCATTATATTTGTTTTATATCTTATGATTTTTATAATGGTACTTGGACATTTGACGGGTGGTTACGTGATAAACCATATGACAGGTGGTGCCATGAATACTAGGATGGGTGGTTACGTTATAACCTCCAATGCATTGGGTATGGAAGTCGGCCGTATGGCTATTCCATTAAGTATGTATGGAAGTTGGCAATATGGCTATTCCATTAAGTGATATGTGCAGAAGTCGACCGTATGGTTATTCAACTTAAGTATGTTTATGTCCCAAGTTACCTTTATATGTTATGTGTTCTTTATGTGGGTCTTATGGTAATCCTTTGGTTACAAAAGTGTAAGTAATGATATTTTATTCAGTGAAGAGTTTTTACTACTTCATGAAGGTGAAGGTATTACTTTGATAAAGTATACATGGTTTACTTGATGTTTGAAAAACTAACAGTTTTCATTCTTTGTGTATCCCTTATTGATCTTTTTATGCTCACCCCAAGTTTTTTTGAAATGTTTTTCACAGGACTTAATGTGGAATAGTGTCAAGGATGAGATCAAGGGAAAGTCATGCTATATAAAACATGGAACTAGACATGTTTCTTTTTAAGAGTTTTTTTTATTCTATGGAAACTTAGTAGAAGTGTATACTTTGTAATATTTTGAGATGTAACAGTTATGTCCTAATTCTCTAAAACTCTAAACCTGAAAAGATCCTCAATGTGAATTATTTATTTAATTCAATATTAAGTAATGTTTAAGGCCGAAGCCTTATACTGGCCTGACCCAAAACTCCGGTGTATGGGGTCAACACAGCCCATAATGGGCCTTCGTAGGTTCATCCTGACCCACACAGGCCCTAATCATGGTTTTCGGGACACGATTAATTTTAATATAATAAAAAATTAATTAATTTAATTTAATTTAATTTCAGTTGAAATTTGAATTAATTAAATATTATTTTTTGGGAAACAGATTATTTTTATAAATTTCTTCTTAAATAAATTTAATTTTAGTGTTAAATTAAATTAATTAATTAATTTAATTTTTAGTTTTAAGATTAAATTAATTAATGGGACCAAATGATGTAATACATTGAATTAAAATAAGAGTGAATTTTAATTCAATAAAAATGCCCTAAAATATATTTTAGTGCAAGTTTAATTTAATTCTACATTTATTTTAATACATGAGTTTAATTTGTACAGACTTATCATGAGCCCATGGACCGACCAATGCATGTTTGGTGCATTTTTACTTATTTATATAATTATATATTGTAATAGTTATTTTTAATAAGCAATCTAAATAAATGGAGATATGTGGATCGTATGCATCATTAAATGTATAAGGACTTTCATGTACAAATCAGAGTTGTATTTTATACTCCACAGTTCCCCTCACCTATGAGTGAGTATTTTTGAGAATGATAGTGACAAATATCTCACAAAGTTATGGCGACACACCAGATATTAGATTGATGTGTTTGATGAGAGTTGATGCAACTCGAGTCATAAGCAACACAAATCAAGGTATATACCCTAGGTTCTAGGTTGATCCATTATTCACTCAATGGATCAACCATTAGAATCATCTCATGATCAGTTTTTCATTTTATTTTTTCATGGTTTATTATTTTTGGGTATGTGTAGTTTACACGCAAACACATAGAATAATAAACAAGAATGGATAGATGAAATGAACATGTAACATGATGAATTTTTCTATTTATTACATAGTCAGTTGTGAGTGAAATCACATAGCCCATTCTAATAATATAGAAAATTATTTCTTCCGTCACATAAAAAACACAAAATCCTTCAAAGAAATATTATGTCATAATCGCCTCCATCATTCAAATTTAAACAAAACTGGGTGTTTGATGTTCTTTTCATTCCATAGGTAAGGGTTCCTCTTACTAATGTGGAGTTATTATGAGAGTTGTGGGTCTACTTAACTAAATTGGTAGTAAGGATTAACCATAATTAACTTTATATCACTTTAGAGGCAAGTGTTGAGTAAATTAAGTTATGATTTTTGAAGTTGGGACTTCACTTAACAGATCAAGAAACCCCATGTTAATGCAACGGGCTAGTCAATTTCCTACCTTGAACCCTTATATTAGTGGTGTATCCATAGATTTTAGACTATGAAGGGTGGTTCAGGGATCCTTTCCCCTAGAATACTCCAGTGATAGAGTATTCCGATTCTAGCATTGAGGGTTCCTAGAATTCGATAAAATAGTGGAAGACATTTAATGATTTAATAAATTAATAAAAAAGTATAAATTGATAATCAAGATAAGAGTAATAATATTTTTAAATTAATATTTTGTAAAAATGGAAAGTTATAATCTAAGGAAAACTTTTATAAATAATGGAAAAAGAGAATGTCTACACTGGCATGAGTATCCAAGAATAGTGCAGGCACTTGCACGCAATATTATGATATTGGAAACTAAAGGCGCTAGTGTCCCCAATACTTGTTAAACTACCTCACGAAGTGATGGAGTAAAAATTTCTTATAGGATACTACCATAAAGTGCATATGATGGTTATATCATTATGAAATCATCAAAGTCTGATGCTTGTTGTGGTCACCATATTGGACATCAATGATATAACATTTAGTCTCATATTTGAGTAGTTTGTAAGGAGAAACTAAATCAAGATAAGACATAGATGTTTACACTGGTTATGTGTAAATTTTAAGGCATATCACATCTTTCATGTCATTCCATTCTTAAACCCATTTACTCTAGTCTCGTTTTAGTTAAAAAAAATTAATAGCTTGGGGTAAACGCTTCAATACAATTTAGGTAAGGTTTTCCAATTAAATAAGAATATAATGATCAGTTTAATCTTTATTCTTATGGAAAAAAACTAAAATTAATTTTGAAATGGCTAATATACTGTAATTCCAAAATCACATTTGAAATGTCCCTCAATGAAAGAGGTATTAACAAGATGTTAATTTCATCACATAACTTGAAATAAATTATATTGGAGTTAAAAACAATGAATTGAATTGAAGAAGAAAGTACCCACTTATCCTTCTGGTATATTTATCAATATAAAATTAATGTTTCAATACTATTACTTTGGTATTAAATACAATATTCCAATTACATATGTGTATTATAAGACGGTAACCAAGTTATTATAGAAACATTATTAGAAGTAAAGTGTATTCTCAAAGCGGCTGAGAAAGGGTGATTCCTAAATCAGTGGTGAGAAACACATCCCTTATATATTTCCATGTGAATGATTCTTGTAAAAATATTATCAAGTATAACAAAAAAAAAATATCTCACATGTCCTGTGGACACAATGAGACATTATTCTAGGTTTAGGAATGAATTTTTTTTTGGTGTTTGATACTCAACCAATAGTTTAATGATACATGAATCATAGGCAATACCTAATGAGTATAAATGTAAGACTTATATACCTAGTTATGGAAAGATAATTCTTTGTCAACAAAAATTAAAATGGTCATCATTAAAATACCTAGTTTGGTGTTTAGGATCGAAAAATATAAACACCTTTGGTATTATCGACATCTTTAGTTTGGAAAAAGTATCCTTTAGAAATAAAGGTTAACAATAAGTATTTTGGAATTAGTTCAACAAATGAACATGAAATATTCCAAAGGTAAGATAGATATAACTACCAAAACTTTACATACATTGTTATTGCTTAAAAATTGAAGCACACTTATTACAAAAAATAACAAAACCATGAAAGGAAATTATAGGTATATTGTCTTTAGAAACTGGGAAACATAAATAACTGGTTCATAAATAATCTATGTTGTCTCCCATTTATTTCATCATATCTAGAGCCCCTTTTGCCATATTCTACTTAATAACCTTCTTCCTGACCTGGGGAAATAAAACATACAAAATGGTGAGCTCAAATGCTCAGTAAGGGTAAACAAAAGAAATATCAATCACATCATATTCATAAGAACATAACATTTTGGAAATCTTAACCTGCAAAAGAGATCATAATTTCATAACATGGGATAAATCATAGTAGTGAAATGTAATACCAATAATCATAACTTAAAACATGAAACTTTGTGGCATACACACATAATCATATAGAATCATTTCTTAGTAGTCAAGACTCATTTCCAAGACTATCTTAGCGGACAAAGTCCATTTCTGAACCGAGTTCACTCCTTGTTTCAGTCCTGTTTCACTGAATCAGATTAGCCTGCCGTTCTAGCCATGTCTATCTCATGAGATATAAATCTTTACCTAATGAATTGGAGGGAGATATAGGTCCCACCCATCTCATAATTAAACCATTCTTATGTTTTCCACAAAATCATAAATCATACATCATTGCATAACCCATGTAATAAAAATGGGATTCTTAAACATCATGACATCAAAACATAATCCATATAAGAAAAAAGGACATCATAAAATTAATTCCATCATAACATAATAAAATAAATGTAAAAATAGAGATAGAACATGAACCCTATATTATCTTAGATGGAAAATAATTTTAATAAAACACTTGAACTCCATTCTTGAGGAAAATATCCTTTCTACTTCAAAAACATTTTCCTTTCTTAACATGTCATATAATTTTAAACTAAAATAAGTTGATTAAAAATAAACTTGAAAACTTGTAAATGAAGCTTCAAGGAAATAATTTTCTAAAAATCCATTCATGTCGTATAAGTTAAAAAAACATTCTTCTCGTACTTTGGCCGGAAAAGTCAAAAAGTACCTCGTACGAAAAACGACAAAAGATTCCTTTCATATCTTTTACTAAAAACACACCAAAGGGTAAAATTGGATTTAAAGAATTTTAGGAGGATATAAATAATATTACATATTGAGGTAACATGGATGTGGATGATAAATATTCCCTAGTAAATTCTAAAGTATAAACAATCTCAGATAAAAATTGAGATTGCAAGATTTTCCCTTACCTTAGGTCTGATTTGCTTCGTACGTGTCCAAACCTCATGTATAATGATTTAAATAATGTTATTGACTTATTCTAGAATCATAATTGTTGTTATGATATCATATATGGTCATATTATTAACTTCTTATTAGTAATATTTCATTGCTACTTGTTAATCGGGTGTTTATTACTTTTTGTTCTTCTGCGTGTTTTGTCAAATACATTCTTGTTATTATTTTTAGGTTATAGATACCTCATTTAAAGAATGGTATTATTGTAATATATATCATATTTATTCATTAAATTCATTTATATAACCATTATTCAATTAAGATCTTGTAGAATGAGTCGCATCACATCGTGGAGACGGTAGGCCGTACGTACGCACGAGCGATGATATCATTCCCATGATCGTGGAATTTTATTGAAGTGTATGTATATTATTTAAGAATCAATATAAATTTACAATAATCATATATAGTTATTATTTACACCATTATACCCATCCAAGTAAGGTGGTGGTGGAAAATAGATTACACCACGGCGTGGAGACGGTATTCCTTACGCACGCACGCGTAGTGATTTCATTTTCTGTTGGATGGATAGATGGTGAAATAGGTTTGTTTCATACTTATAATAACATATCAGTATATTAGTGATACTGATGTAATTACTTAATAATGAAACAACTAAATAAGAAGAACTAGGAGAAGAAATAAAGTTGAAAGAATCGGTAATGGACATTACCTCTTCTTTGAAGCGCCTCTTCTTAACCTCCACTTAGGGCACTAAAGATGGTCCTTGAAGAAGACCATGACCTCTAGGATGTTTATAGGGAAGTGTGGAAGATAACTTGTCAGTGTTTGGACGAGAATTAAGGCTCAAAGTGGTGTGAGGAAGAGAGGTAGGAGGTGCCCTTTTATAAGGGAGGAGAGGGGCACCTTTGGAAAAACTAAAAATATTATTTTATTATAAAGTCATATTCTTTTTTTAATAGCTCCAAATTGATTTATTTCAAAGATAATGTGGGGATGGGTCGAAATAATCTCATCCAAAAGAATTTAGACAAGTTTAGGTTTCTATTTTAACCTTATCATTTAGATTTAACTTTAAGTTAAATAATTTTACTTTTACCGTGTCTTCTTGTTTTCTTACACTCTAAAGTTAATAAACCTACTATAACAAGCCAAAAGAACCCCAAGTTGTTTATTATTAATATATATAACCTTATCTAAGTCATTTGGCCAAACCTTAGATTTTTAAGAATAAAATAAAAATTAATAATATAATATTTGTTTCAAAAACTATTTTATGTCAATTTTGACACTATTTGGTAATTGATTTTTGTGAAAATCATAAAAGAATGATTAGTTCGAAAAAAGTTAATTAAATAAATAATAATATGTCATATTAACCTTGAAAATTAGTTTAATTCATAAAAAGTCTCAAATTACATTTATTTGGGTATTTATAACATCAATTATGTCAATATTTCTTTAATAAGATAATTACTGCATCATCATTGTGTCATAAATAAATTAAATTATTTAATGTAGAAAAATTATAAATAAAATAACATTATGTATGAAATATTTTTATATTTCTAATGAATATTTATAGTCGAATTTATCTTATGTATAACCCTATATTAAAAATGTTTTAGTTATTAAACTATGATTTTAACTATTTTAACTATTCTTTAAATAAAATAATATTAAATGTCCTAATCTAATCCAAGTGGGCCTAAATGGTCATATTTTATTAATAAGGTTTTTTTGGTAGAATTACACTTATCCAATAGAATTAGGACATGTGTTAGGGTAATAATAATATCATTTTTACCCTTAATTACCCTATTTAGTTTTAACCGTGGTAAAAAAGTAAAAAGTTACTATTCAAAAAAAAATATTTTCATCTCATTGAACCAAATTTTAGTCCTTTATATTAACCGTGTCTCTCGGAGTTTCGAAATTCCACTCACATAAGTTGTAAAATTATGTTTTATGTGAATTTGAAAATTCTCCTAGGAGGTGGGTAAAAGACGGTGAAAAGTTCAATAAAATTTATATATATATATAATTATTATAAAATGACTCCAATGAATTACTTTGAACTTATATAGGTATTATGTATAAATTTTGACCTAAAATAAATTTAAATAAAATAAATAATTATTTAAATAAAAAGTCGGTTTTGAAATAGTAACCCACTGTTTTCACTATTCCTCAAAAATTGAAAGTTTTCAGAAAAAATACAAAATTTCACCCTAGGCTAATTTCGATATTCCGAATCCAAAAATGAAGTCCATTTTGAAATATTAAATTTAAAAAATTTCAAAAAGTGGGTATTACTATTCATAAAGGGTAGTTTTAATAATATTTTAATAGCATATCGTTGTTTAGTGAAACTCGGTATTGCGTACGACGCAAGCTATTGAGGAAGGCCGCGATGGCGTGTAAAGAAAGACAAGATAGTGTTGTGTTTAGTGAAAGATTACTTTGATGATGTATATAACATAAAAACAATATATTTCTCATAAAAGTCTTGGGTGTTACATTCTACCCCCCTTAAAATGAATTTCGTCCTCGAAATTCGTCACTTTGTAACAAAAAGATGAGGATAACTCTCCCTCATCATATCCTCAAGCTCCCATGTAGCTTCTTCTAATAGGTGGTTCCTTCATAAAAATTTCACCAATCGAGTGGTCTTGTTCCGTAGGACTTTTTCGCTACAATCTAGAATCTCTATCAACTGTTCTTCATAAGAAAGATCTTGCTCCAACGGTACAACTTCTAAGCTGAGTACATATGAAGGATCAGGTATGTAGTTTCTTAGGATAGATACATGGAACACATCATGAACTTGAGGGAGATTCGGTGGAAGTTCCAATCGGTAAGCTACCTTCCCAATATGATCCAGTATTTCGAAAGGACCGATATACCTAGGGCTCAGCTTTCCCTTCTTTCCAAATATCATTACTCTCTTCCAAGGAGATATTCGTAAGAACACTTTATCACCCACTTCAAAATCTAGGTCTTTTCTTCGGTTTTTGGCATAACTTTTTTTTTGACTCTGAGCTGCTCTAATGTGTTGTTGAATAGATCTGACATTTTTTGCCATCTCATCAACACGATTAGGTCCTAATAGATTTCTTTCCCCAACTTCATCCCATCAAGTTTGAGTTCAGAATTTCTTTCCATAGAGAGCTTCATAAGGAGCCATATGAATACTGGAGTGAAAGTTATTATTATAAGAAAATTCCACCAAAGGTAGGTGTTGATCTCAACGGCCTTTGAAATCCATAGAGCAATCTCTTAACATATCTTCTAGAGTTTGAATTGTTCTCTCAGACTGACCATCTGTCTGAGGATGATAAGCATTGCTGAAACTCAACTATGTATCCAAATTATGCTAAAGACTTCGCCAAAACATTGAGGTAAACCTCAGATCCTGATCAGATATAATGGAAAGTGGTACTCCATGCAATCTTACCAATTCCTTTACATATATCCTGGAAATCTGATGCAGAGAGAAATACTCTCTAATAGCAATGAAGTGTGCATACTTTGTAAGACGATCAACTATGACCCAGATAGCATTATGGCCTCTAGATGTTTTAGGAAGTCCAGTGACAAAGTCCATAGTGATGTTTTTCCATTTCCATTTAGGTATGGGTAATGGTTGTAACATCCCCTTAGACTTCTGTCTCTCAGCTTTAACTTGCTGAAAAACCAAGCATCAAGAGACATATTCAGCAACATCTTTGTTCATGTCATCCCACCAGAAGTACTCTTTCAGGTCCCTATACATCTTCGTGCTTCTAGGATGAATAGAGAATAAAGAACTATATGCCTCATCCAGTAGATCCTTATTTAATTCTGGTATGGGAGGAATACAACCCCGATTAGAGAACCTTATTATCCCATCACAATCAAGGATGAATTCAGGAACATTTCTCACCTTCTTTTGTAACTCTATGTCTTCTTTTTGTGCCTCTTTAATCTTCACATGTATAGATGGTTGAACATTCATTTGAGAAAGATAAGATTTTTCTCCTTCCATTATAATTCCAAGATCCATCCTTTGTAAATCTATAAATATTGTATCTTTTGTGATCCTCATCATGGATAAGCTAGCATGGTCTTGTCGACTTAATGTGTCTTCCACCTTGTTTGCTTTCACTGGGTGGTAATGAATTGAGCAGTCGTAATCCTTAATCAACTCCAACTATCTTCTTTGGCGCATATTCAGCTCCTTTTGTGTGAAAATATACTTTAAACTTTTATGATTAGTATAAATATCACACCTTTCTCCATAAAGATAATGCCACCAAATATTTAATGCAAAGATTACCACAACTAACTCCAAATCATGAGTTGGGTAATTTTGCTCATGGATTTTCAACTGTCATGAGTCATAAGCTATCACCATATCATTTTTCATAAGAACACACCCCAATACCTTCTTGGATGAATCACTATAGATCATAATCCTTTCTCCACTACAAGGCAGTGTGAGCACAAGTGCACTGGATAACCTTCTTTTTAACTCCTTGAAATTATCTTCACACTCCTCCATCCAAATGAACTTAACTCCTTTTTGAGTCAACCTGGTGAGTGGATTAGATAATCTTGAAAACTCTTTCACAAAACATTGATAATATCTAACCAAACCAAGAAAAATTCGGATCTTGGTTACTGTTGTTGGTCTCGACCATCATTCGATAACCTCTGTTTTTGCTGGATCCACAGATATCCCCTCTTTTGAGATTATGTGAACCAAAAATGAAACTTTTTGATGCCAAAATTCACACTTGGTAAATTTGTCATAAAGCTTCTCCTTTCTTAGGGTATTCAATATAATTCTCAAGTGATCTTTATGTTCTTCCTTGCCCTTTGAATACACAAGAATATCGTCTATAAAGACTACCACAAACTGCTCAAGATAGTCTATAAAGACTCTATTCATTAGATCCATGAAGATAGCAGGGGAATTAGTAAGACCAAATGGCATCACTATAAATTCATAGTGTCCATACCTTGTACGAAAATCTGTCTTTGGTATATCATCCCTTTTAACCCTTAATTGATGATACCCTGAACGGAGATCAATCTTGGAAAAGTATTGAGCTCCACTTAGTTGGTCAAATAAGTCATCAATGCGTGGGAGAGGATATTTGCTCTTGATAGTGATCTTGTTAAGTTCTCGATAATCAATGCAGCGTCTCATTGATCCATCTTTCGTCTTAACAAATAGAACAGGTGATCCCAAAGGTGGCACACTAGGGCGTATGAATCCTTTATCAAGATTCTCTTAGAGTTTCTTCTTCAATTCCTGCAACTCAATTGGGGCCATTCTACAAGGTGTCTTTGAAATAGGCAAAGCACCTGGTATGAACTCTATTGAAAACTCAACTTCACGATTTGGTGGAAGACCCGAAAATTCCTCCAGAAAGACATCATCAAACTCCTGTACAATGGGTGTATTCTTAATTGTGAGTTTCTCTCCAACCTTTTGAGATAAATAACTTTCATTTAGTGGAATCAAGACCCATAAGATGGAAGAAATTTCCACTGGAAGGTTATGTTCATCCTTGCATCGATAGACGATCATAGATTGATCTGGAATCTGAAATATGACTCCCCTTATTTAGAAATTAATATGAGCTCCATATAAAGAAAGCCAATCCATGCCAAGAATCACATCAAATTCCACTATAGGAAGGATCACAAGATTTGTAGGAAGCACTTTCCCACAAACTTCAATCGGAGAAGAATTATAAACTTTTGATGCGACTGTTGTGCCATTAGGGGTTGTCACAACTAACTCAACATCTAATAGTTGAGGTAATATGGCGATACCCTTAAAAGTTCTTCATAAATAAAAGAGTGGGTGGATCTAGAATCAAATAAAACATTTCCTACTTTATAGTGGATGGTAAGTGTACCTTTCACCACTTCTTTCTCATACTCCACATCGCTGATAGAAATTGCATGTGACTTTCCTTTGTCTTTAGCCTTAAGAGTTTTTTGACGTCGATCATAATAAAAAACCCTTGGATTAGGGAATTGATTAGCATAATGCCCCATTTCCTTGCACTTCTAAAATTGAAGTGTAGGAGGTGCACTCTGTGTAGAATTTTCTTTGTTCACATCACTAGACATCTTATTCCCATCATTGTGGCATTCAAATGCCCGATGACCTTCCTTTCCACATTTTAAACATTTAATTGTCCCTTTAAGAAAACTCCCTCCATGTTTCTTTCCACACTTTGAGCATAAGGGAAAACTCATCTTCTTTTTAGTGCGGTCTTTAGATTTTCCTTTGAATTCCATTTTCCTCTTCTTATCAAACCCATATGACTGATGGGTTACTCCAATCTCCATCTCAATATTGATAGCACATCGAACAATTTCCTCATAGCTATTGAAGTCCCTTAAGGATAACTCCCTTCGAAGACTTGGTTTTAAGCCACTAAAGAATCGATCGATCTTACTCTCAGGTTGGATAATAATCCCAGAAGCGTACCTTGAAAGTCTTGTAAAATTTTCTTCGTAGGTAGCAACAGATTCATCATCCTTTTGCTTTTGTTCAAGAAAATCCTTCTCCATATTTGTTCAAAGAATACGAGGGAAGTACTTATTGAAAAATAAGTTCTTTAACTCGTTCCATTCCATGGACTCAATTTCATATCTTGGCCTCGTATTCTTGATAAGATTCCACCATTGATCAGATTCACCTTCCAAACGATATACTACTAAGATGACTTTGTCAAGTTCATAACTTTGAATAACTGAAAATATCTTTTCAGTATTACTGATCCATTATTCAGCAACTAATGGATCAGTAGACCCGCTCAATGAGGGTTGATGCTGCCTCATGAAGGATTCAACATAATGTTGCTCCTTCCTTTGCTCGTTTGGAAGTCCTGCATGATTCATAGCTTGAGAAAGCTGTGTGAGCATGGCTAAAAGATTTTTCATTCCATCTCCCATATCGTTTGGTTGCTCAGGGGGACAATAATTGCATTGCTCGTTGCATTCCGCATTAACACAGTTCCTTAAGGTTCCAACCATTGACTAAAACCCAGAAGAATAGTGTGAGAAACACTAATTATAATAGGAAAACCACATAATCAAGAATAAATTTCACACTTAAGGTCTTATCATAGGTTGTTCATGGCCATTTCTAAAACACTAATATTGTGTTTTATGCTTAGACTTATCCTTAGGGTTCTTAATAAGGTTTTCACATCCTAGTTTCTAAAGGTTGACTATACCTTTCCTCTGATACCAACTATAATGACCCACACTTTACATACATTGTTATTTCTTCAAAATTTAAGCACACTTATTACAACAAATAACAAAACCATGAAATGACCGTATAGGTATAGTGTCTTTAGAAACTGGGAAACATAAACAACTGGTTCATAAATCATCTACGTTGTCTCCCATTTATTTCATCATATCTAGAGTCCATTTTGGCATATTCTACTTAATAACCTTCTTCTTGACCTGGGGAAAGAAAAAATACAAAAGGGTGAGCTCAAATGCTCACTAAGGGTAAAAAAAAGAAATATCAATCACATCATATTCATAATAATGTAACATTTTGGAAATCTTAACCTGCAAAAGAGATCATAATTTCATAACATGGGATAAATCATAGTAGTGAAATGTAATCCCATTAATCATAACACAAAACATGAAACTTTGTGGCATACACACATAATCATAGAGAATCATTTCTTAGTAGTCAAGACTCATTTGCAATATTATCTTAGCGGACAAAGTCCATTTCTGAACCGAGTTCACTCCTCGTTTCAGTCCTGTTTCACCGAACCGGATTAACCTACCATTCCAGCCATGTATATCTCATGAGATATAAATCTTTACCCAATTAATTGGAGGGATATATAGGTCCCACCCATCTCATAATGAAACCATTCTTATGTGTGCCACAAAATCATAATTCATACATCATAGCATAACCCATGAAATAAAAATGGGATTCTTAAACATCATGCCATCAAAACATATTACATATAAGATAAAAGGACATCATAAAATTAATTCCATCATAACATAATAAAATCAATGTAAAAATAGGGATATAACCAGAACCCTATATTATCTTAGATGGAAAATAATTTTGATAAACACTTGAACTCCATTCTTGAGGAAAATATCCTTTCTACTTCAAAAACATTTTCCTTTCTTAACATGTCATATAATTTTAAACTAAAAGAAGTTGATTAAAAATAAACTTGAAATTTTTTAAAGTAATATTCATGGAAATAATGTTCTAAAACTCCATTCATGTCGTATAAGTTAAAAAAACATTCTTCTTGTACTTTGGCCAGAAAAGTCAAAAAGTACCTCATACGAAAAACAACAAAAGATTCCTTTCATATATTTTACTAAAAACTCACCGAAGGGTAAAATTGGATTTAAAAAATTGTATGAGGATATAAATAATATTAAATATTGAGGAAACATGTATGTGGATGATAAATATTCCCCAATAAATTCTGAAGTATAAAAAATCTCAGATAAAAATTGAGATTGTGAGATTTTCCCTTACCTTAGGTCCGATTTGCTTCGTACATGTCCGAACCTCCTGTATAATGATTTAAATAATGTTTTTGACTTATTATAGAATCATAAGTTTTGTTATGATATCATATATGGTCATATTATTAGCTTCTTATTAGTAATATTTCATTTCTACTTGTTATTCGGGTGTTTATTACCTTTTGTTCTTATGCGTGTTTTGTCGACTAAATTCTTATTCTTATTTTTAGGTTATAGATACCTCATTTCCATAATTTTATTAGTGTAATATATATCATATTTATTCATTCAATTAATTTATATAACCATTATGCAATGAAGATCATGTAGAACGAGTCACATCACATCGTGGAGACGGTAGGCCTTACGTACGCACGAGCGATGATATCGTTCCCATGATTGTGGAATTTTATTGAAGTGTATGTATAATATTTAAGAATAATTATCAATTTAAAATAATCATATACAGTTATTCTTTTCACCATTATACCCATCCAAGTACGGTGGTGGTGGAAAATAGATTACACCACGGCGTGGAGACGGTATTCCGTACTTACGCACGTGTGGTGATTTCGTATTCCGTTGGATGGATAGATGGTGAAATAAGGTTTTTTCATAATTATAATGACATATAAGTATATTAGTGATACTTATGTTATTACTTCGTAATGAAACAACTAAATAAGAAGAATTAGAAGAAGAAATAAAGTTGAAAGAATCGGTAACAGACATTACCTCTTCTTTGAAGCACCTCTTCTTAACCTCCTCTTCGGGCACTAAAGATGGTCTTTGAAGAAGACCAGGACCTATAGGATGTTTCTAGGGAAGTGGAGAAGAAAAATTGGTAGGGTTTGGCCGATCTTGAAGGCTCAAAGTGGTGTGAGGAAGAGAGGGAGGAGGTTCCCTTTTATAAGGGAGGAGAGGTGCACCTTTGGAAAAACTAAAACTATTATTTTATTATAAAGTCATATTCGGTTTTTAATAGCTCAAAATTGATTTATTTAGAAGCTAAGGTGGGTATGGGTAGAAATCCTTTCATCCAATAGAATTTAGACAAGTTTAGGTTTCCATTTTAACCTTATCATTTTGATTTAACTTTAAGTTAAATAATTTTACTTTTACCGTGTCTTCTTGTTTTCTTACACTATAAGGTTAAAAAACTTACTATAACAAGCCAAAAGAACCCCAAGTTGTTTATTATTAATATATATAACATTATATAAGTCATTTTTCCAAACCTTATATTTTTAAGAATAAAATAAAAATTAATAATATAATATTTTTTTAAAAAACTATTTTATGTCAATTTGGACACTATTTGGTAATTTATTTTTGTGAAAATCATAACGGAATTATTAGTTCAAAAAAAGTTAATTAAATCAATACTAATATGTCATATTAACCTAGAAAATTAGTAGAATTTATAAAAAGTCTCAAATTACATTTATTTGGGTATTTATAACATCAATTATGTCAATATTTCTTTAATAAGATAATTACTGCATCATCATTGTGTGATAAATAAATTAAATTATTTAATGTATAAAAATTATAAATAAAATACCATTATGTAGGAAATATATTTATCTTTATAATGAATATTTATATACTAATTTATATTATTTATAACCCTATATTAAAAATGTTTTAGTTATGAAACTTTGATTTTAACTATTTTAACTATTCTTTAAATAAAATAATATTAAATGTCCTAATCTAATCCAAGTGGGCCTAAATGGTCATATTTTATTCCTAAGGTTGTTTTTTGTCTAATTACACTTATCCAATAGAATTAGGACAAGTGTTAGGGTAATAATATTAATATCATTTTTACCCTTAATTACCCTATTTACTTTTAACCGTGGTAAAAAAAGTAAAAGTTACTATTCACCAAAAATTATTTTCATCTCATTGAACCACATTTTAGTCCTTGATATTAACTGTGTCTCTCGGATTTTCAAAATTCTACTCACAGAAGTGGTAAAATTAAGTTTTATGTGAATTTGTAAATTCTCTTAGGAGGTGGGTAAAAGACGGTGAAAAGTTCAATAAAATTTTTATATATCTAAAATTATTATAAAATGACTCCAATGAATTACTTTGAACTTATATTGGTATTATGTATCAATTTTTACCTAAAATAAATTTAAATTAATTAAATAATTATTTAAATAAAAAGTCAGTTTTTAAATAGCAACCGAGTGTTTTCACTATTCATCAAAAATTGAAAGTTTTCAGAAAAATACCAAAATTTCACCCTAGGCTAATTTCTATATTCTAAATCCAAAAATTAAGTCCATTTTTTTAAGATAAAATTTAAAAAATTTCAAAAAGTAGGTATTACTATTCATAACGGCTAGTTTTAATAATATTTTAATAGCATATCTTTGTTTAGTGAAACTCAGTATTGCGTACGAAGCAAGCTGTCGAGGAAGGTCACGATTGTGTGTAAATCAAGCCAAGATATTGTTGTGTTTTGTGAAAGATTCCTTTGATGATGTATATAACATAAAAACAAAATATTTCTCAAAAACGTCTCGGGTGTTACAATAGAGGTATATATACTTCATTATATTCTCTTAATTAAATAAGGAATAGTAAAGTGAAGTATGATATATACATGGTTAGAAGATATTAGTTGTTTTGTGATGGCATGCCGAAGAATATCTTGACTTAGCATTCATCGATCAAAATAATGTAGCATGGAGTAATTCCTAAATGTACATTACCTTATCTACATCATGACATTGATGTTAATGAAGAGAATCTATAATGAATTCTTACATGTTAACATTGATCAACAAAATGTAGCATGGAGAAATTTATAAATGCACATTTTATACATCAGAGTTGTGATGTAAGTAGTATCAATGTTGCAAATTGCAGAAACTTCCATCATATTTCATAATGTTCTTTGAAAATAATGAAGATGCCCCATAACAATATGCCGAATATATATGACTAATGGATATCACAATAGGTGTATTATTATGGGAATCCATTATGTCATAAGGACATGTGTTTTGATGCAAAGAGTTTGTTAGGACATAAACAAACTTGCATCAAGAACAAAAACAATGTGCATTTAAAGTAATTATTATAACAATTGCTTAGAATATTACATAAATCCCTAAGATAGAAAAGTGACATTCAAGTGATAGAATAAATTTCTATAAAATGGGTTCACTTATCTACTTTTGATAGTGGGAGAAATATTTACTTGAGTTTAGTCAAAGCTATGGATGCACAAATAGTTGGCATATGAACTAGTTCCACAAGTGCATGTGGAACAAGAATGTTCCAAAGACACATACTGTGCGGGAAGGATAGAACCATAGTAATGGTTTTGAATTCACTATGGTCGGTAATACATTATTTATTGAGAATAATAATTCCTACAAGTAAGAAGTATATGAAAACATGCTAAAATTGACAAGGTAAATTAAAATTCAGTAATGGATTCCATGTATCAAAGTGAAAATGGTCTTATTTTATTGAATACCATGGTGAGTATTCAAATGATATTATACATGAATGGTATAAGCATAGTACTAATAAGGATCAATTGGTTATAATAAGATGTTATGCCTAAATCCATGAGAATTTTACTTGTTATAGATACTTTCTATGATCATATTATATTGAGCATTATATTTCATGACCACTAAACATGGAAGGTGTCTATAAGACACAACCAGAAAGGGATAGAAAAATCACAAAATTCAAATAATGGTTGCAAGTTACTGATTTCAAGTTCAATATTGAAGTAAGAAACAAGATTATAAAAATACATTTAGAATAAAAGTTTTCCATGTGTATACTAGAGTTTAGTGGGAGCACTATAGTTTTCTAAGTAAAATTTGTTTTGAAACATATGGAAAACACCTCTTGGTCTTTAATTTAGTTAAGATCAAGATTAAAGTAATTCTCTAGTGATTGAATTAATGTAAAAACCTAAGTTCTGGGGAAAATGATCTACTGAGGTATATCCAATAGTTTCTTGGACCTAGTCAATCATACATATAGTGACATGGTATTAAAAAATACCAGTTAGAACAATTGAAGAGAAGAATTATTGCCAGTGTCACATGGAATACATCTCCAAGTTGACATGTTCATGACTTGAGTAGAGATTAATGTGGTGATTTCAAATCTATAAGATTTAGTGATGGATCAATCATGTATTCCATGATATGTTCAAGAACTGATATTTCAAGGATATACTTTATATTAGGAAAATATAAATTATACCTAGGAGTATAAGAAGTGAAGAAGTTAGAAATATCCATTTGTACTTCAAAAAGTACAAAGGATATGTACCTAGTAAGTGGAGAAGAAAGGATAATAGTTTTTATGGGAAACAAACTAGTCTTACTTAGACCAAATTTATCTAATATCATAGTTGGGCTAAGGTGTTGATTGAGAAAATCTCATATAAACTAGTGGTATCCATACCTACAAATAACGAGTATGTTGCAGCTTCTAATGAAGTTGAGAAGCAGTTAAATGAAACACTTTTATTCCAGTTCTTGGAATCACACCTTGCAAGTAAATTATTATCATAATGTAAATTATGATATTCTTACTAGTCAAGATATCATGTTATGACAATGGAAAAAAGGGATATACTCATGGATGACATATCTTAAGAGGTTTTACTCAATTAGATAAGGTCAGATATGGTAGAATCACCACATAGAAGAATCATGGAAAGCCTAGAATCTAAAGTCACGACTCAGTAAAAACAAGATCTTAATCTTGTGAGAGATAACAAGTATGGTTATCAAGTTGGATCTATTGAAAGTGGTAATGTTGTAATAGTGGGTTCCCTAGACCCAAAAATGTGGTACTTTTTATTACCATATCGTGTATATAGTTAGTTTTACATGATGTATTCTTACTATTATAGTGTAGACATTTATGTTTCCACTGTTTAATAGTAATGTCCATAGATTAAATTTCATATCAAAAGGATATAGTAGATCCCAGGCTATAATGATAACCTTGAGATACTATGATATTAATCTCAAATATATGTCCTATGGTCTAGATACATTGTTCTGACTAGAAACAATAGATGTTTGACCATCAGGTGTTGGGGGGTCATAAACCTTAAGACTTCTTCTCATGAATTTTTCACTTGGTGGTCTATAGTAGTGAGGTCATGTGGATAAGACAACCAATAGAAACACTGCATGTTTCTTGTGTCATTGGTTGTTCCTATACATGTACATATGTAATGGTCTCCTAACGTGAGATCATTTGCAATGTGTGTCATTTGATTGTGTACTTTGATGCAAGGCAATAACCATGGTAATGAAATAATGGTGAGGTAGTTTTTGGTGGGTGCATCATTGGTGGTATGGAATAGGTTCAATGGCCAAGAAAGAATTTTTTGCATCTAGGTAAAGGTAGTTATATATCTCAATCCATGTTGATCAGGATGGTAGTACCTTTATAAGACCATGGTCATGGTAGTCCAAGGTAAATCCATCCAGTTTAATCAAAAAATAATAAAGCAAGAAAAGGATGATGACATGAGTGTGCATCATGATTTATGAGATATTAAATATAAAGAGATTATATGATACCATGTGCATTCATAGGTTGGCTGTCACTGCTATAACTATCCTTATCTCTTTAGGGGCCATGATAGGTTTCTAGATCCTGCTCTTGGTCTATGAATAGTATTCACTACTATTGAGATAAGAGCCTAGAGGGTCACACACAATAGCGTATTCAAGAATATACCCTATTCAGTTGAATAAGAGTTCTGGAAAATGGTGGGCCCCACCACCAGAGTCCGGGATTTTTCCAAGTATATATTATCACCAAATAAATAAATAAATTCATATTATTCAATTTAATAATAATTGGTTTTGAATTATTATTTTTAAATGTATTTATAAGTTTTAAAGTAAATACATGTAAAATTTTAACTGAATGAATATTAGTTTAAAATATTCAAGGTTCATTTAATGTTTTTGGGAACAACAAGTTGATTTAATGGATCAATTATTATCATATAATATATTTATTATATTAAAATAATGTTATAATAATTTTTATGACTCAATACAATAGTCATAATATGTCATTTATAGTTTGTTAATTATTCAGGGTTGGGGAGGAAATTCCGAGTATGTTTATTACACACTATATATAGATGAGGACAACCTCACACTAGGGACTATTAATTTCCACTATCAAATTTATTCTCTCTCTTATCCTATAGAGAGAGGCTTTGGATCTAGGAAATCAAATCTAGCCCTCTCTCAAGTATTGAATGTAAGGTGATGTGGTGATCATCAGACCATCAAAAGTATCTTCAGAACTCAGCCCTAGCACATGGATTTCAACAAACGACGCTCTCACATATTTTTTTGAAGTGTGTGTGGATGATTTAGAGGAATTAGGATTTGAAATATTTTTGCAGCGATCACCAATAATGAGAAGACATCGAGCACGACTTCAGATTAAACTAGGTATTTATGGTTTTAATTTTTGTGCTTAAAACACTTCATGTGAGATGCTCAGCTTTAAATCAGGCAGTGATTCACCAATGTCGATGAATTAATGTTGATCATTGATTAAAAGTTTAAAATATCATTATTTGGGCTTCTGATACATGCATGATACCTTCAATTATTACCACATTGGACATGGAGGTAGAGTCCATAACCCCCTTAGAAAAGGACAGTTATCCCAACCTACTACTTATATTGTGTGATCTCTTATCTATGGTTTGATCAAGGATAGGATCAGGTATCCCACCATAGGGTATAGGGTTAAAATACCCTATTCCTTCTCCCAATATAGGGTCATGTATCCCACCACCTATACCCAAGGTGTTAAAACCGCTCTTACAAGAAAATTTATATAGAGTAAGTTATCCCCCAATAGAACAGGGTACGATCCTCTATCTATGAACTGAATTCCCTTTTCTGAGGCGACTTCTAACGAGGAGTGTGCTACCTTTATATGTTTTTGAGATTTTTTATGGTACAAATTCATGAAGTTGTGTGGTAATTACTGATCATTTGACTAGATATGAAGACTATGATTGTAATCTATGGCTAGACCCCCTATGAGCATATCTGGGTTCTCCTTTATTTACCCTCTTTATTATGGTTTTGATCTGACTCACTACTACAAAACTGGGTTTATCCAATTCTTGGGTTTTAAATGTGCTAGCTAAAATGCTATTAAAGTTCCCCTTTGTCAGCACTAAAAAAATCAATGTTAAAGGGGGGGGGGTTATCAGCGCTTTTTTAGAAGCACTGATAAAAGCATACTTCAAAATATATATATATTTCGTTAAAAAAAATATATTAATATATTAATATATTTATACTGATTTAAATATAATATATTTTTTTAAAAATATGTTTCAGATAAGGTAAATATGCATTTACATTATATACATAATATATTTATTGAAAATGGATTATAAAATAAATAAAAAATATTTTCAATTAATATTTTTATTATTATTACTGAGTAATAGTCATTTAATATAAATTTAAAGATAAAAAATTCAAAAAATTAATAAAATATCTAAAATAAGTTGAAAACATATCTCGAACTTCAAACTACCATAACTTTTGATCTAGGTCTCTGTTTGGTCTCTGCCCTATATCAAATCAAATCCTACGATGATATCTACGTCTTGTAGGTTTGGGACTAGATCTTTGTGCATTCTCCTCGTTTTTTCTCTAGAAAGACCCAGAAGGCCTTTGAAATAGAGTTTTTAGTTGCCGAACCCAATTGCTTAAAATTCGAACGATTATAACTTTCAATCCAAGTGTCTGTTCAGCCTATACCACATATCATATCAAATCTCATTTCATGATCTTTTATCTGACTATTTGTGTATCTGAAAAAGGACTATCAAATTAGATTTTATGGTCATTTAAGTATTTTTAGGGTTTTTAGAGTTTCTTAACGTTTTAGGGTTTGTTATTTATTTATTATTAATTTATTAAATATTTATTAAATATTAAATTATTTATCTATATATTATCTATTGTTTATTGTTTATTATTTATTATTCAATATTTATTATTTATTATTTATTTAAATAAATATAAATATATACATTTCACACACACACACATTGTATAAATGTATTTAAAAATAATTATATAAATATATGTAAATATATATGTAAATATATATATATATATATAAATTAAAAAATATATCATTAAACAGAAATAGAAACAACATGGTGTAGTGTTAGATGCATTCCATCTTTGAAGGAGAGGTGTAGGGTTCGAATCCATGCAGGCGCGCATGAGGTAGGAAATTTGAAAAGCACTGATATGGGGGTAAGTGAAAAGTGCTAATAAATGGGGGGATCACTATTGAAGGGGTCATGGAAGTGCTGATAAATGGGTTAGATACTCATGGATGCCCAAATTTTTTTACCCCCTTTAACAACGCTACTTTTATCAGATAAAAAAAGCGATGTTAAAGTGACCTTTTAACAATGTTTTTTAGCACTATTAAAGGGGGCCTTTAACAACACTATTTTAGAACTGTTAAAAGTTTCTAGATTTTAACCATGATCAAATTATCATCAATTTTTCTGTGTTGATAAAGACCTATTATAGCACTGTTAAATGCCTTTTTTATAGTAGTGACTCTACACTATTTATGCTTTAATGTTTGGTGATTTTGGGGTGTCTTACTGGGTGATTATATACTCACCAATGCATGGTATTTAACTACATTTGTTTTGTCTTATGAAGATAAAATATTATAAGATAGTTTTCTTAGTGGCCCTAGAGTGGGTGGTGCCTAATTATGATTGGTGGTTGTGGTTGTGGGTCTGTGCTCAAACTTTGGATTTGTTGGGCTGGGAAAATACTTCTCTAGTTACCATGTTGGACATGGTTTCTAGTGTTGGGTCTTTATTTTACCTATTTACATCGATTTTATATTTTCATACTCTATTGTGGGATTTTAGATTATGTGCAAGAAATTACTATTACAATTGTTTCCTTTCTACATTACTCTAGCAGGTATGGTGATACGTGTGCGTGTGTATAGGTGTATTAAGCTAAAGTCTCTCATTTGTGTGTTATGCCTAATTATTCACCAGCCCTTATTATATTAAAGGCAGTCTTGGGGTGGCATACCCAACTTACCACTGGGTAGGTTGGCTCGTGTGGGTTGGGCAGTGGTCTGAAATTTGTGAAAATGATTTTCTGGTTTTAAGGAATTCAGTAATTTTAGAGTTGTTGGGTTTAGATAATTAAGTATGTGAGTTTGTTTGCTAATTTAATGAAATTTAACTTATTATATTAGGCTATAAATGATATCCAATTCCATATAATTATTATCCCATTTTTTTCTCATATGTGAGAGACATTTTATGAAAAAAAAATCATATTCTTCCTTGTAATCCCTTTCGTGAGAGTCTCGAGTCATGTAGTGAAACTGGAAGTTGACTTGATTATTATTTGTTGCTATAGAATTCTAGTATTCTAATAATGATAGAATCCTTTTTTTAAATTCCCCTTTGAAATCCATTTTCTATCCACCTTGACATTTGATGTACTTTAATTCTTAGAATTGATGAACTAAATATTGGGTAAAGTTACATTATAATCCATTTAATCGAAGCCTACCCATCTATTTTGTGCATTTAATGTTATAATTTCAGCTATGTGTGGGGGAATGGGTGCATTCACAATGATTATAGAGAATAATTTTACTGTTCTTTTGGTTTTAGTAAAGGAATCCTTCAAATCTATTTTTGGCAGTGGGTTTACAAGCTAAATTTCCCACTACTAGTTTCCTTATTTTTATATAAGAACAAAATTTTTATATGAAAAAGCAAAATTTTTTAGACATTAGAAAATAAAATATATAATAAAAATAAATAAAAGATATATAGAAAAGAATATGGTTTAATATCTATTCATTGTGCATATCCACAAACCACAAAACCAACAAATGAAAAAGGAGTTAGGAGTGTTTCATTGTGAGGATATGAGTTAGTTTTCTTTATTGTAATTTTTTAAAAAATATAACAGGTTATATAATTTAGAAATCATAAACTCTTCATTCTGACTCAAAAATTTTCACATTTTATCATACCATCCCCTAACCCAGGAACAACCTTTTGGAAGTTCTCTTGGGTAGTACACTTGTATCTGTCATTAGAGAATATAGGATCTTGGAAAACTTAGGGTGGATCAATTATACTATTTGAATGAGAATAACTATATTCCAAATGTTAAATGATTAAAGAGGGAAAATTTTTATGTAAGGTAGGTCATTTAGTTGATAGGTGGGTTTAGAAATCTTAACCTGAGTGAGATTAAGTGAGCAATGAGCTTGACTTATTAAGGATGCATGATAATTTATATGGTGGATGAATTAATTCTTTTCTTCTTTTTTGGTTTGAGTGTATTAGGTTGATAGTGTAAATTTTTGTGTGCTTTAATTCCTTGAATTTCTTAATGGGGAAATGATATAAATGTGGGGGAGTGATGAAAACCATATATTTATTTTTATCTAATTTTCAATGTAAATTTCCCCCATATTTTTATTAATTCTAAGAAATATTCATATTTTTCGTACTTTGGGGATCATCTGGGATTAAATTTTTAATGGATTAAATTCATGATTTTTAGTTAATTTATTTATTTTGGGAATTATTTGAAAATAATTTCATTATTTTTTTTATTTTCAATTAAATATGAATTAACTTAATTTGGTGTTTTAAATGCTAAATTGATTTTTTTATGAATTAAAATTTCAATCCAAAATTGATTTTTGGTACTTTTATTACTTTCTGGTGGAAATCCATAGTTTTGTGGAATTAAAAAAATGTAAATCTGTATGAATAAAGTGGATTCACCACAACCCAGACCTCTTGTGATATTAATGTCGATAGGATAATGTGGATCCCTTATCTACACACATACATGAGATTAATGGCATACACTGTCTACAAATAACTCAAATGAAATTCCACTATATCATAATTAATCCCATATTTATAGATAAAATCCATATTACCAACACTACCCCACATTAGAATAAATAGGTTTCATTGTCTCTCACATAAGGACATCAAATTAATATGCTAAAAATGAAACTTGCATAAGGTAAAGCTCTTGTGCGTTAGTTCCCTCTGTGACTCATCTATGCCCCCTCACATGTGACTAAACCCAAATTCTATGTGGGATTAAAACCAAAAATACGTCTATGGAATTAGGTCTCAAAAAAATCTACAAAATCCCTAAATTCTTCTTACTAACTCAAACTATGAAGGCACCAGATGACATCCCACATGACATCCATACATCAATTGATGTAAGATATGTCAATATCTGAAACCTTCTTGAAGCGCAGTCATCCAAAACCTAGAACCAATTCGATTGTCCACTAAATCTCCACCAGAGAAGTACTCTAGTTGTAGGAGGGGAATGAGCTCAGCAGAGTGGAGCACATGTGGCCGGAATCCCCTAGGTCTTCTTCTTCACCAATACGCTGCAATAGAGCCACACACAGGGAGATCTCTCAACGAACCAAATGAGAAACCATGAGGCAAGAGAGCCAGAGCCATGAATAGATGCGCAAATAGATCCATCATGGCATGCTAGAGAGTATTAGGTAGTTCAGAAAGAGGCATGGGATTACAACCATGTGGATGGCCCATATCACAGTTGTTAGTTCGAGTAACTGAATACGAGAAAACACACGAGACATGTGGCCCAACAGTAGTGGCACAACGGATCAAAGACGAGTGAAATAAACACACTCAGGGCAGCCAAGGGTCATTGGATATCTCTTTATCAATAGTCCAAATTAAACTTCTATCCAGGTAAAGAGACCAAAAAAATGTGATACAAATAATTGAGCAACAGAAAATAAAACCCGTAAAATTAAAACCCCATTTGAACTGTCTGCATGCCCCATCTAAAACCCCCATGAAAAATAAACACCCTTAATTCAATATAAAAAAATTATATAAAACAAAATTAAAGGAATTTAAATGCAATAAGGATAAAAATAAAACAAATCTCCACCATGAAATTAAATAGAATTTATGGATGATGTTCTCACAACTTAAGTTATATAATTGGGAATAAATTCATTAATTTAGGGTAATGCATGAATTTGGATGATGGAACGAACTTAGTCAAAATATCGATTGAATTTTCCCTAGTGGGTATCTTAGGGACACTCACCATCCCAGATTCTATAATATCTTTAAAATTTGATTTTAACATCAATGTGCTTAGATCTATCATGGAATACATAGTTTTTAGATAAATGTAATGCATATTGGCTATCAAAGTGTACTTCTATGCTATCAAAATATAAAGAAAACTAAAAAAACCTTTTTAACATATAGCCTATCCTATGGGTTCTGTCAAGAAAATATACTCTACCTCAGTAATGTAGAGTACAACCACTGACTATATATTGCACTTCTAGGAGATCGGTCCTCTATATGAAAGAAATACAAAACCAGTGATAGAATTTCTATTGTCAACATTTGTATCATAATGGGAGTCAATAAATCCAATTATATCATTATCAAAACTACTATTTAAGACATTTTGAATGCACATTTTATCAGACATAGATACATACCTCAGTATCCATTTCAATTCATGCTAATGAGGCTTACCATTTTCCCCATAAATTCTCTCAAATTACAAATAGAAAATGCAATGTCTAGCCTAGAACAGACTATATCATACATAAGACTTCCTATTACATTAGAATATGGAATATTATTCATGAAGGTAGCCCCATCATCATTTCATGGATATTGGTCCAAAGAAAAATTAAAATGTTTTCCTTGAAGAATAAAATTAGGTTTAACATGCTCAAATATATATCTTCTTAATATATTATTAACATATGAAGATTGGGAAACGTATAAGGTTCTAGCCTTCCTATCTCATATTATGTTTATACCTAATATTTGATTATCATGTCCTGAGTCTTTCATTTCAAAGACACAATTCAATTGATTATTTAAAGAATTTATAATCCTCATGTTTTTATAGATTAAATGCTTGTCATAAACATACAATAATAGGTAAAAAATCATGTTTAATAGTTTTATAATATACACACACGTCAAATTTACTTATGGAACACTGATTTTCAATCAAAAAAGAATCAAACATCTTATACCATTGTCTTGAAGATTGTTTAAGTATATATAAATACTTCTTAATAATACAATCTTGATTAGGTTTGAACATCTTTGAAAATACTTCAGGAGGAATCGTATAAATTGTCTCATCAAGAGTACCATATAAAAAATCAGTTTTTACATCTAATTTCTCAACATGGAAATCAAACATGGTAGTAAAAGAAATAAGAATTCTAATAGATGAATGTTTAACAACTAGGGAGAAAATTTCACTATAATTAATGACTTTACATTGAAGAAAGCCTTTAGAAACCATTCAGTCTTTGAATTTGATTTTTGTTTCTCCAATATTGTTATATTTCTTATTATATACGCACTTAGAACCTATGAAATTTGGGTTTCTAGTTCTATAAACAACAACCCAAGTGTTTTTTTGAAGAGAATTCATTTCTTCTTGAATTTCACTCAACCACCTAGTGGATTATTTGGACTTAATTACTTATAATTTTTAGGTTCATCATTAAATAAATCATGTGATACATTAAATTCATATAAAACAATGTATTCTTGATTGAAATGGGATGGAGGCATAATAACTATACTATCTCTATATCAAGTGGGATGATAATTGCTCATATCATCAAGTTCCTCAGTTTCAAGATCAGAATCCGAATTGGAATCATATTCAACTTGGTTTTGGAAAATGGGGGGAGTAGGACCAGTCATGGATTGGGAGTGGTCGCTTGATTCAAAAGGTAATTCAATGCCTCAGGGAGTTGGTACTCTAGAGGGTCCCGCAGTGTCATCAAAAGTCTCTACATGTTAAAATACCTTTTCATTGGACAAACCAGGCTCATGAAACACAACATATCTCCCAATTAAACATTTTTTATAACCCAGTTTTTCAATCTGTAGACGATACCCCTTAACGCGCTCTGGGTTACCCAAAAATATACACTTAACAGCCCTAAGATCTATCTTATCAGTGCATGTATGAGCATGAGCTATGAATCCAAAATTACTAAGGTGTGGAAGTATTGGGAGGTGAACCTTTATATAGTTCTTTAGGTGTCTTAAAATAATTAGAAAAAGATGGGAAATGGTTGATAAGATATACTGTTGTTGAAGTAGCCTCATCCTAGAAGGACCTGGGGAGTTTTGAGTGAGATAAAATACACCTCCCCCTCTCAAGAACAGTCTTATTCATTCTCACTACTAATCTATTCTGTTGCGGAGTTTCAAAAATAGTCCAGTAATTATTTATTTCCTCTAATTAATATAATTAAATGAATTCTATAGATAGATACTCTAAACTATTATATATTCTTAAGGCTTTGAGTTTTTTATTAGAAAAACATCCTACCATAGTTTTCCATTTCATAAAGGTCTGAAAAGTATCAAAATTGTGTTCGAGTATATGAATACATACTATCCTAGAGAAGTTATCAATAAATTTCAACATGTATAAACCTCCACCCTAGGAGGTGACCTTAGAAGGACCCCAAAAGTTATACTTTATACATTTAAGGGGTTATTTCTCCTTATATATAGATCTACTAAAGCTGAATCTTCTAGATTTCCCATATACACAATCCTCATAGAATGGGATACTTCTATGAGTGATGTTACTCAAAATCCCCTATTTTTGAGTTCGATAAGGCCCTTTTAACTAAAGTTACCTAACCTTCTATTACAAAGGGTGGTGGAATCAATTTATGAACTGCAAGAGTTATTCAATTGACTTTTATGAACCTTACCATCTAACACATAAAGACCATTGTGAAGGGTTCTTTTCATAACTGTGAGGGATCCTTGGGAAACTCTACGGCTTCTAGAATCTGAGTTAAAGCCATAGACCTTCTGTTCAAGGATTCCTATGGAGATTAGGTTTCTTTTTAACATGGGTACCCACCTAACTTCCTCGAGAGACTTAACAATCCCATCAAAAGATATAATGAAACAGATAATATTCCCATAATGTGACATCTCCTATTGTTCCCAATAAATACCTCACCAGATTCAATTTTCCTCAACCCAGTAAAGAACTCCTTCCGAGGATACATGTGGAATGAACATCCTGAATCTAGGATCCATTCATCAAATATGTAAATGTCAAAAACATTCAACACATCATCAGGGTAAAATTCCTGCTCAACTAATAAGGAATGATCATTACTATTTTCTCTATAGTCACCTTTCTTATTAGGGAAATTCCACTCAATATTTCTAGGTTTCTTGCAATTAAAACACTTAATGAATTTTTTTTGACTTATATCCTTACTTATTATACTGAACCCTTTCTTTTCTCCTACCCCTGGACTCAATTATACCTCTAGAATTACTTTTATCCCAAATACATTAACCCTTAACCTTGGTCTTAACACTACCCTTCCTTTGAAGGTCTTTGGAGAGTAAAGAAGATTTTAATTCTTCAAGAGTAAGTGTATCTTTGAAATACATCATAGATTATTTAATAGAATTTAAAGGAATCATCTATGTATGTTAATACTATATTGGTATGGTCTTTATCATCCAATTTAATGTATATGTTTGCTAGATCTGACAAGATTTTATTAAATTCATCAATGTGCACCCTGACTGCAGTTCTAGGGCGCATTCTGAAATTATATAATCTCAATTTCTTATAGAATCTACCAACAAGGTACATGGTAATATAAAGGGATTCAATCCTAGACCATATACCAGCGGTATAGGACTCATATAAAACTTCTCTAAGAACATTATCTCCTAAAGATAAAAGAATTATGCTACTGGATTTCCTTAGAGTTTCCTCGGGGGTATCAATATAAGTAGTGGAAGTCTACCCATCTGGGGTAGTGGTGGTAGTTTTCTTTCGAGAACCAACAAGGGAATCAATTATATCATTATGGTTCAGTAAAGATATACATTTAATTCTATAAAGATTAAAATAATCTTCACCATCACACTTATCAATATAAAATTTGGTAGAACCCATAAATAACGTTATAGAAAGATCTAATACCACTTTTGGGGGTTAGATTCTTAAACCATAAAACATCTAAGATCAATTGTTGCATATTGAGGGTTAATAATTTGATAAGTTTGATTAATCAATTGGTGATAAATGAAAAAATAGATTCTATTCCAAAATGAGATATAGAGAGAGTTCTCTCTATGTAGAGTGTTCTCTACGCTCGACTTCTACTCCACTATAGGGTTTCTATACCCCTTCTCAGATTCTCCCCTTCGTTTTCAGCCTCACCCTCAGCTCCTAGATTCTCCCCTCTATTCTCGGCCTTGTCCTCTTCTCTAGTGCTCACAACTATGGGCTTTCTCCACGACTTTTTCTCTTCTGAAGAACGTTAATGATATGAATTCCCTATGTCGTCATACCCCACTCTGGCCTCAATTTGATATATGCCTCTCATGGTTAGAGTTGGGGTGGTGTTAACATCAAGGTTTTGGGATTTGTGGTGCAGTGGATGGTGGGTTTCTAATGCAACCAAATTCGGTCCGTTTGTTCACTCTGTTTCATTCTCGACCGCCCAAACCAGCTATGACCTAGGGTTCCACAGCTAATCTCTAGTCTAGGGTTGGATCGATGGTTACATAGGGTTTTTGGGACACACAGTTAGGCGGTCATGATGTTTCTTTTTAGTGTTCATCTCTATCTTTCATCAAGGATTCATCCAAGGTTTTGTTTCTTCTTTTTTAGTCCTCTTTCCTATTGGAAGTGTTTTCTAACATCAATAATTTTTCTTCTAGTTTGGTTTTTTGTAGAATGAATATGAGTCAGTGGAGTTGGATGATGTTGTTTATGGGTTTCAATGTTCTGTTGGGATATTTGATCGACGACTCTGGTGGTTAATTATCTAGATCTGGTGGTGATTTTTGGTGAAGTCAATAATGACTGTGTTGAACAGATGAGGATAGTGATGACGATGTTAGAATTAAAAGATGGTAATGATGACATCAGGATGGTAAGGATGACAGTTTGGCATTGGTTCCATGTTTTAACTCCAGTGACGTTGTGGTGACGTCGACAGTTGTGGTTCCGAGAAGCGATATGATAAAGGTAACTGGATGCCAGTGATGTTGATGGGGTGTTTATTGAGGTATGTAACACCCCAAGATTTAGAACATAAATTTAATATTGAATGAATCAAATACTAAGTCTCTAAAAAACACCACTTTTTTATAGCCTATCGAGTAAACATATTTTTACCACCTCTATGATTTGAATTTCAAAAAACTGACATACATAGTTGCGTTCAGTAAGATATTTAGAGTTTGATAAGGCAAACATAATTTTTGGTGAATAGTAAATTACCTTTATGAATATTAATAAGACCCTTATGAATAGTAAATCATATTATTATTGTCTTAAGGGTATAGGAGAATGAGATCTTGATTAATTTTTTAAGGTGATATAAAATGAAATATAGATTTAATTATTTTTTCGAATAAATTATGATTTTATTTAAAAATTGAATTAATATTATTTAGAAAATTATTTCCAAAATATGGAGTTTATTTTTGAATTATACACATCAAAAAATGGTTAGGGTGAATTTTTGGTATTTTTCTGAAATACTCGAATTTTTGATGAATAGTAAAATACAATAATTTACTGTATATATACATTATCAGTTAAATTCACTATTCCCAGCATCATGGTAGATGAAGGTATACTTGGTTCGAACTCATATTCACATATTTCTATTATTGGTCACAAGAATCAATACTATTGGTTTTATTTGGAAAAATAATAAAATAATGAGTAAAATAATGGGAAAACCATCCTCTCCTCTATTATAACCCCCCCCCCTCACTCCCTCTTATCTTCACTCCTCTAAGCCATGAAGCTCCTCAAATTTTTGTCCAAGTACCCTTACCTAGTCACTCCCCACATCCAAGAGATATTTTTCCTTCCAAAATACCAAAACCCCTTCCCTTAAATAGATTCTCAAGGAGGTGGATTCAAGAGGTAAATTCACATTCTATTTCATTCTATTTCATTTCAGGTTTCTTTCAATGGTTATCCTCTCGTCAAATCCTCTATAAAAATGACCATGATAACTCCAGTATCATATATATACTATAATTATATCATGTTAATGGAAGAACAATCATCAATTTCCTTACTCTCTCTCTTTTATTTTACAAACGAAATCATCGTCAGTGAGGTGCCAATTTACAACCTTCATGGATAACAGAGTTTTGTTCTTAAATTTACCCTTCAATATTGTTCATGAAACCATTTTTATGGTTGAACTAGGCTATAATATATGTATTATAACCTATTTAAAATTTAGGAACCAGTATATGTACATAATATTAAATCATATGACCAAACTAGTTTCTAATAATCAATATACCGCTAAAATAATCAAAGTGATTGTCATTAATATTTCATCTAATGATTCATCCTCATTCCATGTAACAAAATGAAAAAATAAACATTAAAACCTATTTATCTTAATAAATAATATTTAATTCAATTCTAAATATTTTCATCCATTTCAACGGAACTCTATTACTTTAAAACAAGTGAACCGATTATGAAAATCAAGAAAACGAACACTTCAGAATGATAGAATTCAAAATTGTAACTTATCAATAAGGACATAAATGAACTAAACAAATTATGATAAACTAAATAAATTTCTGATAGGTTATGAATTAATTTATTAATGAGTCTAATTTCATATTCCGGGACTATAAGGTCAAGAGTGGAAAATTCAAACTTAAGGTAAGGGTTTTCTACCAGAACATCCATTTTCATTCAGGTTACTCTTATTGTCTACTTAATTCAATTAAATTCTCATTTATTAATATTTACTCCTCGTATATTCTGTGATAATTTTATATATATGTGAACCAACCATAATCCTACTTTTATTTATGGGGAGCTTTATATTTTAAAAAAATCTTTCAAAAATTATTCCCAAAATACAAGCTCAATTCAAGGGAATGTCTCAAATGTTTACCTATTTTCAAGGGCACTCTATAATATGTTTTTAGAAAACATTATCTTTCTAAAATAACTCATTTTATTATAAAAACAATATTTTACTACACTTCTGGTTTTATGAAAATATTTTTCCAAATTAACACTTCTTTTTAAAGTAAAATAGTATTTATCTCAAGAATTACTTGATGATTTTCTAAGAGTATCTTCATCTATTTCAACAATATTATTGATTATTATGTATGATATAAACTAACATATTTAATTTAATGTTTTATTATTAGTTTTACTATGGATGTTCTGTCTTATAACCATTCACCAATTTACTCTGAATGGTTAGTGTTTATGCTTAATGTTTGGGGAAAGTTATTTATGTTTCATATGTTAGTTTCAATATGAATGTATATATTATTTATGTTAATCCTTGTTAATATGAGGAATGAATTGGACTTATTATTTGATGGGTGGGGCCTCTATATCCCCTCGATGCATCGGTAGGACTCCTGATACAAATAGATAAGACTTGGCAGAGGCCTTGCCCAGTTTTAGATATGGTTTTGGTTGAGGCCTTAATAATTTTTGGATATCTTGGAAGAGGCCTTGAATGTATATTTTAGAATGTTTTATATATGAATTTACCTCATTATGAAGCCAAAAATTCATAGTTCATGTGGTTATTCAATTAGTAGAATACCCATGATTATGTTTTATTATGGCATTATTTATTCATCTCTTATTCCTGCCATAATGTGTTCATGTTTATTGTTAAAGTCATGTGTTTTTATTTATTCAACATGCCTAATGTTTATTTTTTTGATATATTTTGTTATATTACTTACCTTTCCTATGAATTTGAGCTCACCCCTTTCTTATGTTTCATTTTCTCAAGACATAAATATGTTTATTATGAATGACATGCAGAAATAACCTTGGAGTTTTGGATGTTATCAAAGGAATTTATATGTTTTTTTTGTTTCAAGTTTTATTACTGAAATTTTTTATACATCTTGTTTCCAAAACTATTAAACTAATCAATCCTTAAGGATTCATATTATTTGTTTATATTCCAATATAATAAAATAAGGCATTAGCTCCGGGCAACTGGGGTTGGGTCTTTACCGTTGGAATCAGAGGAAGTTTAGTAGAAAACTTAGAAACTATATTTATAAAATGTAGATCGGGGGAAAAAACCTAAGATCGTTTTGAGGATGAAGATAAAAGAACATCCTAGAATTTTTGGTAAGGAATAAATTATGTGGATCTTTATAGAAAATACATCCATGTCTGGATACTACAAGTGGGCATGGTTCTGGCACAGATGTACGTAAAAGTAAAAACCCTGACAAGGAGTTTTGGGCTTGACCTAAGGTATCCTGGTACACGAAAATAGGCCTTACTGTGCACCTAGTTTGAAACTCCTAGAGGATATTCTAAGGATAATTCATATTTTCTTTACAATCAATTATGATGGATTTAAATGTAATTTTTTCCTCAAAGAAACCATGTTTATGATAATGGGATTATCCATGCATAGGATTTAAATTTATGTTAAGTGTTTTTTCTAAGTTGATATAGAACATTATGATTCATAACCAAATCTAGTGTATGAAATTATTTAGAAATGGAACCTAGTGGAAGGAATGGAAGCTTTATGAATGCACATATCCCATGTAGGGATTTCCCTCTTGTAAAAGATAATAATGTTGTATATGGAGATGTGATTGGTGCAGAGAAACTTATAACTATACTGGGAAAACTTACTCAGGTTATGAACAATAACCTTGCCTGTATGGATCATCTGAATCCAAAAAGTGAAGGAGTTATATTAGATATCTTTATGCAACTACAACCTCCATTATTTAATCAGGCTACAAACCCATTGTAACGTCCCAGTTCCGGGTGCTGTCCAATGGTGCCCCATACCTGGTTGGTCACATGGCCTCAATCAAATTTCCCCAAATTCTAGAGGCTTCCAACTAGGAGTGAGGGTCTTGGGTGTGCTAGTGGGGAAAATATTCCCTCATTGGTAGAGTAACGCAACAGAAATAAACAGATGTATAATAGAGGAAGCAATAATAACATGCAGTAAGTAAACATCAGAAGACTAAAAGAAAAAACAACTGGAGAACATATAAAAATGATGCATGATACATATGTCTAAGAAATAATACAGAAAAATCACAATGCTAGAATACAGTACTAAACCAAAGTACAAGAAAACAAATAAACTCCAACAGCATCACAAGCCTAATATTGGTCCCATGCTCTCCAGCTCCACAGTAGTCAATTACCTAACGTAGAAGGGAACTTTCCCTTATCTATACCTGCATAAATATAATATATTTAGGCCCAAAAGCATGACCCAAATAGGGTGTGAGATTAATCCTAGTAGGAAACCACCCAAAGATCTATTCCTAATAGTCAGTGAATACATATGGCAGACAATAAGAAAAATGTAGTAAACAAGGAAGTACTCAAAAGTAAACAATCCTACAGTTTAAATTGAATTCATTTTCATATATTAAGTAAGAAGCAATCAAAACAAGTAACCCTTTGGGAAGTAGCCACATCCTAACCCATCTGGTTCAACCAAACAAACAAAAGAAACCCTATGGACAGTACTCACACTCTAACCCCTCTGGTTTAACATAGAAAAGACTCTCTGAGGATGAACTCACCGTCAATTACCCATGTGGTCTCATATCGGTAACTAAAGATACTTTGAGGAAGCACTAAACATCCAATCCCCCTATGGTCTCCCAACATGGAACCATAGACACTCTGAGGGAGCACAAATTCCATCCCCCCTATGGTATCAAAATGTAAAAGTAAACAGACAGTCTGGAGAAGCCCTCAACATCCATTCTCCCTATGGTCTACTACACCAGGTTCCCACAGCCTGGTGTAAGTCAATCGAGAACAATGATGTTCAATAGCCATTGTAAAACATAATAACTACTTGGATAATATCTTTCAATAACTACTTGGATAAACATCTATAAGCATACAACAAAATTAGATAATATCACTCCATCCTAACAACACTAGGCATGGAAAACAAGCAGCCAAACCGGAAAAGCTAGACCAAATGGTAAATATCAAAACAAACATGAGAAATACATCCATAGCATTAAAATAACCCTATTCGCAATCAAACAACCTTTACTAAGGAACACAAGGCATAGAAGGCATTAACGGGGCTAAAATCCCTAAAAACGCAATACCTCATTCTAGGGTATTGGGCACTTTTGTACATAATATTCAAAGACTAACTACGGAAAGGCACAAAACACATACCTTGGCGTTGTATGATCATTATAATTGAACCACAACCTATGAATTGTTAAATAACATGGTAGATCTACAAAAACATCTAAAACATTCAACCAAGGATATCTCAAGAAAGAAGATAAATCAAGAGATGAAGCCCTAGAAGAAGGAAGAACTCACTGTTGAAAATCCAACGCAATAGACGGAGGTTGAATTGGAGAATGGATGTAAGGTTGGGGGCTTAGAGAAGATTCATCGGCCACGGTCGCTCTTGGATGAGACGGACTGAGAAGGAGGGGTTTATGTGAACGATACGTGACCCCAGTCCGATATAAAAATTAAAAAGAAAATTACACAGTGTGTCTTTTAAAATTACATGGAATTTACTTGCATTAACCTTACACCAATTTAGTTAGTCTCTAAGTCACCCAACACAACCATGTATTCAGCCGTTACATGGCCAGTACATGGTTACCCGCGGAAACTAGGTACACGACATGTACTTCAAAGTACACGGTGTGTACTCCTTAAATTTCCAGATTCTCCTATTTTTCTCAAAACACCATAAAAGAATATTCATACATGAAAGGAAGATCTAGGTTCTTACAAACTTCACCAAATAAATAATTTTTTCCAAAAAATTCCCTAGAAAGGCTGCGTAGAAGAAGAATCCTTGAACAGCTCCAGCCCCTACAATCCTACATCAGCCTCCCTCTCCCAAGTCTCATCCTATACTCACTCGTGTTGTTATTGCACTCATACTAGATTAATAGACCGACCATAGAGAACCTTATCACTGTGATCAACAATTCGGATTGGATTCCCCTCGAACTATGCATCCACATCTAGATCAACCTCCTCTTGTAGAAATACATGAGACATGTCAGAGAAGTAATGCCATAGCGGAGAAACATGAAAGATGTCCTTCATATTCTAGTACCTCTGAGGTAACTGAAACTAATAGGAAACTATCCCGAATTTTTCTAAAACCTCAAACAGTCCAACATATCTCGGAAAAAGCTTTCCCTGTCTCCTAATCCTCTTGTGTCCCAACCTCGGTGTGACATGTAGGAAAACCTGATCGTAGACCTCGAACTCCAGAGGTCGTCATCGTCAGTCAGCATAAGACTTCTGTCGTGACTGTTCAGGAGCCACCTTTTTTTGAATCAACTCCATTTGTTTTGTGGTCTCATAAACAAGATGAGGTCCCAGCATAGCTTCCTCTCTTACCTCCAGCCAGCATATGGGTGATCAGAATGGCCTACTGTACAAAGCCTCATAAGGTGCCATATGAATATCTTCTTGAAAACTATTATTGTAGGGAAACTCCACAAGAGGTATGTGATTCTCCCAAGAGCCTCCAAAATCTAGGAAGCGTGCTTGAAGCATGTCTTCCATCACCTATAATTTATGCTAAGATTGTCCATCTATCTAGGGGTGGTAAGTTGTACTCAAAAGTACCTATATACCCAAATCCCTCTGTAGTCCCTTCCAGACCTGATAAGTAAAATGTGCGTCCATTTCTGAAATGATGGAGTGTGTAACCTCATGTAAGTGCACAATATCCCAAAAGTACAAATTTCCCAGCTCATTAACATTGAAGGTCTCCTTGATCAGAAAAAAGTGAGCAACGTTCGTGAGTCTGTCAATGAAAACCCAAACTGCATCATTCCCTTGAGGCAACCTCGGTAAACCTGTCACCAAGTCCATCGCGACATCATTAAACTTCCACTCAGGAATGGGTAACTGCTACAAAACCCCTGCTGGTCACCGATGCTCCACCTTCACCTACTAAAAGGTGGAACACCTCATGAAAAACCTAGAAACATCCCTCTTTATACCTAGCCACCAATACTGATGGTGCAGATCTTGCTACATCTTGGTGACACTAGGATGAAATGACCCAATTGAGGAATGAAAGTCTCTAATCAGCTCCTCACATATATCAGCTAGTACCTACACGTGATCATGAAAATAAAAGATCTCATCCCCTCTGACGGTCCTCTCTTGACACACTCTTACATAGGACCAGGACTTCATAATCTAATAGCTGCCTCATTCGCACTCGGTCAAGAAGAGTAGAGGTAACAACCATATAAGAAAGAAATGTCTGCCCCTATTTGTCGTGCACCTCCAAATGAATCTTAAAGGACAGAGCCATAATCTTCCACTAACTGTTGTCCTCTTTAACTACCTATATCTGAGTCCTATTGCTCAACGCATAAACCATTATGTTGCCTTTCCCTGGCATGTAGGCAAGTTCAAAACCAAAGGACTGAAGGTACTCAACCCACCTTTTCTATCTCAAATTTAGATCGCACTGAGTGAAGATATATTTGATACTTTTGTGATTTTTGAAAACCACAAAATACTCTCCCAGAAGATAATGTCTCCAACAGCGTAAGGCATGAACAACTACAACCAACTCGAGATCGCGCATCTGGTTATTCCTCTGATATGGCCTCAACTGCCGAGACCTATACCCAATGACTCCTACCCCCCATCACAAGCACATATCCCAGCCCGATACCTGATGTATCATAGTATATAGTATAACTCTTTCCCAGCTCTGGAAAAACTAGTATAGACGCTAAATTCAACCTCTCTTTTAGCTCTTGAAAGGTTTACTCACAAGAATCTGACCACAAGTACTTCGTACCCTTCTTAGTCAGGCCCGTCAGTGGCACTGCTAAGTTTGATAATTCTTGTATAAAACCTATTTAGTAACCAGCCAGCCCTAGAAAACATTTCACCTCAAAGACATTCTTCGAAAGCTCCCAAGAAACTACTACTCTCACTTTCTTGGGGTCTAATAATACTTCTGTCTCTAAGATAACATGACCAAATAAGTGAATATGGTCCATCCAAAAGTGGCATTTTAAGATCATGTCATATAATGATTCTATCTTAGTGTACTCAAAATTATCTCAAGATCTGTAGCATGGTCGTGTTGAGTGCATGAGTAAACCAAGATATCATCCATGAAAACTACCAAGAATGAATCCAAGAATGGATGGAACACTCGGTTCATCAGTGCCATGAAAACTGCAGGCACATTCGTGAGACCGAACGACATAACTACATACTCATATAGACCATACAAGCTCTGAAAGGATGTAAGAGTTATATCTGATGGTCTAACCTGCAACTGGTGATAACTGGATCTCAAGTCAATCTTCGAGAACACCTGGGATCCTTGAAGCTGATCAAAGAGATCATCAATCCTCAACAAGGGATATCGGTTCTTGACCATCAACTGGTTCAGCTTCTGATAATCCACACAAAGTCGGAGGGTACCATCCACCTTCTTCGCAAAAAAGGCTAGGAGAACCCCAAGGAAAAGTATTGGGTTGGATAAAACCCTTTTCCTGCAACTCCTCAAATTGTTTCTTGATCTCCAATAACTTTGGTGCATCCATCCTATATGGAGGAATGGACACCAGTGCCACTCCTAGCACAAGATCAATAGAAAATTACACCTCTCACTCCGGAGGAAAAAATAATAAGTCATATGGAAATACATCCCTAAAATGATCGAACACTAGAGGAAAGTCCAATTGTGAAGTCCCCTGGTCATCCAGATATAAATCAGAAATCGGGACTATAACTCCTCCCAACCCATGATGCCCAGGTCCCGCTCTGCTCACCTGGACATCCCATTCACCCTTATGTAAAAATGTTCCACCCTATGATGACGTAAAACTCACCCTATGGTGATAGAAATCAACAACATCCCAGAAGGAAACTAACTAGTTCATCCTTATAATGACATCATAGCCTATTATCTCTAGGACAAAGAGGTCCTATAAGAAGTGAAACTCACCAACCTCAAGATGGAACTCCTTTAACTGATGTACACTATCCGTTCTTGTCCCCAACAGAGTGTCCAGTGTCAAGGCATCAACATAAATAAATATACAGAGATCAAGGCTCTCAAAAACATCAAAAGATATGAAACTATGGGAAGAACCTGTATCAAAAAGAGCAGAAGCTAAAACCGAGACAACTATGATCGTACCTCAAACTGTTGAGGTTTCGGGATCCTGCTCTTATTGGGTCTACTCCATTACAAAAGTATGGCATGTACCATGGCCCTATGACCCTACCTGACCACCCTGAGATGAACAACATTGTTGATGCTAAAAGCTTACTGATTGTCTACCACAGACGCGACATCCACATCATCCTGAACGACCAGAAGAACTCTAGTTCCTTGTCTGAAATGGGACTGGTGGTCCTGCACTAGTACGAGGAGTAAAAAAACCCTCTATCACCAGCTACTAATGAGAAAAGATGATATAATCACTGAAGATGTCCCATATTTCCGCAAGATCGACACTCCACTAGGTCTCTCAGGAAATGCAGGCTCATATGCCCGCTCTTCCCTCACTGGTATCACACCATCTGGATACTAGAAGAAGTATCCTGCTTCCTCAGATCTCCACATGTAGACTCCCTGTGGAGCTTCCTACTATCAGCCAGAGAAGCACTAACTCTGGATGTCAAACTGCCCTATCCCACAACTCTAGAATCCCTTAGGTTTCACTCTGTGATCAGTTCCTGGTTAACTATAGAGGTAATGGAAGTCAACCTGAAGATGTTCACTTGATATCAGATGTTGTGCCTCAGACCATCCTCAAACTTCCTCGCCAGGATGACTCATCACCTCTTGGGATGGGTGTAAATGGATTAAGCTTTGTGAAGAAAGAAGAATACTCCATGACTGAATGAGTACCCTTCACCAAACTCATGAACTCTCGGGCTCAATCGTCCCTCAAAGTATCTAGGTAGAAGTAATCGTATAAGGCATGCTAGAAATCATCCCAAGCCATAACCTACTGGTGTCTCGCCATTGAGATCACATCCCACCATCTCTTGTAGGAATCCCATAGCATGTATGTAGTGAGATTCACCCTCCACTACGAAGGTGTCTCCAGATGTTCGAAGATTGAAATCATGGAATCTAACCATGATTCTGTAGCCTAAGGTCCTCCATCCCCTATGAAGGTGGGTGGATGCTGCTGCTGAAAAACCCATGTCAAATCAACCATAGAAAGGGAAGGAGTTAGTAATCCTCAGAATGTCTCCCTGAACCTCATGAATCCTTCTCAGAACTATGCATCGACACCTATATTTGGGACAATGGATGGTGCCAAGACAGGAACAACTGGAGTATCTGTTGGAAGTTCTTGATTTTCCATGTCTGGTGTCTAGTCACTGCCCTGTAACTGGCATACAATCAGAGGGAATCTCAGTGGAATGACTCTACAAGGTCAAGAGAACACCTTAGCTCAAGATTAATAAGGACTGAAACATAGAAGTTCAAGAAAGGAATAGAAGAACGAAAGCCTTCAATTTCTTCAAAACACAGATACACGACGTGTATGTCTTATACATGGTGTGTTCCTTTAAGCCTTCACATGGGCATGTATTCCTGCCAACCCTTGTCTTGTAACACCCCATACACATGATGTGTTGTCCTAACACATGGTGTGTACTTTAATCCTCTTTCCCAAACCAATTTATTCTACATGACTTAATCCACATGGTTCTCCTAGTGCAATACTACATGGTGTGTTTGTTCCAAACATGGTGTGTACTATAAGAACTTCACCAACCCATGTTCTTAGTCACATAGACGGTTACATGGCTAATGCTACATGGTGTATTTTTTCTATACACAGAGGGTACTAACTACCCATAATCCACCAGTGTCATTGGTCACACAACTAAACACATGGTCTATACACATGACATGTATGTCTGGTATACAACATGTTCCGCCAAAGATTTCCCAACCCCTTGTCTCAACCCACACATCTAGTGACACGGTTAGAGACTACACAGTTTGTACACACAGTACATGAAATGTACTTAAGAATAATAGTTCCTTACCAAACATAATGATACATGGCATGTATTTAGCAATACACACCATTTATTATGAGTTTTTCCTGACTGTAAGCCTCGAAAACTACTATGAAACCCAAAAAAACACTAAAACGAACATTAAAGTTCCAAATTCCTATCTATGAGGGCCCATACTCCCCTCTAATCAGGGATTGGCATCTTATACATGTTATATATAAGGAATAAAAATACAATGATCCACCAAATTCCAATCCATGAGGGCCCATAACACCTTAGGGACCAATGTTTGGTGTTCATTCAAATGAACTTTAAACATTAGTAATACCCAATCAAATAGCAGGTATTCTATCAAGGCATCTATCACAACAGCATGCATATCTAGAACAACATCTATGACAACAACATGCAATCAGTAATGCACCCTAAATGGCATGAAAAGAATGTATGACATGTGATCTCCAGAAAGTACATATATGATGCATGAGATGGCATACCCACATATCATCAGGTTGCAATATAAATAAAACCTCAATAATATCAATGATAACATAACAAAACATCTGAATCACCCAATGGTGAAATCAAATCAACTATAATAATTGTAAAACCAAAAAAATAGAAATAGTCGTGGAAAATTGGATTTTCCCTATACACGGGTTAGCTACTCCTAGGCACAACTTATTAGCAAGTACCTATTCCATCCTATCCCTGACTATAGACTCCAAATAGTAAGTCAAGAAGAAAATTATTACCATTTGATACTACTTTGTAATGTCCCAGTTCTGGGTGCTGCCCAAAGGTTCCTCATACCCGGTTGGTCACATGGCGTCAAGCACATTTCTCCAAATTTCAGAGGATGCTGACTAACAGTGAGGGCCATGGGTTTGATAGTGGGGAAAATATGCCCTAATTGGTAGAGTACCATAGTGGAAATAAACAGATGTACAATAGTGGAAGCAGTAATAACATGAAGTAAGTAAACAATGGAAGATAGAAAGAAATAAACAGTTGGAGCACATATATAAATAATGCACGATACATATGCCTAGGAAAGTTTCCAAACAAGTCACAATGACGGAATACATTACTAAACCAAAGTACAAGAAAAAAATAAACTCCAATAGCATTTCAAGCCACAACTTGGTCCCTTTCTCTCCATCTCCCCAATAGTCAATTACTTGACGTAGAAGGGTGATTTCCCTTATATATACCTGCAACAATATAATCTGTTTGGGCCCAAAAGCATAACCCAAACAGGGTGTGAGACAAATCCCAATAGAAAACCACCCAAATATTTGTGCCTAACTTTCAAGGAATATATTTGGATGGAAATAAGAAAAATGGAGCAGTAAACAAGGAAGTACTCAAAAGTAAACAGTCCTATAATTTCAATTGCATTAATTTTCATATATCAAGTAAGAAACAATCAAAATAAGTAACCCTCTAGGAATTACTCATAGCCTAACCCCTATGGTTCAACAAAACAAACACAAGAAACCCTCTAGGTAGTAATAAGATTATAACCCCTCTAGTTCATCTTTATAAAAGACTCTCTGAGGAAGAACTCACCGTCAATTCCCCCTGTGGTCTCATATCGGTAACTACAGACACTCTGAGGAAGCACTCAACATCTAATTACCCCTATGGTTTTGCAACCTGAACTGCATACACTCTAAGGGAGCACAAAGTCCATCCCCCCTATGGTCTCACAATGTAAACTTAAATAGACACTCTAGAGAATCCCTCAACATCCATTCTCCCTATGGTCTACTACACTAGGTTCCCACAGCTCTTTATACGTTAATCGAGCACAACGATGTTCAACATCCAAATTAAACCTTAAGAACTACTTGGATAATAGATTTCAAGAACTACTTGGATAAAAAACTACAAACATACAACAACATCAGAAAATATCGCTACATCCTAACAACACTAGGCATGGAAAACAAGAAGCCTAACTGGAAAAGCTAGACCAAACAGTCAATATCAAAAAAAACATGGGAAACACATACATAGAATGGAAAATAAACCTATTTACAATCAAAAAACCTATACTCAGGCACACAAGGCACAACAGGCACTAACAGGGCTTAAATACCTAAACACGCAATACCCCTTTCTAGGGTATTGGGCACTTTGTACATAATATTCAAAGAATAACTATGGAAAGGCCCAAACCACCTACCTCAGTGTTGTACGATCGATATACTTGAACCTCAGCCTATGAATAGATCATGAACACGGTAGATCTAAAAAAACTTCTAAAACATTCAACCAATGATATCTCAAGAAAGAGGATAAATCAAGATATGAAGCTCTAAAAAAAGTAAGAACTCGCCGATGTGATTCTAACGCAACCGATTGAGGTTGAATTATAGAACAGATGGTGGGTCGGGGTCTCAGAGAAGATTCATCAGACTCAGTCACTCTAGGATGAGACGGGCTGAGAAGGAGGGGTTTCTGTGAACGATACATAACCCTGGTACGATATAACAATTAAAAAGAAAAGTACATGGTGTGTATTTTAAAAGTACATGGTGTGTACTTTCCTTAACTAGCCTCCACTTTAGGTGGTCTCCAGTTCACCCCACATGACCATGTACTTGGCTGTTACACGACCAATACATGGTCACCTGTGGCAACCAGGTACATGACATGTACTTCAAAGTACACAGTGTGTACTCCTTAAATTTCCAGATTCCCCTCTTTTTCTCAAAAACACAAGAAAATAAGATTCATACCTGAAAGGAAGATCTGAGTTCTTACATGCATTTGTAGCAGAGTAGTGAATACGTTCCTTAGAGAAGATATTTATCACCTTGAGATGTGATGAAAGGGAGAAGGTTTTCATGGAAGTTTATCATATATCAGAAGATGTTGATCAATAGTGGTAACTAATTAAAAAAACAAAAAGGAGGATGAATGGATAAAAAACATGGAATTGAGTGAATTTAAAGAACTTTTCTTAGAGAAGCACATTCCTCATGAATAATGAGCAGACATAGAAAGGAAATTTCTGAATTTGAGGCAAAATGAAGATGATAATGTTGCAAAGTATGAAGATAAATTCACAAGGTTAGAAAGGAATTTTGTGGAATATATACACAATCCAAGAATCAAGATTGATCGATTCTCTGATGGCTTAAATCACATCCTCTGACGGGTGTTGGTCTGCCAAACTTTGTCATCATACAAATATATAGTCTCATGTGCTATCAAGATGGAAAAGGAGTTCTCTATGTCTTATCACATTAATGTAAAGAAAGATAATAAGAGGGTTATTGGAAACTCTAGAAAGGGAAATAAGGAAATGGGGAATAAGGGAAGTGTTTAATTTCCACCCTGTGATAATTGTGGAAGGAAACACCATGGTTCCTACTTTAAAGGAAAATGGGTGTGCTACAAGTGTGGGAAGAAATGCCATCATGATGGTGTTTTCAAGGGGAAGAAAGAATATATTATTGGTCAATTATATAATTATAAGAAGATGGGACACTATGCTAATGATTATCTAAAGAGTTAAGGAAATGTTCCTTAGAAATGGACAAGGGAGTATGGATAAGCTTATGTGATCACAACTGCTGATACTGAAGTTCCTAATGATGTGGTGGCAGGTGATTTAATCATTCCATCAAACATAGACAATGCTTTATTTGATTCTAGATCATCGCATTCTTTCATATCTTCCCAGTTTTCTAAGAAAATTAGATATTTCCATTTTGATTTAATAAGGGAGTTGTTAGTCAAAACTCAAAAGGGAAGTATCATTGCAACAAAGTTGTGTCAGCAAGTCCCCATTAGGGAATAAAATCATGCTTCCTTTACTGATTTAATTTTCATAACCATGATTTAATTTGATATAATCCTCAGTATGTATTTTCTTTCAAACCATGATGCAAAAATTTATTACAAGAATAATGAGGTTACAATTTTTTAGGATGATGTGGAATCCCTTATCATTAGGGCAGAAACATCACCATCTTATTCTCATCTAGATCCACCCCCAGTAGCTCTACTGAATTCAATTGTTGGGGAGGAAGGGAATTCAATAACTATGTGTGAGAAAAGGAATGTTCAAATATAGTGCATTCATTTTGTGTAAGAATATGTTGATGTGTTTCTATAGGATTTACCTGGAAATCCTCCAGAGTGGGAAATTGAGTTTTCCATTGACTTAATTCCTGATTCAAGGCCCATATCAAATACCCCTTATTGAATGGCCACTATAGAATTAGTGGAACTGAATAAACAACTAGAGGAATTGAGTGATAAAGGATTTATTCTCCCTAGTTTTTCTCCATGGGGATCCACTATTCTTTACATTAAGAATAAATATGGATCTATGAGGTTGTGCATTGACTACAGGGAGATAAATGATATAACGATAAAGAACTAGTATCCCTACCTCGCATTGATGATTTATTTGATCAGCTTCATGGAGCTCAATATTTTTCTAATATTGATCTTAGATATAGATATCATCAGTTTCTTGTGATGAAGGAAAACATTCCAAAAACATCATTTTGAACTAGGTATGGTCATTACAAGTTTACAATAATTCCTTTTGGATTGAATAATGCACCCAATTTTTTCATGGATATAATGAATAGAGTTTTTAAGGAATATCTTGATAACTTTATGGTGGTATTTATTAATTATATCTTGGTACACTCCAAAATATAGTAAGATCATGAAAATCACTTATGCACTATTATGAAAACTCTTAGAAGAAATGAATTATATGGGAAGTTTAGAAAGTGTGAATTTAGGATTCAATAAGTTTCCTTTCTTGGCAATATTGTCTCTAACGATGGAATATATATTGATCCTATGAAGAAAAAGGCTATGAAAGAGTGGACTACTCTATCAAACATAACCAAGGTACGTATTTTTATTGGTTTAACAGGTTATTATCGGCACTTCTTTCATAAATTCACCCGTTTAGACAACCCGATGACCAAGGTTACACGTAAAGGGGTTAAATTCATATGGACAAAATAATATGTGGACTGTTTTGAAGAATAGAAGAGGAGATTAGTGAATCCACCAATCAAAATTATGTTATTGGGGAATGATGGGTCTATGATATATAGTGATGCATCAAAGAATAGACTTGGTTGTTTCCTTATACATAATGAAAGAGTTATTGCCTATGAATCAAGGCAGTTAAAAATCCATGAAAAAACTATCCTACTCAGAATCAAGAGTTTGTTGATGTGATCTTTTCTCTAAAAATATGGATACACTATCTCTATGTTAAAAGATGTGAGATAAACATGGATCACAAGATTCTGAAGTATATCTTCTCACATAAATAACTCAACATGAGGAAAAGGAGATGGCTCAAACTACTCAAGGATTATGATTGTACCATACACTACCACCCAGGAAAGGAAAATAAGGAAGCTGATGCATTAAGCAGGAAGGATCATGGAGTTCTCAACAAAATGTGGATTGACAAGCATCCTTTGTACATGGATCTTGTAAGGATGGATATGGGAATTATCAAAGAAGGTGAACCATCACTACATTTTCATTTGGTTTCCCAACCATCTTTATTAGAAAGGATTAAAATCTTTCAGCCAGATAATGAGAACCTACAAAATAAAATTAATGATGTGAAAGAGGGGAAGTTGGTTGACATCATATGTGAAGATGGAATTATGAAATTTGGGAAGAGGATATGTGTTACCTATATACCCATGCTAAAAAGGGAGTTATTGGATCATTCCCATAGCTGGAATTTCACTATACACCCTGGTATTACTAAAATTTATAGAGATTTGAAGGAACATTTCTGGTGGGACAACATGAAGAGGGAAATTGTTGATTATGTATCAAGATGTTTATTCTATCAACAAGTGAAGGTCAAACAACAAAATCCTAGAGGATTCATGCAACCTCTACCTATTCTGATAAGGAAATGGGATGACATTGCCATGGATTTTGTAACTTGATTACCTAAAACTCCAAGAAAGAATGATGAAATATGGGTAATTTTTGATGAACTTACAAAATCAGCAAATTTCCTCGCTATAAGGGAGGATTTTCCTCTGGAGCGCCTAACACGACTCTATATAAATAATGTTTTAATACTTAATTGAGAACCTAGTTAAATAGTGTATGATCTCCATCCTTGATTTACATTTAAATTCTAGAAAGGTATTCAGAATTATTTGGATACTGGGCTTCATTTGAGTACTGCTTATCATCCTCAAACTGATGGGAAATCAAAAAGGATAGTCTATACATTATAAGAAATGTTTATATCATGATTTATCAACTATAAAGGTATGTGGGATGATTATTTATCCTTAGTGGAGTTTTCCTACAATAATAGTTTCCATTCCAGTATTCAAATGGCACTATATGAAGCATTGTATATAAAGAGATGTTGTACACCAACATGTTGGGATGAAGTTGGTGAAAGGAAGCTAGTGGGATCAGATCTTGTGGAGGAAAAAACAGCAAAGGTAAAGACTATTCAAGGGAATATATGAATTCATCTGAAAGCAGATAAAAACACTATGCTGATAATCGAAGGAAGGATTTGGATTTTCAAGTGGAAGATCTTGTTTTCTTAAAATTATCTCCATTAAAGGATGTTATAAGATTTGGGAAGAAAGAGAAATTGAGCCCTAGGTACATAGACCCTTTTGAAATTATGGAGTGAATTGGAGCTATTTTATATTGTTTTACTATGCCACCTATCCTGTCTAATGTACGCAATGTGTTCTATGTCTCATTGCTAAGAAAGTACATGCAAGACCCAATGCAAGTCCTCACTTCTGAAGGTATAGAATTGGAACCTGACCTATCTTATTGTGAAGATCCTATCTGAATTCTGGACCCTAAAGAAAAAGTGTCGAGGAATCAAAAAACTTGAATGGTAAAGATACATTGGAAAAATCATAAAATCGAAGAGGCAACATGGGAACATGAGGATCTTATGATAAAGAACTACCCAAATCTTTTTGTGGGGCAACATTTTGGAAATTTCAAGGATGACTTTTTTGTAAGGAGGGGATAATGTAACCCCACAAGATTCAGCGCATAAATTTAATATTGAATGCATGAAACACTAGGTCTAAAAAAACACAACTTTTTATAACCTATCCATTAAACATAATTATTTCACCTCGGTAATTTGAATTTTGAAAAACTCACATACATGGTTTCATTCAGTAAGATATTTAGAGTCTGATAAGACAAACTTAATTTTTGGTGAATAGTAACATACCCTTATTAATAGTAATATAAATATTAATATGAATCTTATTAATTTTAAATCACATTATTATTTTCTTATGGTTATAGGATAATGAGATCTTGATTAATTTTTCATGGTGATATTAAATAAAATAGTTATTTAAAATAGTTATTTTTCAAATAAATTATGATTTTATTTAAAAATTAAATTAATAAAATTCATAAAATTATTTTCAAAAAATGGAGTTCATTTTTGAATTCTACACATCAAAAAATAGTTATGGTGAATTTTTTGTATTTTTCTAAAATACTCGTTTTTTATGAATAGTAAAATATAGTAATTTACTATATATATATATATTATCATTTAAATTCACTATTCCTAGAATAATGGATGATGTAAGCACACTTGTTTTTAACTCACATTAAAATATTACTATTATTGGTCACAATAATCAATAATATTGGTTGTCTTTGGAAAAATAACAAAATAATGAGTAAAATAATGGGAAAACCCTTCTCTCCCCCACTATAACACCCCCTCACTACCTATTCTCTTCACTCATATAAGACTTGAAGATTCTAAAAATTGTGCCCAAATACCCTTACCTAATCACTCCCCACTTCCAATATCTCTTGATCTTTCCAAAATACCAAAACCCCTTCCCTTAAGGAGATTCTCAAGGAGGTGGATTCAAGAGGTAAATTCACATTCTATTTCTTTCAATTTCATTTCAAGTTCCTTTATATTATTATCATATCCTCACCTACTCTATCCAAATAACCATTATAACTCCATTATCATCTATATTCTGGAATTATATCATGTTAATAGAAGAACCATCATCAATATCCTTACTCTCTCTCTTTTATTTTATAAATGAAATCATAATCCATGAGGTGCCAATTTACAACCTTCATGGACGACGAAGTTTCTGTTCTTCAATTTCCCATTCAGTACTAGTCATTAATTCATTTTTATGGTTTAAACAACTATAATATATTTATTACTACCTATTTAATATTTATTAACTAGTATATGTACATAATATTAAATCATATGACCAAACTAGTTCCTAATAATCAAAATACCGCTAAAATAATCTAAGTGATTGTCATTAATATTTTATCTAATGATTAATCCAAATTCCATGTGAAAAAATTATATAAATGACCATTAAAACCAATTTATGTTCATAAATAATATGTAAATTCAATTCTGGTTATTTAAATCCATTCCACATGAACTACATTACTTAAAAACAAGTGAAATGATTATGAAAATCAGAAAAACAAACTCTTCGAAACGATGGAATTCAATATCATAACTTATCAATAAGGACATAAATGAACTAAAAAATTTATTATAAACTAAATACATGTCTAATAAGTTCTTAATTAAGTTATTAATGAGTCTAATTTCATATTCCAGGACCATAAGGTCAAGAGTGGAACATTCAGACTTAAGGTAAGGGTTTTCTACCTGAACCTCTATTTTCTTTCGGGTAACTCTTATTGTCTACTTACCACAATTAAATTCTTATTTATTAATATATAATACTCATATATACTGTGATAATATTATACATATGTGAACCAACCATAATCTTTCTTTAATTTATGGGGAATTTTATGATTTAAAAGGATCTTCCAATAATTATTTCCAAAATACACGTTCGATTCAAGGGAATTTCTCAAATCCTTACCTACTTTCAAGGTAACTCTATAATATATTTTTATAAACAATTGAATTTATAAAATCACTCATTTTCTTATGAAAATACTATTTTAATTCACTTTTGTTTTTATAAAAATAGTTTTCCAAAATAACTCTTCTTTTCAAAGTAAAAGACTTTTTATCTCAAAAATTACTCGATGATTTTGTAAGAGTATCTTCATCTATTTAAACACTCTTGTTGATTATTATTTATGATATAATTTACCATATTTAATTTAATTGTTTATATTTAGTTTGAATATAGATGTTCTATCTTTAAACCATTCACCATTTTACTCTGAATGGTTAGTGTTTATGCTTAATGTTCGGGGAAAGTTATTTATTTTTCATATGTCAACATGAATATAAATGTATATACTATTTATGTTTATCCCCATTCATATGAGTAATTCATTTGACTTATTATGTTATATATGGGGACCATTATAGCCCCTCGATTCATTGGTAGGTCTTATGAGACAAATAGATATGGACTTGGCTGAGGCCTTTCCCATTTTCAGATATTGTTTTGGCCAAGGACTTAACGGTATATTTTAGAATGTACGACATATGAATTTACCTCATTATGAAGATATAAATTCATAGCTCATGTGGTTATTCAACTATTATAATACCTATGATTATTTTTTTATTATGTAAATATTTATTCATCTCTTATTCTTGCCATATTTTATTCATGTTTATTGTTAAAAGAATGTGTTTTTAGTTATTCAACATTCCTAATGTTTATGTTTATGATATGTTCTATTGTATTTCTTACCCTTACTGATAATTTGAGATCACCCCTTTCTTATGTATCGTTTTCTTACGACATTAAGATGTTTATTATGAATGAAATGTAGAAATAACCTAGTAGTTTTGGATGTTGTCAAAGAAATTTCTATGTTGTTTGTAGTTTCAAGTTGTAATGCTGAACTTTTGTATATATCTTGCTTCCAAATCTACTAAACTACTTGATCCTTTGGGATGTATATTCCTTTTTTATATTCCAATGAAATAATATAAGGAACTAGCTCTAGGAAACTTGGGTCAGGTCTTTACAAGGTAGGTGTATGATGTGTGCCCGACGGAGGTGGCATAACGGCAAACCAAGGCATGACTTTTTTGGTAAAAATTTGAATTTTGAATGCCTTATTGTGGGATGTTGTTGGATCGAGATGAATGGGCTCATGAGGAAATACTTTTAATCGATCGTGATGTATGTTGGAATTTGGTTATCTTTTTATCATTGACGTGAGATAAACTAGACCTACTACATGAAAAAGCTCTAGATGAGGATTCAAATCAAGAAGAATTCACCAAACATAGCCATTCAGATTCAGATGAATGAGAGAGTATGACTATTACCATCAGTACCAAGCCTATGGAATCCTACATGGGATAGCTATCCAAGAGGCCATGTGAATGTGGAGTCTTGACATAATGATGGAAATGATGGGGTCAGATAGTTCCATGTAGCACTGATCTATGATGACTTCTTTTATGTTTTTATTTGGATGTTTTTTAGGGTTCATACTTAATCATTTAAAATTATCATTTGAAAAAAATGGATTGTGCAAATTCTATTCCCAAATATAACTACCAAAATAAAAAATAGAAAATATATAAAGGTAAAGGAAAACATATATAACGTGATTTAGATAGATTTGATCCTAAATCTAAGATGAGAGGAACACACAAGTAATCATTTTATTATGAACCCAAAAAACATAAAAAAAATATATACTTGAAATAAAAAAAATAAAGAACCATAGACACTATCTGAGGAGGCAGACCTTGATGAACTAGGTAGTAGTGGTGAAGCCTTCCATGTAGATTCAACATCGTCCACTCCTAGACAGACTCATGCACACACCTAAATGGATACATAAAAATACATGAAAAAGAAATTAAATAACTATATTGACAAGAATATATATTGAATCTTGGTTATGATTAAAGATATATCATGATCTGAAACCTTCTTGAAGAACAGTTTTTCATAACCCAGAACCAAGTTGATTCTTCACTGAATCTCCACTAGAGAAGTAATTCGATTTTAGGAGGTGTCATGAGCTCACTAGAGGGGAGTGAAAGTGTCTAGAATCCCCAATATCTCCTTATTATTCTTCTAGAAGCTGCAATAGAGCCTCGTATAGGGAGAGATCTAAATGAACAAAATGATACCCCATGAGGTGAGAGAGCTAAATCCATGAAGTAATTCACGAATAGAGCCATCGTGGCATTCAAGGGAGTGTCAACCGATTCAGGAGGAGGCATGAGATTAGAGATGTGTGGATGGCCCATATCAAATCCATCGGTTCAAGTAACTAATGGTGGGGCAGTTCATGGGATAGGTGACCCAATGGGAGTGGCACAACAGTGACATAGTGGATCGAAGTTGAGAAAAAGAAAAACACTCAGGGAAACCAAGGGTCATTGGATCTCTCTTTATCAATATTCTAGATGAAACCACTATCTAGCTAAGGAAACCAAAAAACAAGGGATGCAAATAATCAGGCAACATAAAATAAAACCCAAAAAATCAAAACCCCATGTGAACAGTCTTCATTCCCCATTCAAAACCCCCGTGAAAAATAATCACCCATAATTCAATATGAACAAATTATATAAAACAACATTAAATGGATTTAAATTCAACAAGGGTAAAAATACAATAGAGGAACTGTTCCAAGTTGTCTTGTCTGGGTGATTCCCTCTAAGACCTACGGGTCATGTAATTGTCTCTAAGCCTTCGGGCCTTGTAAGGGTTCCACCTCATCCGTTGAAAGGTGGATTATCAAAAATAATAAAAAATAAAGGCCTTAGGTCCATTCTTATGATGATTAAGAAAATTTTTTAGACATTAAAGAGTCTATGTTTTCCAAACATTGGACCAAAACCTTTCCCTGCTAACATTTTTTAGGTTGTTACTGCTTCCTTTATTTTCACACACACACACAAACACACACCACAACAACATATCCCCATTCAAATTTTTTTCTTCTATTTAAAATATTAAAAACTCTAAAATGATTAATAAATGTGGTAGAGGTGAGTTCTTATCTAAAATAATCACAATAAGACCTTGGATGGCTTCCCTAGATGTATTACGAGAGTTACAAATTCTTTGATGATCATAAGGTTCATGCCAACCTCGCATCAGTACTTCCATCAGATTACCTTACAATTTCTCCCAAGGGTTAATTATTTTCTAGGTTCAATCAAACCGAGTCTTAGATTCCTCACTAGACCTATCATTCTCAAAATCTCATCAATGATGTTTACCAAACATAAAAAATATAGTAATAATACCCTCTTATCTCAACTCTCCACCCCCTCAGCTCATATCACTATGTGTCTGATTTCATTGGTCCCTAGTTTATATGTAATATCATCAATCCAAACATCTAAAAAATCAAACCATCACCCACCAACCAACCTACAAAATCAAAATCCATGCTTCAAATCCATATACACTCAAGGAAACCCACTTTTCAATGATAATCATTATGACTACCTCAAATCATGAAACATACCTCAACTATACCCTAAACTAGGTGTAACATCCCAGACTCCAGAAACCAAGAGCCAATAATTATATCACATTATTGGTACAAAATACAAGAGTTACCATATGATTAGATAACTTAGTAGTCTTAGAGGAGTGTATACATAAATATTTGAAAACATAAGATAAAACATGAATATATTGCAAGAACATTATTATCTTATCCATCATGTACTTTAACATTACACCTCCTCCTCCTCTAGGTTTCTTAGGGAAGGTACAAAATAATGGTGATCTCAGATGTTCTATAAGGAGTAATATGCATAAGAAGCTTACATAACATAAAAATGACATAAGTGATATGGAAAGAATAAATTAACAACATGAAGCCATAATCAAATAGAAAAAGGGAATTATATATCAATTATAATAAAATGAAAACATAGATAATAATAATTATTTATCTCATATTCATGGAACACATAATACTATACATAAAAACATTCTAACAATGACTTATTCCAATACACTTATCCTATTATGGGAATATTTATAAAGAAAAACCCAAATTGTTTTGTTTCATTATACATGTTGATACATAGAGGGTCAATATAATTTTGGGCCCCACCCTCCACGTGATTCAGTCAAATTAATTTTCTATAAGAGTCATTAATAATTTTCATATCATTCCTTGAGGAACATATTACTATATAAATTTTATCTATCTGTACAATGAGAAATGAAAACATAAAATACTTCTCCATTAAATAAAATAATGTGGATATCTATGAAATCATCCCTTAATCATCTTTTAAGTCATGAGGTATCATTAATGTATTATGTATTACCCTTATCAAATAAATATCAGGGTTTGGGTACCTTAAATGTGTTGGGTTATCCATGGAAGATAGTAATTGGGTTCAATAGATGCATTTTCATGAGACTAAGGAAATATTAATTAAAATCCTTCATCATGGTTCATTAATAGAATGTGATTATTCCAAATAATATCCCTGGTGAGTGTCTCACTAAGTGTGAAATATTAGGCCCACTCATAATGCATCAAGGTGGTGATTAATTCAATGCTCAACAAACCTTTTTTGGGTGATTAACCCTAGGTGAATATATGACACAATCACATAAACTATCCAGTAGCCATAAAATTATGTATTTAATAGTATATAATACACACTTTTACTTTACCAAAACATAGTATGGGTTTTCAACTAAGGAAAGTGTAACTCCTGGTTCAAAAGAATATGAGAGAGTGATAAAAATATAGACTTTTAAATTCATTAAATTTTATTATTAATTTATAAAAAAAATATTCCATGGAAATGTATTCACCACATAAAAGTAAATAGTTTGTGATTATAAATTGAGCCTCAAAGAATGAAAATTGAGATAGAAAACCCCCACTTATAGTTTGGGTAGAAATTTAATCACAACCTATTGAATGATAGGGATTAAACATGGTATTAAAATACCATAATTAATGTAATTTAATAATATAAAATATTAAATAAGAAATATATACACCACATAAATTAAATTAGGTTCATAATACAAAATATGAATCAAAAAGAGAAATTTTGAGATGAAAAACTCTTACCTCTTGTCCCGAATTCCACAAAAATATTTTAAGCTCATTTATAGTTGTCATAACTATATTAATAAATTAATTAAAAACTTTAATCATGACCATATTTATCCATAATATTCATAAATAGTCATTATATTGATGAATTCTTTTTATTTTCCACATTAGTGTTTATAGTTTTGATCATTTCTACTAGTTTCGTAATAACTTTGTTCATATTCACACTTATTACAAAGTAAATTATTTATAGGTCATTAAAGTTTATATTAGGGTTTTTTTATAACAATGTTTTATGTTTCAAATTCTTTTAATGATTGTTTTAGGCCATATCTTTGAATATGAATTTGAAAATAAGCATTTTTTGGTGATTTTTAACGAACAAAGTGTGTTTCCTTAATTAATGAACTAGATATTGATATATTATATCCAAGAAAAAATAATTATATTTTATATATTTATATAATATTATACTATTAAATAATTTTTCATAGTTATCCATGATATAAATGTGTAGTATTGTTTAAGTAGGTGGTTAAACCAACTCAAACATAAACATACCCTCATTTAATGAATGATTTTGAGGAATTTTTATTGTAATATAATTATAAAATAAGTATAATGATATTATTTAGTGTTTATTAGTGTGATATATTATAATTTTAACTAATTTTATTAATAATTAATGGATATGAAAATATAACATGATTTTAATAAAATATTATCTTCTTAGTATACTTATTTTAAATGATTAAATTAATGATGATTGTTTTTTGATCATATAGTTAATTGGTTATATAATTTTAAATATAATAACCTCAATGATATCATAAAAAATATTTATCCTTTAATAGCATATTTATATATAACCTTGTAAAGTAGTGAAGGAAAATGAAACACATTATTTCTTAGAGGCAGTAGTCCACACAACATATGAACAATGATTTTTCTTCCTTAATGGATAGGGTATACAAATAAATAATGAGAATATACTTAATATAATAAAATTATAGTATCTAAATTAAAATAATATCATTATACTAGTTTTTATATAATTAATATGAAATAAATTAATCAATAATAAAACTAAGTATTTGATAATACTCACATCGAGGACATGAATTTTTCTTTGGAAGTATCATTGGAAATGAGGGCCTTATTCTATGTAATGGTGAGAAGTAGCTTTTTAAAGTGGGGTATGGTTGTAAGAGGTAAAAATGGTATAGTTTTAATGAAAAATTATAATGATAAGTTAATATTGAATTGGTGATGATGTTACCCTTTTATAAGTGATGAGAAGGGTTGTTTTAGAAATACCCGTTGAATTTTAATGATTTAATTTAACTATTAAGGGTTTAAGGGATTAAAAAAGGAAACAATGAGGAAATGGTTGAGGTCTAGTTGATCTACATATCAATCATTCATTTTAAAACATGTTTTTAAAATGTTTGGGACTCTTCCCCTTAGTAAAAAATACCTTTTACCATTTTTACCTTTTTACTTGGGTGAAAAAAATTAAAATTGAAATGATTAACTAATTATAAAATTTATATTTAAAATTTTAAAACCATTTTATAAAATAAAATTTCAACTAGTATAAAAATTTAATATTAAAATATAAACACTAAAACGCGTAATATCATTTTTGGTTAAATAGCATTTTTATGCTTTAAATTTATATACAAGGTAAAATTATCTTGGATGTTGATTATAATTACATAAAATTTAATTATTATAAAAAAATTAGGACATGAGGCTTCCAAGTAAAAAAACCTTAATCTCCCTTGAAAAATATTTGACTTAACAAAAATAATAAAACAAATGTTTCTATTAATTTAAAATTTTAATTAGTTATAAAAATGTTTTCCACAGGTCTTCAAAGTTGAAATAATATTTTGAAATGAATAATTTTATTCTTAAAATTCATATTTTATTATATAAATGGTTTTCTAAATTTATATTTCATTCTTATATAATGATAATTTCATACAAATTATAAGTTTTGTGAAGATCGTATTTTCAACTAAAAATCATTCTTTTCTGAAAAAGATAAAAAATTCATAATAAGATGATTTTAATATTATGAGTTCAAAAATGAATTTATTTCATTCAATTTAAAATTTTAAACTTAATATTTTGAACAAGTTCATTAATAAAGTCTCTTTAATGGGTGCATTACATGATAGATTAGGATTTGGTGTTTACCTATTACAGTAGAGACCCAAGTGTTACATCCCCCCTAAATAATTTTATCCTTAAAATTAGGGTATATATCACATATTTAACAAATTTAGATACTCATTCCTTATACCTTCCTCAGGATCCCAAGTTTCCTCTTATAGTTTGTAATTTTTCTAAAGGGTTTTTCACTAAATGAGTTGTCTGATTCAGTAATACATGCTCTTTAGTGTCAAGGATATGGAAAAGATCTTCATTATAAGAAAATCCAGGCTCCGACTCTATTCCCTCATATGTTATCACATTCATTGGATCTGATATTTATTTCCTCATTACTAAAACCTGGAAGATTTCATGTGCTTTAGAAAGTTTGGGAGACATAGCCAACCGATAATAAAAAACCCTAATTCTTTCTATTATTTCAAAAGATCCAATGTAAATAAATGGGTCTTAAATTCTCTCTTTTACAAAATATTACAATTGTCTTCCATGGTGAAACCTTCAATAATACATGATCCCTAACTTAAAATTCCAATTCATTCCTTTGATTATCATTATAGCTCTTTTTTTTGCTTTTGGATGCTTTAAAATGATCATGATTATTCCTTACTTTAAGAGTTGAATCATATATAATATCTTGGATAAATAAATTTATTTTTACAAATTATTCCCAAAAGGGTGGAGTATGAAACCTCTTCCTATAAAATGCTTCATATGGTGCCATATGAATACTCGAATGGAAGCTATTATTATATGAAAATTCCACCAAAGGTAGATCTAGATCCCACATACCTTCGAAGTCATGTGAACATGATCTCAACATATATTTCATGGTTTGAATAGTTATTTCAGATTGTCTATCTGTATAGGAATGATAGGTAGTGCTTAAATGTAACTCATTTTTAAGATGATTTTGAAGCCTCTTTCATAATTTTGATGTAAAACAAGGGTTATGATCGGATACAATCGATATGGATACCCCATGAATCATATGATTTCATTGATATGCATCCACGATAGGTTATTATGAGGTAAATATTCTATTATTTATAAGAAATGAGTATACTATTTATGGTGATCAATGATGATCCATATAATATCATTCATCCCTGGAGTCTTTGGGAGTATAGTGAAAAAGTCCATTGTCACATTGTCTTACTTCTATATAGGTATTGGCAGGAGTTGGATGAATCGCTTAGGATGTTTCATTTCAACCTTCACATGCTAACATACTAAGCATCTAGAAACATAGTCTATAATTTCCCACTCCATACCATACCACTATAAATGTTCTCTTAAATCCCTATGCATATTTATGCTACCAGGGTGTTCATAAAAATATTATCTATGTGATTCATCTAGTAGTTCCCTCTTCAATTATGGTATGAATGTAACACATAACCTCTTCCCATACTTTAATACTCCATTTCTATATATAAATTCTATCAATTTACCACCATTAAATGAATTAGTCTTCTTTTTTTTTCTCATCATCCTACTATGGTTTATCTATTTTTCTAGTAAGGATGTTTTAGAAATTTCGTGGAAAAGGAATGATGGATACCATTGAATAGAAATCACCATGTCATTCTGTACTAGATCTCTATATATAGGATCATTTTTAATCCTCTTCATGGTAAAATATCCATGATCCCTTATACTTAATGTAGTAACCACCTTTTTTTCCTTCTTAGGGTGGTTTTGTATTGAGGAATCATAGTCCTTGAGTAGTTCTATCCATATTATTTACCTCATTTTGGGATCCATTTGAGAGAATACATACATAAAACTCTTATGGTTTTAAATGTTTCATATTTCCTTATAGAGGTGGTTCTTACATATTTTCAAATAAAATATTAAATATTCCCCCCAAAGGTCTTTAATTAGATAGTACTCTTCACATATTTTCAATTACCTTGATGAACCCTATCATTCTGTATAAGGAAACAACAATGTACTTTCTTCAATGCACTAACAAAAATTACAAATCATTCCTTACCCTATGGTAGATTTAATATGAATTCATTAATCTATCCCCTCTTAAACTCATCAAAGCATTCCCTACATTCTGCTGACTATGGGAATTTAACCCCTTTACATGTTAACTTGGTTAACGGGTTGTCCAATCAGGCGAAATAATGGATAAACCACCAATAGTAACCTTTAAAACCCACGAAACATTGGATTGTAGTTATGTTCATCAATGAAGGAAATTATGTGACTACCATTTTATTTGAAGGGATAATAGATATTCCATCCTTAAATACAACATGGAAAAAAATGGAAGTCCATTGTGTATTGCCCCATCCTGATTAGCCCCCCAAATAGTGCTTTCAGTCTGAGTGCCACTAGACTTAGGTGTTCCTACCAGGATACCAAAGGCTACTGACTAATAGCGAGGGTGTGAAAGAGTAATAGGGGGAGACTGTACCCATAGGAGTTGATATAATAATAGTCCATATATATATAATATGAAACTGAAGGAAAGAAAGACAGACTCAAACCCATAACTCGCCAAAGGTAGAATCACAATCAATATCATACAATAGCAGAATCATAACTAAATAACAATATAAAAAATTAATAAACAAACCAAATATTCCATTTTTAGAAACTTAAGTGGAGCATGAATCCATTACACGTCATACGATACAATAAGTAGTAAATGGTTTCCCATGGTCAACTATCAGTATATACATATATATAACATACCGATACAAAATGAAAACAAAATAGAACTCTAGAAGAGGCAAGAACCAAGGGCCCCTTTTCATTTATCCACGCCAACTAAACCACTAGTATCCAACTTTAGAGCCCGAACCCTTACTAGAATGGAAAATCATAATGTATAAATGCATCCTAAAGGGCCCATGTAGGGTGTGAGAATGAGTCTCTGTAGGGTACCACCCATTTGTGAATACATTACATTTGTGATTAAGAAGGTTTCACATATAGATAAATAAGCATCAACACATGAATATAAATAAAAACACACTTCACTAGTGCTCAAAATCCACCAGGAATTTGTCACATACATCAACCAATGTTAGAATTCCATAGTGGAGAGGACCCTTATCCCATGGCCCAAGGTATCCCTTGATGTCAAATATCCCCAGGTGAAACCTTAGGTTCCACCTCTAAACATCACTCAGAACATCATTCCATCAATCAAGTAACCTATTCTCTAAGGAATGCCCAATAAAATTGAAACCTAGTCCCTCGAAACCCTGCTCAAAATCACCCATCACCTCGACATCTAACATCTAGAGGCAAAATGAAACCATTCCTAAAATAATACCCCCATTAGATCAGAGCCTGACATCCTAAGGAATGACGATTTCTATCCTTCAAAATGATCCTATCCCAATGGTATTAAGAATGATAGTCCATATCCCAAAACTGACAACCTCAACACTATCATCCAATGGATTTTTACCATCCTTTTGGATTTCTGTAGTTAGCATCCCCATCCATTTTCTTGAGCTGCAACTACCAGGGGCCTCTACCTACACGAGTGGTCAAAACTACCTCATCACCGACTCAAACTATGTGCACACGACTCCAAATGGTCCTTTGGCCAACACAGGTGAGTGATAGCATAAAAAAAACCCAATCCATACTATTCCTAGAACCTCATTCCCCTATGACCATGTCGCTCAATCCTATGTCCTTACCGTACCAATATTTTGGGCCATTATCATAACCTGGCGGCCTTACCACCTCAAATTGATGACCGTTCCACCCAAACAATGATCAAGATAACCCATAGTATGTATATATATATATATATATATATATATATATATTGGGCCACACCCACCATGACGATCACATCTTCTCAACAGATTTCCATTACTATCTATATCCTCAGGCCATGCCCATCATGTTCTATTAGAACTCAGCAGTATATCAAAATATATTCATATATATAATTATAATTAATTTAAATAAAACAATTCAATAGAATTTAATTTAATTACTTGAATTAAATAAACAATTCAACCTAATATAAACAATACACCCATCCAAACTACCCAAGGTTCCGAGCCTCTCGCACAACTCAAATCACATGTATAATTGAGTGGGAATTCCCATTTGCATCCCATAGGGGTTTAATTAATTAATTAAGAGAAAAAATAAAATTAAAATGGTATCTATGAGTCAAGAAAAGGATTCGATAAAAGTCTCTCCCCCTAAACACTTGAAAAATATTAAAAAAAATGAATACACCACCTATCTCAGAGTTATAGATGTAGGAATTTACAATATTAGCCTTTAACTACAACTGATTTAGAATATATCATCATTTTTTATGATCAAGAGTAAGGCTGGATTTTTTAAATGTGGGTTTTTTTACCAAATTAAGTCAGGCTATATGACACCACCTAAATCATGCCACAATTGCAACTAGATGGGGAATCTTCATCACTGTTGTCATAATACTCCAGGGTTGGGTTCTTGGGAAACATATCGTGTTTCACAGATTTCATATGCTTTGATGGGGAAAGGGTAGAAGAATACCTATATTTAGAAAAATCAAGGAAACCATGGAGATTTTAGGAATATCATGACTCCTTAGTAAGGGGAATCTCAATTGTGGAAAAAATAACAAAGTGCATCGAGTAAGAACTTATATAGAGATGAGAAAGAGATTGTGGATGATCAATCTGGACCATCTGTGGTGAGAGGTATGATTATTTTGAATTATACCATTATGAAATATTTTTTTGATATAGGTGAATCCCATTCATTTATTTATTCTCATGCTATTGATCTTCTAGGTTTTCTTGTTGAAATGATTCCTTCTATTTTGTAACTTCGAACTCTTCTTGGACAAAGAGAATTTTGATCCTTTATATGAAAAACATGTTTTATAACTATATATGGGTATGAGTTGATATGTTATTTCTCTATACTTGAGATGTATTTATATGAAAGAATCTTGGGAATGGATTGGTTGATAATGTTCAAGGCTCACATTGACTATTATAGACGAAGGGTTAGTTTTATGACTGTTGATGGTGTCAAGAATCTATTTAAAGGAGAATGAAATGTAAGGGTAGGTTTAGTGGGATTGTTAGCACTAGAAGTTGGAACTATATCATTCTAGTTGGCATTGTTAACTTTTCAATCAATTGATGTGATCCAGAATAACAATTCTCAAGTAGTTGTTGATAAGTTCCCTTATGTTTTCTTGAACATTTATCAAGGTTTCCACCCACAAGAGAACCGGAGTTTATGATTGATCTCTTACCAGAGACTAGTACTATCTAACATTCATCTTATTGTATGGATCCAAAAACATTAAAGTAATTGAATTACTAGTTTAAAGAGATAGAAAATAAAGGGCTCATTTGGCCTTGTACATCTATATGGGCAGCACTAGTTTTGTTTGTGAAAAAGGTGGATGAAACTCTTCAGTTGTGTGTGGATTATTGTTAGCTTAAAAAAGTTATGATATATAATAAGTATACAATTCTACACATTGATGATGTGTTTGATCAATTTATGGGAGATTAGTTCTTCTCTAAAATTGACATATGTTCGGGATATCACCAATTGTGGGTTAAGAAGGAGGATATTTTGAAAACAACTTTTAGAAGTATATATTTCTATTAAGAGTATGTGGTTATGCCTTTTGGTCTTACAAATTCACAAAAAGTATTCATTTAATTGATGAATCAGATATTTCAAAGGTATCTGGATTATTTTATGGTAATGTTTGTGGATGGCATATTGGGGTATTCAAAGACAACTGTTGCGCATGAGAAACACTTGGAGATAGTGTTGGGAATCATACAAGGTCATCATTTTAAAGCCAAATTATAAAATTGTGGTTTTTGGATATAATAGGTACATTTACTTGGATATTTTATCTCTAAACTATTTATTTCTATAGATCCATAAAATATAGAGGTTGTGATCTCTTAGAAACCACCAAAGAATGTCTTCAAGATATGTAGTTTCATTGGATTGACTGGTTATTATCAATGATTTATTCATGAATTTTCAAGACTATATTCATCTATGTAATATTTTACAAGGAAAAATATTCCATTTCAATATAATAATTAATTTTATAATACTTTTTAAGTGCATAACATTTTCCTTACATCATCATTGATCTTGATTTTACTCGAATTGGGAAAATGGTATATGGTGTATTGTGATGCTTTGGAATCTAAGTTGGGATGTGTTTTCATATAGGGAGATCATTTTTTTCTTATATCTCAAGAAAATTATGGTTTCATGAGAATAAATACCCAACATGAGATTTGGATTTATAAGTTTTAGTACATGCTTTGAAGACGTTACATCATTACCACTTTGGTGAAAAATTTATGGTGTTTACATATCATAATAGCTTGAAACATATTTTCTCACAATAAAATTTGAATATGATACAAAGTAGATAGATGGAGTATATCAAAATTTTATAGTTTTAATTGATGTATAGAACATGTAAAATCAGTTCAGTGGAAGATTCATTAATTAGAAATTCATATAATCAGTTGGAAAATGATGCTTCAGATTAGTGTAAGTTTATGTCAGTGATTGATAGCATGCACTTGGATTGTGAAGATAGAGGTAGTGTTGCGGTTTTATTCCCATTCTCTTTAATTCTTGATTTTGTGAACATGGTTAAAGAGGCATAGGCATCCAATTTATAATTTTTTTCTATCAGGTCAAAACTTAATGGTGGGTAGACCATTAAGGGATTTCTACTGGATAAGAGTTTAGTTTTGTGGTTTTGAGATTGGATGGTCGTACCTATGGATTTTCAGGAAAAACTTATCCATGCTTACCATCATTTGATATGGGTTGTTCATCCTTGAATACAAAATATGTATAAGGAACTGAAATCTCAATTTTAGTGGGTTTTCATGAAAAGGAAAGTGGATAAGTTTATGATGAGATGCCTCACCTAACACTAGGTTAAAGAAGATCCCCAACAGCTAGTGGGTATGTTTCAGTGTTTACCTATCCTATTTGGAAATGGGAGTAGATAGAAAATTATTTTTTGACATGTCTCCCAAGAACAATTTAAAAACACGATTCCATATGGGTGATAGTGGATCAACTCACAAAGTTGGCCCATTTCATTCATATTCATGAATCTCATACAATGGAGATTTTTTCCAAAATCTACGTCCAAGAAGTGGTAAAGAGTCATGACATACAAGTTTCAACAATATCAAATAGATATTCAAGGGTTAAATCTTGTTTATGTAAATCCTTACAATAATATCTTGGTGCTCATTTGAACATGATCACACCATGTCATCCTCGGAGGTATGGAAAATACGAACGAATAATACAAACATTTGAAGATATGCTTCGGGAATATGTAATGGATTTTAGTGGAATATGGTAAGGGAACATACCGTTAGTGGGGTTATCTTATAACAAAAGTTATTAGGAATAGATATATATGGATCCTTTTGAAGTATTATATGGGTTTCATTGTTTTTATCCACTTGTTGGGGTGGAAATAGGTGATACTTCACTGGTTGGGATGAGCCTTTTCCAAGAAATAATAGAGAAAATTCAGTTGATCTGGAAAATAAATCAGATGGATCAATGTTTTTAGAAATCATATGTGGGTCATCATCAATGACCATTGTTATTTGAGGTGAGTGATCATGTGTTCTTAATAATCTCTAAAAGGCTTTGGAATCAACATTTTGGAAAGTTGGGAAAGTTATCACCTAGATAAATAGGACATTTTTTGATACATGAATGGGTTGGTGAGATAGAATATCGGTGGGCTTTTCCACCATGTTCCAGTTCAGTGCACAATGTGTTTTATGTATCTCAGTTTAATAAGTATCATACGGATCTTCACCATGTGATTAGATGTGATCACATTGACCTAGATTCATATGATTCATTGGTTCTGTTTCTAGTGTAGATTACGGATAGTCAAGATGAAGTCTTTCATGGGAAAATAATCAGTATAGTGTAGGTTTTGTGGCAATATAGTTAGATTCTGGAAGAATCTTAGGAACGAGAAAAGGAAATGGCCGAGAAATAGCCCAAACTCTTTCGGGAAAATAGGGGTTTTAATCTTTCTAGGGATGGAAAAGAAAATGGTGTGGAGAATGTAGCACCTCCATTTTAAAGTAAGTAATCCTGTATTTACATATATTAAGTATGTACAATGTTTGAGTTAATTTTGAAAAGTTTTGGAGGACTTTTGGAATGTTTTTTGAGATTTTATAGAGGTTTATGGTTTGATCCTGGATAGTATAAACCATGAAACACCTCTAAGAAGTTGTGAAAAAGGAGACGATGGTCTCTGGGTAAGCATACAGTTAGGTTCATGGTTTGGCCACACTATGTGGCCACCCAGGAGTGACTGTGAAAAGTGGAATAGAAGGGTATATCATGGTCAGTGATTAGTTTTTCTAACCATGTTACCCAACTGTGCGATGCTGATTTTGGGTAGTGGATAATGCATTGTTTGTGCATGGTTTACTTAACCGTTCACCTAAACTATGCACCATTAAAATTTAGATCCAACTATTTAAAATCTAATTCATATTTTCCTTCATACCTATCTTTTTTCACTTAATCCAACCCTAAATCGATTTCCTATCCTTTCAAAGATTGTGGAGACCATTCCTCTTGATCCAGGAGTGATCCTTTAGTGATTATTTGTGTGTTGGAAGCCTATATTCTTTGAAAAGTTCCCATTTTTGATTTTTTCCTTAATTTCTTCTTCTTTCCTCTCTTAAATTCATGAATCTAATCCATTGGTTATAGATCCATGTTCTATTATTCAAATCTTGACGAGATATGGTTGTGTTTTTGATAGGTAACAAGATCTAAGGTTGGTTTTTGGATTTTCAATCTAGTTTTGTTAAAGAATTTGTTCCATTATTTTTTTTTACTTAATTTTGGGAGGAAGGTGGCTTCGCTATAGACTCCACTTATTAGAACATCAAGGATTAGTTTCAAATAGTTTTAATTTATTGAAATTGATTATGGAATTGATTTGAAAATCTTGGTAGAAGCCCTCTTTAGTGATGGTTGTGAAATTGTAGAAATTGGTTGTTGTGAAAAGTGATTGGTTTAATTATTTTAAAATGATGATTTTAAAATATGGCTTGTTTTTAAGTATATAAATATTTTGATAGAAAGGTTTTTCAATAAAAGAACTATTTTATTTAAGTGGCTTGAAATGGTTGTTTTGGAATGGGTTTTGGAATACATGGTTGGTGTAGGTACTCTTCATTGATGTGACCATGATTAAGAGTCATGTACCATTGGGGGAAAATGATGAGACCCTATGGAATGGTCATGTGCTATTTGGGAACTTGAGATATGGTTACCTTATGATGACTCAGTATATCGATGAGATAATTATTATGAGTATGGAATTTTCAGCGGAGTATGCTTGTGAGGGTCTATGGTAATCATGTATTAGGTAATCCAAATGGATTTTAGAAATGGATTGAAATACTTTCTTGGTTTCCTTTCATGTAAATGATTTTTTTGGAAAACGTTTTTTATGATTTGATATAATTTTTTTTTTCAATTATTTTTATATAAATTGTTTTATACAAATGTGAAAACATGTTCTATCTAAGTGGAGTGATAGGTAAGTCATTTGGGTAAAACCTATTGAGTTTCATTACTCACCCCCTACTTGGGAACTTTGGTGAACTTACATACATTTTTTATCAAGACACAGGTAAAGTCAATGTATCTCATTTCGTTAGTGATGAACCATGATACCTTGGGAATGGATTATGTAGTTGTATCTTGGATCATTTTAGGAGTTGTTTTGTTGTTGTAATTGGAGTCTTTGAGATTTGTAGGATTTGTCTTCTGCTTCGTATCTTGATTCTAGTTGGTTTCTCCATTATACTATGATGTGGTTCATGGTTTCAGTTTGGTTTGGTTATTAGTTGGTTATACATTTAGTGGTATTGCTTTGTTATCAATCATCATATAGTGGATTGTTTAGTTATGATTAATTGGTTTGATCATTTTTTTAGAGGGAAAATAATCCCCCAATTGTTTATAAATTCTCATGGAATTTATTTTAAGATTTTGGTGTATCTGGGATGTCAATTAAGGCCTACTAATATCCTACCACCTTCTCAAGTCAATGGGGAGGGGTGGGATGTTATATGAATTGACACACATCGAGTGTCGAGATCGACCCTACACATTGTGAGACTATACACATACACCATGTACTTTAATTTTTCTTGCCATGTTGGGACGCAGTGCATGGCCAAGTGATAGAATTGGGAGGACATGACCATGTACCCCTTGGATACACCGTGTACTTCCCTTTTCTTAGATCAAGGCCTTTTAGTGATCTCTTATGAGTGGATTACCACATTGTAGATGGTGTTAGAGTCCATAAGCCTATTAGATGAGGATAGGTATCCCAACCTACTACTTATGTTGTGTGATCTCTTATTTATGGTTTGATCGAGGATGGGATCAGGTATCCCACTATAGGGTGCAGGTTTGAGACCCCCTCTTCCTTATCCCTATGTAGGGTAAGGTATCTCGTCACCCACAACTAGGGTGTGAAAACCCCTCTTATGGGATAATGCACAGGGAGTAAGGTATCCCCAATAGATCAAAGAACGATCCTCTATATATGAGTTGAATTCCCTTATTTTAGGTGACTTCCGGAGAGGAGGGTTCTGCCTTCATATATTTCCTGGATGTTTGATGCTGAAACTTCATGAATTTTTGTGATAATTACTGATCATTCAATTAGATATGAAGACTATGAATCTACTTTATGGATAGACTCCATATTATCATATTTGGGTTCTCCTTTATTTACCATCTTGATTATGGTTTTGGGATGACTCTACAATCTTGATGCTTTAATGTTTAGTGATTTTGGGGTATCTTATTTGGAATGTATAGACTCACATACACATGGTATTTAATTACATGTGTTATGACTTATGTAGATGAAAGACTCTAGGATAGTTATCTTGGTGGTCCTAGAGTGGGAGGTGCTTAACGATGTTTGGTGGTTGTGGTTGTGGGAACGTGCTCAGAGTTTCGAGTTGCTGGGCTGGGACAATACTTCTCTAGTTATCAGGTTGGACCTAGTTTCTAGTGTTGGTTTTGTATTTTACCTATTTTTATTGATTTTATATTTTCATACTCTATTGTGGGATTTTGGTGTTTTTTCATGAAATTAATATTCCAATTGTTTCCTTTCCCCAATACTCTAGCGGGTATGGTGATATGTGTGTCTGTACACATGTATTAAGATAAAGCATATCATTTTTATGTTATGAATACCCGGTGCTAATCATCTGACCCTAGCATACTAAAGGCATGATTTGGGTGGTACACCAAACTTACCACTAGCTAGGAGGACCCTAATGGGTTGGGTAGTGGCTAGAAATTTGAGAAAAATAATTTTCTAGTTTTAAGGAATTCACTATTTTTGAAGTTATTGAGTTTAGATAATCATGGATATTAGTTTTCTCACTACTTTCCTAAAACTGATATTATTATAATAGGCTAGAAATGATATCCCATTCCATAAACTTATTATCCCAATTATTTTAATTCCTATATCTGAGATAAATTATAAGATTTTTTTTTTCATATTCTTCCTTGAAATCCCTTTCATGAGAGTCTTGAGTCATATAGAAAAACTAGAACATGCACTACCTCAAAAACGGGTTTTCGCAGCACCACCCTTTAACAGTACTAAAACATAATGATAAATGGGGTACCTTTATCAGCGTTAATAAAAATCATCATCGATAAAAGTTGCTTTTATCAGTGCTAAAAAATTGCTTTTAAAATCACCCCTTTATCAGTGATTTTTTATCACTGATAAAGGTACCCCTTTATCACTGCTTTTTTAGCACTATTAAAGGGACCTCCTTTATCAATGCTTTTTTTGGCACATTGATAAAGGAGGGTCTTTATTAGCACTTTTTTTACTAACATTGATAAAGGGTATATTATTTTATATAAAAAATCATTAAAAATAATATATAAATATATAAATATATAAATATATTTATATAAATATAAATATAATAATTTTTTTTAAATATGTTTTAGATAAGTATAAATTGAAATTTACACTTAATATATAATATATTTTGTGAAAATGCCTTATAAAATGTTTAAAAATATTATTAATTAATAATTTTATAATTTCTATCAATTAATAATCATTTAATAACAATTTTAAGACACAGAATGTGAAGAAATTGATAAAAGATCTAAAATAAGTTGAAAAACATAACTCAAAATTCAAATGGCCATAACTTTTCATCTGGGTGTTCATTTGACCACTACCACATATCAAATTAAATCCTACAAAGAGATCAACATATTGGTGATAGAGGGAAACACTATGTTACATTTTTTAGGATAAAAAGGCCCAGAAGTCCTACAAAAATGAGTTTTTTATCCGGATACCCAATGTTTTAACATTTGATGGAATTTCAGCCTCATTTAAGAGGGTTTTTTTCCCTTTTTTAGTGCGAAATAAATTTATTCCTAGAGATTAAATTCATATTGATATTATGTCTTTGAAATTTTATTGTTTATTCACAATGTACTATTATTTATAATCAAATATATAACGATATATACTTATTTTTTTATATATTCACATATAAAATTTTAATTTTATAAATAAATAATTAAATATATTTACATATAAATTATATTTCTCATTATATAAGCCTTATATAAATAAAAAATAATATCCATTTTATTTAAAATACAAATATATGAATATTTATATACCTATATAATGTATGTGTGTGTGTGTTAGTGTGTGTTTATATTAACAAACTGATATATATATATATATATATATTATCTATATATTATAACATATGTATATACATATTAATATATAATATATGTAAATATATATAAATATGTATAATCATACTTAGAAATACACATTATATATGTGTGTGTGTGTGTGTGTGTGTGTTTATATTGTATATATGTATTTATTTTTTATTTATTTATAAACACACATAAAAAACATATTTTAAAAATGTATTCAAAACTAATCTTATAAATATGTATTAATATACGAATAAAATATAAAAAATATAGAAAAAATATAGAGAAAAAAGGATGGTTTCACTACTATTCACTGCCATGAACCACAAAACCAATAAAGGGAAAAGGAGTTAGGAGTGATTCATTGTGAGGAAATGAGTGAGTGGCCTTCACTGTAAAATACTACTAAAATCTAACAAGTTCTCTGATTTAGAGATCACAAACTCTTCATTATAGTTCAATATTTTTTCATTTAACCATACCACCCCTAACCCAAGAACAACTTTTGGAAGTTCTCGTGAGTAGTACACTTGTATCTACCATTGAAGAACTTAGGATATTGTAAAGCTTATGGTGGATCACTTATACTATGGGAATAATAAGATTTCTATTCAAAATGTTACTTGTGTGAAGAGTGGAAAATTTTATGTAAGGTAGGTCATTTAGTTACTTAGGGGGGTTTGGAAAGATAAACTTGAGTGAGATGAAGTGGGAAGTGAACTTGGCTTATTGATAAGGCATGATATTTTAAATGGATGATGAATTAAATATTTTCTACTTCGTCAGTTTGGGTGTATTATATTGATAGGGTAAATTTTTATGTGCTTGAATTCCTTGAATTTTCTAAATGGGGAATGATATCAATGTGGGGGAGTGATGAAAACCATTATATTCATTTTTATCTAATTTTTTATCAAAATTTCCCCATATTTTTATTAATTCTGAGTAATATTAATATTTGTGGTACTTTGGGAATCATCTGGGATAAGAAAAATTTAATGGATTAAATTCATGATTTTTATTTAATTTTTTTATTTTTGGAATTATTTTAAAATACTTTCTTTAGTTTTGGTTTTATATTCAAGTAAATGTGAATCAACTTAATTTGGTGTTTTAAATGATAAAATAATTTTTTTGTGAATTAAATTTCCAATCTAAACATGATTTTTGGTTCTTTGATTATTTTCAGTTGGAAAGTAATGAGTTTTTTTAATAGGTTTTCTGAAAAAAAAATAAAATAGTGTTGGTTAATTTTTAAAAAAACATATGCCTTAAAGGCCGCATCGATGATACCACCTTCTATCCCCGTACAACTTCTGCCTGAATCGATGACATGGAAGAGGCAACAGGGGGGGGATGCCACCTTTGCCCTCATGAAAAGGTGAAAGGCGGCATTAGTGATGCCACCTTTCCCTCAGTTCCCTATAAAAGGGCATCCCCCCTTCTTCTCACTTCAATTTTTCCCCAACCCTCCCAAATCAACGGCTTCTCTCTCTAAAAAAATTATTTTTCTGTGTAGTGGATTCAGTGGTCCAAAAGAAGGTTGTTTTTTGAGAAGCATCATTTAGAGGTGTTTTTTTATTTAATTTCATGTTTTTTATTTATTTAATTGAATTATTTTTTGTGCTAACTATTTCATTTTCTAAGTAGTTTAGTTAGTTCTAAATATTTTGTTTATTAGGTTTTTAATTATTTATATGTATTTTGGAATAATAATTATTATTAGTAATGATTAAGTATAGATTAGGTATAGATTCAGTATATAATAACTTATAATTAAGTATTGTGAAATTTTGGTAGAATAAAGATTATGTGGTTATCTAAGCAATAAAATCCTTGTTTAGATACAAAAAAGTGGATGTGGCTCTGGCACATATGTACCTAGGGGTAAAACCCAAAAACACCACTTCGAGCTAGACTCAAACATGAATTGGTGCACGAAAATGATTATTACCGAACTTCTGGTTTGACACTCCTGAGAAAAATGCTTTTAATAATTCATATTTTCTTAATAAAATACAAAAATACCTATGAAAATAAAAATAAAATCAGTATATTTATCAATGATAAAATGATAATTATGATGTTCTAGAATGAAATGGCAAGGAAAAAGGCATTAAATAATGAAAGTTATTGTTTGTAATTGAATTCTTTTTAGTCATTTTAAAAGATGTTATTTATTAAGTAGTTTAATTAGTTATATATAGTTTATAAATAATACTTATTGTTAGTAATGATTAATTATAGATTAATAAATTATAACATAGGATTAAAAATGAATACATAAAATTAGTTAATTATAATTAACTATTGAATATAATATGATTAATGATTAAAAAATAATTAATTAATTAATTAATAACTTAATAATGATTAACTAGTGATTAAATAATTATTGATTAGTTAAAAACTATACTAAGAAACATTAGTATCATTGTTTCAGATATAACAAGTTTTTATAAAATTTTAGTATCATATATATTATATAGTTTATAAATAATAGGTTTTATTAGTAATGATTAGTTATATATTAATTATTGAATAACTTTGGATTAAAATATGAATACATGTAATGATTAGTTAATAATACTTATCATTGATAAAATAACAATTATGATTATACAAAATGAAATAGAGAAGAATGAACACATTAAATTACACATGAATTTTTTTATAACAAACAAGAAATATCTTGACATTTTTCAATTAAACAAGGTTTGGGTGAGATGAGCGTGACTTCAGAAGTGAGGTAAAATCCAGTTTATTTTTATTTTCTATAGACTGAAGTCTATACTGTATCTTACCTCACATGATAGAGAGATTCATAGGATGGTAAGTCAATAAATTTTCATTAGTTTGTTTATTGAACTATTTTTTAATTCATTTTGAATATATTTATAGGGAATTCACTCAGAGCATCTTGTTCACATGAGTGATGAAGAGGAGGATGGGTTTTTTTAGCCAGGCAGCCATCCATGCTAAAACGCTAGAGCTAAGTGCATCTTATCATGTGCTCTCTGAGAGCATCTTTGAGCATCTATACCAGAGAGAGGAGGTTACTGCCCCAGGGGAACAGCCTACAGCAGCTGCTCATGATGAGGATCCAAAACCACAGTGATGTAGACATCATCATGCTGCATGTGAGGCCTCACCTATTCCATAAGAATAGGTCATCCCTCTAGTAGTCTAGCCTTATCCAATTCAGGATGTGCCTCAGGTGTCATGGGATATGGATTTCTTGACAGTATATCTCCAGTTCTCTCCATCTTGGGGTCTAGATCCATCACATCCTTGAGGTCTAGATCCATCACAAACTTGGGGTCTAGATCCATTATAGCCTTGGGGTCAAGATCCATCTCATCCTTGGGGTATAGCTCCATCACATGCTTGGTTCTCCACTACAATGATGACTGCTCCTTTTACTACCCTAGTGGGAGAAGGAGCACGAGGGAACTACGATATGGAGTTGACAGCTCCTCCCACTAACTCACATGTGAAGGATGCAATAATCGACGTTCTAGTACTCAAGGATCAGTCCTCTCCAGGTCATCAGAATCCACAGCAAACTCGACATGGACGTCATATTCACAGACCATCATGTGGGACAAAATATCATCACTATAGACCTAGAAATTAATTTTACATGTTTATTTATATGTTTTATGTATATTTAAATGAAGATACTATTATTACTATCTACCCTTCATATATGTTTATCTTGTATTTCAGTTTTCATTTATATTTTAGGCACATTTTATATTTGACCGCTTTTATAGTGGACTACTTAAAACATAGGAATAATTATTAAATTTCAAGTATATAACTTTAAAATATTTTAAAATATACAGTGTAAAAACAATTTATTAAAATTTAAAATATAGACTAAACATCTAAATAGTTTTTGAAAATAATGAGTCTCATAAATAAAATAAATAAATGAAAATGAATGGAATGTGAGAAAAGTTACTCAGAAGTGAGAGAAAAAAGAAGGAATGTTGACGAGGATCCTAAGCCACCTACTTGACATTGAAAGCCTACAAAATATAAACTATAAGACCCATATGAATAAAAATTAAAACTTAGATTAATTATTATATGTTTAATACATGTATATAATTTAATTTATATTGGTCTTATAGTTTATATTTTATAAGATAACAAAGTCACATACTTGAAACATTTTTAAGTTTCAAGTAGGTGGATTATAAAGATTATAAATTATTTTTCACCAAAAAAATTTAAGAAATTATTATTTATTTTTGAATACTTTAATTTTTAATCCATGTTTAAAATTTCATTTATATCAGTCTCATAGTTTATATTTTATAGGCTATCAAAGTCATGTACTTGAAACATTTTAAAGTTTCAAGTAGGTGGATTATAAAGCTTATAAATTATTTTTCATCAAAATTTTTTAAGAAATTATTTTTAATTTTGACTACTTATTTTATGTTTAATCATTTTTTAAAATTTCATATATATTGGTCTTATAGTTTATATTTTATAGGCTAGAAAAGTCACATACATGAAACATTTATAAGTTTCGAGTAGGTGGAATAGAAAGTTTATAAATTATTTTTCATTAATATTTTTTAATAAATTATATTTATTTTAGACTACTTCTTATAGGTTTAATAAATGTTTAAAATTTCATTCATATTGGTCTAGTAGTTTATATTTTAGAGGTTATCAAAGTCATGTACTTGAAACATTTTTATGTTTTAAGTAGTCGTATTAGAATGCTTATAAATTATTTTTCATCAAATTTGTTTTACGAAATTATTTTTATTTTTGATTTATTCTTATAAGTTTAATCCATGTTTAAAATTTAAATTATATTGGTCTTATATTTTATATTTTATAGGCTAGAAAAGTCACATAATTAAAAAAAATTAAATTTCAAGTTGGTGGATTAGAAATCTTATAAATTATTTTTCATCAACATTTTTTAAGAAATTATTTTTTTGACTACTTATTATATGTTTAATCCATGTTTTAATTTTTATTTCCATTGGTCTTCTAATCTATATTTTATAGGCTAGAAAAGTCATGTACTTGAATAAGAGATAAATTATATTGAAACATTTTGTTATATATATATATATAAACATAATAAAATGATAATAAAACATTTAAATGTTTAATATATAAAAGAGAATAATTAAAATAGATAAAAATTTATTATTTTAGGGAAAAGGTGGCATTGCTGATTCCACCTTTAGGATTAACCAAAATATGGCATCATCAATTCCGCCTTTGGGCATAATCCCAAAGGAGACATTGTAGATGTCGCCTTTAAGGCGTATTTTTTTAAAAAAAAATTAACCTACTCTTTTTTAAAAAAATATTTTTTTTTTCAGAAAACCTATTAAAAAAACTTAGAAACCAATAGATTCATGGAACTAAAAAAATAAAAAGTAAATGTTTACAAATAAAGGGGATTTAACACAACCCATTCCTCTTGTGATATTAAACTATATGGGATAATGTGGATACCTCAGCTACATACACGCAAGATATTAGTGGCATACACAATATATGAATAAATCAAAGGTAATTCAACTATATCAGAATTAATCTCGTATCTTAGGATAAACTCCATATGCCCCACACTAACCTACATTAGAATAAACTGGTTTTCTATTCTCTTACATAAGGACTTTAGATTAAATACCCACCACATCAGATTAATATGATGAAAATACCACTCGCACATGGTGAAGCTTGTGTAAATTAATTCCCTCTATGACCCATCTAATCCCCCTCACATGTGATTAAACCCAGATTTTATGCGGGATTAAAACCCAAAATATGTTTATGGAATTAGGTCTCAAATAAATCTGTAAAATACCTCAAGTATTCGTACTAACCCAAACTAAGAGGGTACCAGACGACATCCCACATTACATCCATACATCAATTAATGCATGAAATGATCGTGGAAAGGATTTTCATGATGGGGGGATTCTATGAGATTTTTATATAAAGTAATATCACACCTAAAATGTTCCATGTGAAGGTGATATGGGGGGATTACACCACTTAAATTATAGAATGAAGAAGAAGGTTCCCCTATTGTATATATATTCAACTCTTCAATTTAGGATACAACTTTCAGCTGATTTAGATTATGATTTCTTTTCTATAATTTTTTATTTTTAATATAATTCTATATTTTATTCTATTTGGTTATTCTTCCTCATTGTGACTCTTCAAATTCCCTGGTTATGGACAACTAATCTGAGGCTAAGTCTTTATGGTGGTTTCATAGTGCTCCTAATTTCCTTCTGTTTAATTTTTTATGTTTTTGATTCTGTCTTGATGGGGTAGTGTTCTTGCTAGGGGATTGTGAGGAGGTTTCCCACTTCATCTTCTTAATTCCTAGGTCCAAATTCCAATACCATCCAAAATTTTCCACTCCCTTCTCTCGGTACATACTTTATATGGTATATTAATTTTGATTAGGGGATAAATGATATATGATGGGATTGGGTGAAGAGTGTTGGCATGTTCATCACTTAACACCATAGAGGATGTTGGGGTTAAATTTTTAAAGCCAAAAACATCCAAGATCCACTATAGTGTATTGAGGGTTAATAATATGATAAGTTTGATTAATCAATTGGTGATAAATGAACATATATATTCTATTCCCAAATCAAACTACTAGAATAAAAAATAGGGAATGCAGAAAGATAAAGGATAACATATATAACATTCTTTGAATCGGTTTGATCATACATTCATGGAGAGAACACCACCAAGGTAATCATTTTATTATGAAGTAAGAAAAAAACAAAGAAAATACATAATCGAAGGAAAACAAGAATGAACCAAAGAAACTATCTGAGGGGGTAGGCCTTGTAGAATTTGGTGGAAGAAGTGAAACCTATCATATAGAGTCACCGTCGTCCACTCCTAGATGGAATCACACACACACACAAAAGGATACAAAACAATATATGCAAAAATAAATTAAATAAATAAAGATCCAAGAATCTATACCAAAGATTGGTTACAATGAAAGATATGTCAAGATATGAAACCTTATTGAAGCACAATCATCCGGAACCTAGAACCAAGTTGATTATCCACTAAATATCCACCAGAGAAGTACTCTAGTTGCAGGAGGTGGAAAGATCTCGATAGAGGGGAGCATGGGTGGCCGGAATCCAGTAGATATTCTTATTCTTCTCTTAGAATCTGTAACAGAACTTCAGACGGGGAGAGATCTCGATGAACCAAATGAGACACCACGAGGTGAGAGAGCCAGAGCCACAAAACAATGCTCAAACAGAGCCATAATGGAATGCCATATAGAATCATGTGGTTTAGGAGGAGGCATGGTATTAATACTATGTGGATAGGCTAGATCAAAGTTATATGTTCAATTAGATGAATTTGGGATAGTGCACGGGACAGGTTGACCAATAGGAGTGGCATGACGGTGGTACAATGGATCAAATATGAGAGAAAGAAACACACTCTGGGAAACCATGGTCCATTGTATCTCTCTTTATCAATGGTCTAGATGAAACCGATATCCAAGTAAGGAAACCAAAAATCACAGGATGAAAATAAACAGGAAACATAAAATAAAACCCAAAAAATTAAAACCCCACATGAACAGTCCTCATGTCCCATCCAAAACCTCCATGCAAAATAAACACCCTTAATTCAATATGAAAATAATATATAAAACAAAATTAAAGGAATTTAAATTAAACAAGGGAAAAAATTCAAAAAATCTATACCTTGCAACTAAATGGAATTTAAGGATTATTTTATCACAACCTAAGTTATAGAATAGGGAATAAATTCATTAATTTAAGGCAATGCATGAATTTAGACAATGGAATGACCTTAGTCAAACTATCAACTGAATTATCCCAAGTGGGTATCTTAGCGACACTCACCATCCCATATTCTATAATATCCCTAAAAATGATTCTAATATCAATGTTCTTTGATCTACCATGAAATACATAGTTATTAGACAAATGTAATGCACATTGGCTATGAAAGTGGAGTACTATGCTATCAGCTGATAAAGACAACTCGAAAAGAAAACCTTTCAACCATATAGACTATTCTATGGATTCTGTCAAGGAAATATACTCTGCCTTAGTAGTAGAGAGTGCAACCACTAACTATATATTGCACTTCCAGGAGACTGGTTCCCCATATCCAAGAAATATAAAACCAGTAATACTCTTTTGAGTGTAAATATTTGTAGCATAATCAATGTCAAGAAATATAACTATATCAATATCAAAACTACTATTTAATCCATATCTATTGAACAATTTATCAGAAATAGAGACATACCTTAGTATCCATTTCAATGCATTCCAATGATGCTTTCAAAGATTCCCTATAAACCTACTCAAAGTAAAAAATAACAAATGTAATGTATGGCCTATAATAGACCATATCATACATAAGACTACCTATTACATTATCCTATGGAATCTTATTCATGAAGGAATACTCATCATAATTTTTAGGATATTGGTCCAAGGACAACTTAAAATGTTGTCCTAGAGGAATATTATTAGGTTTAACATGCTCAAATAGTTATCTTCTTAATATCTTCTTAACATAAGAAGATTGGGATAATTATAAGGTTCTAGCCTTCCTTTATCATATTATGTCTATAGCTAAGATTTTATTATCATTTAATAAGTCTTTAATTTCAAAGACACAATTCAATTGACTCTTCAGAGAATTTATAATCTGCATGTCTTTACAGATTAAAATATTATCATAAATATATAATAATAGGTAAAAAGATTCATGTTTAAAAATTTTATAATATACATGTGCATCAAATTTACTTATTGAAAACTGATTTTCAATAAAAAAAGAATCAAACCTCTTATACCATTGTCTTTAAGATTGTTTAAGTCCATATAGAGAATTCCTAAGAATAAAAACTTGATTAGGTTTGACCAACTTTGAAAATCCTTCAAGAGGACTCATATAAATTGATTCATCAAGAGTACCATGTAAAAAATAATTTTTTACATCTAATTTCTCAACATGAAAATTAAAAGTGGTAAAAAACGAAATAATAATGATAATAGATGAATATTTAAAAAATAGGGTGACAGTATCACTATAATAAATTCCTTCACATTGAATAAATCCTTTAGCAACCATTCTTGATTTGAATTTGATTTTAGTTTCTCTAAAATTATTCTCTTTATTCTTATAAATCCACTTAGAACCTATGACCTTATGGTTAATAGTTCTAGAAACAACAACCCAAGTGTTTTTTAAGAGGATAATTCATCTCTTCTTACATTGCACTCATCCACCTAGTGGATTATTCGGGCTTAATTTCTTGCTTATAAATTTGAGGTTCATCATTAAACAAATCTTGTGCTACATTAAATTCGTATGAAACAATGTCTTCCAGATTAAAATGGGTTGGAGGCATAATAAATCCCCTTTCTCTATCTCATGTTAGATGATAATTTCTTAGATCATAGAGTTCCTTAGTTTCAGGGTCAGAATCCGAATTGGAATCAAAATTAACATGGTTCTAGATAATGAGGGGGAGCAGGACCAGTTGTGGACTGGTAGTGATCACTAGATTCAAAAGGTACTTTAACACCTAGGGGATTTGGTACTCTAGAGGGTCCTGCAGTGTCATCATAAGTCTCTATAGGTTTATTTCCCTTATCATTGGATAGAACAGACTCATGAAACATGAAATATTAGCTAATTATAAATTTTTTATAACTAGAATTGTCAACCCAAAGATGATACCCCTTAACACTCTCTTGGTAACCCATGAATATACACTTAACATCCCTATGAACTATATTATTAGTGTGTGTATGATCATGAGACATGGATCCAAAATTCATAAGGTGTGAAAGACTCAGGGGGGTTGAACCTTTCTATAGTTATTCAGGTGTCTTAAAAAAATTATCAGAAGATGGTAAATGGTTGATAAGATAGATTTTTGTTGAAGAAGCCTCGGCCCAGAAGGACCTGGGGAGTTTTGAGCGGGATAACATACACCTCACCCTCTAAAGAATAATAATATTCATTCTCTCCTATAATCCATTATACTGTAGAGTTTCCACAATAGTCTAGTATCTCTTTATTCCCTCAAATTAAAATAATTCAATGAATTATGTGGATAGATACTCTAAATTTTTATATATTCTCAAGGCATTGATTTTCCTATTAGACTCGCTTTCTACCCTTGATTTCCATTTATTAAAGGTCTGAAAAGCATTACACTTATGTTTGAGTATATGAATCTAGAATTTACTAGAGAATTTATCAATAAATTTCATGAATTATAAACCTCCACCCAAGGAGGTGACCCTAGAAGGACCCCAAAAGTCATAATGAACACATTCAAGGGGTTCTTTAGCTTTATACATAGACATACTAAATCTGAATCTTCTAGATTTACCATATACACAATACCCACAGAATAGAGACTTAGAAGAGTGATGTTATTAAAAATCACCTATTTTTTAGTTCACTAAGTCCCTTGACACTGGTGTCACCTACCCTTCTATGTCGAAGGGTGGTGGAATCAAGTTCTGAACTACAAGATGTGTTCAATTGACTTCTATAAACATTACCATCTAACACATAAAGACCATTGTGAAGTGTTCCTTTCATAACTATGAGGGATCCTTGGGAAAATCTAAGTCTTATATAATCTAACTTAAAGCTATACCCCTTTTGGTCAAGGATTACTAGGGAGATTAGTTTTCTTTTTAACTTGGGTACCCACCTAACTTCCTTAAGAGACTTAATAGTCCCATCAATAATATCTAATCAAATAGTGAATATTCCCATAATGTGATGGCTCCTTTGGTTCCCAATAAATACCTCACCAGATTCAATTTCTATAAACTCAGTAAATAAATCCTTTCTATGACTCATGTGGAATGAACATCCTAAATCCAGGATCCATTCAACAAAGATAGAAATGTCAAAAACAATTAACATGTTAGTAGTGTCAAATTTCTACTCAACTAATAAGGAATAATCATTACTATAGTCTCTATAGTTACCTTTCTTATTAGGTAAATTACTATTAATATGTCTAAGTCTCATGCATTGAAAAAACATAATTATTTTTTTTATAATTATATATTTACTTCTTAGACTGACCCATTTATTTTATCCTACCACTAAACTAACTTCTGAATCTTGAATTAATTCTTTATCTAATAATTAAACCCTCAGACTCAGTTTTAACACTACCCTTCCTTTGATGGTCTTCAGAGAGTAAGGAAGATTTGAATTATTCAAGAGTAATTGTTTCTTTGACATACATCATACAGTATTTAACAAAATTAAAAGAATTATCTAAATACGTTAACAGTATAATGGAATGGTCTTTATCATCCAATTTATTGTCTATGTTGGCTAGATCTAACAATAATTTATTAAATTTTTCAAAGTGTACCCTGACTACAGTTCCAGGGTGCATTTTGAAAATATATAATCTCATTTTATTATATAATCCAGCAAAAAGGGACTCGGTAATATAAATGGATTCAAGCCTAAACCATATACAAGAAGTATAGGACTCATATAGAACATCTCTAAGAACTTTACGTCCTAAAGATAAAAGAATTATTCTACAAGATTTCCTTAGAGTTCCCACACAGACATCAATGTATATAGTTTCAGTCTACCCATCCAGGGCAGTAGTGGTAGTTTTATTTCTAAAACTAAAAAGGCCATCAATTAAATCATTATGGTCCATTAAAGCTGTCATTTTAATTTTCAAATGATTAAAATCGTCTTCACCATCACACTTATCAATATATAATTTGGTAGAACCCATAACTATCATTACAATAGGATCTGATACAACTTTTGGGGCTAAATGATTAAACCCTAAAAAATCAAAGATCCACTGTCATGTATTGAGGGTTAATAATTTGATAAGTTCAATTAATCAATTGGTGATAAATGAAGACATATATTCTATTCACAAAGAGAACTAGTAGAATAACAAAATAGAGAATAAATAAAGGAAAATTATGACATATATAACGTGATTTAGATCAATTTTATCAGACGTACACTACGAGAACATCAACCATATAATCATTTTATTATGAAGAAACAGAGTGAAAATACAGACTTGAAGGAAAACAAGAAAGAACCAGAGAAACTATCTAACGAGGTCATCTGTGTTGAACTAGGTGGAAGTGGTGAAGCATGTCCAGAATAGTCAACAACATCCACTCTTAAGCAGACTCACACACACACCCAAAATGATACAGATCAATAAACAAAAAATTAATTAAACCATTGCATATCCAAGAATATATATTGAATTTTGGTTATAGTGAAAGATAGATCAATATCTTAAACATTGTTGAAGCGCAGTTTTCCATAACCTAGAACCAAGTCGATTCGGTACTGAATCTCCATTGGAAAAGTACTTCGGATGTAGGAGGTGGCATGGGATCAATAAAGGGGGATTAGGTGTCTAGAATCCCCTAGATATCCTATTATTTTATTATTATTTGAGAAGATGTAATACATCCTCCCATAGGGAGAGCTCAAGTTGAACCAAATGAGACACCAAGAGGTGAGAGGTCTAGAGATGTGAAGTAATGCGCAAACAAGGCCATCATGTCATGCTATGGAGTGTCAGGAGGTTCAGGTAGAGGTGCAAGATTACAACCACATGGATGGCCCAGATCCATGTTTTTGGTACAAGTAATTGAAGGTGGGACAACACATAGGATAGGTGGCCTAACATGAGTGGCATGACTATGGCATAGCAGATCGAAGCCAAGTGAAAGAAAAACACGCAGGGAAATAAAGGACCATTGGATCTCTCTTTATTAGCATTCTAGATGAAACAACTATCCATGTAAGGAAACAAAAAACATGGGATTCAAATAATCAGGAAAAATAAAATAAAACCCATAAAATTAAAATCCCATGTGAACAGTCTCCATGCCCCATCCAAAACCCCCATGAAAATTAATTACCCTTAATTAAATATGAACAAATTATACAAAACAACATTAAATTTATTTAATTGAAACAAGGGAAAAAGTACAATAGAGGAGGTGGGACTTGATTTCCTTATGTGTTTTCTAAATGTTAATTAATCCCCACAATCTATGTTGAGTTAAATGATCAATGAAATAGTATTTATTTCATTATCAATGAATCTTATGAAAATTTTGTGGACAGTGAAGAGTCCATGTTTACATAACATTGGACTGAACCCTTTCTATGCTAATACTTTTTAGGTTGTTACTGTTTCCTTTATTTTGACACAAACACACACAAACACACCCACCATAACAACATATCCCCATTAAAATGTTTTTATTCTGTTTAAATTGTAAAAAAAACTTTAAAATGATTAATAAATGTGGTATAAATGAGTGATTATCTCAAATATTCATAAAATGACCCCATTCATATTCCCTTGATGCATTTCAGGAGTTACAAATTCTTTGTTGATCATAAGGTCCATGCCAACCTTGCATCAATACTTCTATTGGATAACCTTACAATGCCTCCCAAGTGTTAATTATTTCCTAGGTGAAATCAACCCAAGTCTTAGATTCTTCACTATACCTATAAATCTAAAAATATCATCAATGATGTTTACCATACATAAAAAAATACAATAAGAATATCCTATTATCCTAACTCACCACCCACTTAGCTCATATCACTATGAGTCTGATTGCATTGGTCCCCAGTTTATATGAAATATCATCAAGATAGATATCTAAAACATAAAACCATCACCCACTGACCAACCTAAAAAATAAAAATACATGATTCAAATCCAAACACACTCAAGTAAACCAACCTTTCAGTGCTAATCATTATGAATAAATCAAATCCCAAAACATATCTCAACTATATCTTAAACCAGGTGTAACATCATAGACTCCAGAAACCTAGAGCCAATAATTATGTCACATTATTGGTAAAAAAATACAAGAGTTCCCACATTATTCGATAACTTAGTTGTCTAGGAATCCTATATACATAGATATTTGAAAAAATAAGATAAGACATGAATATATTACAATAACATTATTATCATATCCATCATGTCCCTTAAAATTACACATAGTCCTCCTATTGGTTTCTTAGGGAAGGTAAAAAAATAAGCGTGATCTCGGATGTTCAATAAAGAGTAACATGAATCAGAATATTACATAACATAAACATGACATAAGTGATATGGAAAGAATAAATAAAAAATATGAAGTCATAATAAACTATAACAAAGGGAATTATATATACATGATAATAAAATGAAAACATGGATAACAAAAATCATTGATCTCATATTGATGGAATGCATAATACTAGACATCAAAACTTTTTATCAAGGGCTTGTACCAAGACACTTATCCTATTATGGGGATAGTTATAAACCAAAGCCCAAACCATTTTTTTTCATGAGACATGTCGATGCATATAGGGGATATATAATTCCAGTCCCCACCCACTACCTGATTTAGTCAAATTCATTTTCCATAAGAGTCGTCAAGACCTTTCATATCATTCCTTAAGGAACCAATTACTAAACAAATCTTAGCTATTTGTACAATGAGAAATAAAAACATAAAATAATTCCCCATTCAATAAAATGATATGGATATTTTAGAAAACATCCCTTAATCAACATACACTTTACTATATTCATAAAAAAGATGTATTTACTAGGATATTATACACACTTTTACTTTATTAAAACTTAGGATGGGTTTTCAACCAAGTGAAATATAACTCTTGGTTCAAAAGAATATGACATAGTGATAATAGTACACACTTGTAAATCCATTAAATTTTATTATTAATTTATAACAAATTATTCCATGTAAATTTATTCACCACACAAAATAAAATATGTGGTGATTATAACTTGATCCTCAAAGAATGAAAATTTAGACAGAAAGCCCCACTTATAGTTTGGGTAGAAATTTAATCATAACCTATTGAAAGAGAGGGATTAAAAAAGATATTAAAATACCATGAATAATTTAATTACATGATATAACAACTTAAATAAGAAATATATACCCCACATAAATGAAATTTGGTGCGTAATACAAAATATGAATCAAAAAGAGAAATTTTGAGACGAATAAACCTTACCTCATATCCTGAATTCCACGAAAATATTTTAACCTCATTTATAGTAGGAATAAATTTCTTAATAAATTAATTAATAACATTAATCCTACCCATATTCATCCATACTCTTCATAAATACTCATTCTCTATATGAATTATTTTAATTTTCCACATTAGTGTTTATAGTTTTGATTGTTTATACTAGTTTCATAATAGCAATGTTCATAATCATTCTTATTCAAAAGTAAATTATTTATAGGTCATAAATGTTTCCATTAAGAATTATTTATAACAATTTTTGATGGTTCAAATTATTTTAATGAGTGTTTTAGACCATATCCTTGAAGATGAAGTCAATAATAGGCATGTTTTGGTTGTTTTTTATGAACAAAGGGTGTTTCTTTAATTGAAAAATTAGATATTGGTACATTATATCCCGGTAAAAAATAATAATTATTTATATATTTATATCATATTATACTAGTAAATATTTTTTCATATTTATCCATTATGTAAATGTGTAGTATTTTTAAAGTAGGTGGTTAAACCAACTCAAACATAAACATACCCTGATTTAATAAATGATTATGAGACAATTTTGTAGTAATATGATAATAAAAGAAATATAATGATATTATTTAGTGTTTATTAGTGTGATATATTATAATTGTAACTAATTATAACAATAATTAATGGATATTACAATCAAATATGATTTGATAACATACATATTTTTAGTACTCTTATTTTAAACGATTAAATTAATTATGATCATTTTTTATCATATAATTAATTGGTTATATAATTTTAAATATAATAAATTAAATGATATAATAAAAATAATATTTATCCTTTAATACCATATTTATATATAACCTTGTAAAGAAGTGAAGGAAATCAAAGCACGTTATTTCATGGATGCGGCAGTCCTCACAACGCACAAACAATGATTTTCTTTCCTTAATAGATAGGGTATATGAATAAATAATGATAATAACCTTAATATAGTAACATTATAGTATATAAATGATATAATATCATTATACTGCTGTTTCTAGAATTAAATTGAAAGAAACTAACCAAGAATACAACTAAGTTGTTGATAATACTCATGTTGGGGACTTTAATTTTTCTTTCTAAGTCTCTATGGTAATGATAACCTTATTCTATGTAATGGTGACCAATAGCTTTAAAAAATGAGATATGTTTATAAGAGGTAAAAAATGGTATATTGTTAATGAAAAATTATTATGATAAGTTAATATTGAATTGGTGATGATGTTACCCTTTTATAAGTGAAGATAAGGGTATTTTTGGAAATAGCCATAGAATTTTAATGATTTAATTTCACTATTATGGGTTTAAGGGATTAAAAAATGAAAAATGAGGAAATGAGTGAGATTTAGTTGAGACACACATCAATCGTCCATTTTTAAATATTTTTTTAATTTTTTGGAGTTTTCCCCTCAGTAAAAAATACATTTTACCAGTTTTACTTTTTTACTTGGGTAACTAATTTTTAACCTTAGTAATTAATTTTAATGAAAAAAATTAAAACTGAACTGATTAACTAATTATGAACTTTAGATTTAAAATTTAAAATCCATTTTATCCAAAAAAATTCAATTAGTATGAAAATTTAATTTTAAAATATAAGCACTTAAACGCGTAAAACCGTTTTCAGATAAATAAAATTTTTATGCTTTAAATTTATATACATGGTCAAATTATCTTGTACATTGATTATAATGACCAAAATTTAATTATTATAAAAAAATTAAGGATATGAGGCTTCCAAGTGAAAAACAAAACTAAGTATCCGTTGAAAATACTTGATTTAACAATAAGACCAAAACCATTTTTTAAATTAATTTAATAATTTAATAAGTTATAAAAAATGTTTTTCATAGGTTTTCTAATTTGGAAAAAAAATTAAATGAATAATTTTATTCTTAAAATTCATATTTTATTACATAAAAGGTTTTATAAATTATATGTAATTATTATATAATGATAAATTCATACAAATTACTGGTTTTTTGAAAATTGTATTTTCAACTAAAAATCAGTCTTTTCAAAAAAAAAATCAAAAATTAATACTAAGATAATTTTGAAATTATGAGATAAAAAATGATGTTATTTAATTAAATTTAAAATTATAAAATTAATCATTTTAACAAGGTCATGAATAAAGGCTCTTTAATAGGAGAATTATATGATTGCTTAGGATTTGGTGTTTACCTGCTACAGTAAAATCCCAAGTGTTACATCCCCCCTAAATAATTTCATCCTTAAAATTAGGGTATATATCACATATTTAAAAAATTTAGATAATCATTCCTTATACCTTCCTCAATATACCAAGTTGCCTCTTCTAGTTTATGATTTGTCTAATGGGTTTTTCACCGAACGAGTTATCTGATTCAATAATAATTTTTATTTAGTGTCAAGGATATGGATAAGATCCTCATTATAATAAAATCCAAGATCAAAATATATTCCCTCATATGTGATCACATTCATGGGATCTGATATATATTTCCTCAGTACTGAAACGTGGAAGATGTCATGTACTTTAGAAATTTTGGGATACATATCCAACTAATAAGCAACAACCCTAGTTCTTTCTATTATTTCAAAAGAGACAATGTACCTAGGTCTTAACTTTCCTATTTTACCAAATATTACAATTCTATTCCATAGTGAAACCTTAAATAATACATGATACCTAACTTGAAATTCCAAGTCATTCCTTTGATTATCAGCGTAGCTATTTTTTTCTACTTTTGGATGCTTTAAAAGGCTCATGAATAGTCCATACATTAACAATTGTCTCATATATAATCTATTTGATAACTAAATTTCTTATTAAAAATTCTTCTAAAAATGTGGAGAATGAAACCTCTTCCCATAAAATGCTTTATATGGTTCCATATGGATACTTGAATGTAAGCTATTATTATATGAAAATTACAAAAAAGTAGATCTTGATCCCACAGACCTTGGAAGTCTTGCAACCATGATCTCAACATATATTCCAAGGTTTGGATAGTTATTTCAGACTATCCATCAGTATGGGTATGATCGGTGGTACTTAAATGTATCTCATTTTTAAGAGCCTTTAGAAGTCTCTTTTATAATTTTGACGTAAAACAAGGGTCATGATTAGATATAATCGACAAGGATTCCCCATAAATCTTTATGATTTCATTGATATACAGCTAGGAAAGGCACTTAAGAGGTAGATATTATATTATTTTTAAGAAATGAGTATACTTTGTATGGTGATAAATGATGAACCATATAACATCATTATTCCCTAGAGTCTTTGGGAGTCTTGTGAAAAATTCCATTATAACATTGTCTTACTTCCACATAGGTATTGGTAAGAGTTTCATGAATCTCCTAGGATTTTTTCTTTGAACCTTCACATGCTGACATACTAAGCATATGGAAACATAGTCTATAATTTCCCACTCCATACCATACCACTAGAAATGTTTTATTAAATCGCTATACATATTTTTGCTAACGGGGTGTTTGGAAAAATTTGAGCTATGTGCTTCATCTAGTAGTTACCTCTTCAATTCTAGTATTGGTGTAACACATAACCTCTTACCAAAATTTAATACTACATATCTACAAATAAATTTTATAAATTTACCATCATTCAATGCTTTAATCTTCCTTTTTTATGTTCTCATAATCCTACTAAGGTTTCTCTATGTTTTCTAGTTAGGATGTTTTAGAAATTTCTTGGAAAAGGAATGATGGATCCCCTTGACTAGAAATCACCATATCCTTCTTTACTAGTTCTCTGTATATAGGATAATTTTTAATCATATTCATGTTCAAAAATCCATGACCCCTCATACTTAATATATTAACAACCTTGTTTTCATTTATAGGGTGGTATTATATCGAGGAATCATAGTCCTTGAGTAGTTTTATCCATCTTATTTACCTCATTTTGAGATCCATATGAGAGAATATATACATAAAAATCTTATGGTTTTTATATATTGAATATTTCTATATATATGTAATTCTTCCATATTTTCAAATATAATATTAATGCTTCCATATGAAGGTCTTGAATTAGATAGTACTCTTCACATATTTTCAATTACCTTAATGCATCCTATCATTCTGCATAAGGACACAACAATGAACTTTCTTCAATGAATCACTATAAATTAAAATTCATTCCTTACATGATGGTAGAGTTAATATAAATTCATTAATATATCTCCTCCTAATCACATAAAAACATTCCTCACATTACACTCACTATGTTAATTTAACCCCTTTACATGTTATCTTCATTAATGGGTTGGCCAATTGGGTGAAATCATGGATGAACCACTGATAGTAACCTTCCAAACCCATGAAACATTGAATTTTAGTTATGTCCATCAGTGTAGGAAATTATTTGACTATCATCTTATTTTATGGTAAAACATATATTCTATCCTTAGAGACAATATGTCCCAAAAATAATGTCCATTGTGTAGTACCTAGACCCAATTTTCCACCGTAATAGTACTTTCAGTCCAAGCCTTAGGTGAGACTACATATACACCAAAGGCTATTGACTAGTAGTGATGGTGTGAAAGAGTAATATGGGCAGACTATACCCGCATGAGATGATATAATAATAGTCCACACACACAAAGATATATATATATATATAATATGCAATGGAAGGAATGAAATATGGACTTGAACCAGTAACCCGTCAAAGGTGGAAGAACAATCAATATCATACAATAGTGGAAGAATATCTAAATAATAGTAGAAAAAATAATAAACAAACCAAACAATCCATTTTTAGAAACTAAAGTGGAGCATGCATCCATTACAGGTCATAAAATACAATAGGTAGTAAATGATCACCCATGGATGACTATCAGTATATTCATATACATAACATACTAATACAAATGGAAAAGAAAACAGAACTCCAACAGAATAAAGAACCAAGGGCCCCTTGCCTTCCTTCCATGCCAACTCAACCATAATTATCCATCACTAGAGCTCGAACCCTTACCAGAACACAAAATCATAAAGTATAAATGCATCCCGAAGGGCCTGTATAGGGTGTGAGAATGAGTCTTAGTAGGGTAACACCCACATGTGAATATATTACATTTGTGATTAAGAATGTGTAAAGTATATATAAATAAGAATCAACACAATCATATAAATAGAAACACACACCACTAGTGCTCAAAATCAACCCAGAAGTTGTAACATACCTTATCCAATGTCTGAATGATGTAGTGGAGAGGACCCTTATCCCATGGCCCAAAACATCCCCTAATATCAAATTTCCCTAGGTGAAACATTAGGTTACACCTCCAAGCATCACTTGGCACCTCATTCCATCATTCAAGTAACAGTCATCCTGAAGGCTTGCCTATGAAAATAGAAACCTAGTCCCTAAAACCCCTACTTGAAAGCCCCATCATCTCAAATCCCAACATCTAGAGGCAAAATGACACCTATCCTCAAATTATAACCACCATGATCTCAAAGAATGAAATAACAAGGAATTATGATTTCCATCCTCTAAAATGATCCTAGCCCAATGGTATCAAGAGAAACATGCCTTAGTCACCAACCAACAAACTTAACACTATCATCTGATGAATTCTCACCATCCCTGTGGATCTTTGTACCAGGAATCCCCATCCATTTACCTATGCTAAAACTACTAGTGTCCTATACCCACATGAGTGGTCAAAACCACCTCATCACTGAGTCAAAATATGTTCACATTAATCCAAATTGTTTTTTGTCCAATATATGTGAGTGAAATCATTGAAAAGAACCTGCGACACACCATGCATGGCACCTTGTGCCTCTACGACCATGTCGCTCAATCCGATGGCCCTACCATCCTAATATTCTGAGCCTGCAACTTGAAAACCTTACTGCCTCAAACCTATGACCATGTCACCCAACCTAGGATCAACATCACCAATATTATATATATATATACATATCGGTCCACACCCACCACGAAGATCACATCGTCTCAATAGATAGTCATTGCTATCTAAATCCTCAAGCCATGCCCGTCATGTTCTATTAAAACTCAACAGTACATCAAAAGAAATTCATATATATAATTCACATTAATTTAAATAAAAATATTCAATAAAATCTAATTGAATAACTTGAATTAAATAAAAAATTCAACTTAATATAAACAACACACCCATACAAACTACCCAAGGTTCTGAGCATATTGCATAGATCAAACCAATTGTAGAATTGAGTGGGAATTCCTATTGGAATCCCACATAGGTTCAATTAATTAATTAAGAAAAAAAATCAAATTAAAATGGTATCGCTTGGTCAAAATAATGCCACGCTAAAAGACATGCCCCCCGAACACTCAAAAAATATCAAAGAAAAGAATGTACCACCTAACTTAGAGTCATAGATCTAGGTGCGAACAATATTATCCTCTAACTCCAACCAATTTGGAATAAATTGGAATTTTTTATGAACAAACTGAAAATAGGTAAAAATAAAATGAATAGATTTAGCGGTCTATGAGGCAAGAGAAAAGGAAAATGAAGAATGGGATAGGATCCCCTTACTAATATGGATCCAATGTTGCAAATGGATTTAAGAACCGAGTTAGTACATATAACTTGGATAAAACCCAAGTGGAGGAGGAAATAATACTAATCCTATTATTGTGCGCACGTAGATGATAATAAAGAATGAAGATAATTATGTTTAAATAGTGAAGGAAAAAATTTTAATTTCACCTTTTTAAGATTACTCACATTTAGCACACATAGTTTTCCAAACCATGAAGCACCTATTGATTTAAAACTAGAACTTGCATGATTAGGTGCATAATTAGGCCAAGAAGTTTGTAGACTGTGTGTGATACAATGTTGAGGTACTGCCAAAGTGGCACTACCCATGTAGTTTATGCATGGTTTTCTCTAACCATGCACAATCCAAGTAAAAAAAATATATAAAACATGTAGAGTTTCATGCATGGTCGTGCAACCCCACACACACAGTTTACCGAACCACACTGAAGGCAAAAATAGGGTAGTATGATTTGCACTAAGAGGCCGCACAATTTACTCAAATAGTGTGACTCAGCCTAAAACTCATAAAAATAGGGCATTCGTGCCTCTGATGCACCAAAACCCTTATGAACACCCATAAACCATTCAAAAACTTCAAACATGACTAAATAAGGTATTAGGTTGACAAAAAAACTCAGAATTAGGTCTTGATAAATGATAAAGAAAATGAAATACCCACCAAACCTCAAACTTAAAAACGATAGAGTATTTCAACCCACTCCAAATACCTAGGATTTTATAATATCCCCACCATAAAATAGATCATCCCTAAGATATAAAACAAAACTCAAAGATGGTACCAAACATAACCATCCTTTAAAATTAACACAGACTACCCCGGTCTCAAGGGCACAAGTCAACTACCTCAAAGGGGATCCCCAACTTATAAGTGACCTAACTCAGTCATATCCCAAACCAAAACTCAAATCAAATTGATGGTTCATATACCATCCTAGGACACAATTCCTCCAGTGATGCATCATCACTCTTGTACCTCATCAGGTGACCCTATGTCATACCTGACACCCATTTGATTCCTGAATCATATTTATTCCTAACCTATTCCCATGTCACACATGGTACTATCGAGATATCACATCTCAACAGATGATCAAATTCTAGGTTCCTCACACCATATTCAAGTCTCTCACCACAATGATTCCCCGATGCTAATGTACCACAAGTAACCTTCATCTCCTCGATGCCCTGATGCCAACACAACTCAATAATCTTGCATCCAAGGATGCTCATATATAATTCCAAGTTACACGAAGCTTATATATATATAATGCATATGAAATGATTCCAAACTAATAACCAATTTATGGTTATTCCATAAATATAGCCAGTGCACATTTTTCACCCAAAAAGGACATGACTAAAAAGTCCATGCCAAAACAAAACAGAAAAATAATGGCTATTACAAGGGAATACCACTAACTGTCGATGTCTCAATAGTTTTCTATGACCTCTGTATCTTGATGTCATGCACATGGCATGAAGATCGACTACCTGAAGCCAAACCTCCTATGTTGATACACTAGCCACCGGCTACTAACCCCACCGTTGGGTACCACGGTCTCTAACATGACCTCCATGTGTAGTTGAAACACAACTACCATTTCCTAGTACCACTCCTGCTCCGATATTAGAACCTTGAGTCTTCCCCAGTCCCTAATTATCGACTATATGAGAGTGATTCCTAGAGAACATCTCGAGATGGCCGACCAGTCCACATGACTGGAACTCCTTTATAGGATGATCAAATTGAGTCTAGACATGTATTGGCTACCCACACTAAAAGAAAACCACAGATTACCCACTCTGAGGGGGTCTACCTGAGTCATTGGCCTGACTTCCCTAGTGGAACTCATCCCGACCTCGCTTCTTACTATTTGGAGAATCCCCATTGACATCATTTGAAGTCATCACCTGACTTCAGTAGGATCAGTTCATCAAATTTCCCTCATCTATGAGCTCCTGATTCACCACCTCTAAGAATGAGGCCAACCTAAATATGTTCACCTAAACTCGAATGTTGTTCTATAAACTATCCTCATAACACCTCTCCCTCAAGGTTTAATTGCTCACTATACTAAGTGATAAGTGATAAAACTTATTGAATGTCATTGTATAGTCCATGATGGACATGTCACCCTGCTAAAAAATCAAGAACTCTTGAGCTCTCTCCTCCCTTAGCATATTCAGGAAAAGGTGTTCAAAGAACATGGATTCAAAGTCCTTCTAGGATAGTCCATCATGTCTACCTGCCTAAACCTGCAGGTCCCACCAATTATTTTCTCGTCATCTAAGCATGTAGGTCTCCATCTTCACCCTCCACCCTAGAGGAATATCTATATACTCAAAAATAGTCTATAAATACTTGATCCAATTTTTAGCCTCCTATGGACCACCCTTACCCTAAAATAGTGGTAGGTGTTTCAACTGAAACTCTCAAGTCATATATTCCATAGAAGGTTCAACTCTATGAGATCCCTTGTCGATACCCTAAATGACACAGACCAGGTTCACTTTGAGTTACTCATCAAACCACATCCCATGAGCTATCAGATCTGGAATCTCTCTTTCTTACAATAGAGCCTATACATATAGCTCTTTATTTTCCATACCCACAGGGGTCTCAACCTATGTATGCTTCTATTGAACCTTGTCCTATCCTATCAGACACACCATTGGATCCTGTCTAGGTGGGAACCCACTGAATACCATTACATGGTTATACATCCTTGATAACATACATATAATGCATAGAGGGAATACATTAATAGAATGAAAAACCTCACTACCCTTACTATCCCCCACCACAACCATATCACAAGACATCCCAGCTTCATGGCCTCCTTACCAACCAATGGTAGATCCAAGAATCAAATATTCTCAGGTACATGCTCATCCTGATGAACCATGTCACCTCAAACTGATGACCCTATCACCAACCCTGGTGATCAATATCACCCTAGGCCAAAGTACCTCCCTACTACTAGAAGATCCAGGCCTATATCTCATATATGTATCACATAGCATATCAAATTTCATAAGGAATTTAAAAACACAAGATCTTGCATATATATAATTAAATATACTAATATCTGCCTAAAAAAATCAATAACATGCATGCATAGAAAACACAACCAACAATACTTTCCATATCAGGACAAGGGTCCAATAACTCCTTCTGTGTTGGACTAGGCCAAGGATCATATATCACAATGATTAAAAATTCACATTTCAAGTGAACCACTGAAGGTATAAATAAACTAAACTATCAAATGAGAAAACATATCATCAATTCCCACCCCAAGTAACTTGGTTCATCCCCCATGCATTGATCCATAGGAACCCAAGCAATTATGACCAAATCCTAATCTCTAGTCTACCATAGCCCAATTAGTAAGACTGGTAGAAAATAAAAACACTTGATATCATTAGTATTCAGATGAAAAATTCTACTAATTCCTATTCAAGAACTACTCTGATACCATTTTTACCACCCCGACCAAATTAGCCACCCGAACAGTGTTTTTAGGCTGAGTTCCATTGGCCTTATGTGCACCTCCCCATAAGACAATGGATACTACTAGTAGTTAGGGTGTGAAAGAGTAACAATGGGGAGACTATACCCTTAGGAGAGGAGATGATATAATAACGTTCCATATATATATATATGTATATATGGAGTGGAAGAAAAGAAAGACAAACTTGAACCAGTGATCCACCAAAGGTGGAAGGACAATCAACATCATACAATAGAAAAAGTATAACTAAATAAAAGCAGCGAAAATTAATAAACAAACCAAACATTCCATTTACAGAAACTAAAGCAGAGCATGCATCCATTAAAGGTTATACAATACAATAAGTAGTAAAGGGTTACCCATGGATGACCATCAGTATATACATATAGATAACATGCTGATACAAAAGGAAAACAAAACAAAACACTAGTAGAGGAAAAAACCATGGGTCCATTTCCTTCCATCCATACCAACTCAAGCACTAGGATCTAACTCCAGATCCCAAACCCTTACCTAAACACAGAATAATAAAGTCTACACATACCCCAAAGGGACCGTGTAGGGAGTGAGAATGAGTCTCGATAGGGTACCACCCATGTGTGCATATCTTACAATTGTGATTAAGAAAGTGTGACCAATAAATAATAAACCAGTAGCATATTCATATAAATAAACACACGCTTCACTTGTTCTCAAAAGAAACTAGGAAGCTATCACTTACCTTGGCCAATTTCCTAATATAGAGAACCCTTAGACCAAGGCCCAAGGCTTCCCTAGTGTCAAATAGACTCAAGAGAACCCTCAGGTTCCACCTCTATACATCACTCAGCACCTCATGGAATCATTCAAGTAACCAACGAGGAATTCCCAAGAAAATGGAAACCTGGTCCTTTAGACCCCTTCTCTAAAGCACCCGTCTGCTCGAAGCCTGACTTCTGGAGGCATAGAAATACTTGTACTCAAATAGTAACCACCATCAGCTCAAAGCACAAAATCATGAGGAATGAAGATGTACCACCTCCAAAATGATCCTATCCCAACAGCCTAAAGCATGAAAATCCTCATCCCCCAACTAAAATCCTCAACACTTTCATTTGATGGATTCTCACCATCCTGATGGCTTTCTATGGAAGAACACCCATCCATTTACCTAATATTCAACTACTGGGGGGACTCTACCAACATGAGGGGTCAAAACCACCACATCACGGAGTAAAACTATGTGAAAAAAACTCCAAATGGTGTTTTTGTCAACATGGGTGAGTGGAATCACTAAAAAAACCTAAGTCACACCATGCCCGACACCTCATGCCCTTGTGACTATATCACTCAATCTAATGGCCCTACCATCCCAATATTTCAGTACATTCCCACAACCTGATGACCTTACCACCTCAAACCGATGACCATTTACCCCAACCTATGATCAACATCACCCACAATATATATATATATATATATATATATATATATATATATCATTCCACGCCCATCATGATGATCACAACACCTTAATATATATCCATAGTTATCTCAATCCCCGGGCCATGCCTATCACATTCCATTAGAAATTTTCAGTACATCAAAAGTAATTAATATATATAATTCACTTCATTTTAAATAAATAAATTCAATAAAATTGAATTGTAAAACTTTAATTAAATAAAAATTTTAATTTAATATAAACAACACAACCGTACAAACTACCCAAGGTTCTAAGCCACTCACAAATCTTAAACCACTTGTATACTTGAGTGGTCATGCCCATTGGAATCCCACAGGGGTTAAATTAATTAATTAAAAACAAACATAAAATTAAAATGGTCTTTCTTGATCAACACAATGATGCACTAAAATCCCCCCCCCCCCCAACACTCACGAAATCTAAAAAAAATCATGAACCACCAAACTCAAAGTTTTAGATGTAGACACATATGATCTTATCCTCCAACTCCAACTAATTTGGAAGAAGTTAGTGTTTTCAATTTATGCCTTGAAAATAGGGAAAAAATACTCGAATGGATTTAGCAGTCATTGAGGCGAGAGAAAAGGAAAAGGGAAGCATGTGAGAGGGTAAAATTACTGATATGATTCCAACACTACAAATAGCTTGAAGAATATATTTTTGATGGGGAAGTTGGATAAAAACCAAGAAGAGGAGGAAATTGGAGAAATCCCACTATTGTGTCTGCATATAGGAGAATAAAGAAAGAGGATAATTAGGTTTAAAGAGAGGAGAGATTTTTTTTAGTTTCACCTTTTAAGAGGCCACACGGTTAGCTTTCATGGTTTTCTATACTGTGCAGAAAATATGTGACACTTATTGCTTTAAACCTAGACTTCTTATGTTTAAGTGCACAATTAGGCCAAACCATGCACATACCTTGTGTGTTACAGTGTTTATTTACTGCCTAAATGACATTACCAATGTGGATTGTGCATGGTTTTCCCTAACCATGTGAAAACTACACGAAAACCCTCTACAAAAACTGTAGAGTTTCACACGTGGTTTAATAAAACATACTGAAGGAAAAAAATAGGGTTGCATGGTTTTCACTGAGAGGCATCACAATTTACTCAAACCATGAGCCTTAACCTACAACTCACCAAAACAGGGCCTTCGGGCCTCCGACGCACCTAAAACCCTTCCAAACACCCATGAAAATTTCTAATCTTTCAAACATGACTAAAAACAAGGTATTGGGTTAATGGAAAACATATAATTAGGTTATGATAAATGAAAAAATATATATACCCACCAAACCTAAAAAGTTTAAAATGGGTGAGGATTTTGACCAACTCTGAATAATTGAGATATTGCACATTGAGCCAAAATTGACTCTTACTATACTTCCTATATAATTAATTTTTTATGAGGTTTGGATAGACTCAATTTATCATAATTTTTTTTAACTTATTCTAAGTATTTTAGATGGATTTTTAATTAGTATAACTATGAAATTCATTATTTTATTAAATTATAGAAACTAAAAAATGAAATATTTAAATTCATTTTAATTGTTAAAAATGTGATGATTTTGAATTTAAAAATTTATTTGGACTTAATAGATTATTCTTTGAATTTTTGTTAAGGGATTCAAAATTTATTTAATATTTTGAGGTGTTTACAAAAAAAATCAACCCCATTGTATATCCCTTAACCAGGGTCCTCAAAAGTCACCTAGTAAAGACTAAGAGGGCCCAACCCACCATGATGATCCCAAGGGAAGGCATGGCCATGAGGAAACATGGGGGCATCAGGCCCGTGTGGTGCATACCTGGGCTAAGGCCCATTGAGCAAGAAAGTGTGTGGTGGTCAATCCCTTGTAGTTTTGGGAGGGGAGGCTCGCCAAAACCGGGCGGTGTGTGGTGGCACTAGGAGTCCTCCTGCTTTAATCCGACATCAATGGCTGATTAGATCCACTGATTCATATATAAGGGATCATGTATCCAACTTTAATTTCTATGTGGGATGAAATCCTATGTTACTATTAATTTTTTAAAGAGAATGAATATGTCTTGTGTTATTCACTCCTTCACCCACTCAGACACACCACTTTTCTACTACCATTTATCACCACCTACGTTCTTGGATGCAGGCCACTATTGTTTCACCCTAGGACCACTATGGATGACCATTGAGAGCTCATGATCATGCTGCACAACCACTACCACCACCACAGATCACTCATGGTCCCTTGTATAACCTCCATGAATACAACATTGAGTCTTCATCTGGAAAATTTGAAGACCGAATGAATGAGGGACCACTGAAGTCCACTACACCACTAGTTCATCATTATTTCTACAATTCTCGCTACTATCATGCACCAATGAGATTTCTTGTTCCATAGAACCCATGAAAACATGCATGTATGAAGGAGGATACCCTTCACAGTCTGCAATCCACATGGAAAAATTGAGAAAGCCTAAGATTTTGGGGGGATTCAAATTTAGATATTTTTTATCCTCATTTAAATATATCCCAAGTCTCAAGGAATCCTTGAAGGGGGAGGAGGCCTATGTAAACTGAGCCTATAAAAGGAGGAATGCTTCCCACTAGAAGAGTTCCCCACCCACTAGGAGAAGAGGCCTCCTCTAGAGGATCCAAGCTATTGTCTTCATTTTTTTATATTTTCTTTTTGTATTTAAATTTTATTATTCTCATGTAAGTTTTATTATCATTTATTAAAATTATAACTCATGTATGCTTATTTTTATTTAAGTGTTTCACCCAATTCCACTCATATTCTTCTTCTTTTCATTATACTTATTTTTATTTTAATTTCTTATTATTTTATTCTTTTAATGTTCTGTCTATATATTATATAATTTTATTTTCATATTTTATTTTATTTTATTATTATTTCTCTATATATATATTATTATTTTTCTTTTATTTATATTCTCTTATTCTCTCTTTCCAGAGTGAAATATTACCCAAAATATAAGGGTCTAACCCGAGGCTTGTCTCATAGGAGGTAAGTCACATTTTTCTTCATTCTATATTTCAATTGATATGTTTTATTTATTTTTCTACTGAGAATGATTTAAGTGAACAAGTGTGGTAATTTCCCAACATGAAAATAAACTCAAACTCATTTTTATACTTTTATTAAACATTTTCCCTCCCTTCTACTAAATAAAAGATCTTCATACAATGGATTTGATCTATTTTCTGGATGAAATTGAAGACGATTGAGCTAGGTCCTCAAAGATGTCACACTCTTGATTGAGGTGTGTCCTAAACCTTAATTACAGGAGGAGTTGGAATTTAGATTGTTAAAGGAATTCAAGATTTCACACTGCTAAATAAAATAATAATAGATTAATTGTGAGATTTCATGATTAAACTATCAAACTAAATTTTAACACCAATAAGGAGAATGATGGAACCCATAAACCAAACTACAAAGGACAATTTATTTCCTTCCTAATCACATTCTTTCACTGCATGTTATTTTAATTTTTTTACATTTTTATTTCATTTGAATTCTATTTATTTCATTGAATAAATAAATACAACCAAAGATACAAATTTTATGTGAATTAGATTAGGTAGTTATACAATTGTGAAGCTTCTCATGTGATATGACCAAGGTCATCCTATATAATGCATTAGGAAAATAAAATTTCCTTTTCTATTCCCTATAATAGTTGTGCATCAAAACTAGAACCATTATCAGGGATCTAATCATTAGTTTTATTACATTTTTCTATTTTAGAACAACATATATTTTTCATTGTTTTAAAAACACAAAATCCCTAAAAATTTATATTTACCTAATGTATCAAACTATACCATATCTTTGTGCATGGAATTACTACTCATAGGTGTAGAAGAAGAAACAAGAGGAGACTAGTTATGATAAATTATAGGTGAAATAACTTTTAAAATACACATAAAAACTAGATAGAAAATGGAAAGAGCATTTGAATATGTTCATACATTGATGGAGCAACCAAATCTGAGTTGCGTGTGGGAGATCAAAAAGATCTGTATTTCTTCTGTAATGAGTGTGAGGTAAAGATTTATCTCCCCAAAAAAGAATATCCAATACCATTTAAGGAAGATACCACCCAAGTGGTGGAATTTGAAGAAAATATGGAGCAACCCGACTATCTACCTCCATCCACTATGTTCTGACTTCTAGAGGTACTCACCACTGAAGAAGAGATTGAAACCAAACCAATTCAAAGAGTTTATATTATCTCAAACTCTATTTATTTTTATTTTATTCAATATAAATTTATTATTTATTCCCACTAATTTTAATTTTCATATTTGAAAAATATTTTCTATGCCTTAGAGGAAGATGATGAAACAACGCATGCAATTGCTGAGGAACACATGGAGATCCCTAATTTTGATGAACATGCATTTGAGGAGACTCATGATGAATTCCAAGTATCTGATCCTGAGTAAATAAAGAAATATTATTATCATTATGAAAGAGATAATATTTCTTATTATTCAAATTAAAATTTCTTATCACTCAATTCATACAACCCAATTTGATTTAGCACTGGACAAGGAGGAGGAGGTTGCAGAAGTAGAAAATAAGAAGTATTATGAATCATACTTCATCCTACCCCTCCATGCAATATGTATTCAATTGTGAATGGGTGGATCTAGTATATTATATCCCTGGATTGTTCATCACCATGAATAATGAATTTAAATATGGGAAAATCCACTTGTGGTGGTTCAAATCTAAGAAGATTCATCCACCAACCGACTATGGATAATAACTGGTACTTCCCAATGGAGGTAGTAAAAATCCAGGGACCACTTAGGAGTTCATACAAAGATTTATATTTCTACATTATTTATATGATTTTAATTTAATTATTTAATCATGAAACACCACTCTGATTATTCTTTTTGGGCTTAAATGACATGATCCTCATGCTTAATTTATTGATTTACTTTTTTAGGACCATTATGGAACATGGAAGCCTCCAAATGGTGGAAAAAGAGGAATAAAGATTTATTTTTAAATAGAGTTCATTCTTACATTATTTATCTTTAAACTCCCTGCATTTTTGGATGAAAACATGTTTTTATATTTAAACATAAATTTTCATGCACATATTTGAATTATTGCTTTACTTGAATTATCTAGGTTACATGAGTTTATTAGGAATCTTGGGTGCTATGTTTTAGATACCAATTTTAATGAGATTTAATGAGTAAAATGGAGAATTGAATAATTAAAGTGAGAATTGATATAAAAATAATACTCATGATTTGATGGAATTAGCTGAGTCACGTGAATGAAATTTTACAATTATTTTTCATACATTGAATATCTAAACATCATGTGAATTTATTTGTTATTATTATTCATGCCAAAAGTGATTTTACAAAATCATATATCTCATTATCGAGATGATTTCATGACCAATTACTTTCTATTTTATCATGATCATATTTCTTGATTGATCTTGGGACCTGTCACCTACTAGAACTTTCATCAAAACGTGTAAAAGATAACGACTATGCCAAAACACTGTTAAAATGATTGAGACATACTTTGAAAATACCTCATCTTTGTGACCACCTTCACATCAATCTTGTATTAACCCATATATATCATGAATAATCTTATTTGTAATGAGCCATGTTTTAAGGCATTTTTATCCATTCCTACCCACCTCTTAGTATTTTCATGGTATTTTAAAATTTAAGTGTGGGGTGAGGGAATTCATGGTGTAAGGGATGAAATACATTGTAATGAAAAGGTGTGGGAGTTATATTTGTGGGTATTAAGGAATTATTATGATTCATTCACTATAATTTTTTGGTTTCCCTTCTTGAAAAAAATGAAAAAAATAAGAATGAGTTGTGAATTATAAGAATAAAAAATCATCGTTAAACCAATGATTTTTATCATATGTGGTTAGGTAGTGGATGTGAGGTATATTCCAAGAATTAATTTCAAAAAAGTAAAAAAATGGGAAAATGGTACTTTGAAAAAAGAGGTATAAAAGTAGAGAAAAATTCCAGAAGGTTCACATCTTTCATCATGCTTTATTTAGATCATGGCCTTACTTTGATCTTGGGGAAGTGGGAGTTGTTATTTTAAAGTTGATAATTTAATTGAACTTTTACTTTTGATATCATGATTAATACTTTATATATAACCTCCTCCTTGAGCATTAATTTTTAAAAAATAAATTCCTATCAAACCTTAAGCCTTAGAGTCATTAAAACCTTGATTGAAAAATTATCATGATTTTATGTGCCTTTTCTTTATAAAATGGAGAAAAGAGTTCCTTTACAAGCCTATGGATTAAGAGAATATTCTTATGATATGAAAGATACTCTATTATAATTATATCATGAGTGATGAGTGAAAATATTCAAAGGAGAGTTAAATCATGATTTTGAATGTCTAAAAAATAATACATTAATGAGATTGAATAAATGAGAGAATAAGTTTAATCGTTTTCAAAAGGGAAAAATTAAAATACTTGAGTTTATTTTTTCTTTAAAAATTTAGAAATTAAACTGATATATCATGTGGGTTTTTGAATGTTTGATTTAATAGTGATAATAATTTTGTTTTTTTTTTGAAATTTAAATAATGATGACATTGATGCCCTATGATTTTCAATGTTGAGATTTTATATTGGAGGACAAGCATAGTTTAAGTGTGGGGTTATTTGAAAGACTCAATTTATCATGAAAATTTTAAACTTATTATAAGTATTTTAGATGGATTTTTAATCAGTAAAACCATGAAATTAATTGTTTTATTAAAAAATGGAAAATGAAAATTGAAACATTGAAATAGATTCAAATAGTTAAAAAGGTGATGATTTTGAACTTAGAAATTTATTTGGACATAAGATATTGTTCTTTGAATTTTGTTAAGCGATTTATAACTTATTTCATACTTTTAGGTGTTTACAAAAAAAATTCCCCATTGGCTAGCCCTCAACCAAGGGCCCCACGTGTCACCTAGACACACCAAAGAGAGACCATATGACCATACAGATCCCAAGGGTAGAACTACCCATGAGGCTATATGGTAGAATCATTATCATGCGATGCATAGCTTGAAAAAGTCCCATTAAGCATGCAAGTTCATGGTGGTCCAGCCCACGAGGCTGCAAGTTGATAGGATCGCTGGTACAGGGTGGTGTGAAATGGCGATAAGAGTCCTTCAGCTCTAGTTCGACTTCACTTGCTAGTTGAAGCCACATATTAATATATAAGGGAGTGCACATATTCCTTTAATTTCAATGTGGAATGAAGTCCCATGTTACTATTCATTTTTTAAATAGAATGTTGCAGTCCCACATTATTCACACCTCCACCCACTCAGACACACTGCTCCACTACTACTGCAGCTTTCCACCTTCATTCTCAGCTTCCAGCCACCTCTGATTCACCCCAAGGCACCCATGGATGAATAATGAGAGATTAGGCTCGAGTTTCACAACTACTTAAACCATCATAGATCACTCACGGACCCTCGTAAGACCTCCATCAAGACCATCTCATGTCTTCATTCGACCACTTCAAAGGTTGGATGAAGGAGAGACCACAGAAGTCAACTACACCACTTATTCATCACTTTTTCCACACCAATATCCACTTCCATACACCAATGAGATTCCATTTTCCATAGAACCCATGTAAAAATGCACGTATGAAGGAGCCTACCCCATAATGTCTTCATTCTATATAGAAAAATAAGGAAGCCTGATATTTTAGGGGGATTAAAATTCGAATATTTTTTATCGTAATTCAAATATATCCTAGGTATCAGGGAATCCTTGAAGGAGGATCAGGTCGGGGAAGACTAATCCTATAAATAAATGAATTCTTCCCACTAGAAAATGAGTTCTACACCCTCTGGTAGAAGGGGCCACCACTAGAGGCTCAAAGCAGCTATTTTCATTTTGTATTTTATTTTTTTATTTAATTTTTATTCTTATAATGTAATTTTTATTTTATTTTATTAAAATCATAACTCATACATATTTATTTTTATTTAAGTGTTTTACCCAATTCCACCCGTCTTCTTCTTCTTCTCATTTTTTCTTCTTATTTTTATTTCTTCTTATTTTCTTATTTTAAAATTATATTTATATATTATATATTTCTCATTTATTATTTTATTTAATTTTATTATTTTTTCTCTCTCTCTACTATTCTTTTTATTTTATTTATTTTCTCTTCTTCCCTTATCTCTTTCTATAGTGACCTATTACCCTAAAAAAATAGGGGCTAACCAGACCTAGGGGTGGTAAGTAGTGTTTACTTTCAAAATGGGCTTAAATTCATATGTTTTATTTATATTTTTGGTGATAAAGAATGAAGTGCATGAGGGTGTCAATATCCCACCATGACACTGAACTAAACTCATTTCTATACTTTTATCAAATGTTTTCCCTCCATTTGACTAGATACAAGATCTTCATATGATGTAGTTGAGCCATTCAGTGGATGAAATAGAATATGATGGAGCCATGTCTTGGAATATGTCACACTATCTATTGAGGAGTTCCATCAACCTTGATTACAAGAGGATGTGTAATTTATATTGTTAAAGGAACTCAATATTTCACACCACTAAATAAAATAATAGTAGTTTAATAGTGATATTTCAGGATTAAACTATCAAACTAAATTTAAACACCAACAAAGAGAATGATGGAAACTATAAACCAAAACATAAAGACCAAGTTCTTTCCTTGTTAATCACATTATTTAATTGCATGTTTAATTTTTTACTATCTTATTTCATTTAAATTCCACTAGTTTTATAAAATAAATAAAAAAATAAGAAATAAGTAGTTTAGATGAATTGTATTAAGTAGGTAAAAAAACATGAAACTCTTCAAGTGAGATGACACTATACATCCCATGTGTTGCATTATATAAATAACATTTATTTTTTTCCATGTCCTATGATAGGTGTGCGCCAGGGCCATCCGATTTATTTTCTTAAGACTCTCACGCTCTTCATAACTCTTATATAAAATCAAGATATCATCAATTAATACCACCAAATATTTATCTAGGTAATACTTTAATACTTTATTCATTATATCTATAAATATAAAGGTTCATTATTCAATCCAAAAGGAATTAATATAAACTCATATTTTCCATACCTTGTCTAAATGTCTTCTTCAGTATATCATCCTTCTTCAACATTAGTTGATGATAGCCATAGTGAGGATTGATCCTTCAAAAGTATTACTATCCTTGAACTTATTCAAATAAGTCATCAATTTGTGACAAATGATAATTATTATTTATAGTTTTTACATTTATATCCCATTATTAAGGAACAATCACATGGATTCATCCTTGTTTTTTATTAATAAAACAGTGGCTTCCCATGGTGTAACAATAGGGTGTATAAATCCATTATCACTCAACTCCTAAAACTATTTATCTAACTCAAAAAGCTTCATTGGTTCCATTATATAAATATTTTAAGATAAATTTCTTACGCCATGAATGAATGCAATAGAGAACTCAGCTTCACGCTCTTGTGGATGATGAGGTAATTATTTTTGGAAAAACATAAATTAATTTTTATATCCTAGGTTCATCCTTTATTCTTAGGATATCTTTATCATATATAGATCATACTTGATCTTACATTATACCTAGAATTAAACTTAACAAATCTATTGGGTGAGGATCCATACATGATTTAAATGATGAAGTTCCCCTCTAAATATAAGAGACTCTATTTCCCCTTCATGAATCGAAATCAATTTATCTTGGATATAATTTTTTTCATTAAAATTTTAAACTCAATCCATTCTAAGGACCATATCACAGTCAACCATTGGTATGTAAAAAAAATTTAAATTAGGTTATTCCCATGTATCATAATTTGAATGTCCTGACACATGTTTATTACAAAAAGACTCCCACATGGTGTCCTAATTTATAATTTACTAACTATGGTTATAGGGAATCAAATATTATTTTTACCAACCATGGAATATATAAAATATTTCAAAAATCCATAATCAAATAAAACATCATCTAACTTTAAGGATATGATTAAAGTACCTAAAATCATGCCATTAGAAAATTAAACTTCAGTTTTGGTAATTGTATAAGCTTGAACTTGCTCCATTTTACTTTTTTGAGGTTAATTACATTTACTTTTATGGAAGTAGTTCACATTATATACAATATCTTTATAGTTAAATAATTTATCTTCAATAACTTATGCCTTTCCCTTACATTGGTGTGCTTTAGGGCCTTTTTCTCCATAATTGTAACAAACTATGGTTCCATTCTTGTTATCCCTAGTGTGTTTCTTTATAAAGTTATCATATGCAGGAAATCCCATACTTCCTTTCTTCCCCTTTTCCATATTTTTCTTCCCATGATTCTCAATCGGCCTCTTCTTCTCCTTATCTCCCTTTAATACATATATCCTAGAGAACTCCATTTATGTATTAATGGTTCTTGAGAATATATTCTCATATAAATTAAATGTCTTAATGATCAACACCCTTTGATTTGTAAACTTTAACCCATCAAAAAAATCACCAATATTTTTTTCTAGTCTACGTACCTAGTCTGCAGCATGTTTAAATAACCTTGTAAAGTTAGCCTCATATTGAACAACATTTTCTTCCTCTTTTATTAAGATTCAGGAATTGGATATCCATTTGTTCTCTTTGATCATAGGGAAAGTATTTTTCAAAAAATAACTCTATAAAAGTAACCCTTTCCATAAAATTGATCTCAACTTCCTCTTCAGTGTTTTGAATTAACAACCACTATTGGTACATATCTCCCTTTAGATGATAGACTTTCATGATGACCTTCTCCTTTTCACTAAATCCCAATGAACGAAATATCTTCTCTAGGAACATGATATATTATTCAGATACTAATGGATTAATAGTTCCAAAAAAATGTTGGAGGTTTTTCTCACATGAAACAATCTAACATAGTTACAACATGTTATGGATTTATTGGCCACTCTTTGAGGGAGATATTATTTCACTTGACATGGGTAACTACCCCAATATGGTTATAAAATAATTACCCTAAACTTTAGTTTCATTAACTTATTTATGGGGGATATCACTATATTGACTACATTTTATGATATGGTTCTCATTCCTCCCATTAGTTACTAACTTTCTATAATGGCATAAACGTTATTAGATCATGATATTGAATTGTAAAATACAATTCCTATTATGTTTTATAGAGTGTTACCTATAAATCTTGAGAGGTTTTTATTAACATTGTTCTATCTAACATGGTTCCTCTAAATTTATTCCCCAAGGATCCTAATAAAATTACTCTAATAAAAAGTCTAACAACCCAGAATCTATAAACCTAGAGATGGTAGTTAAATCACATTATTGGTAAAAAAAATAAAAGAGTTCCCATAGGATCAAACAACCTAGTAGTCTTGGATGAATAAATACATAAATATTTTAAAACACAATATAGAACACAAATATATTGAGAGATCATTATTATCCCTTAAATCATATCCCTCAAAATTACACATTTTCCTCTTCTAGGTTTCTCAGGGAAGGAAAAAAAATAAGGCTTGTCTCATCTTCTCAGTAAGGAGTATAATATAGAGGAATCTTACATATCATAAACATCATATATATAAATAATAAATGATCAAAATTAATCCATAATGAACTAAAAATAAGGGTATTATATATCTATGAAAATAAATTAAAACATATATAATAATAATTATTGATCTCATACTGATGGAATGCATAATTTGTAAATCAAAAATTGCTATCAAGGAATTGTTCCAAGAAATTTATCCTATTATGGAAATAGGTATACACCAAAACCAAATATATATTTTCCAATAATACATGAAGAAGCATTAAGGGGTTATATAATTATGGGCTCCACCAATTACTTGATTAATTCCTATGAATTTATCATAAGATTCATCAAGACCTTTCATGCCATCCCTTGAGTAACCTCTGACTGAATAAATTTTTTATATCCCTATAATGAGAAATAGAGACATAAAATACATACGAATTCAATAGAATCATGTGGATGTCTAGGAGAACATTCCTTAATCAAATTTTAAACCACATGGTATCATCAAAGTAATAGGTGGTTCCCATATAAAATAAATATATGGTGAGGGTACCTTCAATGTTCTAGGTTATCCTTGTAAGATAGTAATTGGTTTCAATATTTTCATTGGTAGGAGACCAAGGTAATAGATGGAAAAATCCTTCATCATGGTTCATTATGTGCATGTGAATATTCCAAATCATATCCCCCAAGATTGTCTCATAATGTATGAAATATTAGGACCACTAATCGTACCTCAGGGTCATGATTGAGTCAATAATCAAACCACCATTTTCTATGAGATTATCCCTAGGTGAATCCGTGCTACAGTAGTATCTATATAGGTTTGTATTTGAAAAGTAATTACTCACATATTTACCTTTCTAAAACATAGGATAGTTTTTCCACCATGGAAAAGGGAACTCTTGGATCAAAATAATATGAGATAAGGATAAACATATAGACTTTTAAATCCATGAAATTTCATGAGTAACATGTCAAAAATTATTCCATGTAAATTTATTCACCACACAAAATAAAATAGGTGGTGATTATAACATTATTCCCAAAGAATAAAAATTGAGATGAAAAAACCCCACTTATGGCTTAGGTAACAATTTAATCCTAACATATTGAATGGGATGAATTAAACATGATCCTAAAATACCATGAATAAATGTATTTCATTATATAACATCTTAAATAGGAAGTATATACACCATATAAAATACATTAGGTTCATAATACAAAATATATCTCAAAGAGAGAACTTTTGAGACGAAAAACCCTTACCACTTATCCTATCTTCCATGAATGTACTTTAACCCCCTGTATCATAAAAATTTATTTATGAAAAATAATTCAAAAACTTAATCATATCCATTTTCATTCAGACTCTTCATAAATGGTCATTCTGAACATGAATTCTCTTGATTTTTCACATCAATGTTTATTGTTTTGATCATTTATAATAATTTCATAATAGCAGTGTTTTTATTAATTATTCTTCAATATAAAATTATTACTAAATCATTAAAGTTTTCATAGGTATTATTTATAATAATTTATGATTTTAAAATTAATTTTAGGAGTGTTTTAGACCTTATCCTTGAATATTAAGTTGATGATAAGCATGTTTTGGTGATTTTTGGCGAACATATGATGTTTCATTAATTGATTAATTAGATATTGATATATTATATACAAGACCAAAAAATAATTATTTAATCATTTATATCATTTATATCATATTAAACTAGTAAAAACATTTTCATAGTCATCGATGATATAATTTCATAGTATTGTTCAAGGAGGTAGTTAAATAGACCCAAACATGAACATACACGAATTTAATGAATGATTATGTGGTGTTTTGGAGTAATATCATTATACCAGAATTATAATGATATTATTTAGGGTTTATTAGTTTGATATATTATAATTTTAATGAATTTTGAGAATAATTAAATGATATTAAAATATTATATGATTTGAATAAAAGGTCATCTGGTTATCGTGCTTATTTTAAGAAATTAAATTAATTATGATCATTTGATGATCATATCATTAATAAGTTGTCTAATATTTCATACTAAAAACATAAAGTTATCATAAAAATAATATTTATCATTAAATACCATCCTTATATCCATCCATTTAAATCGGTGAAGGAAAACAAACCATGTTACATCATGGAGGTGGTAGTCTGCACAACGCACAAACAACAGTTTTTTTCGTAATGGATGGGTATATTAATAAATAATGATAATAAACATAATGTACAAACATTATAGTATATTAATGATAATAATATCATTATAGTAGTGTGTATATAATAAATTTTAAAGAATATAATTTGGAAGAAAACCATGTAATTTATAATACACATGTTGGGGACATGAATTTTTCCTTGGAAGTATCCTTGGAAATAAGGGCCTTATAATAATTAATGATGACTATAAGACTTTGAAAGTGGGATTGGGTAATAGGAAGATAAAAAATTTAGAGTTCTATGGAGAAATTTTAATGATAAGTGAGTATTGAATTTTTGAATATGTTACCTTTTAATAAGTGAAGAGAATGGTAGTTTTGGAAATACCCATTGATTTTAAATTATTTAATTTCACTATTAAAGGGTGAAGGGATGTAAGTATTTTTATAGAGAATTTAAATGGAAAAAATATGACTCAAGGAATTATGTGAAAATATCCTTCATGTAAATATTAAAACATCATAAAAATTTAGTGAGTAGTGATGAGAAAGTAGGGAGTTGTGAGGAAGAATGTAGTGATGAGGAGATACAAAAAGAGTTTCAACTAATATCAGAGATCATAGTGTGATTGAAAGAAAAAAATGAGACTTGAAATAGGGTAAAAAATTAAATATTCCTTGATGAGTCTAAATCAAAATAAATTGTGGGAAGATAAATTGATTTCAAGAGAAAGATGAGATAACTCAATGAAATTCATGAAGAAAGAGACAAAAATCATGAGATTACCACTATAAATCCTATTTCTAGAATGTGGAGGTGAAGAATATTTGGGTAAAGTAAGTAGATTCTGAAAATTCCTTGATAAAATCTAAATTTTTATATTTTAATAATTCAATGAATTAAGTTGGTGAGATCTGATAAAACATATAGAAAGATACTAATGCTACTAGGAATACCAATTTTTTCCTATGGTATTAAGAAAAATTAATTTGGAGACTCATAATTTTGATTCATGTGGTGTATGTAGTGTAATTGGAAAGAATATGGTGATTACACCACCTAAAAAGGATAATTCACCCATTTCAAAAAGCAATAATGATTTTAATATTTTAGAGGAAAATGGTTTAAAGAGATAAGAATATATGGATAATCATAAGGGAATGGATAAGGTAAAGGAGAAGGATCCTAATCAAGAGAAAATTAAAAATAGTATCAGATATCAAATATAATGGAATCCTGATGATTATATTTTGGAGAAATAATTTTATATTTGACTAGATTTCTCTTTGAAGTAATATATTAGTTATATAGAGTCTATGGAAACAAATAATATATGTGCTAGTATAATCTCTCACCCCTCAATATAAGAGAAGTTTCAAATTGAGGGGGATTAAATCTGGAATCCAGAGTGGCCATCCAGATAACTCCAAAAGGGGAAGGTTCAATTATAAAATTCCTTTTATTATATTGGGGTAACTTTTTGGAGGTTTTATAAACATGAAAAAACCACCAACAAATTTCTTACCAGGATACTAGAGCAGAAAAATAAAAAATATGGTTCCAAATCTCTCAAAAGAAGTAATAATAAATAGCATTCAATAGTGGTCGAGGTTGCTTATAAAGATATAAAAAGTTATAAGTAGTGGATATATGATAATGTTTCTCATCACATTTCATAAACCAACTTGGTCTATCCATATCTGTGAAAGGCCATGATAAGGCTCGAAGGGAATTCTCTATCCCCAAGGCTTGCAACTAGTTCCTGGCCATCAACGACACAAATTTGAGAATTTTTTTTCACAAAATAAATAACTACTAAGGTATCCATGGAACCTAACATGCCCCCTCCATAAACTAATGTGTCAAGAAAATAATTGAGTAAAAAAACATAACATAAATAAAGAAATTTATAACAACCCGTTATTTCAAAATAATATAGAATCAACATTCAAAGCCTTATGTATAATTAAAAAAACCAATAACATTTACACAAAATGATACAAAAAATTAATTGGGAAAGAAATGATATGGGAAGTTAATAAATAGATACATAAAGGTTAATTCTAATACAAAACTAATTCCAAACTAAACTGAGAAAACCACTATCCATGTATTTTTTACATGAGTGATAACTCCCACCATGTCACTCCTCCAACTTGATGACATCTAACATAAATATCCACCACCTCTAAGTGGTGCCTTGTCTTAACCGGTATTGGAAAAAAAAGGTCAAAATACACATAAAGGGTGTGTGTAGGGTGTGATAATAACTCTACTAGTAGTATCCCACCAAGTGTTCCATGAGTAACCCTTTTTCCATAATCCAAGCATGCTAGTTGGAAAATAACCATATAAAAATAGTCTTTTTATTTTTAATAAAAAGTAATAATACTTTTATATAATTAATCATGAAAGTAAAAATTAGATAAGCAATCTTTTTTTATAAATCATCATAGGGAAATCCCTAGGGTAACTAAAGTCAAATATCCCCAATATCTTTTTACTAATGTATATCTGAAGATAGTGTTTCTTATTGTGCATAGGCCAATATCCAAAGTGAAATCCTAAACTAGTGGTAAGAATTACTAGACTTCTTAACTAGCTATAAATTTTAGAGATTACTAGGATGAGTGGAATGAATACCTAATATAGTACTTTTATTAGGTTCCCTATCCATGAACCTAGGATTCCCATGAACTATAACCACTCTTAAAATATTCCAATTTCATTGCAAAATCATTCCATGGAAACTAATTATGAAATTTCATAAAATACATAGTAGAAATCATTAAATTCTATATACAAAAAATATAATTAAAATCCCTATAATTATTCACATTAAGAGGAAAATATTATAAACAATTGTAACCGATATAATTTAGTCCTCAATAATGGAACCTAATAATTTAATATAATTAAAAACATCATTTTAAATAATCAAGTACATATAGTTCTTAAAAAAATAGTAACACATGGAAAACATTGAAGGGTGATGTAAAACCAATATAATAGAGGATAAAGGGTCCTAACCACTTGATTAGAATACCTAAACAACAAAACCCTCAATATGAAATTTGGATTAATGTTAGACCTAAGACACCATAGTTGTAGGGGAGGAAGAAACTCAAAGAATAAGGAAGAAGAGGATAACAATGAGGGGGTGAAACAATTACTTGAGGATTTTATATGTTTCCTGATAGATAATAAAAAATAAATCAAATTAATGGGAAGATAAGAAATCATGTCAATGATTAAGGATTTTTAATATTTTAAATAATAAGGAAAGAGAGAACAAATGCTAAAATTTGTGTAGGAAAAAAGGGTAAATTCAGGATTTTAATTTTTATGGTAGTCCACATAGTTTAGATGAATGGTTTGTTAAACCATTTGAATTATCCTAGAGACTATTTTCTAGGCTTGAATGGTTTCCACTAGAAAACTATGCTAAAGCTAGATGGTTACCATTAATCATGTGCAAACTATGAATGGTCACCCTATGTAAGGTTAAGCTAAATTACCCCCACGGAATATATATGATTAATTTTCATAGATTCTCTTAACCATGTGATAATAATGACTTTACCATAGAGTTACCCTATGTATTCTTAGGATAACAACTACTACTAACCATGCCCCAACCTTTTTCTAACCATTTATATCCCACTATAACCCCATTTTCTTCCAACCATAAAGTAATTCAACCCAAAACTAATAAATAAATATAAATATCAATTATAAATAAAATTTATATCTTAAAATGACACTGTGGCTGTGAAAATTATCCCCACCATATAAATTTCTTCAATAATAAATTCAACTCGAAGATTTATGTCCTAAAAAGAGGTGAGCCCATAACTCCCTCAAAAAAATATTCCCACTCCCATATCTCATAATAATCACTCTAATTCTTCCATAATACCAAAACTAATGGAATATATTTTCCATGTATCACTTTACTCTTGAATTTGAAAATCCATATTAGTTTCTTAGTCACCAAAACATCAGATTGAAAATCCAACTATCGCCAACTCAACTTATGAGAGGGATCATGATGATATTTCTTTAATTGAGAGACATGAAATATTTTTTGAATTATAATTATATGAATATATAAATACAACTAATATATAATATTTTCCAACCATTCTAGTGATATTAAAAGGACCCACATACGTTAGTGTGAGATTCCCTTGATTATCGAGCCTATAGTGACCCAAACGAGGTAATACATTTAGATGTACATGGTCACATATAAAAAACTAAAAAGGAAAATATAAATGATCAACATAAGATTTATGGAGGATCTAATCCATCACTATTCATTTATGGATGAGATGGATCTCTTTAATTATCTCTCAAATGATGCTTAGTCTCACTAGAGAACTCATTCCTACCTTAATACACTAGAGTAGAGTCCAACATGGTTGACTATATAAATCTTGAAAGGATCCATATAAATATAATATTAATATATATGTTTATAACTAAACTCATCCAAAACCATATGGGTATCCCAAAGCCTAAAAAGTCCAATAAAAAGTACAAAACATGTACTTTAAGATTTGGATCACCCACTCAACCTGTCAATCAATTTCTGGATGATATTCCATGCTTAATTTCACTTGATATCCCGTATCATCTTTAAGGAACTTATAAATTAGATAGGTGAACCATATATATATATATTATAAATAATATCATAAGAATCACCATATAATTTCATGATCTATTATACATATAACTTCTTAAGATCCTACACCTTGTTGTTATACATGATCATAATGAAATGATTTGATTTAGTCAACCAATCAATCAAGAACCAAATATTGTTCTTTCCCTGAGGGGAATAAGGTTGCTCGATGATGAAATACAAGAAATTTCATCCCATTTAAAGGTGGGGGTAGGAAGAGTATGAAGCAATCAAAATGGATTGTGATGAATTTACCTTATTGTAATTATAGAATCATGATATGAAATCTAGTTTTTCTTTTCTCATATGAGGAAAAAATATTAGTATTTTAAATCATAAAATATCTTGGGGACTCCTGGATGTATTCCCCACTAATATTTATGGAAATAATTCATTTATTATTTATTGATAGATAGTGGAACCACATAACGACTCCTGAAATTGAGAATGATCTTGGGAGATAGAGACTTCTCACTGATGTTCTCCACAACATATATAATTATCTCAATATGATAAAACTCATCATCCCCTGGTTACTCTTAATTGATAAGCTCAAGTATAGAATGATTTAGAAAATATTAGTTATAAACATGTTCTACTTTTATTCCTTCCCTTATAAGTGCTTCTCAGTATAGAGGCTCATTATCTTCCATTCATTATTGGGTTCTTTTAAGGATTTCGATAAAAAAATATTACTAAGATAATTGCCGAAAATATTTCCATTATTTGGGGTATATGAGAGGTCAAAATAAAATATATAAAGGCATTCCACTAATCAACCTTTCCCATGGCTTAGATATTTATATGTTAAAATATAACTCAAGATTTTATAGTCATTCTACATTGTGAATTTCTCACTAAATAAGTTGTTCTGCCATCATTTGGGTGCATGAATTACTATGGATATCTCAAGATCATAGTTTGGGTCTTGTAGATGAATTTGGAGGAAACTATATACCACTGCATGATCTCCATGCATAAGCACACAATCTAATTCTCTTCCTGATGAATCACAATACATGACATATCCCTATATTTCCCTAGGTAGAACTAAATTAAGGTATGGTGTCCAAAATAATTTCATATCAATAAAAGATGATTTTAATTTAGGACTCTATATAAATTTCACCCCTTTACAAGTAAAACTAATCAAAGGTGATGAAATCTAATAGAATTCCTTGAAAAATTATAGGTAGTAACTTGCTAGGCCATAAAAACCATGATTTAAAATACATTATTTGGTTCTTACCAAGACATAAAAAAGTTTCACATTTTTAGGATCCATTTAATTCCAAATTCCAACACCATATATCATAATAAATTAACTTCCTGAATCCAGAATCTACAATTTGATACCATTTCATAGTGGTTATGATTATAGATAGTTCCTAAGACAATCATAAAGTGATGACCGTGATCCTCTTTGGTTTTGGAATAAAATGAGATTTCATCCATGAATATAATGATATAGGATTCAAGGTATTTATGTAATATCTAATTCATAAAATCCCTTAATATCACAAGAGAATTAGTTAGGATTAATGACATCACTTGGTATTTGAAATGAATATACCTATTTCTTAATTTAGTCTTAGGAATGTTGGACTCATTTTTCTAGATTCGATGATACCCTAATCAAAGATAAATATTCAAGAACCACTTTTCCACTTATAGTTAATCAAATAGTTTATTTAAGTGAGGTAAGGGTTATTTATTCTAAATAGTTAAATGAATCAAATTCCTAGAGTAGATAAAAAATGAATAGTCCCATATGATTTATAAGAAAATTGTATAGTTTCATCCCATAGAGACACACTAGGGTGAATAAATACCTTGGATTCAAAATCATATAGTTGAATTTTTGTCACGACCCGTCCTCAAGGCCCGTGTCGTGACTACCCCAAGCCCGCATTCTATAGGCCACGGGCTGGAGACTAGAACCAAAGGCATAAATCCCTATACTGGGAAGGCATTTCCTTTATAAAAGTAAAAAAACAATATAGAGTACACAACTGAAGTAAGCACTAAGTAATACTGAATACAAAAGTAAGTGCTTAAAGGAAAGGGACCGGAAATACAAGCCCAACAGTTAGTACAATACAACTAAAAAGTTAGTACAACTGTATTAAAGTAAATTGAAACTATTGTATCGTCCTCCGAGAATCCCACATGAAGGTTGGGTACGGATGGTCTCCTCAGCACCTCAGGTCCGTCTGTCTGCTCCGTGTACGTCTCGCCAAGTGGTCCACCTCCAGGTAATATCCACCTCTACAAGTCTCTACCTCGATCAGTGTTGTCTGTCATCTGCATCTAACACAATGTAGTGCGGGAATAGACCGTGAAAGGGTGAGTATACGATACTCAGTAGGGACCTCGAGACCCCCGAAGGTCTCCCAGAATCCATGAAGGATAAACCACATAAGAAAGACACGATCACAATGTATCATCTAGCTCTACTTAGGTATATGCTTATACATATATCTAAGTTATCAATCACAGTTCGGCTCCAAATCTCGAGCCCAAGCACAACCCTACCCACACAGGAAAGTAAGTCAATCACATCGATGAAAATGATTGAAAGTCAAGACTCAACTCACACAGGTATACATCATTCATATAGTGATAGGGATGATTAGATGTAGTCACTGATTCACCTAATCTGTCAGACCCACATAGGATACTAGACCAGCTAAGCCGTCGGACCCACATAGGATCAAGACCAGCTACTCTGTCAGACCCACTCCGGATACAAGAAAAGAAGTCAAAAATGTCGTACCCACATAAGATACAAGAACAGTACTCATCGCTGTCAAACCCACGGAGGATTCCAGTACAGTAGTCATCATGTCAAACCCACAGAGGATTCTAGTACGGTAGTCATCGCAATCGCAACCATCTCTAGGGTTCCCGCACATAGCACGCTCGATTCCGGGAGGGTCCGCTCCTCAAGCAAAGGGGGTCGATACATCAACTATCACGAATTCTAGAGTTGATGTATCCCAAATTTCTATCTCATCAAAAGGAACCCAACGCGATAGACGGCGCGTCAATTGGACTCCAGGTCTGGGAGTTATTGGCTTTTATGTTCTAGGGGTCCGGTTAGAATTACGCTCGTTCCAAACCCGGACATTTTCTAAAGCTATCCAAAACTCACTTAGATTATAGAAAAAGGACCGCCTCATCCCAAGGGTCCTAGTACCGCAGACGGTGCGTCGTTCGAATGTGCAGTATTAAAGATATCCACATTTAAGCGAAACGGGCCCGGCCCATCAAGCCCAGTGGGCTGGCGAGTCAGCCCGTTCTGGCTCGGCGGGTCCGACCCATCTGGGGGGGGGGGGGGGTCGGCGCGGCCCGGCCCGCAGCTCGTACAGCTAGCCTAGTGGAGTGGGGGGGGGGGCACGACCCCCCCCCCCCGGTTTTCTGAAACGACGGCGCTGCCCCTCCTGCCCGGCCGACCAAAGCCTGTCGGTATTCTCCAGCGCGAGCGGCCCGCACAGGCGGGCCACTGTTCTCTCTCACAGCACCTTCGGGTGCCGCGACCTTCTCCAACCTGGCTGGAATCCCATAGTTCATTATTTTTTACCTATAAATAAAATATATTTCATATTAGAAGAAATATATGTTAACATAGTGACAACTAATAATAAGTTATTATAATGAAAAATTAATTCATACCCCAACTTCTTTGGTAGGATCATTAACAAAACTCCCATTAGATTTTTTTATGAACATTCAACCACACTTTTGTTTGGGATTCTTGGTGGCATAAACCTATGACTTCATTAAAAAAAGATAAATCTATAATTTAATATATTAAATAGATAACATTGTCTAATAAATATTCAAACAAATGAAAATATTACAAAAGTTGGGAAGCTTCTAGAAAAACTCTTTGACCCTGTAGTATGAGTATAACGATTCCTCCTTGTAATTCCTATCATTTAATAAAATAAAATTAAGTTCAGAACATATATATAGAAAAATTCATGCTGAAAAAAATAGAAATGATAAAAGATTCCCAGTACTAACAAACAAAATATAGATAAAAATGATAATGAATGACTAGAAAAATGACATAAGTGGTTGATAAATGAATGGATAACTATACATACAATCATTTTCTCCTTCAATAATGACAGTTTCCTTCCCCATCATTACTTCATTAACTTCATCCACTCTTACAAGACTAATATTTTCAATATCATGATGGAAAAATAATTCTTATTCTTTTTGTTGATGGGATTCAATATCATAGGTCAAATCTTCCACTTCATCACCCATATCATACAAGACTCTTTGTTTTATGTGAAAAACTACACTCCATCATTAATCCATGACATATTTTACATAATATACCATTTTCACTTGTGATGATTAGATATAAAGATCATGTAGTTCACGGTCACTAACATCTATTAAGGAAGAGAAGTTTAGAGAATTAAATTTCAAGGAATCTCTTTTAACACCCCTGATGATATCCACCCTATTAAATTTGAATAAAACAATTAAAAATGTATATGGTACTTTAATTTGATAACATCATTCATCTTTCTATATTATTCCACTTCAGAAAATTTAAATATACAATAATTTTGTGTTTTCAAACCCTCTTCTCGATCAACTTTACAGAATCTAAATCCATTCATATTGAAAGCATCGAACTTTCTTGCTTGTTTTAAAGGACCTCTAACAATAAACTTAAAATATTCTAAAAACTCTTCTCGAGTATCGATATTCACGATCTAAAAAATTAATATATATTATTAGATTTAGAAAATATTTGTATCAACCTAATATCTGTATTGATTGCAATATTTTTAAACTTACACATCATGCAAACCATTATACAAGATCTTTATTAACAGATTTTGTTATATCTTTCTCATTTCATGTTCATCCTCTCATTCATCTCTTTGTTTGTATCCTCAAATATTCAATAAATGGATATGTAATTTCACTATTCAGTAGCACATATCTATGTTCTTGTAATAATTACATTTCTGTTAATGTAACATTTGAGCTCCTCCCAACTGATCAGCCAATAATAGGAAAGATTTTTTATTTCCCATGTATTTCAAATTGATTTGATGTGTCTTAAAAACATAAAAATTGATTGAATCTTGTCTCAATATAATCCAAGTATCAAGAAAGAAAGTTAAGACACTCTTATGGAAAATAGACTTAAAAAATAGAGCCTTCAGGTTGAGCTTTTTTTTCACATATGATTTCAAATGCCTAAGATATCTGTGAAATAAAATAAAAAACATAACCATGTCTTTAATACAGTGACAAGAAATGCTTAGGAAAATGAAGCACATATAAATAAAGTAACTCTCAATTGGATACGTACATTGATAATGTATGGGGCCCCCTAATTTAACTTCCTCAACCAAATGCATTGTTAAATGCATCATGATAGTAAAAAAACAACAGAGGAAAGATCATCTCCATTGAATAAAGTGTTAATACAAATCTCTCCTGAAGGTTTTCAAGATGAAATGGATGTAATGTTTTCCCACATAGTGGTCTAAAAAATGTGAATAATTGGAGGACAACAGTAGTATCCTTTTCAGGTAATAATGTACACAATGCCAATTAAAGTAATTGCTATAACAAAATATGTGAATCTTAACTTTTCAGTCCATGTAATCTACGATTATTTAAGTAAAAACACCTTGATATATTACTTGAATACCCATAAAATACCTTCACATGTTTTGAAATTCTAAATAATGTATCTTTATCCCTATTTTTCATTGAAAAAATTGTCAGATATTACTTTCCATTTTCATTTGGCCCAAGATCATGCTTTATATTCATTTATTTTAAGTATTTTCAAGAATTGAGATTATCCATTGACTTTCCATGCTCATTAAGAAATGTAAATATCAAATTTTTACAAAACTTTTTCTCAATATGCATCATATTATGATTATTCCGCAACAAATTAAATTACCAATATAGAAGTTTAAAGAATATACTTTTTTTCTTTCCCTGTTGCATTCTTACTTCACTTGATGATTCACTTTTAACTCATTTCCCACTATCATTCAAAAGATGAACCTTCCCCAATTTTTTTTCCAAATTTCCAAGTTGTTCCAATATTTTAGAACCTTTTAATAACTTTATAGGTAGTCTATGATTAATGAAACCATTTAATTTTGAATTTTTCATCCGAAATATATGATATACATCAATAAATCATTGATGAAACAAGAGGCGCCATTTTCTACTATGAGGTATCCATTCAGGCTCAAAATAAAGGTTAGAAATTGGACAATCCAAACCCGTGTAAGTGTTCCAACCAGCTAAATTACCATGTCTAGTGAAGTTTCTAATGTTCCACATTAGAGAATCTTTCATTTTGAACATTACTCTAGAAGATGCATCATATGTCACAACATTTTTGCTCCATAACTCCTATAATTATTTAATTGAAGGATACAAGTTTACATCAATATCATTTCCAGACATTTTTTTTCTTGTAATAATCATCGAAATGATAAAATATGATTGTTTTGATACACATCAACAGAGGCATATTATAAGGGATAAAAACAACCATCCAAATTCTATAACTAGTACTCAAAGTCCCAAATGGGTTGAATCTATCAGTAGACAACCCTAAAAAAACATTCCTAGGATCAGATGATAAATATGGATGTAATGAATAAAATTTATTCCATGATTTTGAATCTCTTGGATGTCTCATTAACCCATCATTGTTATTATCTACAAAATTCTACTTCATGTGTTTGACGGTTTTCAATGACATGAATAATATTTTCAATCAAGGCTTTAAAGGAATGTAACACAAAAACTTTGCATGTGTGTTCATTTTCTTCTTTTTGATGGTAGTATGTTGATCTAGACTTCCAACATCAGCCATAGACTTCCATCTAGAATAAGATTTTTTTTTGAAATCCTATCTACTAGAATCCTTTCCCCAATAAAGCATATAATCATTGAGACACACATGAATTTTTGTATAATTTAGACTAAGATTGTTAATTTTTTTTCATATAATAAAAATACTCAGGGATATTTTCTTCAAGAAATTCATCATACAAAAATTCCCATATCATGGACATTTCCTTATTTGTAATTCCACATTGGCATTTGATATGGTACAACTTCAGTGGAAAATAATGTTTTGAATATTTCAATCCTCCACTATACAACTATTTATTTCCATCATCAAATAAACCATGAAACACATTTGTATGCTCATTGAAGTGTTCTCTTACATTAGTCTCCATATAATAAAGAACAATATCCAATGATATATTATAATCTTGATCTAGTTTTCCTACAGTATCAAAAACATCACTTGTCATGTTGTTATTTGTATCACCCTGAACTGGTTGTTATGATATGTTTTGATGTTGATGTTGGTGTATTTCAATGTAAAATTAATTATTTATATGTTTTTTTTCATTTTTCTTTCCATTTTTTATAAAGATGGGAGCTCATTTTTTTGATTGACATTAGTGATCAACCTTTCTGTACTATTCGATTCTCCATGCCAAACCCAACACAAATATTGAGCTGGGAATTTCTTCAATATCAAGTGTTTATAAACTTTATCTCTCTTAAACCATCTATTAAATTTACATTTAGGACAAGGAAATGTTATTCTCCCATAAATAGATCAATTGGAAATTTAAAAATATGAAAACTGCTCCAAACCCTTAGAATACTGTGTTGTGTTCCTCAATAATGTGATCCATATTTTTTCCATATATATCACAATGTACCTACACATTATTAAAAAAATTAAAACAACTGACTATTACTAAACATGAAAAGAGATTCATATATACTAGTTGAAGAAATATGAATATTTTAAATAAAGTTTTCCTATATAAATACATATGGTAAATAATGAATCATTTAAAAAGGATAATTGGAATCCATAAAGATTATTTGTGAGGAAAATGATATGTAAAAGAGTAACATTTTTCATTTACAAACCATTAAGAAAACCAAGAGGAAAAATACATTTCGAAATCCATTTTTAATAAAAATATTATTTTAGAAATCATTGAAAAACGTATCACAATCCAATGTCAATAATTGATTAGAGGACCAACATGATGCCAACATTGAAAATTATGTTGAGAATGATCATGACTTCATGGGACATGCTAATGAGGCGTTCAACTGAGAAATGAACCACTCTAAATCTAACAACATGAGTTCATGAAATCAATGTAATTATAATAATCTGGTAAATATAATTAGGTACTAGGTACCACCAAAATAATGTTCCTTAGACAAAGTGAACTAATTTTTTTTGACAACATCCATTGCTAACTTGCTACTTAAAAAAATTGAAACTATTTCACAAAAATATATTCAACCAATACAAAACTGAACTTGAATAATTGAGGTGGATCAATGTTAAATTACTAATTACATATATTCTTATTGATTATAATTTTAAGGTAAAACAAATTTATCTCCTCCAATAACATTTAAATATACAGAACCACATAACCCATAAGAATTAAGATTACTCATCCAAACACTTATTCTTCTTATCTAATGATTTATGGAAACTGAATAACATAAGAATACAACTAATCTATAGTTAAAAAATAATATACTTTATTAGGACACAAAAAAAATTCATCAAATTCATCCAAACCAACTTTTATATGTGCTAAGAATCTATATAGTGTAGTTTTCTATCATGATGGACCTTTATATAAAGGATTTATGTCAAATCCCATCCTCTATAAGAATAGGTGTACATATATATATACATATAAATATCTCTCTCTCTATCTCTCTCTGTGTGTTTCTATAATCATCCTAGCTAAGTGGCTGAATCTTACCATTTGATGGAATTTTTTGAATACAATTTTTATGTAGTTGGCCTCATGTTCTCATAGGAAAGAACTATATGTTTATCATCCTTACTTAGGAGGCCTCATAATCACATATGAGAGAAAATATTTATCTATAAAAAATATATATTAATATTATTATACATATATGTAATCCTTCCTCTATAGAAGTTCATACATTTTCATAGGGAGGCACTTGATATACATATATAGATATACCTCTATCTCTATCTAGTAGACAAGTTTCAAGCTGAAACCTATAAGATAATTCCCAAATGTTTTGTATGATATTCATAAAAAAATCAAGGTTATACATGTGAAATTTAAAATAAGGAAACCTATGGTAATCCCAATGAAATCAATTAAAGATAGAGAAACACAATGTTTTCCATATTTACCCAGTAAAAATTATCTATATAATAACCATATAAATGCTTCATATCAAAACAATAAAAATTCCCTATATTAAATAATTTGACATTTTAACATCAAAATAATATATTATTTAATATATTCATATAAAAAATTAACATGCTCCAAAGGAAAATAAAATGCACCTTCTCACTCTACACTGTCATAATACAACAATAGCATGATAGAAACCAATATTTTTTATAATCATTTAAAATACTTTAGGATTTTGATAAATAAAATATATTAATATAGTATTCAAGCATAAAAATATAATTCCAAATAATATATAGGTTATGGAACACTAAATCCTTAAGATAAATCCAAAAGATTCCAGATAAAGAAAGAGTCTTGGTACTGGAGGTGAGGGTTGAGGGATGGAGAGGGTCGGGGTGGTGGCATGGGTAGGGACTGGCGGCCAGGGGCGGTGAGGCTTGGAGATGGGTGGTGAGGTGCGGGACCGATAGCGAGGCCTAGTGAGGGGCAGCGAGGCTCGAGATTGGCGGTGAGGGTAGGGCTTTAGGGGGTTGTCAGGGTGAAGAGAGTGGGGGGGGGGGGTCGGGGGAGAAGTGTCAGGTTTGTGGAAAAAATAAAAGTTTTAGCGGTGGTTTATTAAACTGCCTCTAAACTATGATTTTAGTGTAGAAAATTAATCCTTATTATCCCATTTACTATTATATCATCCATTTATTTTCATCCCCAATAAAATTAATACATTTTAAGTTCATTTATTTTTAGAATGTGACTTTTTAATCAATCTATAAATACTAGGAAACAACCAAGCCAATACAAACCCCCATAAATAATTCACACACCAAAGCCATGCTCCCGCATCACACATCATCAAGACAACCATGATCATCACACAACTATATCAAACATCATCCTACATCACATCTCATTTCAACAAACTATTTTTTCACTAAACAACACACTATAAATTAAACCCAATTACCACCAATAATGGTAAAAACCCCACAGGGACCACATGAAGCACACAAAATGCATCAATCACATAAATATATAAATGATATTTCAGCATACACAATACCACATTTCAAATTTAAAAATTGTAATTCATAATATTTCATAATTATTATGGTTTTTGTTTTAATTTAATTCTACATTTCCATCGAACCAAATTCCTTATACATTAATATGATCTGAAATTTTTATTTAGTCTAATTTAAAATCCTTAATAGAATCATTTTTTTGAAATTATAACAAACTCCAAAAAAATTACAACTCTTAAAAACAATTATTTTCAGAAACATTATTAATAAAACTTAAATACTTTTGCAATAACATAAAAATTGGTGAATTCATGTGAATAATGAACTTCTCATTAAATTTGGATTAGGAAAATTCATTATCTTGTTACACCAACCCATACATTCCAAAATAATGATGAAAAAGTAAACATTTCCAACAAATTTAGTAAACATTAGGGATGGAGAATCACATACCATGATTAGATGTTCATGGAGAACTATGATTACCGCATAAGAATTGATTGATCAAACATCATCATGGTAAAATGAAAAAAATAAAGATCCTAACTATGGTAAGAAAAATCCAACCTGAATCCAATCTTATTCCAAAATAGAGGGGTTCACATGAATAAACATCCAAAAAAATTAGAAAATCATAGAGAAAATGGGCATAAGAAGGTACCTTGATTAATGGGTATATGTTTTTTTTTGAACCAAGAGGTCATAATCCCCAATAGATATAATCAAAGGGGGCGATGGTCGATAATAATTGGGACTTGAGGCGAGGGGAAATGAGGGGTAGCGAGGCGCAATGAGGGGAGATGAGGTGTGGGACCAGCGGCGAGGTGAGAAGAGGTACGGTGAGGGTAGTGCTTCGGGGGGTCAGGGGGTTGCAAGAATCGACGGAGTGTGGTGGGGGGGGGGGGTCAGGGGAGAAGTTTCAAATTTATGAAAAAATAAAAGTTTTAGTGGTTGTTTTTAATAAACCACCGCTAAATTATTGTTTAAAAAATAGCGGTACATTAATAAACTGCCTCTAAATACTAATTTTGGTGTAGTTTCTGGACCAAGTTAGGGGATTCAGGTCATATTTCTCATAGGCATATGTGATTCTGGGTTTATGGGTCATGTTATAGGTTCCATCATTCCCAGTTTTAAAAGGGGTTATATTTTTTATCTATTTAATAAAGGGGATTGACCCTGAAAGTATTAAAAAAATTAATCTATTGTGAACTTACAAGAGGGAAATGATGTATGACCACACCTTCTTCGCATTTACTGTAATGGTTAGATTCATAAAACAAAATTTCATGAAGTAACCCAAAATATGAGGTGTGAAATCACTTGTGTATATATTCCACATATTGAGACATCACATAAACGAGGTAGGGGAGACATTTTCTAGAGAATCACATAATCTGGTGAAGTCACTCATGTCTCATGAAATCATATTGTCAGGGAATCTAATTTATAACACCCTGATATTTTAGAATATACATTCTATTAAAATAAATTCAATTTATTAGATATCTTATGATGCTTGAAACACCAAACTTAAAGTGAATATGGTTTTACTAATATAGAAAATGGAATATATTACTAGATAGTTAAAAAGGATCAATAAGTAATTGATGTTGTAAAACAAAACGGGTGAAATCCATATATGAAAACACAAATGATTCTAAAAAAAAGTTTTGAAATATTTTTTTTGATTTGTGTATTTTTTTTAATTTAATAATTTTGATCATTGATATCAATAAGCTCTATTAATTAAGTTAAAGTTATAATTAATAAAATTGTCTAATATCATCCATGAAATGGTTAATTAAGGATAAGGATTACGATTCTAATAATTTCTCTATAAATGGAAATGATTTATTTAAAAACATTATTTTAATATTTAAAAGGTAAATTATCATATTCAGAGTATTAAACTTCTATAAAATTATTTCTCATACATGTAAAAAAATTAATAGCCATTCATAAATTTATTAACAAATTACTACAAATGAAGATAAATTAATTTGAAGTAAAAAAATGATATTTTCAAAAATAAACAATTTGCACAATATAATTTTTTCTCAATAAATTAAATTGATCAATTTATTAAGATAATTATGAAAACATTTAACATTTAAATGTGTGAACTTACATATTAACACTAAATTAATTTTAAATTTATATGAAATAAGATTATGAATAGTTAAAGTTTATATGGGCTATTTTTAATAAAAATATCATTCGATATATTTAATGTTTTTATTTAAAAGATAAATTCCAATATTTAATATTTTGATTTTAATTAAATGAACATGATTATTTATTTAATCTGGTTAATATAAGTTAAAGATAAAAGTTTTCGATTTTTCTAACATAGTTGTTTTTACGGGGATAGTGAAAAATATCTGTTTTATAAATACTATCATTTTTTGTAATATTATCATGATAAATAATGGATTAAAATTCAATGTAACATTTTTTATATACCAAATATATATCTAATAAGTAATAAAATTAATTTAAAAATATAATTTTTATCTTAGAAATCTATGTTTGATATTTATAATATCTAAGTAATGGTTTTATTCAAAAAAAACTATTTTTGGTTCTTCTATTTTAATCTAGTGTTCGCAAGGTTACATTTAGTTTTTTTGGTTTAAAGTCAAATAATTATACTTTTATTTAACATAATACAATTAATTCCTTGGGAATCAATATTATACTTTATTTTAGTGTAAAATCATTTTTATACTGAAAAAAAAAATTTCTAAAAATGAATTTGTATTATGTTTTACGAATTTATATTAAAATTGATTTTTAACAAATTGAAATTGAATCTTAGAAAATTGATTCAATATTTGGAATAATAATTCTCGAATTTATTAATTATTTAAATTAAATTATTAGTAAGAATTAATAGTTTCCATGTTAAATTTTTTTCATCATGATATGAGATTTAAAAGGGTTAAAGTGGGGGATTAAACTAAGTGATAAGGATTAAAATATCTTTAAAACTTATCTAAATATGATTGTATGAATGGATTTAAAACTTAACTTATACTATATTATAAATTATACTAAATTGGAAGCACTTTTCATGAGAAATAAATTTTTTATATTTTAATGTTCTTAATATTTACAAGGGTGTCACTCCTTTCACTTTTAAAAGGGAACCTCCTCTCCTAACTTCTCCACACACGTTGAGAACTATATATTGACCAAGAGCTACCCAAAACAATCCCCAAATTCCCTAACCATGTCATATAGTTCTGAGTATCCCTGAAAATCCAATTCTTTAAGGCTTAATGTGTAATCCAATATAATATATCCAAGGAGGATGTGCAAGTTTTAACCGAATTCTTTCAAGTTTATTTTTTATTCTACCTCCTTAAAATATATTCTAACCATATTAATATAATTAAATAATTTTATTTAATATAATATAATTTTATAATATTTATGTAACAAGTATTTTCCACCTCATTTACATCAAATGGAAAATGAAATCATCAATTGTATGTATGTGCGAAATACTGCCTCCACAAAGTGATGTGTTTCGTTTCGAATAACCACCTCACTAAAATGGTTATAATTATGGATTTAATGGATAAAAATTATTTTTTAAAAATAATCATGGTTATTTAATATTATATTAGTATATACCTTCTTACCCTCTCATCTATTGAAAAATGTAAGCATCGCTCATACGTACGTGCCGAATACCGCCTCCACGAAGCACTGAGTTTCATTTTTCATAACCTCCTCACATGGATGATCATAAGAATTGATTTAATAAATAAATAATATATTTATAATATCATTATTATTATTTAATTTTAAACCTTTATCTTCTTTATTTCCATTTTATCCATTGTAAAAATTAAATCATCGCTCATGCGTACGTGCATACTTCCACCTCCATAAATGATGTATCTCATTTCTTCATTACCGGATTATATGATTGGTTTTAATAATATATTTATCGTAAAAAATATTAATAATTACATGTTTAATATTATTCTTATGATGGAACCATGTACCATTTGACTATAATCAACACACAAAATCTATTTTGGACTAAATAACATCACAATGTCTGGCATGAACTTATCTGATTTAGTAAATAAATAGAACTTGGTAATAAAAAATATAAAAAATATTATTAATAATGGAATTAATTTGAAATTTTTTATTAAGAAAGTAAATAATTAACACAATTTTGTTATGAAATAGTTATAGAACATTCGGAGAAATATGAGACTTAATGCAAGATATTTTTCTTTGAAACCTTGTTTTAAATGTTTTAAATTATTTTCCCTCAATATCTATGTTCTTAAAAATATTTCAATAATGTTATTCTATATACTCAAATAATCTTTTAAATTAATTTTCCACTATCCTTAATTTTTAAAAAGGTTTCCCAAAGGAATATTTTCAACATGTTCCATGATGGTCACTTTTTATTCTTTTTTCTATAGTTAAAAAGAATTTTTTTAACATTTACTACATGATCTCCTTTTCCCACCATCATAGTCATTAGTCATTACCAATATTACTCTAAACATTTACATGTTTTATTAAAAGAATATAATTTTCTCATTATTCAAATATTTTTTTCATTTTAAAGAGTTCTCTATAAAAAAAGATATTTTTCCTTATATTATACAAAAATGGAAAATTATTTTGAATATGGATTCAAAATAGTTTTCAAGGGTTTTCTGATAAAAATGTTCAAGCATATTAATTTTTTATAAATGATGTGATAATTGGGAATTATATATGATTATGAGTGAGCTTGAGATATAGGTCTCCAATGCATTGAGTAATTATTTAGACTTTAAAGATAAAATGTTTGAAATAACTGGTTAGTTTACTCCTATCCAAAGGGTTTTGTTAAATAGTTTAAAGCGAGTTTGAATATAATGTATTAATTTTAATTCATTATTTTTATATTCTTTTTCTGGGTTTTAATGTATTCCTTTGAGAAAAATTATATTTTTACATGTTATTATGATATATTTTATACTCTCAACATTTATTGTGAAAAAGGTAAATATTTTTATGGGTTTTCATGTTTTTAACTAGACTAAAGAATTTACTTTATTCTTATATCCCTTACTAAGATTTTTGTTCTAATTTCATATTCTCAAATGTTTTATACATGATCTAGGGATGTGTAGGAACTATATTATGGTCAATAATTCTACTATTGAGACTCGTATTAAATGAAGAAAATGTTTGTTAAATGAAATTGGGGTGAAACTGTGTTAACATGATTTGGGGAAAAATGTACACTACGCGGGAACATCCACTTTTTTGTGTAATGGTTTTCCAAATTCTCTAAAACTATATATATACAATATCATGAGAATATAAGAATGTGGAATCCATACTATTAAACTCAGGAATATTGGTTTGTTAAGATATATGGTGTTATATAATCCATATCCTCAGGCATCATTAAGTTATGGAAAATTACTCAATTACCTTATCATTTAATAGCCAAAAAAACTTATCATTGAAGGTATCACATAGAGAGAAAAAATAAATATATTACTAATGTGTCACATAACCAAGGAAAATTAATCAATTCCAAATTCATCACATGGGTTAGGGAAATAACCCAAATTCATTACATAGATAGGTAAAATCACTCTATTCTTAAGGTGTCATGTAGTTGAGGAAAATAACCCAATTCCCCAGCTGTAACATAGTTATGAAAAATAACCTAACTTTGAATTCATCACATAGTTGACAAAATTCACCTATGTCCCAAGGCATCGCATAGTTGAAAAAGATAAATTATATCTCAATATAATTTTCCTCCTAGTATAAAATAATTTTCTTTTCACATTCACTCTCCATCCTACACTCTTTACTCTAATAGAAATATTAATTTCAAAATAATTGATGGGTTCACATGAAACTTATGATTAAACCATCTGAAGAAACTCCACTAGAACCTAACTTGTTAATGAAATGAATCTAAAATGAACCCTATGTACAGACAATTGAACATTGAATAATGAGAACCCAATTCACTACACCATAATTTAAAACAAATAAAAGAAGTTATAAAAGACTATCTGAATAAAATATGAAATAAAAAGAACAGCATAAAGAGATTACATGGTCTAAGTTTGTATTCTAATCCATGGTAGAATTTTTCTTAAATTTTATTTAATGAATCAAATGATAATGGTTAAAATTATATCAAAATAGTTGATAATTATCTCCAAAATTGTAGTCCTATTTTTGATCATAAGTGATCCACCCTTCCTTTATAATAGTTTCCTTTTGGTTCTTCCAATCACCACAATCATCCAATCGACACAGACTAAAGTAAAACTCCTCCAAAATACAAAAAGGAACTCTTCATCTAGTCAAAAAATCCTTCCAACTCAAGATGACTAACTGGTCAACTTTTACCCTTCTAAATATTTCAAAAATATGAAATCATGTGTATATTTTTATTGAACAACTACTGGTGGATCATAACCTACAACAAAAAACTACATCTCCCACTACAATAATACTCTACCGATGTCACTCCTAACCTATATAGTCATTGGGAATATGGTCACTATATATTTATCCTTCTGGTGAGATGGAATTACTTCCTTCTGTTGAAATTAATTTCACACCTCATGATGTCTATATTTCATGCATTCATTTTTAAGTATTAAAATAATTGATTCTTATAATTAAATTGATAATTCATGCAAGTATATTTATAATTTTATTCATTATCATTAAACGACCTGAAATTCCATCTAACCCGAAACCCAACGTAGATCATGTCATGGCCCAAAGGGTAGTACTGCCCCCATGGGATGTAAATTAGTTCCTAGGAATCAAAAATCACATTGGGGAATGACTTGTACCATAATAAACATCTATAAACATCTCACAAGAATCAAGAATCACATAAAAAAACAGTAACCATATCCAAAAGAGATTCAACCATCACAAGTTAAACATTTCTACAATTTTAAATTGAATCCAAAATAGAAAAAATGAGTAGGGGAACCAAGTACAAAGCCAACAATTTCCATGTAAAAATATGTCCATCAACCTGAATTCACATTGAAAAACACATGCAAGAAACAAACCACTAGAAATCAGATCCTCCATCACTAATAAGAAACTTCTTAACTTTATCTAGGTCAAACATAATGAGATATACACAAACCTGAAGTTGCATGTAGGGTGTGATCGAATTCCCAGTAGGATATCACCCAAAAATAATGATTCCCCATCAAAACATTATAATACAAATCATCGTGCAAGGTTTTATAAAAATTGAGGAAACATTTTCAAAAAAAATCTTTTAAGGAAACATTTTAGTGGAAAAAATTAATGAGAAACATACTTTAAAATTCAAATTGAAAAGTAAAGTCCACTCTATATCGATGGTAAACGTATCATCACATGAGCACCCTGGGTCAATCCTAAGGCATAAGAATTTGTGGGACCCTAAGAACCTCGTACCTCGGTGAACATGGTATAGAAACCATAAACCATAGAATCCTTGTGCACAATTCACTATAGGTGAATACATCTCAAGGTATGGTATTTAACGATCATAATCAATTTTTAATTACGGTTGTATCATCAATCCTACAAGAGGGAACATGGCCTTAACCCGACCAATCTTACTTGCTTACTAGTCCTAGTCCGCCCATCTAGTCACCTAGGATTCCCTTTGTACTCAATTTTCACTTTCATGTCATATAAACCACCACTCACACATTCATATAATCCAAAATAGAAAACCCACACAAAATATTCCACTTTTATAAACACACTTACACCATTGAAAACACCCAAGACAAACACCCATTTTTGATAGGCAAAACATTTTCAAACCCCCTCTTCACACATACACATGTTCCTAATTTGAAACATCCAAGAAAACAAACAATTTCCATTTAAAATATCATATTTCTAACGATACACATACAAAAACAATTTTAAAACATAATTCTCACCACACAAATAATCCATAGAATACATTTAAGAATCAATGAAAGAATATCTAAATCATCTATTAATGCTAAATAAATGAGTCACCTAGCTCAATATTATAAAAATTCAGAATCCAGTGGAAAAACACAACTGTAACACGAGGGGACCCTATAAAGACAATATCATACCATAAACATCAATATTAAACAAAAAGAGACAAGGGTTAACTAATATTATGGAAACCAATACACTGGAGAGAGAAGAGACCAAGAAAGAGGAAAGAGAACCCCAAGAAGAAGGAGAAAACCAAGGAACAAGGGGCTTACTTGATGATTCTTTGAATAATCCACACCAAATCCACTAATGGAAGGATGTACAAGGGAGAAAAGGGGTAGAAGGAGAGGCTCCTGGGGATGGAAATCCTAAGTGGGGGAGAAATGGGTTCATTTGGGGTTAAATTCAAAGAGGTAAAGATGGTAAATTCTATATTTTTAATGATGTAGACAGATTGCACAATTTGGCTACATTTTTCTCCAAACCATTCAGTAATAGTACGATGCATATTTCTATAAAGAAACATGGTTGCATGGTTTTCTAGGGGAAGCTGCACACTCGTGTAGTTAGTCATGCGCCCTAGAAGAAACCACTGGTCTGGGTACACAGTTATCCACACACCCATGGGGAAAGCTATACAGCCTGGATAGTGCCATAGTCTACGGATCACGGTCTCTCCTGGGATGGTGCATAGTTTTTACTAATAATGAGCCATCTATTCTCCTCTTACTACTGGGTCCAAAAACTATTTTTTCCACCACCTAGGAAAGATAAGGAACCAAGATAAGGAAAAAAAATTCCTCAAAAGTAAATCATAGGTGTGACAATTTTCCCCATCATGCAAACTTTATGCCCTCATAAAGTCAACTCAAAGTCTGATCAATGAATGAAAAAATATTCTAATCCTAAACCTGAAATTGTCACTCCCATGTCTCATTATTATCATTACCATGTTTCCAAAGAACCCAAACCTATGTTATGAACTTTCCAAGAATCACTTCTTCTTCGGAATCCACAATCCACACCAGCCGTTCAAACACAGGTAAAATATATTCTAACTCTAACTCTTCTCAATTAAACACATGATATGGGTCAAAATTATACTTTTCATCTACGATACATGGAATTATTCATGTATTTACATAAAATGGGATGGAAAAGCTAACTGTTATCCACTTTAACAACTCCCTTGGTAATCTCCAAAGGTCTTGCATAACTCAGTGTTAAATTCCCTTTCTTACCAAGATGGTAGGGGCCCAAGCGAGGAGACATCTTCAAAAGATATTGATCACCAATAGAGAACTCCAAGTCTTGGAACCGTTGATTGAAGTAAGATTAATGGTGGCTATGGACTGTCAACAACTACTTCATTATCAACTGGACCTTCTCAAATGTCTTCGCACAAAACTATCTCCCAATAATGAGGTCTCACCCACCTCCACCCAACACAAGGGATACTGGCACAACTGGCCATAAAGCACCTCAAAAGGGGCCATTCTTATCGAGGATCAGTAACTGTTATTATAGGAAAATTCCTCCAATCTTAAATGTATATCCAATGAGCCTATAAAATCTAACACATATTCCCAAATCATGTCTTCCAAGATCTGATTTTACTTCTCTATATTACCATCCATTTGAGGATGATGTTTTGTTCTCATCTTTAACTGTGACCCCATCGACTTCTAAAGGTATTCCCAAAAATGAGATGTAAAATGGGGGTCCCTATCTAAAATAATTTCTAACAGAACACCATAAGCATCACTACCTACTAAACATACAACCAACCCAATTCATCCACTTTGGATGAATCTATAATTTCATTTAAATTTGATTATTTTTTCAGACAGTCAATCAACTCCCAAATTTCATTCCTTCCCTAGGGTGTATAAGGTAAGATAATAACAAAATCCATGGAAACCTCATCCAACTTCCAGGTAGGAATGGGTAACGGTTGAAGTAAATCACATGTCCTTTAGTGATTTACTTTAACCTATTTACATGTATAACACCAAGATACAAAATAAATGATATATTATCTCATACCTAGCCACTAGAACCAATGATGCACATCATAAAACATCTTGGAAGTACTGGGATGAAAAGACCACTGAGACTGGTCGCTATCTTGAATCACTACCATCCATAGTAAAAATGACACCACCACCTAATACTTGAAGAAAATAACTCCATACAAAGCCAAAGACTAGTCTCTAGGTATCTCCCCACCATTTTGGAACTACCTAGACTACATGAATGGCTCATCGCTCGAATTTTCTTGTCGAATCAACTCTAGGAGGGAGTGTGTGAGATGAATACTAGATAAGAACATACCTCCACTATAATCCTTGGTCTCCATATTTATATAGAAAAAATAACCATTAAATTCCACTCATCACTAGACTTGTTCACTACTTGCATAATCATTTTCTTTCTCAAAGCATATGCTACCAAATTACCTTTTCCTGGGTTATAGATGACATAAAAATAGAACCCTTGAAGGTACTCAACCCAACAGTGCTTCCTTAGGTTCATATGATTTTGGTAGAAAATTTAATTTAAGCTCTTATGATATGACAAGAACACAATATTCTCCCTAAAGATATAATGATGTCTCATCTTTGAGGCATGCATCACTACTGTTAACTTCAGGTCATGGGTTGAGTAATTCTTTTTATGTGGTCAGAGATAACATGAACCATGCACCACAATGTTCTCATCCTGTATCAGTACACAGAAAAGACCCATACCCAAGGAATCACTGTATACTATGTATCCCTTTTCATATTTCTTCAAGTTAAAAATAAAGGATATGGTCAATTGCCTATTAATCTCCTCAAAGGACACATGAAATTATAGCCTCCACTCAAAATTCACCCCTATTTGAGTAAGCACCATCATGGGTTAAGAAATCTGAGATAAATCTCTAATGAATAGTGTCATACTAATCTTATCGGGGTCTATTGAAACCCCATGTTCTAAGATCACATGACCCAGAAACTTCACCTCCTGATCTAGAAGGTACACTTAGAAAGTATAGTATAGAGGTGATGATCCTAAAGATTTCCCAACATGATCCTTAAATTACGATCATGCTCTTACTCGGTCCCTAAATAGACCATGATTTCATCCAAAAACACCAAATTCATGAGCCCCTTCAAAACTACAGAAGTATTTTTCAATCATAAAGGAATGAAAAAAACTCAAAGTGGTCATAACAGCTTTAGAAAGCTATCTTAAGAACATCCGTCTCTTTGAATCTAACCTGGTGATACCCAAAATAGAATTTGATCTTAGAAAACAACCTTTCCCTTTGAGATGATAAAAAAGGTCACCAATATGGGTAAATTGGTATTTATTCTTAATCGATGCCTTATTAGAATTCTAATAATCGATACATAATTGAAGAGATCCATCTAACTTCTTAGAAAACAGAATTGGGGTGGCCCAAGGTTATAATCTCAGATGAATGAATAATTTGTATTACAAATCTTCCAATTGAATGTTTAATTCCCTCAAATCGGAGGGGGCTATAAAATATAAGGGAAGAGATATCAGTTGTGTTCCCAATGCCAAATCAATTGTGAATTCCACATATAACCCTAGAGAAAACCTTGAAAAATCACATGGGAATACCTCTGGGAACTCATCCACCATAGGAGGTAACCAACTCTCAGAACCACATTTATCATCCTTTAATATGAGCGATAAGATCTCAAAACAACACTTCCTAATTTTGGAAGTGGAGGTCCATCACATCCTGACCGAGGATCCCATTCACCCTGAATGAACTGAGATATTAAAACATTTTTCACAAAACTCACTCACTACCGATAAAATTAGATGTGCTTGTGAAAACACACCATCCAATCTATACTGAGGATTACATTGAAGAGGTCCATTTCCAAAACTAGGAAATATCATTCCATTTTGACCCGTGACACAGTTAGTGCACAAGATTGACACCTGAAACCTTGCTATATATTATTACCAAGCGACGTCACCAACTCCATCACATATTATATGTGATTAGTTTGGAACTTCAAAAAATATACAAGATGGCCAAAATAAAAGAAACATAGGCACCTAAATAAAATATAATAGCATATATGGATGATGAAATAAAAATGGTACCTCAAACTGTCACATGTCCTGTATCTGATTCTACTAGCATTTGATCCATAGCATGATGATGTCGTGTCTCTACCGAATCCTGAGAATGACTACTGATCTGTGGCTATACCTTAAGTCGAATCATCATAGAAATGGATCCAACCATGCACCAAATCTTCCATATTGATAACCTGCTACCTTGGACAGTTCTTATTGGGATGGCATCCCTCTAGAGGCTGCAGAACCTACACAACCATGATATGGGCATATCACTTTGAAAACTAGTTGAAAGTTCCCCATCATTCCACACTGATGAAAAGTTATAAGTGGTTTTAAACAAGATTACTACATATTCCCTTCCTTACCACACTTATGGAACATGACTTCCGAAACATCTAAATTCGTAGATGAAAATGGTCGGGAAGGATGGATTGATCTACCACCTCCCCTATTTTCTATCTCATCTCACTTACTCTTCTTCTCAAATGGACTGTTACCATCTTGATCACCTGATGAAACTATTCTAAAGAAACTATACTTTCCATAGTGGTTAATTTCCACCATTAAAGCAGGGTAAACCCCCTCATCGTAGGTATTCATCTTGAATAAGAATACTTGGGAAAAAATATCTGACTGAAACCCCATTTCAAACCATTGATTCTCCAGCTGCTCATTATATACTACTTTGGGTGCAAACCAAACTAACTCCTCAAAATGGTTGGCATAGTCTAACACAGTCAATTCCCCTAGTGGATGTCTAGAAACTCCTAATCCTTAGTGAAGGCCATTGTCTCTGGGAAATACTACTTGTTAAATATGACCTTGGAGTCCTTCTAACCCATCTGCACATGTTTCTCATCCTGAACCATTATGTCCCACTACCTTTGGTTGGTACCTTCCAAAAAAATTAATCACACTTCACTTTAATGACCTTAGGAGTGTTAAGAAACCCAAAAATCATCTAGAAATTTTAAATCCAATCCTCATGTTCTTGGGGATACATGATATCCCAAAAAGATTGATGATTTTTCTTGAGAAACTCTGGAGATTTTTCCTTCACCAGACCCAGTTTAGGTTCCCTTACATGAGAAAGACCAGATCCCACTCCCTGGTCTAAATCATGGATATCCTAAACCACTACTTCCACTTGTCTCTGATCAACTTGTAAAGAACCAACCCTAGTTGCATAGAGTCGGTGCCTTATTTAATAACATTGGCCTATAAAAAAGGAATATTCATCCCGAAGGACCGAGTACTTTAGTATCATTGGATACAAGATACATACATAAGTTCATTATTATAACTTGAAATGAAAAAACAACATAAAAATTTCTTTGACAACATCCATAACTCCTAGGTTATTTCAGCATGTCATTCATAATAAAATTCTTCATTTCATGAAAAATTTAAACATAAGAAAGGGGTGAGCTCAAATTCTTAGTAAGAGTAATCAATACAGAAGAAGATAACGTAACCATTATGCATGGTGAATAATTGGAAACACATTCCTTTACAAATAATAAAATTGAACACATTATGGCAGGAATATGAGTTGAGTAAATAAAGACATAATAAAACATAATCATGGGTATTCTACTAGTCAAATAACCACATGAACCATCGATACAATTTTTATCATGAGGTAATTCATAATGCGAGACAACATAACCATAACATCAAGTCCTCATCCCAAGTTCATAAATAATCATTTTTTCAAGGCCTTGTGCCAAGACCATAGTTTGTCTCATGAGACCTACCGACACACCGGTGGGGTATAGTGGTCCCCACCCGACACTTACTATGTCAAATTAATTCAAAATATTAATGGGTATAAATATAAACAACATATACATTCATATTGAAACAAATATATGAAATGTAAATAACTTTCCTCGAACATTAATCATAAACACTAACCATTCGGAGTAAATTGGTGAATGGTTTTATGATAGAACATCCACAGGAAAACTAACAATAACCCATTAAATTAAATATGGTATATTATACAATGAAATATTAATCCCAATAATACATAATAATCAACAAGAGTGATGAAATAGATGGAAATACTCTTATGAAATCACTGAGTAATTCTTGAGATAAATACTCTTTTATTTTTAAAAGAATAGTTCTTTTGGAAAATTCTTTGTATAAAACCATAAATTAAGTAACATAGTATTTTAATAATAAAATTAGTGATTTTATAAAGATAATTTTCACTAAAAACATATTAAATATTTCTCTTGAAAATAGGTAAGAATTTGAGAAATTCTATTGAATCAAGCTTGTATTTCGAAAATAATTTTAAAAGTTCCTTTTAAAACGCGTTACTATCCATAAAATAAGGAAGGATTATGGTTGGTGTACATTTATAGAAAACTAAAACAGATTTTATTAGGAGTAAATAATAATAAGTAATAATTTCATTGAGGTTATTAGACAATGAAAGTAACCCGGATAAAAATGGAGGTTCTGGTGGAAAACCCTTTCCTTAAGTCTGAATGTGTTCCGCTCTTGAACTTAAGGTCCTGGAATATGAAGTTAGACTTATTAATAACTTAATTAAAAACATATTATACATGTATTTAGTTAATAATAACATTATTAATTTCATTATGTCCATGTTTATTAGTTATAATATTGAATTTCATCGTTCCAAAGTGTTCGTTTTCTTGATTTTCATAATTAGTTCACTTGTTTTTATGTAATGGAGTTCATGTGGAACGGATGTAATTCTCCAGAATTGAATTTAAATATTATTTATGAAACCCCATAGTTGTTAATGGTCATTTATTTTATTTAGGTACATGTAATGAGGATGAATCATTAGATGAAATATTAAAGACATTCACTTAGATTATTTTAGCAGTATTTTGATTATTAAGAACAAGTTTGGTCATATGATTAAATAATATGTACGTATACTAGTTCATGAATATTAAATAAGTTATAATAAATCTATTATAGTCTTTTTCAAACATAAAAATTGTTTCATGACCAGTAATGAAGGACAAATTGAAGAATGAAACTTCATCATCCACGAAGGTTATAAATTGGAACCTCAAAAACGATGATTTCGTTTATAAAATAAAAGGGAGAGAGTAAGAATATTGATGATGGTTCATCCATTAACATGATATAATTCCATTATATAGATGATAAAATATTTATAATGGTCATTTTTATAGAGGAGGTGAGGAGAGGATAACTATAGAAGGGAACTTGAAATGAAAATGAAAGAAATAAAATGTGAATTTACCTCTTGAATCCGCCTCCTTGAGAATCTCTTTAAGGGAAGGAGTTTTGGTATTTTGGAAAGACCAATAGATTCTTGGACGTGGGTAGTGGCTATGTAATGGTATTTGGGCATAACATTAAGGATATTCAAGGCTTAGAGGATTAAGGAGAAGAGGGAGTGAGGGGGGGTTATAGTGGAGGAGAGGAGTGAATTTTGAATATTTTATTCATTATTTTATTATTTCCCTCAAGACAACCAATAGTGCGATTTCATGTGACCCCTAATAGTAATAAGTACATGTGAGTTCGAACCAATTTTCCTTAAATCACTCGTGATTTCATAAAAAGTGTATTTAACTAACAATTTGTATATATGGTATTTTACAGTATTTCACTATTCATCAAAAATTCAAGAATTTCAAAAAAATACCAAAAAATCACCCTAACCATATATCGACGCATAGAATTAAAAAATGTACCCCATTTTTCAAAAAGAATTTTTTAAATACTATTAATTTAATTTTTAACTAAAATCATAGTTAATTTGAAAAATAGCAATTTTTAAGGTATAATTTGTTTTATATCACATTGAAAAATTAATTAAGATATCATTATCTTATTACCTTAATAAAATAAAATAATATCATTATTTAATATTCATAAGGGTTATATTACTATTCATATTACAATTCATAATGGTATGTTGCTATTCACCAAAAATAAAGTTGGTTTTATCAGACTCCAAATGACTTATTGATCACAACTCTAGATGAACATTTTTTTTGAAATTTAAAACATAGTTGAGGAAAAGTTGTGTTTAATGGTTATATTATAGAATGTTTTGTTTTTTAGGGACTTGGTATTTCATGCATTCAATGTTTATTTTTAAAACACTGGGATGTAACATTCTCCCCTCCTTACAAAAATTTCATCCTTGAAATTCACAGAACTTTACCTCAAAAGAAGATTTGGGTAGGTATTCATCGTAAGCTCCTCAGGTTCCCATGTGGCCTCTTCGATTTTATGATTCCTCCAAATTATTTTTACCAGAAGATTCACCCAATTCCTCAACACTTATTCTTTAGTATCCAGAATCTGGATAGGCTCTTCACAATAAGATAGGTCAGGATACAACTCTATACCTTCAAAAGTGAGGACATGTGTTGCGTCTGGCATGTACTTTATCAGTAATGAGACATGCAACACATTGTGTAAATTAGATAGGCTTGGAGGCACAGCCAAACAATATGGAATAGCTCCAATTATCTCCAAAATTTCAAAAGTCCCAATGTACCTAGGTCTCAACTTCCCTTTCTTTCCAAATCTTATAACTCCCTTCCATGGAGATACTTTCAAGAAAACGTGATCTCCCACTTGAAATTCCAGATCCTTCCATCGATCATCGGTATAGATTTTTTTCTGCTTTAAGATGCTTTGATATGACATTAAATAGTTATTACCTTTACTGTTGTTTCCACCATATGCTCTGGGCCCACAAGATTCATTTCTCTAACTTCATCCCAACATGTTGGTGTATGAAATCTCTTCCCATACAATGCTTCATATGGTGCCATTTGAATACTTGAATGGTAGTTATTATCGTAGGAAAACTACACTAAAGTAAAATGCTGACCCCACATACCTTTAAATTCAAGTGAACATGATCTCAACATGTTCTCTATGTTTTGGATCATCCTCTATTATTTCCCATCAGTTTGTGGGTGGTAAGAAGTACTTAATCGAAGTTTAGTATCCAGATATTTCGAAAGGATTTTCCATAATTTTTATGTAAATCATGGGTCATGATCAAACAAAATTAGGAGAGGTGCTCCATGAAGTCTCACAACTTCATCGATATAGATTCTTGCTAGGTGCTCTAGGGGAAAATCCTCCCTTATAACGAGGAAATGTGCAGATTTTTTAAGTTGATCCACAGTTACCCATATTTCATCATTCATCCTTGGAGTTTTGGGTAATCAAATTACAAAATCCATGGTGATGTCATCTCATTTTCACATATGTATCAGTAGAGGTTTCAGGACTCCTTTTAGATGTTGCCTTTCGGCCTTCACTTGTTAACAGACTAAACAACTTAATACATAATTCAAAATTTCTCCCTTTATGTTATCCCACTGGAAATTTTCTTCAAATCTCTATACATATTAGTGCTACCAGGATGTATAGAGAAATTAGAACTATGGGGATCATCCAATAACTCCCATTTTATCTTGGGTATAGCCAGAACACAAATCCTCTTCCCAAATTTTAGAACACCATCTTCACACACAATGTCATCCATATTCCCATATTTCACAGTATTAATTTAATTTTGAAGGTTATCTTCATCAGTCTGAGAAGATTTAATTATTTCTAATAAATATGGTTGGGGAACCATTCGAAAAAGTAATGATTTTTCACCTTCTTTGATAATTCCCATGTCCATCCTTACTATATCCATGTAAAATGGATCCTTGTAAATCCTTATTTTTTTAGAACTCCCTGATCCTTCCTGTTCAATGAATTATCCACTATGTTTTCCTTTCTTGGGTGTTAGTGTATGGTACAATCATAATCCTTGAGTAGTTCAATCCATTGTTGTTGCCTCATGTTGAGTTCTTTCTGTGAGAAGATATACTTCAGGCTCTTGTGATCCGTATATATCTCACATTTTTTCACCAAATAAATAATGTCTCTATATATTTAGGGAAAATATTATCACTGCTAACTCAAGATCTTGTGTGGGATAGTTTTTTCATGAATTTTTAAATACCTTAATGCATAGGTAATGATTCCATCCTTCTGCATAAAGACACAACCAAGTCCTTTATTTGATTCATCGCTATAGATCACAACCCAATCATTCCATGATGGTAGGGTTAGGATCGTAGCATTCACTAATATCATCTTCAACTCTTAGAAATAGTCCTCACATTCCTTTTTCCATACGAACTTAACCCCTTTACGTGTATGCTTGGTAATTGGGTTAGCTAAATGGGTAAATTTCTGAATGAAACCCCGATAATAACCTCCTAAATGAATAAAACTACATACATCAGTTATGTTCGTTGGAGTAGGCCATTCTTTAATAACCTTTTTCTTCATAGGATTAATAGATATTCCATCTTTATTGACAATTTGGCCCATAAAGGAAAATGATTGAAGCCAAAATTTACACTTTCTAAACTTCCCATATAATTCATTTCTTCTAAGAATTTTCGGAATAGTGCGCAATTGATTTTCATGATCTTCATAGCTATTGGAGTATACCAAGGTATCATCAATAAATACCATAGCAATATCATCAAGATAATCCTTAAAAACTCTATTCAATAGATCCATGAATACATAGGGGGAATTAGTCAGTCGAAAAGGAATTACTATAAACTCGTAATGCCCATACCTAGTTTGAAATGCTATTTTTGGAATGTCTTACTTCCTCACAAGCAACTATTGATATCCAGACCAAGATTAATATTTGAAAAATATTGGGCTCCATGATGTTTATCAACTGAATCATCAATGAGAAGTAGGGATACTTGTTCTTTATTGTTATATCATTGATCTCCCTGTAGTCAATGCACAACCTCATAGATCAATCTTTCTTATTAATGAACTGAACATGGGCTTCCCATAGAGAAATAATAGGGTAAATAAATCCTTTATTACTCAATTCCTCTAGTTGTTTCTTAAGTTCCACTAATTTCACAGTGGACATTCTATAAGTGGTCTTTGATATGGGCCTTGAACTAGGAATTAATTCAATGGAAAACTCAATTTATTTCTCTAGAGGATGTCCATGTAATTCCTTTGGAAACACATAAACATATCTTTTCACAATTGGTACATCCTCTATCTGAACGTTCTTCTCCTCACCCATAGTTATTGCATTCCCTTCCTCACCAAAAATTGAATTCAGTAAAGCAACTAGGGGTGGATCTAGATGAGAATCAGATGGTGAGGTTTCGTCCCTAAAGATAAGGGATTCCACATCGTCCTAAAAAATTGTAACCTCCTTCTTCATGCAATAAATTTTCACATCATGGATCTAAATCCAACACATATAAAGGATTATATCAAATTAAATCATGGGTATGACAATAAAATCAACAGTTAAAGAACATTTATATGCCATAATGGGGACTTCCTAACCTAAATTTATTGCAATGATACCTCTTTTAAGAGTTTTGACTGAGAAATACCTTATTAAATCAAATTAAAAATATCTTATTTTCTTGGAAAATTGGGAATATATGAAAGAATATGATGTTATAGAATCAAATAAATCATTGGATAAGTTTGATAAAACAATTTATGTACCTTCCACCACTTCGTTAGGAACTTAAACCTCCACAATTGTGACCGCATATGCTTGGACTTTCTCCATTGGCCTTCTTTGGGGAAATTTTCCCTGACACTTAGGAAATTCATGTGAATAGTGTCTTATCTCCCTAAAATTGTTTCATTTAACATTGGTAGCTTCTTTCTTCCCCTTAAAATCTCGAGATAGGTGTCCTTTTTCTAAGAACTTGTAACAAACTCACATTCCCTTCATGCAAGTGCCGGGGTGTTTCTTCCAACAATTACTGTAGGATGGAAGTTCAACTCTTCCCTTATTCCCCATTTCCTTATTTCCTTTTCCAGGGTTTTCAATATCCCTCTTCTTATCTTGATTTCCCTTAAATCCATACGACTTATAAAATTCCTTTTCTATATTGATAGCACTTGAGACTATATATTTATATGAAAAGAAACACTGGGAGACTAGTGCCCTTCAGAGGATTTTTTTTAAACCATCAAAGAATCAACCGATTTTTATCATTGGATTAAATATGTAGTCCGTAGCATGCCTTTCCAGCCTTGTAAAGCTGACTTCATACATGGAAACATTTCCATCCTCCTTTTGCCTCAGATTCAAGAATTTCCATTCCATATCCACTCACTGATCATGAGGAAAGTATTTATCTAGGAATATTTCATTAAAGTCCCTCCATTCAATCTCTTTTATCACTTCCTCCTACTTTCTGTTTTGGATTAACGACCACCACTGATCTGCATCTCCTGATAGACGATACACTTCCAGGAAAACCTTCTCTCTTTCATTACATCCCAAAGAGATAAATATCTTCTCTAGGGAACATATCCACTACTCATCTACAAACGGGTTTGTAGTCCTATTGAATGATGGAGGCTCATTTTGAAAAAAGAGATCTAACAAAGCTCCTTCTCGTGGTGGATGTGGATGCTCTATATGAATAAGGTTATTGTTTATAACCTGAGTAAGTTGTCCCAGTATAGTTATAAGTTTCTCCGCACCAATTGGATCCCCAGAGCCAACATCAATATCTTGCATCAGAGGGTAATCCCTAAATGGGACACACGCATTCATGTGGTTTCCTTTCCTTCCACTAGGTGCCATTTCTAAATAATGGCATACACCAGACAAGGGTATGAATCACAATGTATAAATTCAATGTAGAAAAATACTTAGCATAAATTGGAATTATATACATAGCTAATATCTTAATCACAAAAAAGGTTTCTTTGATAAAAAATTTACTTTTAAATCCTTCATAATGTATTTTAAATAAAATGTGAATTATCCTAAGTATATCCCCCAGGAGTGTCAAACCAGGTGCACAATAAGGCCTATTATCGTGTACCAAGATACCCTGGTTCAAGCCCAAAACTCCTTGTCAGAGTTTTCCCTCCTAGGTATATCTATGTCAGAACCATGTCCACTTTTATTATTCAGATAGGGAAGTATTTTCTAGAAATATCCACATAATATATTCCTTACCAAAATACCAGGATTTCCTTGAATTCTTATCCAAAAAGACTAACTTAGGGATTTTTTTCCTTATTTTACATTTTTTAAATTTAGTTTCCAAGTTCTCGACTAAACTTCATTTGATACAAACTATAAATACCTGACCCCAATTTCTCAGAGCTGGTGCCTTTTTTAATAGCATTGGAATATAAACAAGGAATATGAACCCCGAAAAACCTAGTAGTTTAGTGGCATTGGAAACAAGATATATACATAAGTTCATCATTACAACTTGAAATTAAAAAACAACATAGAAATTTATTCAAAAATATCCATAACTCCTAGGTTATTTCAGCATGTCATTCATAATAAAATTATTCATGTCCAGAGAAAATAAAACATAAGAAAGGGGTGATCTCAAATGCTTAGTAAGAGTAAAAAATACAACATAAGATATCATAAACATTAGGAATGGTGAATAATTAAAAACACATGCCTTTACAAATAATAAACTTGAACACATTATGGCAGGAATATGAGCTAAGTAAATAATGGCATAATGAAACATAATCATAGGTATTATACTAGCCAAATAACCACATAAACCATCAATATTATTTTCTTAATGAGGGAATGCATAATGAGGGAAATCATTACCATACCATCAAGGACTCATGCTAAGACCATAAATAATCATTCTGTCAAGGATTTGTGCCAAGACCATAGTTTGTCTCATGAGACCTACCGATGCACCGAGGGGCTATAGTGGGACCCAAACAAAACTTACTATGTCCAATGAATTCCTCATATGAATGGGGATAAACATATATGACATATACATTCATATTTAAACAAATATATGAAATGTAAATAACTTTCCCTGGACATTAAGCATAAACACTAACCATTCGGAGTAAATTGGTGAATGGTTTAATGGAATCACATCCACAACCAAAATAATAATAAACCATTAAATTAAGTATGGTAGATTATATAATGAAAAATTAATCCCAATAATACATTAGAATAAACAATAGTGTTGAAATAGATGGAAATACTCTTATAAAATCATTGAGTAATTCTTGAGATAAATACTATTTTATTTCGAAAAGAAGATTTCTTTTGGAAAATTCTTTGTATAAAAATAGAACTAAAGTAAAATAGTATATTCATAATAAAGTTAGTTATTTTACAAAGATAATTTTAAAAAATATATATTATAGAGTTCTCTTGAAAATATGTAAGAATGTGAGAAATTCACTGGAATCGGGCTTGTATTTTCGAAATAATTTTGAAAGTTCTTTTTAAAATGTGTAACTATCCATAAAATAAGGAAGGATTATAGTTGTTTTAAGTTTTATAAAACACTCACACAGATTTTATTAGGAGTAAATGATAATAAATAATAATTTCATTTAGGTAATTAGACAATGAATGTAACACGAATGAAAATGGATTTTCGGGTGAAAACCTTTACCTTAAGTCTGAATGTGTTCCACTCTTGAACATTATATCCTAGAATATGAAATTAGACTTATTATTAACTTAATTAAGAAAATATTATACATTTATTTAGTTTATCATTATTTTATTAAGTTCATTATGTCATTATTGATTAGTTATAAGATTGAATTCCATCGTTCTAGAGTGTTCTTTTTCTTGATTTTCATAATCGGTTCACTTTTTTTTGTAATGAAGTTCAAGTGGAATGGATGTAAATATCCAGAATCGAATTTACATAGTATTTATGAACATAAATAGTTTTTAATCTTAATTTATATCATTTAGTTATATTTCATGAGTATGAATCATTAGATAAATATTAATGACATTCACTTGGATTATTTTAGCAGTATTTTGATAATTAGGAACTATTTTGGTCATATGATTAAATAATATGTACGTATACTAGTTCTTGAATATTAAATAGGTTATAATAAATAAATTATAGTCTATTTAAACCATAAAAATTGTTTCATGACCAGTAATTAATGGGAAATTTAAGAAGAAAACTTCTTTATCCACGAAGTTTGTAAATCGGAACCTCACGGATGAAGATTTAGTTTATAAAATAAAAGGGTGAGAGAAAAAATATTGATGATGGTTATTCCATTCACATAATATAATTAAATTATATAGATGATACTGGAGTTATAATGGTAATTTCTACTTTGCTGGTGAGGAGAGGATAACAATAGAAAGGAACTTGAAATGAAAAAGAAAGGAATAAAATGTGAATTTTCTTCTTGAATTTTCCTCCTTGAGAATCTATTTAAGGGAAGGGATTTTGGTCTTTTGGACAGACCAAGAGCTTCTTTGATGTGGGTAGTGTCTTGGGAAGGGTATTTGGGCAGAAATTTGAGGAGCTTAAAATCTTATAGGAGTGAGGAGAAGAGGGAGTGCAGAGGAGTGAATTTTGAATATTTTATTCACTATTTTATTATTTCCTTCAAGAAAACCAATAGTGTTGTTTCATGTGACCCCTAATAGTAATAAGTTCATGTGAGTTCTAACTAAGTGGCCTTACATCACTCATTATGTCATAAATAGTGTATTTGTATATACGGTATTTTACCGTATTATACTATTCATCAAAAATTCAAGAATTTCAGAAAAATCCCAAAAATTAACCCTAACCATTTTTTAACATGTAGAATTAAAAAATGAACTCTGTTGTTCAGAAACAATTTTTTAAATATTATTAATTTATTTTTTAACTAAAATCATAGTTAACTTGAAAAATAAAAATTTTGAAGGTATAATTAGTTTTATATCGCATTGAAAAATTAATTAAGATCTCATTATATTATCACCTAAAGAAAATAAAACAATAACATTATTTACTATTCATAAGTGTCATATTACTATTCATAAGGGTATGTTACTATTCACCAAAAAACAAGTTGTTTATACCAGACTTGAAATGACTTACTGATCACAATTCTGGATGACGGTTTTTCAAAATTCAAAACATAGTAGAGGAAAATTTGGGTTTAAAGGATAGATTATAAAATGTGTTTTCTTATAGGGACTAAGTGTTTCATGCATTCAATATTTATTTTCAAAACCTTGGGGTGTTACACAACTGGTGAGGGAGAACTCTCTCAGGCCTCCTCCCACAGTTATACAAGAATTATCTATAGATTCATCTTTCTATATCAATAAAAAAACATGATAAAAACCATCAAAACACCACTCTGAAAAAAATAACATCATAAACTTTTAAGCATCTTTATAAATCAAAACCAAAACCAAAGTAAGAACAATCACAAGTCTGACCAATCCACCCCCACTCAGTGTACATGCACATTCTTCAGCTTGTACATCTCACTTAGAAGAGGAGTCAACCCAAATTCCCAACATCCTATGGTGAACCAAGTGTTATCATGAGGGGTGTTGGTCATACTCCCCAATCATAACCAGAACCTCAAGCCCTAAGAGTCCTATCTCCTTTATATCCAAACTCTCCCAAATAACATGACCCAAAGAAAGGGAAAAACCTTATGTCATACCATTTTTTCATGAACTGGCCCATTATTCTATCCAACCTGACACCCAACCCAGTCCATGGCTTTTTTTGAATGGTGTTCCCGATATCCATGAGCTGGGAACTAGATCTTGGGAAACAAACATCCCATTTGGGAATAATTTCTCCCATAATACACATCCATAAACATCTCACGTGATTCAAGAATCACATAGTAAACAATAAACATATCCAAAAGGGATAAAACCATCACAAGATAAGAATTGATACAATTTTAATTATAAACCAAAATTCCAAAAATGGGGAGGGGAACCAACTACACAACCAACAATCTCCGGGAAGTAAGAGGTTTATCACCCTCAAGACAACTCCACCAACACCTTCAAGAAATGGAACACTAGAAACCGGATCCACCATCACCACTACATAACATATTTCCATTACCTGGGTCAAAGATAACAAGATATAAATACACTCAAGTGTGTATGTAGGTTGTGAGAAAATTCCTAGTATGATATCACCAAAAAATAAGAATTCCATTCCAAAACATTATAAGAAAAATTTTCATGCTATTTTTTATAAAAATAAATGATTTTTTTTCAAAAATATGCTTTAAAGAAACATTTTAGGGGAATAAATTCAATGGAAACATGATTTAAAATTAAAATTGAAAAGTAAAGTCCACTTTATGTCGATGTTAAGTATAACATCACATGAGCACCATGGGTTAACCCTAAGGCACTAGCATGAGTGGGTATATTGGAACCTCATACCATAGAGAACATGGTATAGATTTCATTACCCATAGTGTACTCATGCATGAGCCAGTAGAGGGGAATGAATCCTAATGTCTAGTGGTCCCCAATCATCATCAATGTTTAGTTAGTGTTTTAGCATTAATCCTTCTATAGGTAACTGTACATTAGTCATGTCGATCCAACTAACACACTAGTCCTAGTCTTCCCATCTAGTCACCTAGGATTCCTTTTAGGCTCAATTTACACTTTCATGTCACATGAAAATCCACATATGCAATCACACAATCCACAATATAAACACACAAAAAATCCATCTATTTTATAAACATACTTTGATCATTGAAAACACCCATGACAAACATCCCTTTTTGATAGGTAAACCATTTTTAGAACTCATTTTCACACATACACAAGTTATTCATTTGAGAAATCTTGAAAAACAACCATTTACATTTATAAAATCATATTTTAACCCATATTCAAACCAATATACTTTTAAAACATAATTCACACCACACACATAATCTATATAACACGTTTAATATGTAAAGAAACTATATTGAAATCATACAATAATGTTAATCATGGATTCACCTACCTGAAGCTTAGAAATTTTTGAAATCCAATGGCAAAACAAAACTACACCATAAGGGGTCCCTATAAAGGAAATATCATACCATATAAATGAAGAATAAACCCAAAGAGAAAAGGTTCAATCCAAATTAAGGTAACCAATCCATCGGGGCTTACTTGATGACTTCTTTGAGAATCCACAATAAATACACCTAAGGAATGAGTTTCAAGGGAGCCAAGGGGAGAGGGAGAGGCAGCCAGTGGTGGAAATCCATAGTGGGGGAGAAATGGGTGGATTTGGGGTTAAATTAAAAGAGGTAAAAAGGGTAAATTCCACATTTTTAATGACCTAGACAGACCTCGTGGTTTGGATGCACTATTTGCCAAACTGTTCGATAACTGTGTGTCAACTCTATCATTAAGGAAAGGAGGCCATATGATATTTTGGGGGAACCTACATGCCCATGCGATCGAACATACATCCTAGATAGAACTAATATTTTGGGTGAAAAATTATCTACATGCCCATGTGGTAAGTTGTGCGACCTGGACAGTTCCATTGTCTATGTCACACATTCTATCCTCGTCTCAAACATGGTTTCTACTAATAGTGTGCCAATTGTAATGACCCATGTATTTATAGAATAATAATTTCTTCATTTATATTAATATTTATTAATAAGATATTATTTTTACATTAAATGGGATGATTTTTCTGATAGTGTACTCAACATACAAAAAATGGTTTCTTTGAAATCTTATGTTGCACACAACTTTGAGCCACACTGAAATATAATATAATATTATTATTATTTTAAATGGTAGTTAACGTCTATCCATTTTATTGGAGAGAATGAATTGAAATAACTAAAATACAATTATACGTATTGGTTAAATGTCTCTAAATTTATCTGATAAATTTTAGAGGCTTAAAATAAGAATGAATCTGATTTTAAGCATGAAAAACTCTAATATTTTTAAAAGGTCTTTTTACTGCCTTTTGATGGAGAACCATTTTTTAAATCCAATTTTTGTCACATTGATATGTTCTATTTGAAACAATAAACTTTTTCTACAGAATTGGGACATAAAAATTTACTTTGGATATATTTTTAGTAATTTTCTGATAAAGACCATTTTTTAATGAATAGTGAAAAATACCGCATTTTAAGTCAAAACAGCCTTTTCATATGATTTATTTATACAGTTAGATTATCCTTTAAATTGGTTTTAAAGTTTAATTGTATTATATTTTTATAATTTAATACAATTTTGGTCATTTAAATTAATTTCACTTCGAAATTGAACATAAACAAATGTCAAAATTTTGGTACTTTTTACTTCTTAAAACACTCAGTTTGGTTTTGAAAACGGGAATTAATATAAAATTGGTTTATGAAATTTATGTGTTTTGAATTTGAAAAAAAGTATTACATATTTGGAATCAGGAGGTCCAAATTTTTTAAATAGGTAACTTTTATTTTTAGACATTATGAATAATAATTTCAGTAATTATTTTATTTACCATGGTTAAAGGGTAAATCTGGTAAATAAGGGTAAAAAATAATATTACAATAATATTAAACTACCCTAACACGTGTCCAAATACTATTTTATGCATTATTTCCAATAATGGGTATCCTTTGGTTGATTTCAGGATCCCATGGAGCCACTTTTATGTGGAAATGACATTTTATTAGAATTAATTTAAAGTAAAGAAAAATTTAACATAAACATGTATCTTTTAGTAAAAAAAAATTTATGGGGTTATATAAGTGATCATTTTGACTATATATATTAATTAGAAATATATAACTATTTACTACATCATGTTATTTTATTTATAATTTTTAGACATCATATAAATAAATTTATTTATGACACAATGATGATGTAATGATTACCTTATTAATGAATGATTTAAATAAATGAGATTATAAATATTAAAATAAATTTATTCTGAAACTTTTTATACCATAAAAGAATTTTAGAGATGATTATGACTTGTTATTTTTCAAGTGATGAATTTTTTTATAAAGAACCAAGTTGTTATGTATTTTTAAAAAGTCATGATATGAATAGTATAAATATTGACATAAATGAGTTTTTAAAACAAATACTATTTTATCAAATGATATAATAGTCCTAAAACTCTACGATTAGGATAAATGAATTAAATAATTTTGAAAGTTTCATTAATGAACCACTTTAGATTCTATTGTCATTTTATAGCAATAGTATTAACCATATATTATGAATATACAAGAAGAAATTGTAAGAGTTAAATTAGTTAACTAAGGGTTAAAGCTAAAATATAAGGTCAACTTTGTGACCTAAACTTGTCTAAAACCTATTGGTTGATGGTTTTTAGGCCCATAATCATCTTATATTTTAAATAAATAACTTTGGGACCATTTCAAACCAAAAATCATTTTATAATAAAATAATACTTTCAAACTTTCCTAAAGTGCCCCTCCTCCACTTATAAAAGGACATCAACCCAACCCATTTAATCACACCTCTAAAGCCCCTTCACTTGTCCAAACTCTGACCAAATAAGCTCCCAACATCACTCTATTCCTCCTAGAATCCTTACCTTAGGACTAAGTCAATTAAAGAAAGCCTTTTGGCTCAAATAAAATGGAATTACGTGTTTTAAGAGGTGTGTCTTATATAATGTTCCTTTCCATTATTTTACTTCTTCACTCTCTATTATATTATTATTCTTTGATTACATAAAAAATAGTATCCTCAATATACAAGGATTTTTTCATGATATGTATTCAAACTAAACTTACACACACCTCCATCTAATCGATATTAACATATTATTTCTGTGTACGACGAACTATTTCCTCACAAAATGATGATTGTTCGATTTTCCCCTACCACCTCTCATGGTGGAAATTATGATGAAACTGTATTTATATTTGATATATAAATAATATTTATATTGTCTATATGATTCTTTATTCTTCATTTAAATTATACTTTTATGGTTTCCATAATGGGTAAATAAGATAATTTCATTTAAGGAAGTGCGGACTACTGCCCCTTCAAAATGATATGACTCGTTCATGCCATACATGGAACGTATAAAGGGTAGAGTTATTGATATTATGTATTATATATAACATATTATATTATACTATAATTATAATATACCTATGTATCATTTCTTTTTCATTCATTTAAATATGAAAAAGAAATAAAAGTAGCGTTCATGCGTACATACGACATACTATCTACATGAACGATGCATTTCATTTATTATCTCCAAATATTATGTACAATTATAAATAAATATATATAATGAATATATATGATATTTAAATAATTAATATCAATCTGGAGATAATGTTATTTTGACAACATGGAAAATTTGTAATTATAACAAGTTCATTTTTTACTCAAGTTCCAAATATCGACAAAATGACCAATATTAACTTAAATAATTATGTAATGTTTATAATGTGGTAATAAGTGATATTAAAGGAATAATAAACTTGAAAAAGGTTCCAAATCAAGTATAAATTAACTTATGTTTATTATTCAGTAATAACAAGGAACTTATGTGACAATTTGGACTCAATATAAGGGACTTCATCTAAATCTCCTTTCATTGAGGCATATTTTGATAATATACATTGCCTTATTTTATATGATTTATAATTAAAACCTTTTCTTTTAATTTAATTCACTTGTTTCCAAAAAAACTTTTGTTTTATGAAGCGTTTTACTAAACGACAAAAGGAATGTTTCTTTTTAACGTACACGGTGACAATGACCTTTATGCCACCGCGAGTATTATTTGATATTTGGATTCCTTAACAAGACGTAGTGTTTTTAAAGGAATATAAATACCATACCATTTTTAAGTATTTTGGTATTGAAAATGGTTTTGAGAAAGAATTTATTATTTCAATATCTTAAAATGATATATTGTGATTGCAATGTGGAAATGATATATTTCCTATATATTTGTTTTATGTGTTATGGTTCTTGGGTATTGTTTACGTATACGAGTGGTTATATGATAAACCTAGGGTTGGTGAGCCTGAGATAGCTGTCGAATGCACTGGGTAATGTGATGGAGGTAAACGTTAATGTTTCGCCTAAGATATTTAGGTAATATACTGTGATGGGTATTCCAAACATAACTCCTTGTGTAGCTATGAAAGAAACAATGTAAGTATGTTATGGATGCCACAAGTTACCCTTTTGATTTATGATTTCTATGTGTTATTCATAAATATTATGATTTCATGAGGTATGTTAAAGTGCTTATGTTTTGTGACTGAAAAGTATGATCTCATTGATTTGTATGTATTGATGGTATGATGTTTTCTTTCCTTATTTTATAACCCATACAGAGATTTTTATGAGCATCACATGTTTTTGAAATGTTTTTTATAGGGTATAAGGAAGGGTAAGAGAAAGGAATAATTCAAGAAGATTTACATCATGAAAATAATTCTTGTTTTATTTTAAGGAGTTTTATTTTTGTGAAAACAATTAGATTGAGAAGAAGCGTCTAGTTTGTAATTTTTGAAATATAATGTAATAGTTATAGCCTAATTCTAGAAAACTATAAACCTGAAAAGATCCTTAATGTCAAATTAATTTTTTAACTCAAGATTATGTAATTTTTAAGGCTGGGACCTTACAGTTGGTATCAGAGGTCGGTTTAGATAACTTTAAAGGTTAGGGTGTTATCTGGGTATAGGTAAAGGATCCAATACAACCAAGAGGGTTATTATCATATAGAAAGTTTTGTAGGGTTATAGGTAAATATGTTTATTGGATAAAATCCTGAACAATAGAGATATAAGGATGTTGATGGATTAGATTAATATAAAAGTTTTTATATTATATTTACCCTATAGAGGATTATTTTTTTTTAATAATAATAATTTGTTTCATGTTTATGTTTTGATTCTTTTTATAAGATTAAGGATAATTTGTCAAGATGGGAGGAAGGAGATCTTTCACAACCTTATTATCCCTCCCCGAAAATTTAATCATCACTATTATGAAAAAATCTTGTTCGAATGATTTTGACAGCTTCTTGAGTATTCAAATCACCTACAAGAAATTGTTTGAGTTGTCTGACACCAACTAATTTATAAAATAATTTTCTGGGTCATGGTATATTTTTCATTTTATTTCAAGATCTCAACTTTTCCAACTCTATCAGAAAGTAAAATTACAGAAGTGTAGTGAATGGTTACTTTTTGAAAGTAGGAAAACATGTTGAAAGAGAATGGGAACATCTTGAAGATCAGGATATATGGATTAAAGGTATGATTCATTTTCTTATTCATAAAGAATGAAGCATATTTGGATTGATATCTATGAATGATGAGGATATTTGATCTAGAGAAATGATTTATTAAGAATTAAGGTGGGAATATATAGATAATGGATTATGAAGAACATTGAATGAGTAAGAAGTATACATATAAGGGATTCAAGAGTTAAGATGATGAAATGTTTAAAAGTATTAATGCTTTATTAATGATGTTATTACTTTGGAAGAATGTTTCTAGTATGTGTAACCCATATGTTTGTTATGTTAAAATTTTATTCAAGTACGAATTATCTTTTCTTATGTGGGCATAATGGATAACCTTAGGGGTTCATATGATCTTTTGTTTTTGAGTTGACTAATGGATATTACATTTTCTGATGAAAAATGAAAGGTATTAGATAACCTTTGAGGATAAAGTAGGTTATGGTAATTTTTTTTGGAAATTATCTTATTTTTAGAATTTTATAAGAATTATATTATTTTAGAAAAAGGAAAACCTGTAGGATTGGTGAAAACCTATCGCGTCTGGAAAGGCAGTAGGAATCGAACCCACAACCGAAGGACGACAATGGTACATTTCCACCCACTAGCCTACGTGAAGTCCTAGGTTAGTATGACTTATTATTTTTAGTTAAATGATTTTATGGATCCAGAATAAGTTTATTTTGAGAACTTATGTTTTATCAAATGGATATCCTTAGTATAGGAACATGATTTGGTGATTAAGTGATAAATGTTATTTTGGAGGACGTTCTCTCTTTTGGGAACACTATTTGCCTAAGGAAAATAAAATACTATGGGATTTAATTTTTGGAGTAATGGTTGAAATATTATTTTGGAAGAATCTTTGATTTTATTGTGGACATGTAGTGATTTTGGGTTATTTGTGAAAATTATTAACCTATCATAGAGAACATGTTATTAGGTTAATTAATTTTTAGTATGAGACTTTAAGAGTAGTCGATGTTATTTGGAGATAAATGTTAACATTTATCATAGAATACTGTGTGATCAAATCCTTTTGAATTTTGGGTTTCTGTATTAGTTTGGATTCTTTTAAAGAACTGTAAGGATAATTGTGTATTGAATGGTCTCTATTGAACTTTAGGTATTGTTTGTTGAATTTTGGAATCCTGGTATTGGTGATCTCAAGTGACCTTTGTACTTCTCGTTCTTTCTTTTAAAGTGACAGTTTTATTAAATCTTTTTCCAATGTGGAACTTTCAATGAAGTTTCCAAGCCCAATTTTCAAATTGCGAGGACATAATTTCCAAAAGGGGGGAAGGCTGTAACAACCCGGGTATTTATATAATAATACTTTTTCATTTCTATTAATACTTATGAATAATATATTATTTTTACATTAAAGAGGATTATTTTTCCAATAGCGTACTCAACACGCAATAGTGAGTTTCTTTGAAATCTTACATTGCACACAACTTTGAGTTATAATGAAAAATAATATAATATTATTATTATTTTAAATGGTAGTTAATTCCTAACCGTTGTATTGGAAGGAATGAACAGAACTAACTATAATATTATTATACATATTTGTTAAATGTATTTACATTTATCTAATAAATTTTAGTGTGTTAAAATAAGAATGAATTTGATTTTATGCATGAAATACTCTAATATTTTGAAAAGGTCATTTTACTGCCTTTTGATGGAGAACCCTATTTAAATATAGTTTTTCTAACTTTTATATGTTCTATTCGAAAAAAATAAACTTCTTCTATAGAATCGGGAAATCAAAATTTACTTTGCATAAATTTTTGATAATTTTCTGATAAAGTTCATTTTTAATGAATAGTGAAAAATACCATATTTTATGTCAAAACTACCTTTTCGTCTAATTTATTTATATAGTTATATTGTCTATTTAATTGGTTTTAAAGTGTAATTGTATTAAATTTTTATCATTTAATAAAATTTTCATCATTTTATGTAATTTCACTTTGAAATTGGACATAAACACATGTCAAACGTTTGGTAGTTTTTACTTCTTAAAAACATGCATTTTGGTTTTGAAAACAGGAATTAATTTTAAATTAATTCCAGGAATTTCTGTGTTTTGAATTTGGAAAAATGGATTTCATATTTGGAATAAGGAGGTCCAAATTGTGTAAATAGGTAGCTTTTATTTTTAGACATTATGAATAATAACTTTAGTAATTTTTTTATTTACCATGGTTAAAGGGTAAATCTGGTAAATAAGGGTAAAAAAATAATATTATAATAATACTAAACTACCCTAACACATGTCCTAATACTATTGGATTAGTTATATCTGACCATGGGTATCCTTGGGTCGATTTTTGGACTCCATGGAGCCACATTTATGTGAAAATGAAATTTTATAAGAATTAATTTAATGTAAAGAAAAATGTAACATAAACATGTATCTTTTAGTAAAATAATTTTTATGGGGTTATATAAGTGATAATTTCAACTATAAATATTAAATTGAAATATAAAATGATTTTATACATTATGGTATTTTATTTATAATTTTTAGACATCATATAAAGTTTTCTATTTTTGACACAATGATGATGTAGTGATTACCTTATTAATAAATGATTTAAATAAATGAGATTATAAATATTAAAATAAATTTATTTTGGAACTTTTTATAAAATAAACGAATTTTATGGATTATTATGACTTGTTATATTTTAATTAATGAAGTTTTTTATTGAAATAATCAAGTTGATATGGTTTTTTAAAAAGTCATGATATGTATAGTATAATAATTGACAAAATGTGTTTTTAAATCAATTACTATTTTATTAAATGATATCATAGTCTTAAAAATCTATGATTCTTCCAAATTACATAAATAATGTTGAAAATGTCATTAATTAACCACTTGAGGTTAGATTGGCATTTTATACTAACAATATTAACCATATAGTATGAATATACAAGAAGACATGGCAAGAGTTAAATTAGTTAACTAAGGGTTAAAGCTAAAATATAAGGTTATATTTTCAATCTAAACTTGTCTAAAACCTATTGGTTGAGAGTTGTTCGGCCCAAAAACATATTATATTTGAAATAAATGACTTTGGGACCATTTTAAGTAGAATATAATTTTATAATAAAATAAAACTTTCAAACATTCCTAAAGTTCCCATCCTCCCTCTTATAAAAGGGCATTACCCCAACCCATTTAATCACACCTCTCAAGCCCCTTGAACATCCAAACTCTGCCAAAATAAGCTCCAGATATCCCTTTATTCCTCCTATAAGCCTTACATTAGGCATAAGGTAATTCAAGAAATTCTTTTTTCTCAAATCAAAGGGATTTACACATTTTAAGAGGTAGCATCTTCTCTAAAGTTTATTTCCATTATTTTAATTCTTCACTCTCTATTATATTCTTATTATTTGATTACATAACAATAACATTATCCTAAATATACTATTATGTTTTTATGAGAAGTATTCCAACTACACTTACACACACCTCCATCTAATGGAGACGAACATATTGTTTCTGTGTACGACGAACTACTGTCTCACGAAACGATGATTGTTTGATTTTCCCCTACCACATCTCATGGGGGCCATTATGATGGCACTATATTTATATGTGATATATATATATATATATATTATTTATATTGTCTCTATGATTTTGTATTTTTCATTTACAGAATACCTTGATGGTTTCCATAATGGGGAAATACGATAATTTCATTTGAGGAAGTGCGGACTACCTCCTCCAAAAGTGATAGGACTCGTTCATGCCATACATGGAACGTATAAAGGATGAAATTAATGAGATTATTTAATATATATATATAACATATGATATTTTACTGGAATTATAATATACCTATGTATAATTTATTTTTCATTCATTTAAATATGAAAAAGAAATGAAAGTAGCATTCATGTGTATGCACAACTTACCGTCTCCATGAACGGTGCATTTCATTTATTATCTCCAAATGTTATGTAGTATTATAAATAAATATATATACTGGATATGTATGATATTTAAATCATTAATATCATTCTATATATAATTTACTTATCACCACATAGACAATTTTCAATTATAACAAGTTCATTTTTTACTCAAGTACCAAATATCGACAAAACGACTGATATTAACTTAAATAATTATGTAATGTTTATAATGTGGTAATAAGTGATATAAAAGGAATAATAAACTTGGAAAAGGTTCTGAAGAAATTATAAATTAACTTAAGTTTATTATTCAGGAAGAACAAGGAACTTATGTGACAAGTCAGACTCAAGGTAAGGGACTTCGTCTCAATCTCTTTTCAATTATGCATATTTTGATAATATACATCATCTTATTTTATACAGTGTATAATTATAACCTTTTTATTTTAATTTAATTCAATATTTTTCAAAAGAAATATTTTTTTATGAAGTGTTTTACTAAAAGACAATGAGAATGTCTCTTTTTAACATACATGGTGAGAATGACCATTACGCCGCTGTGAGTATTATTTGATATTTGGCTTCCTTAACAAGACATAGTGTTTTTAAAAGGAAGATAAATACCATATACCCTTTTTTATATATTTTGGTTTTGAAAATAGTTTTGAGAAATAATTGATTATTTTAATATCTTGAAATGATATATTGTGATTATAATGTAGAAATATTATCTCATTTATTTTTATGTATTGATGGGATAATGTTTTCTTTCCTTATTTTATAACCCTTACTGAGATTTTTATGCTCATTCCAAATTTTTGAAATGTTTTCCATAGGTTATAAGTAATGGTAAGAGAAATGAATAATTTAATAATATTTATATCAAGAAAATAATTCTTTTTTTATTTTAAGTAGTTTTATTTTTGAAAAAAAAACGATAGAGAAGAAGTGTCAAGTTTGTGATTTTTGAGATGTAATGTAATAGTTATGGCATAATTCTCTAAAACTCTAAAACTAAAAATATCTTGAATTTTTAATTCTTAATTTAACTAAAGATTATGTAATTTTTAAGGATGGGTACTTACACCAACTGTACTCCACCATCTTCTGGGTAAAAAAATCCATTTTTCTTCAAAAAACACCTGGAAAAGCTAAGGAACCAAGATAAGACCAAACTAAATAATAAAATACCTCAAAAAGTAATCATGGATGTGAAATTTATTATGGAAATATACTTTTTAAATATAATCAAAGTAATAAAAAATAACAATGAGATGGATTCATGGTGAAAATGATGTTCTATGACATGGGCTAGGTCAAGGCCCAAGTTCGATGCTCGGAATTGAAGATTCGAGAAAAGGGAGTCCAAATATGCTGGAAAGTATCCAGTAATGTCATGAATCACCCATTAATGAAATGAAACTCATCATAATTTTTTGAAGTTAGTATTTAAAAATAAAAAAATAACATAGAGATGGAATTGGATTTTTCATGGTGTGACATTTTGTGTCAGACTGTGACACAAACTTTCGAGATCTAGAATCTTCCAATTTTATGTCAAAAGTTGACTGATCCCTACATATTAGGTCTCGTAATTAATGGAGTTGACCTAGGAAGATTAAATTAATGATTTTATGGCCCAAAGGATCATCTTTTACTATAAATATATGGCTTAGGATCTCCTCCAAAGGCATCAATTTGAAGAAGGATGCTTGCCTCAGGGTACAAAGTGTTTCACTGCCGCCAGGTTTTCCCTATCATTTACCATAATATTTATTTTCATTTCCACCTTTCTAACCCAATAATGAATATCATGAGGGGTAATTATTTTATGTATTTAGTGATTTAATCATAAGGTGTGTGTGATAGTATGGTGTATTTTATTTTATTTTTGGAATATATTGTTTTGTATGTTCTCACCTAAAATCTAACTCTCATCCACTTTCTTTTATCATGACCATTGATAATTAAATCAGTAATAACAATAAAATATATAAAAAAATTAACCTAAATAATGCATGAAAATTTTATAAATCAAGTTAATTATGTTTAAACATGGTTTTCATTCACCTAATTAATTAATTCACGTGAGGTAATTGATCATTTGAAAAGGTACAATTAAAAAATTAGAGAGGATTCAAGAAAACCAAGGGTTTCCTTAGATTCAATTCCAGTGAAAATGTAACTAAATTGGGATTGATTATTAATCCATTACCACATGAACCTAAAAATTATGGAACTTGTCATGTTTTATCCAATTTATTTAAACCATTTATTTTTCGTCTCTATCATTCTTATTCAAAATCAATTAAACATTTTTAATTTTTTCTTAAGTTTTTTTTTTCTAAATCATCTAATGGGTTTGACCATGAAATCACCAAATAATACATTTAAATATTTATTTACTTGAGTTTTTTAAAAAAATAAATTATTAATTTTGATTATCGCTATTAGAAATAATGATTCACTTTGGGATAATCAAAATTTTTGTTCCATTGTTTGGGACGGTTGCTAATAATTATCAGGTAAATTAAAAATAGTTAAAATTGTTTTTTATTTATTTTATTCATATTACATTCATTTATTAGTTTTAGGACATACTATGATGAATGATTACTCCACCCATGATAAAGAAAACGTGGAATAACTTGCATATGATCCTGATTTGTAATGAACAATAAAATATAATTGAAAGAACTAAGAAAAAGGTTTAGCAGGAAACAAAAAACCTTACATGATTGGAGGATTACCGCATGGACCACCAAATATGCATACAATAATGGACTATATAATGAACTCTAGTGCGGGGATTCAACCTAGAATCTTAGTGCATCCAATAATGAAAATCAATTTCAGATTAAGTCAGCCATAATTCAAATTATCTCAAATTTAGTCCAGTTTTCCGGTATGCTGCACCAAGATTAGAACACTCACATAGGGAGTTTTCTTAAACTATGTGACAGTTTTCAATTCAAAAATGTATCAAAAGATTATAAAAAACATATATTATTTCATATTTCTTAAAAATACAAATAATCAGAATGGATTCAAAGCCTCCCACCTCATTCCATCACTACATGGTATGGGTTAGTGATAAATTTCATGAAATGATTATTTCCCCTTTCTAAATCCATAAACATCATAGTAAATATTTTAAATTTTAACTATTTTTTATAATGAATCACTTTTTAATTACTGGGAACATTTTAAATAATTAACTCAAAAATTCTCTCATCGTGGTATATAAATTTTTTCCTTAATCCAAAATTTCTATAAAGGTTTATCATAGGAAAACAGGTATATCGTTTATATAACAATGAGTGGATAATTGATGAGGAAACCACTCAAGGATATCTATAATATTTTGGATGATATATTTAGAAATTGTTTCTATTATAAAATAGATGTAACCCAAATATGAGGGGTTCACATAGTAGATAACCAAGGATGGTTGTCAGCTCAAATGCATGCCATGATAAGAATATTATACTCAATTATGGCATAGTAAAACCCCCAAGGTATGTATATTAAAGATATAAATTAAGTTTATTATAATATCCAAAAACAAAATTCATGGGTTTAGGATAAAAAACCATAAGAGCAAGGATTATAATTGATATAACAAGGATACCTGCAACAAACACCATGATGTACCTCTCTCATAAGAAAAACTAACTCCTTAGTGAAGACATTGGCCAACTACATGACCACCATTGGAAAAGATATAAATTAACTTAAATAAGATTAAAACACTCAAAAACATCTCTATAAAATATGTATTTCCAATTAGGGAATATTACTAGAAAATTAAGGGAAATTACCAGGGGACTACTACTAGGAATCTGAGAAAAAACCCTCATAGATAGGTTAAGGAAATCACTTTAAGAAGCTAAAAAACTCACCCAATACCACCATAAATTGAGTAAGAAACAATATGAATTAAAATTTGAATAATTGAAGAATCATAAAGAGAAAAATAAAAGGAGTTAGTAATGGGGTAATTGCCACCATCTTTTAAGCCACACCAACCATTTCCCGAGATAGTGAAACATGACAGGCTTGAAGTGTTGGGAGGTAAGTTCATTGAAAAACATAAAAATTGAAAAATTAATATACCTTTTATATAATCACTAAAAAATGAAACTTTACTCAGTATTTATGAAATAGGTTGTGCTGAATAAAATTAAACAGGAGGAAATTTGAATGATACCACTCAAGTGAGAATGTTTTGTCGTAGTGTCAAAGACCTACCCAAAAATTAAGAGGACCAAGTGGTTTTTCTATTCATATTTTTATTAGGTATAATAAATTGGGAAAATATTTATATAAGTTAGGTGTTATTAAAAATATCATGTCATAAAACACCTTAAAAAATCATAGGACTTGATGGCCTGAAGCCCACAAGAGTGACACTCAAACTAGTGGGTTTAACAGTGAAATACCCACAAGGAATGATCAAAGACATTCTTATCATAATTAAAAAATTTATCATTACTATAAAATTTTTATTACTATAAATGGATGAGGAGAATACCCTTATACTTCTTGGGAGACCATTTTTAGTGATTTTAAGAGAACTGGTTGACATGGAAAGTGGTGTGTTGTATATGAGAGTGGGTAGTCAATAAGTTAATTTTAACATACACTAGGAAATGAAGAACTAAAACATGAGGGATGATGAATTTTAAGAAGGAAACATGTATGAATTTGAATAAGTAATAATTTTACAATAAATTCAAGAGATACATGTTTTATAGGTTGATAAATAAGAAGTAAAAACAAAGAATAAAAGTAGAAATCTAAGAGATAAGATCATCAAAAATGGAGGACCAATAACTATTAAAAACTTTGAATAAGGCCAACAGGTTTTCATGTTACTTGACCTAGACATTCTATTTTATAGTATAAATAAGAATTGGTGGATATTACCAATAAAGGTTAAGAATATTTTACCCCAAGGAAGGATAAATCTATTTTTGAAAGAGGGAAGGAGACCCATTTTTGTAGACAGGTCATAGTTGAGGCCACATATGGATCCATACCACGTATAATCTATTAAATCCTCTACCACCTAAGCTGAAGAGAAATGTTTAAGCCAAAAAATTTAAAAAAAAATTCCTTCTAGAGTCAACATATGTTTTTCATTATTTTTTATTTTCTATTTTTTGTCACTTTTCCCTGATTCTTTTTTTAATGAAAAAGGGCCTACAATTTCACATGTATATTTTTATTTTAATGTATGAATGATGGAATAACCAATAAAGAAGTAATGGAACCAAATTTTTATCCACAAGAATAAGTAAATCAATTCGACATTAGATTATAAGTTTTAATTAAATAATTGCTTCTACCCCCAACATTTAGTAATTAAAAAAACAAAATGCATGCCTTGCGCTTAAATGTTTTTCTTTAATCATCAACTAAGGAGATAAAAAATACTTAATATAATTATCATGACATGTTTTTTTAAAAAAATAAATAATTTTTATTGATAAAAATGGAAAAAATAATTAATAAATATAAAAATGGGGATTTTAATTCGATGAGTCATGATTTTGAGAATCAGTTGATTTTTGTAAATGAAATTTTTTTGAGATTTTTCCATGTTTTAATTTTATAAAAATAGTTAATTAATTTTAATTTATTGTGTATCATCATTAGTTATTGTCTAAATTATATTCTCTCGTTACTGGGAAGTTTTATAGGCCTAATATTTCCCATTCTTTTCTTGAGAAAAATTATTCGTTTAAACTCAGTCATTCTTTCTTCAAGAATATTCTTTAGATCTTATCGAAGCTATGATTGTATAATGTCACATTTAATATGATTGAGGTGTGTTTTTATTATACTTAATCCTGATACCTACCTTTATATTAATTTTTCTTAAGCCTAATAATCCATGAATAACATTTTTATGGAAGATTCACTTTAAAACCCTATCTTATCCTTTCCAATCCTGTTTTATGAAATTTTTAGGATTATCAAAGATGAGTGTGGGGGAGAAGAAACCATAGTGGAAGATATGATCATATTAAAATAGGTAAGTGGGTTATTTTTCATAAGATATTGTAAATGTTCATGATTTATCATTCATTTTAATTTATTTCACACCCACTTGTAAAAAAATAAAAAATGGTTGTGTTTTGGATGGTCAAAAATCACCATTTACATGACTAATAGTTTTAATAATTTGGGGTTGAGTGGTAAAAGTGATACTTTTCCACACTCAACTTTAGAAAAAAATCAAAATTATTAAGAAATTTAAAAAGAAAAAAATTTCAAGAGTGTGCATCATTCATTATACATCATTGATTCATGACCCTACTTTGGGTTTTTTTGGAGAAAATGGTGATGACTTTTAAAATGGGAGAATTTTTTACTGAGTGTTTATTTATTATCATAAAATTTATTTTAGATAATATAATCCTTTTTATATTTACCTATTTTACATCATTTACCCACCAAACCTTAAGTATCATATTCATTTTAACTATACGGTGAATCCCTTATGATAATTTGTGTTTTTTATCTCTATGAGATGGAAAAAGTAGATTTATTACAAGCCTATAATAAGGAGAATGATTCTAGGTATGTGAAAAACTCCATTTAAATTTTTTTACATTGATGATGAGTGAAAATATTAAAATAATGGTAAATTTTGATTAACATAAAAATTGAAAATAAATTTAAAAATATGAATGGAATAATGAAGAGGCATAGTTAAGTCAAAAGATAAAATGTAAAATATATTATTGACTTGTTTCTTTGAAAAGTGAGGAATAATGAAATTTTATTGTGTGATTATTGAAAATTTAATTCCCCCTTAAATCAATTTATTTTATTGATATTAAATTTAAAATATTTTATAATGATAAACCTTTGTAAATTTTTTGATATCTTGTACTTGAGGACAGGAATAAGTTTAAGTGTGGGGGGATTTGAGGTCTATATTTTATGCATTCATTTTTAAATATTAAATATGTTGATTCTTGTAATTAAATTGATAATTAATTCCATAATATTTATTTTTTTATTAATTTTTATAGGATACTTTTGAAATATAATCAAATAAATAAATGAGAAAAAAGAGATGAATTTATAATAAAAATTGTGTTCTTTGATGTGTGCTAGGTCAATTTCCTAGTTCAAGGCTCATAATTGAAGATTCTAGAAAAAATGAGGCTATATATTATTGAAAAATATCCATTCATGTTTTGAATAAAAAATTCACAATGTGAATCTTCTTATAATTTAATTACAGGAGGAGACATGAAAAAAAACAACACCTAAGGAAGCAAAATGATTTTTCACAGCATCACACACAGTGTCACATTGTGAAACATTATTTATAGATCCATAATATTTCTATTTTGTGTAAAAATTTAACTAGGGCCCACACATTATGCCTCATAACCACTAGAGTTGACCTGGGTAGATTTGATGAATGGTTTTTTGTCGTGGAGAATATTTCATTCCTATAAATATGAGGCTTGGGGGATCCTCCAAAGGCATAAATTAGACACTAATTCTTTCCTCAGGGTATTAATTGTTTCACTACCTATAGGATACCCCATTATTTCCCTTAGGTTTTATTTTAATTTCTCACTTTATATCCCCCTCATGAATATAATGAGGGGGTAAATATTTCATGTTTTAATTGATGTGATCACAAGGTAAGTGTGCTAGCTGGATGTTTTTATTTAATTTTTGGTTTATGTTGGGCTGTATATTTACACCTAAAATCTCAATCTCTCCCTTTTTCTTTTATCTTTACCCCTAAAACATAAATCAAGAAGAATCATTAAATATAAAAACAATTAACCTAATTCATGCATGACCATTGTACAAATTGAGATAATTATTCTTCAACATGGTTTCAGATCACCTAATAAATAAATTCACCTAAATTAATCAACTATATGAAAAGTGAAAATTAATAAATTAGACAGGATTCACCAATACTAAGGGTTTCCTTAGATTCAATTCTACAAAAAAACATATCTAAAACAAGATTAATTTTTAATCCACTAGAACATGAACTGGAAAAATATTGAACTTGGAATGTTTTCTATAATCTATTCAAACTAATTATTTTTATATACTCTCTTTCCCATTAAAAATAAATTATACATTTTTAATTTTTCTTAAGTGTTTTTAAAACCATCACATGGGTTCAACCATGAACTCACTAAATACTATATTTAAATAGTTAGCCACATAAGTTTGAGTTTATAAATAAATTATTAAATTTTATTACCTGGTTAGAAATAATAAATCCCTTCAGACTAGTTAAATTTTTAGCAACCTTAAATTCTCATAAATTGTTATTATATCTTTTTAGATTAATATTCATTACATTACAGAAACACACACCTGGTTATTATAAAGGTATAGTGCCTTTGGAAACATGGAAACAAAAATAATTGGTTTATAAGAGAGCTACATCATCTCCTATTGAGTTCTTCATAACAAGCACCCTTTTAAGGAATATCATATAAAATACCTTTATTAATATCATTTGGAAATAAAACATAATAAAGGATGATATAAAATTCTCATTAACGGTAAAAAATGGAAATATAAATGTTACATGAGCATATTGTATGAGAAAATGAGAATAACATTTGAAAAAAATATCATGCATATCATAGTTCATAAATATGAGTCATGGAATAAATATTGGTAGTTTATAAGACATAAATCATAATGGAATCAAATAACATGTTCCATTATAGAATAATATTTGCATAAGACGTTTATTTTTGGAATACACATAATCATATAAAATCCTTTGTTATGGATATCAGCCAAGACATTCGTAACATGTCAAGATTGGGCCAACCACCTACGTACCTGCTGTGGGATTGGGATAATATCCCATATACCCTCTTTCGGGATTGTGATAACTACATTTTTACCCTCTTTATATCATGGTATAACCTCCTAACACCCTTTGAGATAATATAAAATTAATCAATACCTAATGAATTGGACAGAGATATAGATCCAACCTTTCACATAATAAAAATCATATATATGTGTTTCATAAGATCATAAAACATTCACCATATAAAAATCGAGGAAAAATAGTTTTTTTATGAAACATTTCATTATAGCATAAACCTTGGAAATGAAATGGGTTTCATAATGATTTCATCATTTCACCATAACATAACCCATGAAAAAAGGAACGAGTTTCATAAAAATATTATTATCATAAACATAGACCATTCAGAAAATAATAATAATGGTATCCTCAGATCAATCCCTAGTAAATCATAAATTATATCAAATGATGATATCATATATGGAAAGTTATTTTCAAAGAAAAATCACTTGGAGCATTTTTTTGATAAAAATTACATTTATTTAAAAATAACCTTTTGAAAACTATAAATTCCAAAAATATTGTGACAATAATTTTATTTAAATATAACCATAAAAAATTATAAAGGACGATTTAAAATATTATTTAAAACAATTCTTGAGTAAAATATCCGTTCAAATTTCAAAAACACTTTTTTAATACATATAACATTTTCAAAATAATTTTCTTTGAAAATAACCTTTGAAACTTATAATGGAATATTTTAAACATCAAGTGTTCATGATAGTAGAAAATTCCATATATGTTAAAGGAAATATTCATTTCATATTTACAATAAAAGAAAAAAGGGCCTTGTATTGAAAATGACATAAATATTCCTTTTGAAATATTTTTTAAAGATTCAAACAAGGGTAAAAATGAATTTATAAAAATGTCATGGGAACATTAAAAAAAATTTATAAATATTTTTAGAAAACCTGAATATGGAATAAAACGTGTTTTTAAAGAAAGAGAGAAATAAATTTGGTTTTATTTAAAGACATTCATTTGAAATCATGAGTACATAATGTAGTGCCCCAACCCCAGTAGCCTAGAGCTGATGTCTACTTTATTACATTGGCATAGATAAAGTGGGTCGAATCCCAAAGAACTAATCGATTTATTAGTTTTAGAGAACTAGATACATATATTATGCCCATTTTACATTGGTTAATTAAAATAAAACATAATACATAACAAAAATAAATGAACTTCCTCCTTAAAACTTATTAAAATAACTCTTCTTCATATCCTGTGGAAAGGAAACAAAATAAGGGTGAGATAAAATGCTCAGTAAGGTTTAAGTATAGAAAAAGATAACATGAACCAATAATGAATAATCAATATGAAAATGTAAATACCTAGATACACATTCCATTTTAGATAACTTGACTCCATGAATAGATAATGCATAATCAAAATAAAATTGTAAATAACTAAATACACATGCCATTAAATCAATTATATAATAATGAAATACATCCATAGATAATATCATTGTGAAAATTATAGGGATAATAATAATAATAACTAAATTTTTAATGAAGTAAATTCTTAATTATTGGACATCATGTTTCCTAGGAATATGATACCTTTACCATTAAGATATATCATCAAGACTGTTTAAAATATACTGGGTAAAATCCCATCTGATTTGGCCAATTGATTCATCTCATGCGACTACTGATTCATTAATGGGATTTCATTAACCAATCCCAAAACCGTGTATTACATGTCCCAATCATTCCTCATATATTTAATAATTGATTTAATTCTTAATAAATATGCCTTTTTATAAAGAATATGTTTATAAATTTATCAACATTTCCCAAGATAATCAAATAACTTTCAAAGTAAACACCATATGTAAAAATTGTATTTGGTTTATAAAATAATTATATCCATAAAATTATAATGTTTATATTTAATAAAATAATAATTTTCACTGAAAAATGATCACAAGAAACTGATTGTTTGAAGAGAAAGTTAACAATCAAGAAAGAAAGTTATATTTCACAATAACTTTTACCACATGGTAATTTTCGATCCAAATCCCCTAGGGAGAAATAATTAAAATTTAAACATAAAATACCATGAATAATGAAATATTCATGATACTAAATTTCAAATAGGAAGTATATACACCACATAATAGTGAATTGGTGCATAATAACAAATAAGTCTTAATGGAATGTAAATTAAGATGAAATCCATTACCTCACACTTTCTTTTGGTTGAATGTTCTCTAGACACTTATATAGTGGTTTTAAACATGTTATAAACTTATAAAATAACAATATTAATATTTATAATATCATATATGATCCTTTTATAACATATTATTGCTCATTCATTAATAATCTTTCATTATTTTTACTGTTTTATGTATTAATTGTCGTATTTTCTTATACGCGTTTTTCCATGAATGATCTAGTTATTTCACATATTGTATAGTTCATTATATCTAGAATAATAATAGTGAAATAATTATCATATTTATAAATAAATTATACTTTTAAAACCAATCATGAAAGATAATTATGAAAAATGAAGTATGTTGCGATCATTGAGATGGTAGGTCATGTGTACACATGAGTAACATTTCTATTTTTCAATGATAAGTATATAAAGGTGGTATGTAATATTATATATCTCCATAATGATAATAATATAATATATACCATAATATTTCCATATATATATATATCATTCATGTGGTGTGGTGAAGAAAAAATAGTTACATTGTTTTCGTGAATATGGCAGTTCACACGTACATGAACGACATTATATTCTTTCATTGAGTGAAAAGGTAAGAATAAGAATGATATATATATATATATATATATATTATCTATTAATAATGATAAATATGTAATAAATATAATAAATATGTAATGTATATCACATATCATCATAAAAATTATCTTTATCACTTTACATGCAAAGTGTTAGTAAAATATGAATCACATCACTTTGTGACATGGTAGTTCACCATACACATGAGTGATGTTATCATGTATCCTATAGAATGAAAATTAAAAGGTTATATGTTATATAATGAAAAAAAATGTATAATTATTTTATAAATATCATATATATACATTATATCCATCATAATACCCAACCTTAAGAGGAGGTAATAGAAAATCAACGAGGTTGGTTCGTGAGGCGGTAGTCCACCGTACACACAAACGATGATTTTGTAACCCATTTGATGAAAGTGGATATTTTATCTAGTAATGACCTTAAAATAACAACATATAATTATATTAAAGATATATAATTTATTATATAATCATGGTCTAATAATAATTTAAGTAGGTGGAGGAAACAAATAAATAAGAGTGATTACTGAAGAACGATACCTCTTCTTTAGATATCCTCATTAGGCTTGCACAAAATACTTCTTATTCTATATTTATGACAAAAATAAGGCTTCTAGTATGATATGAGGGAATTTTTTAAGTTATTTGGGTAGGTTTTGGTCAATACAAATGGCTTGAGAGGTGTGAAGAAGTGAGGGGAGTGACTTCCCTTTTATAATTGAGGGCGAGTGGTATATTTGTAAATACAAAAAATTATTCACTATTGGGAGGTCAATATTACATCAAATGGATCAAAAATTGATAGTTAAAGGGTTTTATATATTATATGGTCACAAAACACATCCACCATACATTAAAACACATGTTTTAAACATCTTATCCTTAACTTCTATGTTTCCCTACTTTTACCATTTTGGTTTTTCACTATGGTAACTAACTTTCTAACCTAGGTAATTTATCCTTTAAGACTAAATTAAAGCTATCATTATTATATAACTTATACCCAATTATTATAAATATAATATATAATTTAATAAATATAAATCCAATGTTTTTTGGAAATTAATTTTAACACAAATGCATGTAATGGGTGAAAACACCACTTTAACCTTAATCGCACTAAAAGAGTTTTTACTATTTAGTGTTAAATATATTTATAATAAATAACAATTGGTACATTAATATAACATAGTTAAAATTTATTATCATTTAAAAATAAATTGAAAAAATATAGTATTTTTTGTAGTTTTGAATCATTTAATAAAATAAAATTTATCATAAAATAACATTAATGTCAATTTTGACATTATTCGTTTAAATTCAATTTAAAAATATCAATACAATGATGGAATTTGAATCTATTTTTTAAAAAATTGTGTAAAATTATATATTAATCTCCAAAAATAATGTAACACAACAATTCATTCTATTTACATCATTTATTATGTTTTTAGTATCATCTATTTTATTTAATTAATAACTAAATAATTATTATATTGGTATTTCTTAAGCCTTTTAAGTAATAATTTCCTCACTAAAAATTAAAGATAAATTTTCATGATTAAAAAACTAATTTATATTTAAAAATAATATCTATAACCAAACCAATGTTGTTTTTCTACTATCCCAAGGATTTATAGAAATTAAAAGGAAGAAATGTTCCCTTTTATATTTTTCTTTACATAACTTATTCGATATATCACTTTCCTAGGAAAGTGTCCCAAATACACATAAAAATATACCCTAAGGTCATAATCATCAATATATGTCCATTAAATGGGTATTGGAAAAATTGGTATGTCATTTTAACTCTTTTACTCTTAGTTTATCCCCCTAATAAACCCATTTTTACCTTAACTGTGGTAATTAATTTTTACTGTTTTGACTATTCATTTGGGTAAAAATGTAATTTGAAATTATTGGAATTTATAAATTATTCTAATTACAAATATTTAATCCATTATTCCAAATTCAATTCACATAAGTAGATAATTATAATTTTAATTAATCTTGTAGATGTAATGAGAAAGTGGGTTTTTAAAGGGAAAATGTTCAAAACTTACAAGGTTTTTATATCTAAATTCAATACAAAAATGATTCCAATTTTCTAAATTGGATTAATTGATATACATTTGAACTATTTTTACTTTAAAACCAATTCCAAATATAATTTAACATTATAAACTATTTAAACAAAAAGGTAGTTTTTAATTGAAATTCACCATTTTCACTATTCATCAAATAATTAAACTATTCTAAAAATCTCAAAAATTCACCCTAATATAATTTTGGTATTAAATTTTTTTTAAAAAAATTATTTTTTCAAATAAATTTTCTAAAAGTGTTATAAAATAATTTTAAATTATGTGTACAAAGCAGAACTAAACTTTGTGTTGTTTAAACTTAGTGTTGCGTGCATTTTCAAGATATCGATGGAATTAAATTTATTATAAAAGAAGTATATTATAAATTTTCAGGGTGTTAAATAGTCTCACCCTTAAATAAGTTTATTCCTCATAATTAAAACTTTATCTTAGTAATCAATGATGTGATATTTGAAAATAACATTGTTGAAAAACCCACATTGTAAAAAGGGTTAATAAGGTATCCTATTAATAAGAGAGAATGGGAAGAATAAAGGTCATATGGAATAACACATAATAGGTATAAAAATTAGGGAACAAATGGTCTATGTAAAAAAAAATTGACATATAATAGTAAGCTAACTCTCAAATACTGATGGTTAGTGATAGAGAATATGGTCAGGAGAAAGTTAACGACCACAAATCCATACACGAGAGGTGTGAAAAAGGTCATTCATATCATAAATAATAACAATAATATGACCACAATTTTTTTTAAGATCCTTTTTCTATAATTGAGGAATTATTTTACTATTTAAGAAAATAAAGAAATATACACACTTGAGATATTTATATTTCATAATAAAAAATCTATCATTTGTTTGTGCTTCAATCAATTTACAATTCATCCCTTAACCCATGAAAAGATTGTCAAAAAATTAATTTTTATACCTAAAGCACAAAAATTACCTTTTAATAGATCATAAAATCCATAAAAGAGTAATAATATATTTCTCTTGTCTTTTCTAAAACCCAAATGGTTATAAAAATTTATCTAACAACACCTAAAGTTATATTTAATCCATTCTATAATTAGTTAACCTTAAATATGATACAAAATATATCAGTCCAAATTTAGAAGGAAGGTCACCAAATCAAAATTATATTCCACAAAAAAAACTAAAGTGTGTCTTAGTCGTCGTATACCAAACATGTGAATAATATCATTATGTATTATCTTAAAACATGGTAATGACATTAATTACCATAAAACCATATTGAAAACATGCTGGAATGGCCTGAAGGCCTTCATTTTTTTATTATTTTGATAGTCCACCTTTCAAGGGGTGACATGGAACCCTTACAAGGCCCAAAGTCTCAGTGACAATTAAATGGACCGTAGGTATTAGTGGGAATCACCCAGACACGACAACATGGAACTGCTCCTCCCCAGTATATGTCATGATATCAACACTCCACCTTCGCAAGGTTGGTCGGATAGCTATCCTATGCAAAGCTGCACATGCCTGGTACCGATGGCAAAGTCATACCCTCTCATTCCTCTAATTTCGGTTATCTCTACTCCAGTGGATGTGCATGCCCTGAATCCTCCTTTGAAGCCTTGTCCCTTGTAGTCTGACTAGTACATCTGCATTTTCATGTAGCCTGAAGGCCTTGGGATGGCCCTAAGGCCTTAAGGTGGCCCAAAGTCCTTGAGAATCAACTGGCCCAAAGGCCTTTGGGGGCCCGAAAGCCTTATAGGACCCGAGGACCAAACCAGTGACCCAAAGGCCTAGATGGATGAATAGTTCCAGCTGCTACAGTACCGAACATTGCCTACTACAGTAGTTGCTATAGTACTGCAATAGTACCTGCTACAGTACTGCTATATTGCCTACTACAGTACTGCTACAATACTTCTACAGTAACCCGGAAACCCTCCTCTAGCTGGATTTGATCTCGGGTCTCTTGGATGCACCTACTCAATCCTTACCAACCGGGACGAGGCTCATGTGCGAAAACGTGCATTCTTCTTTATTCCATAAATAAAAAATAGGTTATTGGATGTATTTTTTAGATCTAAAAATGTTGTTGACTCTATCAATGATAGTATAAATTGTTGAAATAGTAAGTTCCCTAGACCCAACTACAAAGTACTTTTGATTACCATATTGTGTATACATTTAGATATACATGATTTTCCTTACAATTATAGGGTAGATATTTCTGCATCTGCTATTTGATGGTAATGTCAATGGATTATTTTTCATATCAAAAGTTTATAGCAGATCCCATACTATAATGATAACCTCAAGATACTATGAAATTATTCTTAAATAAAGTTCATATGGACTAGATACAACATATCTAATGGACACAGTAGGTGTTTGATTACCAAGTGTTGGGGGCTCATAAGCATTGAGACTTCTTCTCATGAAGTTAGACTCAGTGGTCTCTAGTAATGAGGTCATAAAGAAATAACTAGAAATAATAACACCACATGTTTTGGGTGTCATTGGTTGTCCATATCTATAGAAATATATATTTTTATCCTTACTTGAGGTCATTACCAGTGTGTTCCAATTTATTACATACTTTAATGAAATGAAAAAACCATGATAATGAAATCGTGGTGAGGTAGCTTGTGTTGGGTGCCACGTTGGTGGTATAGCATTAGTTAAATGGTAAAGAAAGTAATTTTAGCTTCCAAGTTAAAGAATTTATGTATCTTAGTCCTAGTTGATTAGGATGGTGCAGCCTTTATAAGTATTTTCCCAAACTAGTCAAAAGTTAAATCCATTTGGTTAGATCAAAAAATAATAAAGAAATAAAAATGTGATGAAACCAGTGTGGATCCCACTTTATGAAATATCTAAATAAAAAGAGAATATATTACACGGTACATATTCGTAGGTGGGTTATCATTTCTATGACAATCCTTATCTCTTTAGGGGCCTTAATGGGTTGCAAGACTCCACTCTTGTTCTATGGATTTTATTCACTTATATTGAGATAAGGTCTTAGAGGGTCACAAAAAATAGTGTATTCAAGAATCTTTCCTATTCAGTTGAATAGGTATATCAGAGATGGTGGGCCCCACCATGGGTTCGGGGTTTTTCCAAGATAACAATAACAAATAAATCAATAAATAAATAAATTCATTATTATTAATGTTATGAATAATTTGGTTAAATTTATTTTAATGTATTTACAAAGAAAGTAAATATGAGAAAATATTAATTGAACGAATATTATTTAAATATTTAAGGTTTATTTAATATTAAGAAGGAATTACTTGTTGAGTTAATGACTCAAGTTTATCAGGTAATATATTTTAAATATATTACAGTCATGTGATAAATTAATAAAAAATATTGATGGAGATTAGTTCATCATAATTATTTATTTAGTAGATGTTAAATAAACGGGGGTCAGGGAACCTAGTCGGGTATTCTGAATAAACACTATATATAAGAGGAGAGAGGATCTTTCCATGTGCTATTCATAACAAGAAATCTGGAGCCTCTCTCCCCTATACCATTTTCTAGAGAGAGAGACTCTCGATCTAGGTGTTTAGGTCATGATCTCCCTCAGGCATCAAAGGCATATGAATGTAGTGATCATCAGGGCGTTGAAACCATCATTGGATCTCCATGTTAACAAAAAAAATTTGATGTATGACACTCCAATATATTTTTTAAGCACGTTTGGATGATATAGATGGATCTTGACATGGATCCTTGAACAAAAAATCACTAGTGTTGAGTTACATTCAAGTGTGAATTCATATCTGAATAGGTATCTTTTCAATTTTAATTTATGTTCCCTTTTAATTTATGCGAGATCCTCAGACCATACCAGGGATTAGTTCATTAGAGATGACAAGTCTCATCATCCCAATGATGAAAAATTTTAAATTCCTTATCCCATCATCTTCAACTAAGCACCTTGATACCTTCAATTGGTATCAGTGGAATAAAAAAATTATCTAAGCTGATAAAATTAAATTTTCTTTAAATTTAACTAGAGGGTTTAATTTTAGTCCAAACATATCTGAACATGATTTTATCCAAGCTCAGATGACCATGTTATGGTCATCTAAAAAAATTATGTATCATGTGTTGTTTGATTTTTATTATTAAAATTATGAAAAAATAAAATATATTCATGTTTTGGCGATTCTGGAAAATCTCAATAATACAGCCCAGATACACTGGTTTTCATTCATAAAAAATAATAATGATTTTGTGAGAAAATTATAATTATTATAATATGTATTATTAGTATCATAATATAATTATAATAATAATAAATTATTATTACTATTTTAATAAGGCTAATTTTATATCCTTTGGGAAATGGGGAGAAAGAAAAAACGTTGGGGTTAATTGTTTTTGTTTTCAAGTTTGGCAGATGGTGTTTTGAAAGTTAAAAAAAATAAAAAAAAATAAAAGGTGGGAAGACCCCATTTTAGATCTAATTCCTCTTGACCTAAGTGGCCCCTCTATGTAGTCCCCTTCCCTGAGCAGCATTGGTGGCTTCTCCAGCCCGCAACACACCGACCATAAGGAGATGGCCTAACTGCCCTTCCACATGGCCCCTTCCAACCAGATCCAATGCCCCTAGGACTTTTTAGATGCTCAAGACCAGTAGATTACAAGTTTACCTTTATTAATTTATTTATTATTTTATTCATTTTATTCATTTTATTCATTTTAGAACAATGTGAAAAAACATAAAAAAATAAATAATAAAATACATAAAGAAGCGAAGGATGTATTTTCTATTATTGTTCTGTTGTGAGCACGATAACATTGATGAAAAAGTTTAATATAAATGTATTAAATTCATCGAGATAAAAACAAAAAAAACCATCAAATAATTATTAAGTCATTAACCACCTTTCATCATTAAAATTTGGAAAAAACCGGGTGTTTGGGGTGCTCGTCATGCCAAAGATGATGGTGCCTCTTACTATCGGGGAGTCATTATGAGAGTTGTGGGTTAAATTAACTAAATTTATAGAAAGGATTATGAAAATATAAATTTCTATCATTTTAGAGGCAAGAATTGAGTAAATAATGTTGTGATTTTAGAAGTTGTAACTTTACTCAAAAGATCAAGGAAACGCGAGTTAATGTGGTTGGCCAGTCAAATGCCAAACTTGAACCCTCCAAGTAGTGGCATAGCCAAAGATTATAGACTATGAGGGGAGTTTTAGGGAACCCTTCCACTAGAATACTCAAGCAATAGATTATTCTGATTCTAGTACATAGGGTTGCTATAATTCGATAAAATAGTGGGATACATTTAATTATTTAATTATTTAATCAATAATGTCTAAATTGGTAATTAAGACAAAAGTACAGTTTGTTAGAATTCTATTTTTTAAGAAAAATGGAAAGTAATTCCACAAGATGAACTACAATAATTATGGACAAAGTTAATGTCCAAATTGGCACAAATATCTAAATGTAGTATAAATACTTACACACAATACCACTATTTTGGAAATTCATGATGCTGATTTCCCTATACCTATTAAGTCAGCTTTGGAATAGAGGGTGTTAAAATTCATATATGAGACTCATGAATCTATAATATGATGGTTATTCCATAATGTTTTCACCAACTTTTGATTTTTGTTATGGTTACAATATTAGGACATGTTTGATTACACATGTAGTGTCATCTTCAAGAAGCTTTCGAGGAGAAAGTGAAGATGTATATGAATGGATGATATTACAATGGATTTGTGTAAATTGAAATACGGATCAAAATCTTTCAAAGAATCCTATTTTTACACTGAATTACTCTAGTCTTGTTTATGATTACAAATGAACATGATGGAGTTTAAGCTTCATTACCTATTTAAGTAAGGTTATCCAAGTAATAAGAATATTAAAGAAAGTACAATTTTTAGTTCTCAGGGAGAATAAATTGGAAGGCAAGATGAAAAGTCCAATGAAAATTTATTCCATAAGGTACCTTCTTAATGTCCTTCGAAGAATTGAGGTTGGTTATTAAACAAGAGGTTATTTGTATCACATATTATTAAATAAATTAATGGAAGTTTAAAATGAAATGAACTGGATTGAATAAAAAAAATAACCCACTGCTTATTTAGTGTATATTCATCGAATAAAATTATTTGTTTTTGTCATAATTTTTGGGTATTAAATATAATATTCCTTACACTTATGTTTATTAAAATATAGTAACCAAGTAAGTATTGAATCATTACAAGTAAGGTGTATTTTTCAAGTAGGCGAGAAAGGGTGATTCCTAAGTCAGCGGTGAGAAGCACATAACTTCTATTTTCTAAGAGATAGATTCTAGTAGAACATTTGGAAAGTATAACTAAAAAAATTATCTCATATGTACATTCTGCATAAAGAGACATCATTCCAAGTTTAGGAATTAATGTTGTTTGTAGTGTTACATACTCAACAAATAGTTCATTGGTACATTAATCATAAGCAATAAGTGATGAATATAAAATGTAATACTTTTACATAGTTATGGCAAGATATTTATTTGTCAAGTAAAACTAAAATTATACTTCAAAGATATAAATGATTTGGTATTTTTTCTCGGTAAAGATAAATACCTTTAGTATTATTGACATCTTTAGTTTTGAAAAAGAAATATTTAGAAATAATGTTATGCCACAAGGATTTTTGTAATTAGTTCAATAAGTGAGTGTGAAATATTCGAAGAGAAATATAATGGTAAATATAATTCATGTGATTACTTTAAGTTATTAAGGAATGTAATAGTGAACTATAAGCATGGTCAGAAGATATGAGTTGCTTTATATTGGAATGTCGAATAATATCTTGACCAAGCATTCATCGATCATGATAATGTAGCGTGGAGTTATTCCTAAATGCACATTAACATATCTACATCACGATATTTATGCTAATAAGGATAATTGACGATTATTATTACATGTTAACATTGATCAACAAAATTTAGAAGGGATAAATTCCAAAATTCACATTTTATACATCAAATTTATGTTGTAAGTACTATCAATGTAATGACCTGTAGTAACTTCCATCATATTTCAAGACATGCTTTGCAAATAATATCAAAATACCATAACTGATATTCCAACTAAAAATGAAAAATGGATATCATATGAGTCATAGTATGATGAAAATCCATTATGTCATAGGACATGTGTTTAGATGCAAATAGTTTATTAGGATATAAAAACATGCATCAATCTAAACACATTGTGCATATGTGTAATTATCTTATCAGTTTCATAGGATATTACAAAAATCCCTAAGATAGAAAAGTGGTAGTGAAGTGACAGATTACATATTCTATAAAAGGGTGAACATCTCTACTTGAAATAGTGGGAGCAATATTGAATTGGGTTTAGTAAATTATAAAGATTCATAAGTAGTTGGCATAGGAAAAAGTTTCACTAGTGCAAGTGGAACAAATATTTCTTTAGAGACACAAACTGCATAGGAAGGATGAAACCATAATGATGGTTTTATATTCACCACAGTCGGTGATACAATATTTAGCGAGAATAATAATTCTTAAAAGTATTATATGGAAATAAGATAAGATTGAAAAGTTTGATTAAAATTCAATAATGTATTCCATGTATCAAAGTGAAAAGGGGCTTGTGGTTTTGAATATTTTGATGGGTATTCAAGTGAGATAATACATGGATGGTTCTAATGAGATACCAATAAGGCTTGATTGGTAATACCAAGTCATTATTCCTAAATAAATTATAATTTTACTTTTCATAGCTACATTATATGATCATTTTATTGGCCATTGGATGTCAAGATCAACATTCATGGAAGGTGTCTATATGGTGCATCCAGAAAGGGATGATGACACCATATGATGCCAATAAGGGCTACAAGTTATTGAAATCCATTTTAGGATTAAAGTAAGAAATATGATCGTAGAATATTCAATTAAAATGAATAATTTTCATGTGTCTACTAGAGTTTAATGGGGGTTACATTGTTTTCAAAGTGAAATATGATCGAAAACATATAGAAAATAGATATTGGTCTTACAGTTAGTTAATACCACGATGAAAGTAATTCTAAAATGATTGACTTAAAGTAGAAACATATGTTCTAGATAACAAGATCTACTATGATAGATCAAATAGTTTCTTGGATCTATTTAATTGTACATATAGTGACACAGTATAGAAGAAATACAATTTCAAACAATTCAAGAGAAGAATTATTGCTAGTGTTACATGGCATAAATCACTCCAAGAAGACATGAAAAGGAATAGGAGGAGATTAAGTGTGGAGTTGAGTTTTATACGCTTCAGTGATGTAATAATGTATTCCATGATATGTACATGATATGATATTACGAACATATAATTTATATTAGTCAAATATTAGTTATATACAGGATAACTGCAAGTGAAGCAGTTAGAACTATCATATTTTACTTTGGAAAGTAAAAATGATATATACCTGGAATGTGGAGAAGAAGGATACTAGTTATGGTGGGTGGGACACAAACTGGTGTTCTTTAGATCAATTTGTTCTAAGAATATTACACTAGGGGTAAGGTGATCAGCGAGACAAGCTCATATATTCCAGTTGTAGATATACCTACAAAATCGAGTATGTTACAGCTTCTGAGGTAGCTAAGAAGTAGTTATTAAATGCAACGATTTGTTCCAGATCTTGGAATCTCACCCACCATGTAAAGTTTTATCATAATGATAATTTTTTTACTGGTACTAGCCAAGATTTCAATCTTTGGAAGTGGCCAAAAGGGATATAATCAGAGATACCATCTCTTGAGAAGTTTTACTCAAGTAGGTGAGGTCACATATATCAGAATAGCCATGTGGAAAAAACATGGAAGACCCAATAGCTAAATCCATTACTCAATAGAAATATGATATTTATCATGTGATTAGATAACAAGTATGGTTATCATGTTGGATCTAGTGCAAGTAGGAGTGTTGAAATAGTAGGTTCCCTAGACCCAACTACACAGTAATTTTGATTACCATATCATGTATACAATTAGATATACATTATGTTTCCATAACATTATAGTGTAGGTATTTTCATACCCACTGTTTAATAGTAATTTCCATAAATTATTTTTCATATCAAAAGGTTATAGTAGATATAAATATATAATGAGAACCTCAAGTTACTATGACAATAATTTTAAACAAAGGTCATATGGTCTAGATAAATATTACCGAATAGAAACAACATATGTTTGACTATAAGGTGTTTGGGGATCATAAACATTGATTATTCGTCTCATGAAGTTCACACTTTGTGATATCTAGTAGTGAGGTCATGAGGATATAATTTAAAAATGGTGCACCACATGTTTTGGGTGTCATTGATTGTTATTATCCATGGATATGTGTATTGGTCTCCTGACATGAGATCATTACCAGTGTGAGCCATTTGATTGTGTACATTGATGCAAGGAAAAAACCATGATTATGAAATTATGGAGAGGTGGATTGTTTTGGGTGCATTATTGGGGATATGGAATTGGTTGAATGATTAATAAACGATTTGCCTCTTCCATGTTAAGTAAGTTATATATCTCAGGACTAGTTGATCATGATGGTGCTACCTTCATAATTATTTGGCCAAATTAGTCGAAAGGTAAATCTATCTAGTTAGATAAAAAATAATAAAGCAATAAAAGGGTGATGACACAAGTGTGCATCCTTTTTTATAATATATCTAAATACAAAGAGATTTATTACACAATATGTGCTCATAGGTTGGTTGTTATTGCAATAAAAATCCTTACCTCTTTAGGGGCCTTGATGGATTGCTAGAATTCACTCTTGGTATGTGTATTTTATTTACTACTATCGAGATAAGGGCTTATAGTATCACGTACAATAGCATATTCAAGAATATTCCCTAATCACTTGAATAGGTATATCGGATATGGTGGGCCCCACAACAAGGTCTGATTTTGGTCCAAGTTATCGATCACCAATAAATGAATAAATAAATAAATTCATTATTATTCAAGTTATGAATAATTGGGTAAAATTTATTTAAATGTACTTATAAGTTAAGTAAATATGAGAAAATATCAATTGAATGAATATTATTTTAATATTAAAGGTTCATTTAATGTTAAGTGGGAATTATAAGTAGAGTTAATGACTTGGTTTTATAATATAATTTATTTTAAATATATTATAGGCGTGTTATTAATTAATAAATAATATTGATGCAGATTAGTTCATCATAATTATTTATTTAGTGGATGTTAAATAAATGGGGGTCGGGGAACCCAACCAAGTATTTTTAACATCCACTATATATAGGAGGAGAGAGGATCTTTCCATGTAATATTCATTGAAAGAAATCCAGAGCCTCTCTCTCCTCTCCTGTTTTCTAGATAGAGAGACTCTATCTAGGTTCTTGGATCATGATCTCCCTCTGGCATCAAAGGTATATCGATACGGTGATCGTCAGTGCGTTGAAGCCATCATCATATCTCCTCACTAGGACCCATGATTTTACATACGATACTCCATTAGATTTTTGAATCATGTTTGGATGATCTAGAGGGATAATTCTATGGATCTTTCAAACAAATATCGCTGGAAGAAAGTTACAGTCCAACATAGCTTTATATCTGAATAGGTATGTATTCGGTTTTAATTTATGTTCTCTTCTAATTTGCGTGAGATATTTATACTGTACTAGGGATCAGATCATTATAGAAGAAAATTATCCCCATCCCAATGATAAAAAATTTTAAATTCCTCGATCTATTGTCTTCTATTGAGCACCCTGGTACCTTCGTAATGTACTTCATCAACCAAAATTAATCGTTTCCAAGGTAGTCATTACTATCCAATTTACTTTATCCACATAAATTATTTATTTATACCAACATCATTATCTCAACATCAGGAACATATTAATGGTTATATTTCCCTCAATCTTGTGATTTATAATAATTTCAACTTGCTCCTAAATCAATTTTCTTGGTCATCGATATTGTTCAATATATTATATCAAATCCATAATTAAAAGTTCTTTAGTAAAATATTTATATATTTTATAATTATTATGAAGAGAATATCATCAATAAAGTATTTTTACAACATATTTATTGAGTCTAAATACACAATAATAGTAATCATTCCACTTCAGTTATGTCAATAGCATAAGCTTGGCTATCTCCCCTTGGCCTATTCTATGATATATTTCCTTGACGCTTGGGGATTTCATTTGTATAGTTCCCCATATCCTTGTATTTAAAACACTAAATAGTACTATTTTAATTCTTCCCCTTGAATTATTTAACCTTATGAACCTTTTATCCACACTTATAATAAACTCTCATGCCCATCATGAATTTCCCATGGTGACTCCTTCCATAGTTCTCAAATAATAGAAATTACTTCAACTCTTACTTCTTCATTGATGTATTCCCATTTTATTTGTGTTTGGATGACATATTATTATATTTTTTCCCTTGAATATGTAATATATATAGAATTAATTATCTATTTTTATGGCACATAAAATTTTTTCATCATATGATTAAACATTTTGGGGGATCAGTGCCCTTATGAGACTTGGCTTACGCTCTTCAAAGAAGTGGTAAATCTTTCACTTTGTATTTCATATGTAATATGTATCATACATGGTCAACCTTGTGAAGGTATACTTATACTAATAAAAACTTTTTTATTCCTTTTTATTAAATCTAATAAACTTTCTCTTTATTTAAATTTTCTTCTCATGAGGGAAATATTTATCTAATATTGTCTCCTAAAAAGCCATTCATTTCATCAATTATATTTCCACTTCATCCCTAGTATTATAGAGAAATTAACACTATTGATTAGTATCACCTTTTATACAATACCCCACAAGTGTAACATTTTCCTTTTCACTGCATCCCAATTACAAAAATGTATTCTCCAGAGACTTAATCAATTACTCAACTACAATTGGATTAGTAGTCCCATAAAATTTTGTGGGATTATATCACATAAAGATATCCAACATAGGATAATATCACCAAGGAATAGGTTTATCCATCCTATAAATGTTATTTTTTATAACTTTATTAAGCTACCCTAATATATCCATAACTTTCTCTATTCCAATACCTGCTATACTGGCTTCCTCAGCAGGGAAATATCTACATTGTCCATGAGTATTGATACTTTTCTTCCTTCCAGGTTCCATTTCTAAAAAATGTAATACATTAGATTAGATCATAACATTATGTAACATAATTTATAATCCCAAAACTAGATAAATATATATCATATATTGAATAATTTATGCATAAATAATCTCATAATCATAAACATGGTTTCTTTGGGGATATCTTTATTTTCCAATCTATCATAATGGTTTGTAAAGAAAATGTGGATTATCCTAATCATATCCCCCTAGGAGTGTCAAACCAGGTGCCTAGTATGTCCCATCATCATGTACCAGTAAATGCTTGATTTAATCTTAACAGGCCTTTTTTAGAGTTATTACCCCTAGGTACCTTTGTTCCAAAACCACGTCCACTTGTAGTGTCTAGATAGGGATGTATTGCAAAGAAAACCACGTAATATTTACCTTAACAAAATTTTAGGATGTTATTTTATACTTATCCTAAAAATTAATCATATATTTACACTACTGGAATTTTACCCTTTACCAACGATTCTGAACCATTGGTAAAGTCTTGGAAACCATTGGTATATTATATACCAACAATTTCCCAAACCATGGCCAGGTAATCCATTTGTATAGGATTATACCAATGGTTCTATGTAAACTGTTGGTATATGTGTTAAAGGAAGATATTTACCAACGGTTTCAAAAACGGTTGGTATATGTTACCCTTATACAAACTATTTAGAACTGTTGGTATATGGTGTACAATATACCTGAAATGGATATACCAACAGTTTTGAAAACCATTGGTAGAAGTTTATACAGAAGGTTATAACAAACCGTTGGTATAATATATATCAAAAGGATATACCAACGGTTTTGAAAACCGTTGGTATACATATGATGCAGCCCCACAGTAAAAGCAGCCAGCATCCACCTCCGACCTGCTCTCCTTGACTTGCAAGAACACATACACCCAAAATCCAAAAGGATACATGGGATGTTTAAAATTCATCCAGAATTCAGAAATTTAGAAATTTAAATTTCATTCCTCACTCAAACCACAACACAAGAGAAAAATCCAGAATCCAATACATCCACAATCCAATACATCCAGAATTGAAATGCAAAAACACATATAACACGAATACAAAATTAAAATCCAATACATCCAGAATCCAATACACATAACAATATTCAAAATTTAGAACTCATTACCAATACAACTAGAATCCAATACATCCAGAATTCATAAATTTAGAACTGAAAATCAATAACACCCAAAACAGTATTCAAAATTTATAATTCACTCCTCAGTCAAACCACAACACCAATACACACAAGAGGAAAAACCTACATGTTATAGGAAGCACATGGGATGTTTACTCATGGTCTTGGGTTGAATATCTTAAAACCAACAGAAAAACTTGGGTAGATTAGACAAGAATCATGATACCCATAAGATAGAAAATGGTAGCGGTCATGTTCTTAGACATAGGATGAGTTATAGGAATTTCATGGGATGTTTATATTCCTCTAATGACTATGTATCCATGTATAACTGGTTCCTAATGTGTTAGTGGGAAACATTGTCCAATATCGACATATGAGATGGGTTACTAGAATAGCCTACATGTTTTTCATAGACATTTCAATTGGATAAGGGGGTTTGTGGCTAATTGTAATTTGGTCTCCTGGGTGTGATGTGAGATGAATCCACATTTTTGGTAGTGGGTATCAATATTCAGTTATGTCTTTGGTATTGGGTTCCCAAAGGGACTTTGGTTTGGTCCTAGAACCCACTGTTTGAGGATGGGATTGGCATATTAAATGTCATGCGTTTTAGAATAAGAGTAGGATTTACTCACATGAGAAGTGGATTGTGTGAGGCTAGACCATGGATCCTTATGCTAATGTATCAATACAATCCAAATACGTTTGGTCAGTTTTCCATATGCAAGTTGTTGTTTTCACTTAAAATCATGTCCATTTCAAATTAAAGTGAAATAGTTTGAGTGGTACCGTCCACACGGTGCCTCGGATTGAGGCAGGGTTGACTCGTACATGTCAAAAATTATCCATGGATCGTTTTCATAAAGTATCAATAGAATCTGAATTCATTTGGTCAGTTTTCCATATGTCAGTTGTTGTTTTCACTTAAAATGTTGTCCATTTCAAATAAAAGTGAGATACTTTGAGTGGTACCAGCCACACCATGCCTCAGATTGAGATGAGGTTGACTTTTACATGTCATAAATGACCCATAGACCCTTGTGATAAAGTATCAACACAATTAGAATATGTTTGGTCGGTTTTCCAAAGTTCTGTTCTTTTTACTTAAGACAGTGTCCATTTTAAACAAAATAGAGACACTTGGAGTTATACCGGCCACACCGTGCCTCAGATTGAGGCGGGGTTGACTCTTACACATCGCAAATAACACACGGATCATTGTACTGAAGTATCAATACAATCAGAAAGCATTTGGTCAGTTTTCCGTATGCAAGTTGTTGTTTTCACTTAAAATCATGTCCATTTAAAACAAAAGTGAGATAGTTTGAGTGGTACTGGCCACACCATGCCATGGATTTATGTGGGGTTGATTTGTACACATCCCAAATGACCCATGGATCATTGTCCTAAACTATCAATAGAATCTGAATGTGTTTGGTTGGTTTTCCGTATGTCAGTTGTTGTTTCCACTTAAAATGTTTTCCAATTCAAATAAAAGTGAGACACTTTGAGTGGTACCGGCCACACCATACCTCGGATTGAGGCAGAGTTTACTTGTACACGTAAAAAATGAAACATGGATCCTTATTCTAAAGTATCAACACAATCTGAATATGATTGGTCATTTTTTCGTATGCTAGTTGTTTTTACATAAAAGGGTGTCCATTTTATACAAAATAAAGCCACTTCAAGTGATATCAGCCACACCATACCTCAGATTGAGGGGGGGGGGGTTAACTTTTACACATCACATATGACCCATGGATCATTTTCCTAAAGTATCAACACAATATGAATTCATTTGGTCGGTTTTCCATATGCTAGTTTTTGTTTTCACTTAAAATGTTGTCTATTTCAAATAAAGGTGAGACACTTTGAGTGGTACCGGCCACACCGTGCCTCAGATTGAGTCAGGGTTGACTTTTACATATCAAAAATCACCCATGGATCTATGTTCTAAAGTATCAACACAATCAGAATACGTTTGGTCAGTTTTCTGTATGTCTATTGTTTTTACTTAAAATAGTGTCAATTTTAAACCAAAGATAGACACTTTGAGTGATACCAGCCACACCGTGCCTCGGATTGAGGTGGGGTTGACTCGTACACGTCACAAATTACCCATGGATATTTTTAATGAAGTATCAATACAATCAGAAAGAGTTTGGTCAGTTTTCCGTAAGCAAGTTTTTATTTTGAATTAAAATCCTATCCATTTCAAATAAAAGTGAGATAATTTGAGTGGTACCGGCCACACCATGACTCAAATTGAGTTGGGATTGATTCTTACATGTCACAAATGACCCATGGATCGTAGTACTAAAGAATAAATAGAATCCAAATGCGTTTGGTAGGTTTTCATATGGAAGTTGTTGTTTTCACTTAAAATATTGTTCATTTCAAATAAAAGTGAGACAGTTTCAGTGGTACCGGCCACACCGTACCTCGGATTGAGGAGAGGTTGACTCATACACATCACAAATGACCCATGGATTGTTTTCCTAAAGTATCAATAGAATATGAATGTGTTTGGTCAGTTTTCCGTATGCCAGTTGTTGTGTTAAATTAAAATGTTGTCCAAGTAAAATAAAAGTGAGACACTTTGAGTGGTACCATCCACACTGTGCCTCGGATTGCGGTGGGGTTGACTCATACACGTCAAAAATGACCCATGGATCCTTGTGATAAAGTGTCAACACAATCCAAATATATTTGGCCGGTTTTCCATCTGCCAGTTTTTTTACTTAAAAAAGGGTGTCCATTTTAAAGAGAACATAGATTGGGATCCAAGATGCCGAATAAAGAGTGTTATTGTCTCCGGAATAAAGGTAGGTGGTCCTTATCCTTTCATGAATTGTCATGATGTTTTATATGTGCTAAATCTCCACTCTCCCAATGTTGGGATGTCGGGTCGGGGGGGCTTTCTATGGTCTAAGGAGGAGGGTGGGGGGTTATCCGGGGTCTAGGGAGGAGGGTGGGGGTTGTCCAGGGGGTTGTTTGGGGACCAAGTAGGAGGGTGGGGGCTTTTAGGGGGGCTGTCTGAGGGGCTGTCCGGGGGCTGTCTGGGGGCTGTTCAGGGTCTAGGGAGGAGGGTGGGGCCGTCTAGGGTCCAGGGAGTAGGGGTGTCTAGGGTCCAGGGAGGAGGGTGGGGGTTGTTCTGGGTCTATGGAGGAGGGTGGGGGCTGTCCAGGGTCCAGGAAGGAGGGGGGATGTATGGGGTCCATGGAGGAGGGTGGGGGCTGTCCGGGGAGGGGGTTGTCTCTAGGGAGGAGGGTGGGGGCTGTCCGGGGGGCTGTCCGAGGGCTGTCTCGGGGGCTGTCTAGGGGCTTTCTTGGGGCTATCTGGGTTCCAGGGAGATGGGGGCTGCCTGGGGTCTAGGGAGGAGGGTGGGGGACTGTCCGAGGGGCTGTCCTGGGTCTAGGGAGAAGTGTGGGTGGGGGTCTGTCTGGGGGGGGGGGGTGTCCAAGGAGTTGTTTGGGGGTGTCTGGGATCCTGGGAGGCGGGTGGGGGCTATCCAGGTTCCATGGAGGAGGGGGGTTGTCCGGGGTCCAGGGAGAAGGGTGGGGCTGTCTGGGGGGCTGTTCGGGGGGCCGTCCGGGGGTTTTCCGGTGTCTAGGGAGGAGGGTGGGGGGGTCTATCTAGGGTCCAGGGAGGAGGGGGGCTACCTAGGGTCCAAGAAGGAGGGTGAGGTGATGTCCGGGGTCTAGTAAGGAGGGTGGGGGATATATGGGGTCCAGGGTGGTTGGTGGGGTGTTGTCCTGGGGGCTGTCCTGGGGGTTGTCTGGGGGCTGTCCGGGGTCCAGGGAGGAGGGTGGGGGCTGTCCGGGGGGTTTTCCCAGACACATGGGATGGTATTTACATATTTTCTAAGAAAATTATTTCAATGTTAGAAAAATAATTTCAATATCTCAACTTCTAATCAGTCCATCAATTTTCTAAATTCCACGAAAAATTTATAATTTCATTAAAATAGATAAAAATAAAGATAATGTGACCTACATAATCACACATATATTCAGGCACAAAAAAATTAATAAACATCAAAGGTCTGTAATATCAATCAAAAATGTAATGGATCAATCTGTCCCTTATCACAGTCACTATCATCACCATCATCGTCACCCTCACCCTCGTCCTCATCGTCGTCCCCATAATCATCCCCGTCCTTGTACTCAGCCTCATCCTCCTCATCTCCCTCCTCCTTTGCCCCAGCCTCCTCCTCACCCTCCTCCTCTTCCTTGGCCTCCTCCTTGCCCTCCTCCTCATCCACATCCTCCTCTGCCTCGGCCTCCTACTCATCATCGTCTCAACCACCACTATAAATTCCACTTGGTGCACCATATATAGAATGAATCGATGACATATATTCATCACAAGCAGTGCTGGACACTGGTGGAAGTGTTGTAAGTAAAACTTCCATCAGTTTCATAAATGAAGTGTTTTCCCTAGAAAACTGTTCTGCTATCTCTGTGGCCCTATTCTCATTCTGTTCTACCTCTTCCTTAGCCTACTGCAACTCAGTGGCACTAAAAATCATACCAGAGGAGGTCCAATACCTCTTCGTAACTATACTCTTCCCAGGTCAGCAGCGTACTCTACTAGGGTTCTCATCTCTCAACTCCTGATGTAAGTGATCGTTTGGCCAAAAATTGTCTGGTTCCTGGGAATCAAGGGCCTCTAATGCAACTTTTTTCAAATATAAATAGATTATTAAGTTAAAAAATAGAGATTAAAATTTTAAATCTACAAAGTAAAACTTATAATCTTCTACTAAGTCGGTTCATTAACCACACTTCCATCTTTCTTCTTTCTACTCAAGAAAAACAGTTTTGCTCGAGGCACATGTCCTTCTATATTCAATTTATTCCTCTACAATGACATTGAATGTAGAAGACCATAATTAAAATTAGGATACAAAAAAAACACTGTAATTGCATAACTAAAATTATATAACAACTTTAGCAATCAAATAAATTATGGAGGAATCAATAGAAAGTTCATGTCATAAAGAAAGATTATAAACTATCATACCTGCTATCTCTCGTGATCTGGAATCGTAGTACGTCCCAATGTGTGGACATATTTCTTAGCATCAATGTTTTTTTATTTCTTGCAGATACATCCTAAATAAATTTCAATAATTAGTATTAACAAAAAACATGAAAATTTTCATATAAATACTTCCAATTTGATTAATACCATAAATTAGCTAGTCTCCAAATGAGTAATCATCTTTCGGTACTGTTCTAAGGGAAAATCATCCACGACAGGGAATGCCTCTAACTCTGTGCCCACTCTAGCATGCCATCCAATGTACATCTCATGCTTATAATCTCTCCAAAGCTTTCCTAAATCCTTTAGACATGCTGGTTGTGCACCCTCACCATCGAGGAAATTAAATCGCAGCCGAAACCAAAATATTAATTGAATAAATACAAAAATTATTATATTTCATTAAATACAATAGATTTTTTTACTCATATCTCTACCCAGGCTTTATCCTCGACTTGATTTGGTAGTTATCTCCATGAGAGCGGGCTGAAATGAATTATGTCGGAGTATTTGGAAAGCGTCGCCAAAAACCCTGACATTGCTGCCCTGATTTTTCAATCATCTGACTATCTTCATTGTATTCCACCATCAACTGTGTGTGGCAGTTCCACACCGAACGCATGCGTGTACACCCCCACCCCTGCCTCCTATCAGTAGATGTATCTGTTATGAAAGAAAAAAATATTTTATGAATAAATGTTATAATGAAAATAAATAATGGTGTAACAATTTGTTAGGGTTTTATAAGTATACATATGGTAGTCTGATCAATGGGTGCCGCTGGATCCGCAAAAACTGAAGGAACACCCTGTACCATTGGAGTGGGTCCCAATGTATGCTCTGTAGGGACAAACTCTGGTGGAGCAGTAGTCGAAGAAGATGGAATATAAAAGCCCGGAGAGATAGAAGTAGTAATAAAAGAAGATGACAGGGATGGGTAGCCAAATCCTAGACGGGGAGTGGGAATCATCATCAGATATGATACAGACGGATGAGGAGGGTCAGATGTAAATGGTGGTGAAAACTTGGGAGGCCAAAATATCTCGTGTGTCCCTAACGGCACACCAGAATCAGAATGTGGGATGGATGGTATGTCAGTGGGAGGGGCGGGGTCTAATTGGGTACGCCGACCAGATCATCTAGCTCCTGTACCACCCCCCCCCCCCTCGTACGAACACTCCGAGTACTGGGACCACTACTCGGATGCTCCTCAAATAACTGTCGCCTAATATATGGATCCTGAAAAAAAAATTTAAAAAAAATTAATCACATGACATTATATATAATTTACATAAATATATTTGAAATAAAATACTCAATGCAGGAACTAGTGGTGGAATTCCCAGCTCGGTCATGCAACGATTATTGTCCATAATCTGTTTGTGTTGCCTCTCTTTAATTGGTTTCATTTCCTGCATTTGAAAATAAATATGGAAGTAAATAGAAAAGGATAACTAATCTGTAACCCAAAAAACAAAATAAATGAGAGAGAATATGGGATTCATGGATAATTTAACTAGCCATTGTTTTAGGTGAGCTTGAACAAATATATAATGAAGTCAATAAATAGTACAATATGTAATAATGAAATTTAATTTTTAGTAAGATGGTTATTTACTAAGTGTCATCAGTCTATTAAAATCATGGAACATTGATTCTACTAGATTCATAAGTGGAAAAGCAATTGTCAAAATTAAGGAAAATTTTAATTTATTTAGCTCTGGTAGATGATGAAAGTTTCAATATTAAATCAATTTTAATAGAACCAACCTTTATAACCCAAATCAAGGTAAACCAAAAGAATTGAGAACTTGAATGGATGACTTTATATATTTCCAGCCACAACTTCAGGTTCACAATCAAATCTGATAATTGAGCTATTGGATTCATCAAAAGAAATAAATTGATTGGTTCCAATGGCAGTAGGGATGGTGTCAATTCCATCATCACCATCATCAAAAATATGTCTTGGAATTACTTCAACTATGACACCAAATTCAGGTTCAAGTTGCTCTTTGACATAAAAAACTTGTTTATCCATTGATTCCAATACATATGGTTCTTCAGTAGCAGGAGTGTGAGTCATATTAATTACTCTAAATCCACAATCATCAATAAATATGCCTTGTCTCGTCATCAAATCAAACCAATGTAATTTCATCATCGTGACTCATCCATGAGAGTAATGATCCAATATTATTATTTTTTCAACGACTCCATAATAACCCACATTTTAAAATTTTGGTCTACTATCTGATGCACTGGCATAACAATCTGTTGTGGCAGTAACTATAACATCATCTTGTTGTGTTATCTTGTTCTTTTCTCATTCAGTGATAATAAATTTGTACCCATTGATAACAATTGATTTACTGTCACGAACCATGGTATTAGTACCAAAACTCAAAGCTCTTATTTCCTCAAAGACATAGTCAGAAGGCTAACTCAATACCTACAATATAAATGAATATTAAAATTACTTAAATATTGATTTAATTATTTTAAACAGTAGTATTTTTAACTTCAATTTTAACCAAGAAGAAAACTCTTTTCTATGCAAAGTCTCCCTCCTTCTCAAAGATAAAGAACGATGCTTTCTATTTATAATTGTTTTATGTTCCCTGTAGAAAAAAATATGAATAGTTTAACATATATATATATATATACATATTCAATTTATTTACCTGATGTAGTCATCTAAAAAATCAATGTTGAAAAAAACTGTAAATGTTTCATTTCCCGCTCTTCAAGGATTAATGTCTTCAATGTATATGATCCAGGAATTCCTCCTGTTTAAGGAAGTGATGGAAAACTGGGTTCATTTTTCTCATACTATTCTTCTTCATTTCTTATTGGTTTGTTCATTCTTGTAGTAAGATTAGACAAATACATTGAGTAGAAATCCTTACATTCTTGGTCCAAGTTACCATTCACGATAGAACCTTCGGTATGATTCATGTTTCAGATATAAGACTTTAATGTGTACATATTTCTTTCTGTTGGATACATCCAACGAAAAAAAAAGTCCTCCGAGAAGTATTTTAGTTGGAATATGGACAGTCAGATGCATCATGCATGTGAAAAATGATGGAGGAAATATTTTCTCCAACTCACACAAAATTAATGGGGCATCTGTCAACATTTTTTGCAAGAAAGAATTGGAGAACTTCTTAGAAAAAAGATCTCTAAACAAAAGGCACAACTGAATAATAGTCACCCTTACATTATTGGACAAAAGATGATGGATTTCTATTGGAATCAACTCATGCAGAAGAACGTGATAATCATGAGTCTTCAAAGATTTTAACTTAAACTCTCTTCTGTTGAACCATTTAGATATGTTGCTTGAATAGCCATCAGGAACTCTAATAGTCTCTAATACTTCCAGAAATTGTTTTTTTTCATAGGTTTCATCACATAAGAAGAACATGGAACTTTCCATTTATTTTCACTGATACGCATAGGATGCAATTCTGGTCTGATTCCCCATTCCACCAAGTCACGCCAAGACCATAAATCATCTTTTGTATTTCCCTTAACTTTTAGTAGTATCAAAAGAAAAATTTCACATATATTATTTTCAATGTGCATTATGTCTAAATAGTGACGTAACAAATTGGTTGACCAATAAGAAAAATCAAAAAAGATACTCATCTTCCTCCAATTGTAATAGGTTTCAGTGGAAACATTCTTTCTATTTCTAGATTTCATTTTAGCCTTCCCGAATAAAAACTGAAATCTTTCAATTCATCAAGCACATCAGTTCCAAACATACGCTGAGGTGGATCATTAGTCTCTATGGTATTATCAAATCATTGATTATTGTTTCTATATGGATGGTCAATTGGCAAGAATCGTCGATGTCTCATAAAACTGAAACTACAACATTGTTTCATTCTTCTAGATCGTGTATTCTTCATACAGACAAGACATGATAGTTTTCCCTTCGAGATCCATCCAGACATCATTGCATAAGCCGAAAAATCGTTGATTGTCCACATAATCATATCATGCATCTGAAATATGTCTTTCAAATATGTATCGTATGTGCGCACACCCACATACTAAATAATTTTCAACTCTTTTATTAAAGGTTTCATGTATACATCAATATCAATGTTGGGATCAGAAGGGCCTGATATGAGTATACTCATGAAAGTGAAAGGTTTTTTCATACACAACCATGGGGGAAGATTATGAATGTGTATAAAAACTGGTCATGTGCTATGTGAAGTAAGAATCTGCCCAAACGAATTAAAACCATCACATGAAAGACCCAACCTCACATTACGCACGTCAGCTGCAAAATCAGGATGTCGAACATCAAATCTCTTCCATGCAAATCCATATGCAGGGTGAACCAACTCATCAGTAGTCTTCTTTCTCTCGATATCATGCCATATCATTTTTATTGATATTTCATCATACATAAAAAGATTCTAGTGTCTGGGGATCAATGGAAAGAGCCACATTACTTTCTGTGGCACGTAGGATGGTGTTCCATCAGATTTTGACTTCCAGCAAGATGTGGCACATTTTATACAATCATTTCATTTAGTAGTTTCCTTTCAAAATAAACTGCAATCTTTTAGGCAAGAATGAATTTTGTTTCTTGAAAATCCAAGTTCCTCAAATAAATTCCATGCCATATAGTGGTTTGATAGAATATCTACATCATCTGGAAGTAAATCCTTCAAGAAGGTAAAAATTTAATCGATTGCTGTATTAGAAATCTCATACATAGTTTTCCCATGAAACAATCAGATTAAAAATTCCAGCCTTTTCATTTTATTGCACCGTCGATATACTGGAGTCGTGGCAGCATCAGTCAATTTTTTCACCCTGACAATATAATAATTTTCATTAGATGAATAATTTTTCCTCATATCGAAGTCTTCTAGAGTCGAAATCCTTTCTTTTTCATGATGACGAATAAATGGAAACCAGTCATCTGACAAATTCTCCAGTCCAGTCCTTTCATTTCGATCATCAGCAATTTGAGCTTTCATTTTCTCCCCATTGTGATACCACACATAGTAGTTTTCTTGAAAAACGTATTTGGTTATGTGGTAGATGACTTCTTCACGGCTCAACCAAGGTCTACCAACACAATTAGAACATGGGAAGTTTATGTGACCACCATCTGAAGCATTGTGAAATAAAAAATCAAAAAATATCTTCAAATTGTTTTGAAAATCGCTTGATATCCTATCATTTTCATACATCCAACTTCTATCTATTCTATAAAAATAATTTTTATAAGTCATTTCGTCATAATAAATTAAATAAAATTGATGTTTACTTGAAAATATATTTAAGTAAACGATAAAGGAAGGAGTTTCTAGTTGATGTAGTGAACTATTAAAACAATGTAAAGATATACTAATTATTTCAGTTATGTGTGCCTAAATTTGAGGTGAGATGTGTTTTGTAATTTTTTTTCATTTATCACATAACAAGAAGACACCATATACCTGATAAATCATTGACCAAGATACTACAAAGTGAAAGCTTTTCATGAAAGATGCAGACTGTGTAAATATAGTTTTTTAAATAAGTTATTGATGCTAAAAAATGGAAATATTGTGAAAAGTTAGTACATTTCATAACACCCAAACTAAATTCCACAGAAAGTACCATATAACCCCACTAAAAAAGGAAAACCACCAAAAAATAGTGGGTATGAAGACTTCAAATCAAGTTGATTCATATAATCATGACACTTGAATTGTATAACGAAAACAGAAAACAAATCAAACTACACTTATTGGGAGGGTTGTCCAGGGGGTGGGAGGGCTGTCCAGGGAGTGGGGTGGGGTCCAGGGGGGTTGTCCAAGGGGTGGGAGGGCTGTTCAGGGGGTGGGGGTTGTCCAAGAGGGTGGGGTGGTGTCCAGGGGGCTGTCCAAGGGGGTGGGAGGGCTGTCCAGGGGGTGGAGTAGTGTCCAATGGGTAGTCCAAGGGGTGGGGGTGACTAGGGGGTGGGGGTGTCCAGGGGGTGGGGTGGTGTCTAGGGGGGGTTGTCCAAGGGGGTGGGGATGTCTGGAGGGTCTGAGGGGTGGGGGTGTCCGGAGGGCTTCCCAGGGGGGTGGGGTGGTGCCTAGGGGGGTTGTCTGGGGGGTGGGGGTTGTCCAGGGGGTGGGGTGGTGTGGTGTCCAGGGGGGGATATCTAGGGGGTGGGGGCTGTCCAAGGGGGTGGGGGTGGTGTCCAGGGGACTGTCCAAGGAGATGGGGGGTTTCTAGGGGGTGGGGGTGTCCAGGGGCTGGGGTGGTGTCTAGGGGGGTTGTCCAAGGGGGGATGGGGGGTGGAAAACTCCCCTCCCTCCTGGGATAGCGCACACCCCCCCTCCTAAGTGAAATTTTTATAAGAAAATCATCATCAATTTTCTTATCCCATCTGACCATATACCATACCACCTAAGGAATACCATATAACATAGAAATATCTTAATGTTATACACAATCCCATAGGACATAATCAATATATGGCCAATCTCATTAGACACCCTCATCCATATCTCAGCATAACACCCCTCTAGGTTGTAACCTTACCCCATAGGCCACTAGGAACTCACATAACAATTTCCAACTTACCCAACTCACTCAATAATATAACCCCAAAGATTTACTCAGACCATTATCCCTTCCAAACACATTACATGTACTAAATGAATAAAAAACTATGGATGTCACCATATTACTTCTTATGAAGAGGTGTCACTAAAAAAAATCTACCAATAAAAAACCACACTAAGATAACATCTTACATTTATCAATATAGACAATAAGATAAATAAAAAAAATAAAAAAAAAATAGGTTATCACATTATACATGAAATCGATGAATCATATTTCTACTAAACTATACATGAAATCCCACATAAAACTAGATTCATTATACAACCAATACCTCTCATAATTGAGATAACATAATCCACAAAAAACAGAACCATAATTATTCAACACCTCAAATGGGTTTTCACTATCCACATGGCACACTAGAATTCCATACATTAAAAATGTAAATAATTACACTAGAAGGAACTTCTACCCAAGGACCACATCACATTAAATAATATAAAACCTCACACTCATGATCAGCTCTTGCAGAAGGGTGTTGTGGCAAGGGAACATGATTGGAGAAATAGAAATAGAAGCAGACCACGTGGATCTCGTTTAGGTGAAATAAAAATAAATAACAAACAAAAATAGATGCAAAACATTCAACTTAAATATTAGAAGTGTAGAATTAAATAATTAACTGATTGCAGAGAGAAATTCGAGAGATACCTTGGGGTTAAGAGAGAGCGTCGACAGCGATTGGGTTTTTGGATGCAATCAGGTGGAGGGATTCTGGAAGTGCTGCTATTTAGGGGGAAGCTTTTCCAACGATTTTTTAAAACCATTGGGAAATATTGTATTTACCAATGGTTTTTAAAAAACATTGGTATATATATAGATTTTCCAAGATTTTACCAATGGTTTAAGTAAACTGTTGGGAAAAGCTAATTCTCATCCCATTATCCTAATGGTTTGAAGAAACCATTGGGAAAAATTAAGTATACCAATGGTTTATTCAAACCGTTGGTATACAAGTGTTGGGAAAACACAATTTCCCAATATTGTTATATTCAATAATCTATTTTTCCTAAATCTTGTTCTTATGGTTTCTACTAAAGTTTCTATGATACCAACTGTAGAAACCCCAACCCTAGTAACCCAGTGTCAATGCCTTCTTTAATACATTGAAAAAAATACAATGGGTAAAATCCAAAATTATTGATCAGTTTAGTAGTTTTAGAGAACTAGATATATACATGATACCAATTTTACACTGGGTAATGAAAATAAAACATAATACATAATAAAAACAAAAGAACTACCTCCTTGAAACTTATTCAAATATCTCTTATTCATATCATGGGGAAAGGAAACAAAATAAGGGTGAGCTCAAATTCTCTATAAGGGTTAATTTCAACCAAAGATAACATGAAATAATAATTAATAATCACTCTGGTAGGGTAAATAAGTCAATACACATTTCATTTAAATTACTTCACTACCTAAATAGATAAGTCATAATAAAAATGGAAAGGTAAGTAACTAAATACACATGCCATTAAATCAATAATATAATAATTAAATACGTTTAGTGATAATATCATTTTGAAAATTCCATGTATAATAATAATAAATAAATTTTAATGAAAAAACTTATAAATTATTGGACATAAACTTTTCCAATCACATGAAACCTTTACCATCACGATTTATCCTAAAGATAGTTTAAAACATACTGGGTAAAACCCCTATTTGGTTTGGCCAACTGATTCATCCCATGAGAATATTGATGCATCAAGGGGATTTTATTAATCAGTCTCAAACTCATTTATTTAATGTCTAGATCATTCCTTATATATCTAATATTCAATTTAATTCATTACTTTGTTCCTTATCATAATGTATCTATATTGAGTAACGGATAAAAATTTATCAATATTTTCCTAGATAATCAAATAACATTCTAAGTTAACACCATATATAAAAAAGGTATACAGTTTAGGAAATAATCATATCCATCACAAATGAATATTTATATTTAAAATAAATGTAATTTCCTATGAAACATGATCACAAGAATGTGATTTTTTGGAGAGAAAGTTAACAATCACAAAATAAAGTGATATTTCACAATAACATTTACCACTTGGTAATTTTCAAGTCTAATCCCTTTAGATGAAATAATTAAAATATAAATTTAAAATACCATAAAAATTGATATATTAAGGATATTACATGTCAAAGGGGAAGTATATACACCACATAAAAGTGAATTGGTGGATAATAACAAATAAGTCTCAATGGAATGTAAATTGAGGCAAAATACCTTACCTCACACTTTATTTTGGTTGAATGTTATTTACCCACTAGTATAGTGGTTTTAACAATATTATTAACTTATACCAGAACCATATTAATATTTATAATATCATATATTATCCTTCTGTAACATATTATCACCCTATTTTTTAATAATTTTTCATTATTTTCATTGTTTCATGTGTTAATTTCATTATTTTCTTTTGTGTGTTTTGTCATGAAAGACCTGGTTCTTGTACATGTTATATAGTTTCATCATATAAAGAATTATAATCATGAAATAATTATAATATTTATACATAAATTATACTTTTAAAACCAATCCTAAAATATGTTTATGAAAAATTAATTATGTTATGATCATGGAGATGGTAGGTTGTACGTAGCATGAATAATGTTTCCATTTTACAATGATCGTTATAGAAAAGTGGTAAGTAATATTTTATCTTTATAGAATGATAAAAATATCATAAATAACATATTATTTATTTATATATATATATATATCATACATGTGGTGTGGTTATGAAAAGAGAGTCGCATCATTTTTGTGAAGGCAGTAGTTTACATGTACATGAATGACATTATCTTTATTCATTGAGTGAAACAGTAAGAATAAAAATGATATATATATATATATGTATAATATTTTCATAACGATAAATATGTCATTAGTATCATTGTTATTTAATTTATATCACATATAATCATTATCCTTATCACTTTCTCTGTGAAGCATTACTGAAAGACAAGTTATATCACTTCGTGGGGTGGTAGTGTGTCGTACACACGAGTGATGTTATCATGTCACCAGTGGAATTAAAAGTAAAAAAATATATAAATAATATAATTACTCTATATGTATAATTATGTTATAAATTTCATATATATACTTTAGACCCATCATAATACCTAACCTTGAGAGGTGGTAATGAAAAAACGAACGACATCAGTTCGAGAGGTGGTAGTTCTCCATACACATGAATGATGATTTTATAACCCATTTGATGTAAGTGGATATGGTTTTTGTTCATTACATTAACATAAAAAAATATTTATATTTAATTTACTTATTTTTATTATATCATCATGGTTTAACAATAATTTAAGGAGGAGAAGGAAGAAATAAAAAAAGAGTGCTAAAGCAGGAATGTTACCTCTTCTTTGAGTAACCTCCTTAGATTTACACTAAATCCTTCCTAGGATGGATTTATACCCAAAATAATTCTTTTAGAATTAAAGGAGGGAATTTTTTAACTGTTTTTGTAAGGATTGTGTTGAGAAAAATGGCATTATAGGTGTGGATAAATGAGGGGAGTGAGTGCTCATTTATAGTTGAGAAGGAGTGGTATTTCTATAAATACCCAAGGGTATTGACTATTGGGAGGTCAAACTTACCTAAAGTGGATAGAAAATTGGTAATTAAATGGTTTGAAGGATCCTATGTTCTAGACACACCTCTAGCACACATTAAAATATATTTTTAAACATTTTTTTCCAAAACATCTAAGTTTCTCTACTTTTATAATTTTGGTTTTTCACTATGGTAACTAGTTTTCAAACCTATGTAATTTATCCTTTAAGATTAAATTAAACTGAGAAATATTACATAATTTAGACCCAATTATTATAAATATAATAAAAAATATATAAAATATAAATCCAATGAGTGGTGGAAATTATTTTTAACACAAGTACAAGTAACGTGCAAAAACACTACTTTAAACTTAACTATTCTAACAAATTTTTTTCTATTTAGTAGTTAATATATTCATTATAAAAGAAAATTTGGTACATTAATTGAACATAGTTGATATTTATTATCATTTAAAAATCAATTTTCAGAATATAATATTTTTAGTAATTTTAAATCATTTAATAAAATATAATTTATCATAAAATAAAATTATTATTAATTTTGACATTATTCATTTAAATTGAATTTCAAAATATTAAGACAAATATGGAATTAAAATATATTTCTACAAACCTATGTAACAAGATATATTCATCTATAAAAATACTTCAAAACAATATTTCATTCAATTTACATCACTTTTAGTATTTTTAGTATCATTAATTTTATTTAATTGTTAACTAAATAATTACTATATTAGTATTTATTAAGTATTTTAGTTAATTATTTCATCTCTAAAAATTAAATATAAATGTTTATGACAACAAAAAATAATTTTTATTTTAAAATAATATCTATTACTGATCCTATGTTGTTTTTTCCCTATCCCAAAGCTTTATAGAAATTAAAAGGAAGAAAGGTTCTTTTTTGTCTTTTTCTTTACATAACATATTATATAGGTCACTTTGATGGAAAAGTGTACCAAAAACATAAAAAATGATCCTAAGGTCTTAATGTTCTAAATATGTCAATGAAATGGGTTTTGAGAAATTTTTATATCATTTTAACCCTTTTCATCTTATTTTATCCCTTGGTAAACTTATGTTTACCTTAACCGTTGTAATTACCTTTTACTATTTTCACTTTTTCTTTTGGTAAAAAATTAATTTGAACTTATTATACATTATAAATTATACTAATTCCAAATACTAAATACATTTTTCCAAATTCAATTCACATAAGTGGAATATTTTAATTTAATATTAATCCCTCGGACATGATGAGAAAGCGGGTTTTTAAAGGGAAAATGTTCAAAAGCTTATAAAGTTTTTATATATAATTAAATATGAAAATTATTCCAATGAAATAAATTGGATAAATTTATATAAAATTGAGAAAATGTTACTTTAAACCCATTTATAAATATAATTTAACATTATAAATTATTTAAATTAAAAGGCAGTTTCCAATTAAAATTCAATATTTTTCACTATTCATCAAAAAAATGAAAAATTTCAGAAAATTCCAAAAAAATCACCCTAAGATAGTTTTGGTATTAAAATTTCAAAAATAAGTATTATTTTTTAAAATAAATTTTCTAAAAAAATTTAAAAAATGATTTTAAATTATGTTCACTAAGCGTGACTAAACCATGTTTCTTAACCCGGTGTTGTGTGTATTTACAAGCTATTAATGAAATTAACTTTCTCTATAGATTGTGATTTAATAGGGATAGAAACTCCTATATTTTTTTTAATTTTATATGAATCCCTTTTCAGTCTTCTCTCATATTTCATAATGGTCCCAATAAGATCATCAAGAGTAAGATTTTTAATTCTTCTTGGATCGTCCAAAGTAGTTCTTTTGGATTCCCATTCACCATGAATTATTTTTATAATATTTTATACTAAAAATAAATCAATAATATACTTATCCCCAATATAATATAAACTATTAACAATGGTTATAAAACTTTGATTCATCTTAACAACTGATTCTCTAGGTGAAAAATAAAATTCTTGATAATCCGCTCTATGCATTGCCCTACTAGTCTCAATGAATTTTGAAGTTAAAAAATGATTTATCTCTAACTTATTCCATATACTATTTTAAAATTCACATAAATATATCAGACTAAAGAAATTTCTCATTATAAGACATAAAAGAGTATTTCTTACTCTTTAATTTAGTTGGTATTTCAACTTTTATTGATGAGTAAAAGTTGTATCTTCTTTTTATGGAATCAAATAATTTCCAATCAACGTCAAAAAATTATCAACTCTAGTGTTTATAAAAAAAATTATTCATCGTATATCTATAGTATTCATTATCATTAACATCAAATATAGGTGGTTGACTAGGATTTAATTTCTCAAAGGTACCAACATTTAAACCAGCCATCTTATATAAAAATAGAAACTCTTTTTAAAAAACGTTATTATAAACACAATTTATAAATAAGTAGTTTATAAAAACACAATAACTTGTAATAGATAAAAAATAAAAACTCATTAAGTAATACAATAAAACCTACTCTGATACTAGGAAAGGGAGACAAGGACGGTTTTATAGTCCTCTATATATTTTTTTAGATTTTCTAGTGAATATGAGTCAAATCAATTTGGTTAAGTTTTTATTTCTATATATTGAATCAATTAAGAAGGAATCTATGAAATATAGGATTTTCATATTCACTTTCTTTATTAACAAGTTTTTTAGTGAACTGTATGGAGGTTTTTTAAATAAATAATCAGTCATCTTCTATGAGTGAAAATATTTCTCTCATTGGTGAAGATAAAATGGTGAGGATGAAATTGGTTTTCAATCCCATGTTGAAGGAATTCATGGATAAATTGAAAAATGCTTCATCGAATGATAAACTAGTAAAAGAAAATGAAATAGTGAAATATAAGTTGACAGATAATTTTTCACCACAAAAGTACAAAAGAAACAAAAACAAATGTCTGATGAAGATTTTACAAAATTGATGGCACATGATCCAAAAAAAATCCAGGTGATACTTCATTCAGGATATAAAAATTAGAGGCTTTATCCTTAAATATCCAAACAGATGATGAATTAAAAGAGGATTAAAAGAGTAAGAAACCAAATAAAATATTATATGAGGCTATGATGATGTAAAAATTGTTAAAATAAGATTAAAGAGAATCAAAAAATCAACTTATTTTAGTTTCACCTTTATCTATTATTCTATAGAGACCCTCTCTTTTCATACATAGAAATTACATCACTTTTGAGGAATATTTAAAACATTACAAAAAACAGATACCTAAAGACTTTATTAGTCTAGTGCCTTTGGAAACATGGAATAATAAACACTGGTACATAAATGAGCTGCATAATCTCCCACTTGGTTTTTCTTAACTATCACCCTTCTTAGACAAATCATACATAACACATATCTTCATAACCTGGGGAAGGAAACAAAAAAAGGGGTCAACTCTAATGCTCTGTAAGGGTAAACAAGGGAGATATGTAAGCATAATATTGAGAATAAGGGTATGATAACATGATCATGAAAATAAAATATAATACCCTATATATCAAAGATCATATACATGAATCACAGAATAAATAATGGTTGTTCATAAGAAATTAATCATAAGTAAATAAAGAACATATTCCATGAAAGCATAACATGGGAATAAAACATGTAATTGTGAAAAAAACATAATCATTTAACATTATTTCCATAGTAGTCAAGGCATTGTTTCCAAGGCCATATTAGTAGCATTAGTTCACTCCCCATACCATCTTGGTAGTCATGGTTCACTTCTATGGCTATCTTAATAGCATGATTTCACTCCTCATACCATATTGGTAGTCATGGTTCACTCCCATGTCCATCTTAGTAGTCAAGTTTCACTCCCAAGACCATCTTAGTCTATCTCATGATATATAAATCTTTACCTAATTCATTGGAGGTAGATTTAGGTCTCACCCATCTCATAATGAAATCTTACATACATGTGCCACAAAATCATAAACTATCATATTTAACACATTAAATGAAATGGGTATCACAAACATATAATCATATCATAACCTGTGAAAAAATATATAGATTTCATAATATTTTCATCAAAATCATAACCCATGGAAGAGAAATAGATTTCATAAACAAATAACTCATTAAAGAGAAATGTATTTCATAAACATATAACCTGCGAAAGAGAAACGAGTTTCATAAACATATAACCCCTGAAAGAGAATGTATTTTATAAACATATAACCTATGAAAGAGAAATAGGTTTTATAAAGAAAATTAAATTAGGCATAACCCATTCAGGGAAAGAATATTAATGGAACCTTTAGGTAATTTCCTAGAAAGGCATGAGTAACATCAATTGATGTTATCTTTGATGGAAAATAATTTTGAAATATCTTTCAAAATAATTTCTTGAGGTAAATATCCTTTCTTCTTGGAAAAATAATTTTTAATACATAAAACCATTTGACAATAATTTTCTTATGAAATACATAGAAAACTTATAAATAAGACATAAAATCATTTTGAAAACCTTTTTACTTGAAAAAATATAAAATAAGATTGAAAAAAATTTTGAGAACCATTTTCCTTGAAAACTTATAAAATAAGCTTCAATGAATTTTGAAAACCTTTTTCTTTGAAAACACTTTGAAAACTTATAAATGAATCTTGAAAATGTTTTAAAAATCATTTCATTGAAAATAATTTTAAATCATATAATGAAAACTTTAAAATGTTTTGAAAACCATTTATTTAAAAATAAGTTTAAAAACATTTTCTGAATAATCAAACTTTAAACATAAAAAAACTTCAAATAATTGATGTCGGGTAAATCCATACATGTTGTATGAGGTAAAAACAACATTCCTTTTTCATGGTAAAAATGTTAAACAAATGCATAATACGAAAAGTGAAAATTAGATTCCTTTTAAAACATCGGTAAAAGAAAAAATGGGTAAATGTGTCTTTTAATTATCATAGGATATTATTATAATATTATTTGAAGCCATTTTTAGAAAAACCTGTTTTTAAAGAACACATATTTCTGACCGAAGAGAGAGGTACAATCATATTTTCTTAAAAAAATTCTTAATTATCTTAAGTAACAAAGAGTGTAAAAATTGGTATTAATAAAATAACACATCAAGACTAACAATTTGAGCATAAAAATTCATGATTGTTCTTGAAATATTGATTTTAATATTTCATTAATGAAAATGTGATCATAAATAATCTCTATAAATGGTTAGATTTCTTCAATAAACTCTTACCACATTATAACATTGAATCATACCCCCAATGTAGGTAAATCAAATTAAATTAGGCTTAAAATATATTTAAAATAATTATATTCATGATATAAAATTTCAAAGGAAGTTTATACACCTCATATAAAAATATATGTGTATAACATGGAATGTGTCCCAATGAAGGAAAATTGAGACAATTAATTTACCAATTTGGTAAATATTAAAACATAAAATCCATGATAGAAATATAATAAAATGGATATGTAAATACCCATAAATTTATGTAAAATAATCATTTAATACATCCATGGGAAGTATACACACCACACAAAAGGAATGGGTGGTGAATAAAGCATGTATCTTATAGAAATAAAAAGTGAGATGAAATCCCCTTACCTTGTGTCTTGACTCACTACATACTCATAAAAAACACCTCTATAATAAATTTAAATTTATTATAAATATTTTACAGAACCATATTATTATATCTAATACCATATATTGTTTTATTATGAATTATATCACCCTCTTGTTGACAATCTTATGTTAAGGTTTTACTTCTCGTAATATTCACTTTATTCATCGCATGTGTCTTAATTTGTTATATCTTTGTTCCTTATAATGATAACATGATTTAAAGAATATAAACCATGATATAAATATCATTTACATTCTATATATTTTTATTATAATAATATATATAATATAGAAGTATGAAATAGAATACATCGTTCATGGAGACGGTAAGTCGTACGTACGCATGAACGATGTTTCGATTTTTATTATTGTATTAAAGGAAATAAAGAAAATGACATATATATGTGTGTGCGTATATATTATAATTAAAGAAGAATCATTATTTAATATATATCATATAATTTCACTAAACACATCCTCAATATATTCTATGTATCATGTGAACGAATCACATCGCTTTGAGGGGCGGTAGTCCACACTTCCTCAAACAAAATTGTTGCATTTACACCAAGTGGAAAGTATAAAGATATTTGTTTAAAATTATTTAAAAAGATTAAAAACATAATAAATATAATATATATCATATATAAATATATTTTCCATCATAATGTCCACCATGATATGTGGTAAAGAAAAAATGAAAAATCATCATTTTGTGAGGTGATAGTTCACCATACATGTAAACAGTATGTTCAGTACCCATTAGATGGAGTTGTGTGTAATTTTAGGTCAAACAAATCATAAAAACATACTATTATATTTATGATACTTTTTTTTATAAAATTATGGAATAAAGAGTGAAGGGTGGATAAATAAAATAAAATAAAGAAGATTAAGAGAAGATGTTGCCTCTTAATCAAGGTATATCTTTTTGTTTGTGCCAAAAGGATTCCATGGATTGATTTATGTCTAAAGGGAGGCTTAAAGAAGTAAGATAGGGATTTTAAGAAGTGTATTGGGCAGATATTAGTAAAGACTAAGTCGTTTGAGAGGTGTGAAGAAGAGGAATATGCGGTGGCCTTTTATAGGGAAGGGAAAGGATACACTTGGCATTTTTGAAAACAAGTTAGGTGTACCCACGTTTTTACCTAAAAAGTCATAAAAAATCAACAAAACTCAATAATTTAAGGTTAATTGAAGAATAATGTCCATTAAAGTGGTGTTCGACAAGTGTCTATGTCGTTTTGGGTCTTAAATATATGGTTTAGTACTTTATTAATCTAATTGTTATCTTAACCGTTGTAATTAATTTTAATCACTTTCACTAATATTTTTTGTCAAAAACAAAGTTGAACTTATTATAAATTATAAAAAAGATGATTATAAATATGGAATCTATTTTTCTAAATTATAATAACATAAATTTTTGAAATTAAGTCAAAATTAATCTCGTCCATGGGACGACCCTATAGGTTTTTAATGTAAAAACAAACAAGCTTTTGCTAAATTTTTATACTCAATTTTAAAGTGAAATTGATTCCAATGAACTTAATTGGATTAATTGATAAAAATGTTATCTAACTAAAATTTGAAATAAAATTAAAATATAATTTATCATTATAAATAAATTAGACGAAAAGAAAATTTTGAATTAAAATCCGGTATTTTTTACTATTCATCCAAAAATGAAGTTTCTCATAAAATACCAAAAATTCATCATAAGCTAATGTTGAAATTATAAATTTAAAAATTAATTTTATTTTTTAAATTTAAATTTATAATTTTTTCTAAAACTAATTTTATTGTTTTTACAGAAGGACATGAAAATTATTTTATTTGAGAAAATGGTATTTTTAAACATATAAGGACTTAGCCAAAATTTATATATTTCACTATAAATATGTTTTATTTATATAAAATAATTATAAAAAATATTTTAAAAGTAGTTATCACTATTCATATTACTATCTTTAATGACTATATTATAATTATATCATTTAAATAATTATAACAATAAAAATATGTTTCGTAGAAACTCAATGTTGTGTCTAACATACGTCAAGTTGGTGTTGTTTGTTTTGTACGCAAAGTTAGTGTTGACGTAAAATATGCTAATTCATAGCTAACCTTGGTGTTACATGTAGAGAAAGCTAATTTTTTTTGTAGTGAACGATTAACTTGGTGTTGCATATAACGCAAGCCAAAAATAATTCTTTAATATAAAATAAACTATTTCTAGTGTTATGTGAAATGAAAAATATTGTAAATGTTAAATTAATTTGAAAAAAATAACTCAAAAAATCTCAGTGTGTTACATTCTACCCCACCTAAAAATGATTTTTCCCTTGAAATTCATCTGGGTTATCAAAGGTTTAATACTTGAAAGATTCATTCATAAAAACACACATCGTAAAAATTGATACTAAAACATCCCTTAAAAAGGGAAAGTTGGAACCATGATAGTTACCCAAAGTAACATATAACTAGATTTTCACATAGGAGAACATATGTTGTAAAGTAAAAATTAGACATTGAGGAAAGTAATAAATATTTATAGGGAGTTAATGAGGTCATCAATCACAAACAAGTGAATGATCAAAGAAAAATCGAGGAACTAAAAGTCATAAATCTATGATGATTTATAAGTCCAGAGGTTCAACAAAAATTAATATATTAGAACAACATTTTTTTATCATTATCCTATCTTTGAGTAATTATTTTATTGAACATGAATATAAGTAAATATACTTATATGATATATTTATATAAAAAAATCATTCTTTGGTTGTGCTTTTAAATATTTTTAATTCATCCATTACTTCAGGAAATGGATGTCCAGAAAATAACTTTGATTCCCAAGGCACTAAAATACACTTTTAGTGGATATTAAGGCCCATAAAAGTCTTAAAAGTATAAATATTTATCTCAAACTATTATTAAAAATAAATATGGTAAATACATTAATCTCTAGAAATGAAAAGTTACACTATTGTTTCATCATAAATAACTATTCATAAAAAATAATTATACATTAACCAGGGCATTTCATAGGCCAATGGTAGGCATGAAACCCTTATCATCCTTTGGTCATGGGTTCAATACCCATAGACTTGTTGGACTTTATTGGTTGTCATATGACATAGGTGATTTCCTTTCCTAAAACCATGCTAATATAATTTCCAAAACAAATAAGATAGACATCCTTGAACTAAGTTTAATCACTAAACCAACTTTTAACTAAGGTTTTCAATACAAAATCAATGCATAAATACTTCCTCTAATGTTTTACTTAAACTTCTCAAGAATGTTTAACCTTATAATCCTTCGGATATATCAAAATACAAAAATTTATAATGAAATTCACAAAATAAGATTAACATTGATTTCCCCATATATCACAAAGTAGCTCTTGGATGTCACATTCCAAACATGTGAATACCCTCATGGTAAATTCTCTTAGAACACAATAACAAACTAAATTACAATAAATCATTTTGGAAAACATACATGCTTCATTATTCCATAGATCAATGGATATATTCCATAAGTCCAAGAAGTTTTAGACTTTATCTATGATATCATGGACTACTTATCAATAGATCATTAATTAGTTCCAAGGTAATCAATACCATCCAATTTAATTATTCATATCCCACATATCTCTGTCCAAAAAACAATATCTTAACATAAAGAACATATTAAGGGTTATCTTTCCCTTAATCATGTGTTTTATATAGACATAAACTTACCATTAAATCACTTTTATATTCCATTATATCCATTCAATTTATTCTTATAAGTTATTAGGAAAAAATATAAACTGTAAAATCCTTACATATTTCACCTTTTATATTTCTTGAATCCAAATACATAAATAAAATTATTATTCCTCTTCATCCTTATGCCATTAACAAATTACCTCATCCTATTACACAATATCAATTTCCATTAACATTTCATCTGTAGTCTCTTCATCATCATCAATATAACCATTACTCGTACCACCTTGTTGATCCTCCTCAGGAGCTTTCCTCTTGAGACATTGAGTTGCATAATTTCCATTTATTCAACACTTAAAACAATTAAACTTTGATGATGACTTAGGAAGGCCAATATTCTAATCCATTTTTTTAATCGAACTCTTTTCTTTTTCCCTTGAAGTCACTTTCTTTGTGTCCTTCTTTTCCACAATCAAAACATATTCTTATTACTCTAAGACATTCACTTAGGTGATTATTTACACATTCTTGACACAAAGAAAATTGAATCTTCATTACTCTATGGTCTCTTTTACTTGAACCCTCAGTGAACTCCTTATTTCTCTTCCTTGGTGAGTCTAAGAGTTGGTTAAGGTACACATTGTTAGTCATGTTCCGTGAAATCTGATTAGGCATGATCACAACATATTTCACTCCAGTGATCATCCCACTTGACTACTCATCAGAAAATAATTTATCACATTCAAGGTTAATCATATTCCTTCCAGTTCCTGTCATAGACAAAAACAATAAGCATAGTATGATCATTACTTATCATAGAAGTAAACCACTTAGTCAGGAAAATTATTACTTATAGGATGTCTAAATAATGACACATTCCTTAATCTATGACACCCTAGGTTCATCCAAGGTTATTTGTATCCAAAGTATATTTAAATCCTTCAAGATGGTTCATGAAGAGTTTGTGAATTCCTAAAGCATATCCCCCATGAGTGTCAAACCAGGTGTGCAGTAAGGCTCATTTTCGTGTACATGATTACCCCGAGTCAGGCCCGGAACATCTTGTCACAGTTATTTCCCCTAGGTACATCTATGCCAGAGCCACATCCAATTGTAGTATCCAGACAGAGATGTATTTCTAGGAAACCAATCACTCTATAGTTTACTAAAATTACAGGACATTTTCCTAAACGTTAACTCATCCTTATACTTATCCTTATAGACATTCCTATAAATATCCTTAGAAATCTACCTATGGATCTCACTAATATTTTTTCATCCTAGTGTCCAAAGGTTAAATAAACCTTTTCTCTAATACCAACTATAGAATCCATAACTTTTCAAACATAGACATTACATAACTCTTTTGTAATACTTAAAACATTACAAAAAACAGATTCCCAAAGACTGTATTAGTATAGTGCCTTTGGAAACATGGAAACATAAAAACTAGTACATACATGAGCTACATTATCTCTCATTAGGTTCTTCCTTACTATCACCCTTCTTAGAAACATTAAACATAATACATATATTCATAACCTGGGGAAGGAAACATAAAAAGGGGAGATCTTAAATTCTCAATAAGGGTAAACAAGGGAGATATGTAAGCATAATCATGAGCATAAGGGTATGAGAAAATGATCTAGAAAATAGAAGATCATACATTTCATATCAAATATCATAAACCTGAATCATGGTATAAATCTTGACAGTTCATAATACATGAATCATAAGTAAATAAAGAACATAAGACAATAAAGCATAACATAGGAATAAAACATTTAATTATGGAAAATGTGTAAGCATATAATATTATTTACATAGTAGTCAAGGAATTACCACCAAGGAAATCTTAGTAGCATGGGTTCACTCCCCATACCATCTTGGTAGTCATGGTTCACTCCTATGTCTATATTAGTAGCACAGGTTGACTCATCATACCATCTTGGTAGTCATAGTTCACTCCCATGGACATCTTAGTAGCCAAGGTTCACTCCCAATACCATATTAGTCTATCTCATGAGATATAAATATTTACCCAATGAATTGGAGGGAGATATAGGTCCCACCCAATTCATAATGAAATCATACATACATGTAGCACAAAATCATAAACTATTATATCATAACCCATGAAATGAAGTGGGTATCATAAACTTGTAATCATATATTAACTTGTGGAATAAGATATAGGTTTTATAATCATTTCATCAAAATCATAATCCATGTAATAGAAATGAATTTCATAAACATGTAAACCATGAAAGAGAAAAGTATTTCACAAACATATAACCCATGAATGAGAAATGGGTTTTATAAACATATAACCCAAGAAAGAGAAACATATTTCATAAACATATAACCCATGAAATAGAAACAGGTTTCATAAAGACCATGACATCAAGAATAACCCATATAGAGAAATAATATTAATAGAACCTTTAGATCATTTCCAGTAAAGTCATGAGTAATTTCAATGAATATCATCTTATATGGAAAATAATTTTCAAATATATTTCAAAAAAATTTATTAATGAAAATGTCCTTTCTTCATTGAAAAGGTATTTTTAAAATATAAAACCATTTTAAAATAATGTTCTTATAAAATACCTTTAATACTTATAAAGATGATTTGAAATAATTTTGAAAACATTTTTCCTTGAAAACTTATAAATGAAGATTAAAGAAAATCTGAAAACCTTTTTTCCTTAAAACATATAAAATAATCCTCAAATAATTTAAAAAAAATTGAATTTTTTTTTGAAAACTTATAAATAAATCTTGAAAATGTTTTGAAAACCATTTTGTTGAAAATAATTTAAAAAATTATAAAGAAAACATGAAAATGTTTTGAAAAACATTTGTTTGAAAATAACATTGAAAAATTATAAATAAAGCTTGAAAACGTTTTGAAAAACATTTCTTTGAAAAAAAATTTAAAAAATTTCTTTAAAATCAACCTTTAAACATAAAAAAATAAATCTTTATATTATTGGTTGTATGTAAATCTGTATATATCATATGAGATAAAAAGAATATTCCTTTTGAACTGAAAAAAGGTTAAAGAAATGCCTCGTTCGGAAAGAGACGTTAAGATTCATTTGGAAACATTGGTAAAAAACAAAAAGGGTAAAAATTTCTTTTAATTATCATAGTATATTATTAGAATATTATTTGAAACCCTTTCTATAAAACATGGTTTTTAAATAACATTGATTTCGGACTAAAGAGAGTGGTAAGATCATATTTTCTTAAAAACATTTTATTAATTATATTAAGTGCCAAAGAGTTAAAAAATGGTACTAATATAATAATAAATCAAACTAACTATATGAGAATAAAAATTCATGAGTGTTATTGAAATAATTATCACAGTATTTCATTAATGAAAACATGATCATAAATAATCTCAATAAACAGTGAGATTGTTTCAATAGACAATTGCCACATGGTAACTTTGAATCATACTCCCCGTGTAGGAAAATGAAATTACATGGAGCATAAAATATTATTAATAGAATTATATTCATGATATAAAATTTCAATGGAATTTTAGACACCTTATATAAAAATATAGGTGTATAACATGACATGTGTCTCAAAGAAGGAAAATTGAGACAAAATTAATTTACCAATTTGGTAACTTTTGAAACCTAAACCCCATGATAGAAATATCATAAAATTGATATGTAAATACCCATAAATTTAATTATAAGAATAATTTAATACATTCAGGTTCATTATACACAACCCACAAAAGGGATGTGTGCTGAATAAAACATGTATCTCACAGAAATAAAAAGTGAGATGAAATCCTCTTACCTTGTGTCGAAACTCTCTTCATACTCATAAAAAACACATGTTATAATAAATATAAATTTATTATAAATATTTTTAGGAACCATATTCTTACATATAATACCATATATATTTTTATTATGACCTTCTATTTCCCATATGTTAAAAATCCTATGTTAAGGTTTCACTTCGCGTAAAATTATCTTCATTCTTCACATGTGTCTTAATTTGTTATATCTTTGGTCCTTATACTTATTTCATGATTTACAGAATGTAAAAAATGATATTAAAGTCATATATATTCATTATTATTTTATTATAATAATCTATATAATATAGAATTATGAAATGGAATACACTGTTCATGGATACGGCAAGTTGTACGTACGCATGAATGATGTCTCCGTTTTTATTATCATGTTAAAAGAAAGAAATAAAATGAAATATATTTATATATGTATATATATTATAATTAAATTATAATTATTATTTCATATATATCATATAATTTAACTAATAAAATCCTTAATACATTCCATGTAGTGTGTGAACAAATCGCATCACTTTGAGGGGATAATAGTCCACACTTCCTCAAACAAAATTATCGTATTTACGCAAAGTGGAAAGTAAAAATATATTTATTTTATAAGGATTACAGAAGATTAATTAAATAAAAAATATCATATTTAACATATATAAATACTTTTCCCTCAGAATTTCCACTATGAGAGGCAGTAAAGGAAAAAATGAATAATCATCATTTCGTGAGGTGGTAGTTCACCATACACGTAAATAATATGTTCGTTGCCCATTAGATAGAGGTGTGAATAAGTGTAGGTAAAAAATTAGATTAAAAAATCATAGTATATATAGGATAATTATTTTTATACAATAATAGAATAAAGAGAGTGGAGGGGGTGAAGAAATAAAATAAAATACAGGAGCTTGAGAGAAAATGTTACCTCTTAATCGAGTAACTCCTTTTGGTTTGTGCCAAAAGGATTCCTTAGATTGATTTATACCTAAATGGAGGATAGAAAGAGGAATTAAAGGATTTTTGGAATTTTATTGGGTAGATATGGGCTGAACATAAGTGGTTTGAGAGGTGAGAAGAAGAGGAAGAGATGGTGACCTTTTATAGGGAAGTGAAATGGCACACTTGGCATTTTTTAAAACAAGTTAGGTGTACCCATGTTTTTACCTAAACAAAGTCCTAAAAACCAAAAAAAATAAATAATTAAAGTTTAATGGACAAATAATTTTCATAAATTGTGTGTTTCACAAGTTTCTCGGTCATTTTGAGTCTTAAATTTAAGGTTTAGTACTTTGTTAACCTAATTTTTCTCTAAACCGTTGTAATTAATTTTAACCACTTTCACTAATATTTTTGATCGAAAACAAAGTTTAAATTATTAGAAATTATAAATTATTCTGATTATAAATAATGAATCAAATTTTCCAAATTCTAATCACAGAAGTGGAAGAAAATAATTCAAAATTAATGTTGTTAATGAGATGACACTACAGGTTTTAAATTAAAACCATGCAAAATTTTGCTAAGTTTTTATACCCAATTTTAAAATGAACTTGATTAAAATGACAAAAATTGGATTAATTATTAAATATATGATATAATTGAACTTTGAAACTAAATTATAATATCATTTAACCATAAAAATTAATTATACAAAAATGAAATTTAGAATTAAAATCCAACATCTTCACTATTCATCCAAAAATGAAGTTTCTCAGAAAAATATAAAAAATATACCTTAAGCTAATTTTGACATTATAAATTCAAAGATGAAGTTTATTTTATGAAATTAAATTACTAAATTTGTCTAAAATTAATTTTATTTTCTTTACACAAGGACATGAAAAGTAGTTTATTTGAGAAAAGAATATTTTTAAATATATAAGGACTTTACCAAAAAATATATCTTTCATTATAAATATTTTTTATTTATATAAAATATTTATAAAAATTATTTGAAAATTATTTATCACTGTTCATATTAATAATTTTAATGGCCATATTATAATTATATCATTTAAATAATTATAATAATAAAAATATGTTTCATAGAAACTCAGTACTATGTGTAACATATACCAAGTTGGTGTTGTGTGTTGCGTAGTACAAGTTGGTGTTGTGTGTAATGTATTCCAAGTCATAGCTAACCTCAATGTTCTGTTTAGAGAAAGATAAAGTTTATGTTGTGTGTATTTCGTGATTAACTTGTTGTTGCATATAACGCAAGGCAAACATAGTGATTTAGTATAAAATAAACTATTTTAGTGTTACATGAAATACAAAATAACTCAATGGTTAAATTAATTTGAAAAAAATAACTCACAAAATCTCATGTTGTTATATGTTCAACATGTTATAGGCTCTGTAATAATGTATACTACCAATCAAAATCTTTTAGATCCATTGGCCCTAGAAGTTTCATAATTTATAGAAACTTATATAGTGATAGTATTTATTCAAAAATGAAAAAGAAAAGAAATTGTTAAATAATATCATGTAGAAAAATTAGTTCAACAATCATTAGCAAAATAATTTTAGGATTCATTTAAGAAGAGAAAAATATTCCTAGAAAGTTGGAAAGGTATTCTTAAGAAATGTAAGATAGTTGGAGAAAGAACTAGAAGAAGATGAATGAGTATGATATATAATAATAATGAGAAGGATAATAATGTTCAATGGAATAATCCACTTCATATACCTCAATATCAACTCGGTATGATAAAAATATAGTTATTTATGCTTTAGTATATGTTCTTTTGTCATCATAGAGAGAGGAATTTGAAGCTCAACATTCACATACAAAGGTTTCAGAAAAATTTGAGACAGATAAAGAAGTTTATATTGAAAAAAATTATAATATGAAAAAGTTGAAGAACAAAAGTCAAATATCAGAGCATCCTGACAACACATTTCATAGACCTCGTCATATTTTTTAGAATCACCATCCTCAGAAGCACAAAATACTTTTTATTACATTTTCCACACCATGACATAAATTACTAATCCCATGCCATATTTTCCAAATATTGAAGAAATATATAAATATATTTAGAATAGTTTAAGTGAAAAGTCATAATCATCAAAGTTATTGATGGAATTAGTAGTTAAAAAAGAATTAAAGATCAACGCATTCAAAGAAAAATCTAAATCTCATGAAATAATATTCAATCTAGTTTGTTAAGTGAATGAGATAAGTTTATGGGGATTTAAAGGAACATGATGATCAGATAGTATAAGTCCTGAAATTTTCCTCTAACGTCATTGATTAATTTGAGAAGTTATCATTTGATGTTTTATATGGGATTATGTTTTTTAAGCAATTTAAAAGTTTTATAATCTTGGAATATATAAATTGTTTCTTTAAAACTGAAATTCATAAGTTTAAATGGGAAAATATCTAGTTTAATTCTTTTGAGAAATATTTCTTGAGGTTAAATGAAGAGAATAATAAAATAAGTGTTCTTGAAGAGGAATTTGAAATCTTAAAGAAATATAATCATAGGATATCAGTAATGTTATAAATAATAGTCAATATTGAAACAATATTAACTGAGACTGAGATGGATCATAATGAATTGAAGAAGCTAAAGGAAATTTTCAAGAAGATGTATATTAAATAATAATAAAAAGTTTACAACTAAACTCATGATGTATTTAAAACTTTTTCAATGAAATGTTATTTTGAATGGCTTATTATCCAAATAATAATTGTATAAATGTTTTTCCAATTTCATTTGGTTGAATTTTATTTCTTATTATATTTTGTGTATAGTTATTCAAACACAAATTATTTCATGTTATCCCTTTCTAACATTTCAAGAAATTATATTACTTTCCCATTCCCTTTTGAAAATATAAATGGGGAAGAATTTGTTTAAGGTGAAAAATTATCCAAAGGGTGATAAATAGTTTTAGGGGGAGAAAACTATCTAAGTAATATTTTTTAAGGGGGAATCTGAAGTTACAATACATTCTATTAGATCAAAAATAATGAACAAAAATATGTTATCAACTTAGGGGGAATTAATATATGATAAAAGAGTATATTTCTTATGAAGTATATCTTTTAGGTTCTTAAAACATACAAAGGGCACTAAGTATTCCAAATCTGTTAATTTTTTTCATTTTAAGTGTTTTATTTTGTTCTTTCCAAAATTGGGGATATTGTTGAGTCAAAAGTTAAACATTCTACTTTTCCTTTTTTTAATTTTAAAAAATAAAAACACTTTAGAACTTTCATAACACTCTATTTCACTAAATTTTTATATCTCAAGTGTTTTATAATGATTTATTTAGAAAATATATTTTTCCACCAAATGTATAAATTGTTATAATATAAAAAGATTATAAAATTTTTATTATTAAATTGGATCCACCAAACTGACTATGTGTCTGGTCTATTGAATTGCCTTTTGTTCTTTTCACTTGATATTCTAGTGTTATCTATATTAGACTGACCAAAGTCATATCTATCAGACTAAAAATAGTCCTGGTCCATTATATAAACCATATTTTAGTTCATTAGATTGATAAACTATAGTATAGTCTATATAACTATCCAATGTTTATAATGAGAGTAATTGGAATTATTTCTATTGGACATAATCTAATATATCATTATAATGGTTTTAATCAAAACAATATTGGATGGAAACATTTTGTTGAGAAATCAAGTGAAGAACATCGAGTCCATTATAACCAACTCTAAGAATCATGAAAATATGTTTGTTAGAGGAATGCATATAAATTAGAGTACATTTGAGGAGTTGGAATCTGATGCAATTGGAACTCAACATGTCTGAGTTTTTTCTCTACATAGACATATTTATCTTACTCTGTGATTTTTTAGACAGTTGTAGTTCTAAGTAATCAACGTGTTTATTGTAAATTCCTTAGAATATTTTCTTTTTATATTCGGTGAGTCTAATCATGGTTTACATCAGTGGATTCTAGGGATACGATGTAGAGAACCTGAATTTCCATATAAATTTTTTTAAAATAAATGAGAATTTTACAAGTCCGAGAAAATTGACGGCACATGATTTTGAGGCCCAAAGTGCCTGGAATGAATTTCTGAATTTTTTTCAGGGTACGTTCAGTAAACGTGTGAACGGGTTTTTTTAACTTTTGAACAGGTGCTCAGAATTGAAATCAGAGGGCACCGTTGAACTCGCAGTGCCGATGTTCACTTAATAATACTTTCTCCTCAACGTCAATTAGTCTAGGGTGAAAGTTAGTTTGTGGGTTTTTCATGGAAATAATAAAATAAAATAAAAACACGTTTTATTTTATTTTGTTGTAACCAACCTCCTTGTGGAAGTTGTTGGTTGGGACCACCAGACCTTAAACTCCATTAAGAGGTTATGGTGGTGGGGACCACCCGAGCCTAACCTCCCATGAGAGGTTATGGTGGTGGGGACCACTCGGGATTAAACCCCCTTGAAACCCCCCTTTAATTGGGAGAAAACCTCAACTCCCACAATAAATTAGGGAGAGCCTCTTCAACTCCTCCTACATTAATTGTGCCAATTAATCTTGCCAACCCTTCCCTTTAATTAATTGATCTGACACATCAATTAATTAATTAAACTATTTGAATCTATTCCAACAAACATAATAGAACTCATAATCTATTATTTTGGGCTAAAAATTCTTTTTAGTGGAATTGGGGAGAGGAGGAACTTGGGAGAAATCCCTCCAACGAAGAACGCTCCGCCAATGAAGAACGCTGACCTCGTTTGACTATCTTCCTTGGGACTTCTTCTGACGTGGGATATCCTCATCTTCAATGAATCAACGACCGTACTACCTCCTTGAATCAACGTCAAAAATGAAATGAGGTAGGGGTTTATTTGCATGATAATTTTTTCCATGTACTCCCTTCTTTTCTTGTGCGGAGTAGGAAAAAACATTATGGAGGATTATGGTTTGACGTTCATTGCTTCGTTCTTTGAGAACAACTTGCTACCACTCTAATAGCAGACTTCTAACAGCGGACAGCTAACAGAGGAATCCTAACAGCAGACTCCTAACAGTGGGCTCCTAACAACAGACTTCTAACAGCGGACTTCTAATAGCGGACTTCTAACAGCAGACTTCTAACAGCGGACTTCTAACAGTGGACTTCTAACAGGTGACTTCTAACAGCTGACTTCTAACAGCCGACTTGTAATAGCAGACTTCTAACAGCCTACTTCTAACAGCTGACTTCTAACAGCATACTTCTAACAGCAGACTTCTAAAAGCGGACTTCTAACAGTGGACTTCTAACATTGGACTTTGAACAGTGTTTCCAGCTTCCTATAGTTTCACCCCTTTGACGTTTCCTTTAACATAAAATACAGTTAAAGCCTTATTTTAAGGACTCTTAAGGCCAATTAAAAGACCATAAATCCTATATTAATTATTCCAATGGCTCGGGATGTTTTTACGTGGTCAAACTGCATGGGTTAATGTGATCCGCTTTTAATGGGGAATTAAGTGTATCTTAAACTGTCGCCCCATTAAATCTTAAAAAGGGACAAGATATCATCCTCCCTTGTTCTTCCTCTTTGTTCTCATCTATGAGATTCTAGAACCTTTTAATCCTTTCTATAGTAGTTTCACAATCAAACTTTACTCCTCGGATTGGTTCCGCTCTATTTTGATGCAACCGTGCTATATTGGTCAATCTTCGATATAAGGTATGTTTTATAGTCATTCCTTTGGGTATCATCTCCTCATGTTTCTCCTTTCCATGTTATAGCATGTAATCTCTATACTTCTGATGGGGTTTTTCTTGGGGTTTGGTTGGTGTTGTCGTACCGCGGCATCCTCAGGTGAGTGTAGTTGTCGCGAGAGGAGGATCGTGACTCGTTGTGTGGATAAAGAACGTGAGGAACTGTTTGAGGTAGGGGATTTGTTGCTTCTCTTTATTTTACGTGCAAATATATTGTTATCATGTTTAATCCTACTAGATGAAAATGGAATTGACATAATAAATATTTTAACTGGATAAATAAATTGATATCGATCATATGTTATTGCCTCTTATTTTGCTAGATAGTGTGATATCTATGCTTTCTTTGCTTAGTTGTTTGTTCTTGATGGAAATTAGTAAAGATCATAAACCAGGATTAATTGATAATTGTTGGCTATAGATAAAGAGGCATGAAAACGAATCTGGTTCTTGTTGTAATTTTATGTTAATCAAATTATTGTAGTAAGCATGTTTATTTATTGGTGATAAATTACTGGTTAGGTTTCCTGAATTTGGAACCAATGAATAATAAATCAGTTAACCCAAGATGGATTAAATAACTGGTGGTTGTTAGAATATAATTGCTTGTAGGGTTATGAGTTACCCACTTGTTTGTTTAAGGGCCAAGATCCCAATTGTGAAGATATTTGTTTTACTGCTGCTTGTGTTTTAATGTGAGCATGGATGGTTGTGGTAATATGTGGAGGCATGGAGGCCCTTTTGGTTGTGGCAGCAGATGACGCCTAGAGTGGCGAGATGCATCGGTTTATGCATGTGGGTGTCAGGGAGGACACCACGGATGATGGAATGGGATTGATGTCATTGTTGGATGCTTGGTAATTTTTTTGGTTGTTTATCTTGTTTACTTTTCCCCACTACTCAAGGCAGATGGTCATATTTACCCTTCTTTAAAAAGAGGTGAAGATACGCGGGGTATGCCACATGCTTTACGTGCTTTGCTTCTCAAGGAAGGATGGGTATATGCTCTTTCTATAAGCGAAAAAGACTCGACGGGTAGTACATCTACTCACCGTGTTGACCCCCCTTTTGTTTAGTAGCATATAAAGTTTTTCTAGAATTTCTTGGAATATGGGAAAGTTTTTCTATAATGAATTATTGAATAAATGGTGTTAACCTATGGGGATGGAGATACTGGAACATAATGATGAGGTTGTAATTTTTGAAGGAATAGTTGACTTTGGGTGTGATGCTAATAAAACTTAATGTGGAATTTTTCATGGTTAATTAATGTTTAAATAATTAATTAAAGTACAGTGTAACTTATAAAAAGGGAATGAAGTAATCTAATAAATCTCTTTAAATGGATATGTGCTTATAGGATACCTAGTCTTAGAAGTAGCAGCCTGAAGTCTGAGAGACATTAGCTGTATTTGTGTCTAAGACTAGGTAATTCCCATAGTGTGGTTGCGAGATATAATTTATCCTACACTTTTTGTGTTTCTATACGCTCCTCCACCTAATCAGTAAGGGAAACTGACTCCCTGGGGATTCTGAGCCCTAGGGGGTGTTTTCCCCAACATTCTGGTGGGAGGATGGATGGCTGACTACCCCCTTTGTCCCCAATCTCTTCTCTTGGTAGTTACTGGTGCTGGTAGGCACATTGGTTAGTTTTCCACATATATGTGTGTAGAGGGTTGTAATGGCCTATGGTTATTCACACACATATATTCTGGATATAGTTTTCTATGTACTACTATAGGTGTAACATGTATAGGTTGTGATGTCTTGAGAATCCTTACTCTATGTGTAGGTTGTAATGGCTTGAGGTATAATACCCGACGTATGATACACGTTATGTGAGCTGTGGTGGCTCCCAAAAACTACCTGGTTACTTTGGTGTGTGGACGTGGTGGTTTTGTTTCATGAGGTGCATATTGCGGTGCTTCACCCAGGTGTCTGCGGGCAAGCCTTTTTGGAGAGAGATGCTCAGGACGTACGACATTGCGGAAAAGCCTAAAACCAGTGAGGATGTAGTAGCGGGGTACCCTTGATATTCTTTATTATATGATATATTCTTGTATGCATTACTTGGTGAGAGTAGCCATGGTGAGGTTGGGAACTTAGTATACCTGTTTAGGTGATGTGTTAGTTTCACTTGTTGTTCACTGTGCTTTAGCATGCTTTCTTTACCTTTGCATGAGAGGCTTCAGGGAGGAACCTAGTGAGTATACTGTCATACTCACCCTATGTATATATAAACGAATTTTTAGGTCACTTGGAGCAGGTTGGAGATCATGATGGTGTTTACTAGCTTGTGGTTGCATGAGTTGTTCGGTCTTGTGGTTGTTGTTGTTTTTTACTTTCTTTTGGGTACTTGCAATCTTTTCCCTTTCAGTTTTAGTACTTCTGCATGACATTTTATATGTGTACTTGGGTTTTCGTTTATATTGTAGTCTGAGTTGGAGTTGATTGGTGTCTATCTTATCTCTCTCTTCCGCATGTGTTCTCTTAGAGGTTAATGCCTCCCATTTGTGTGTTTATTATACCATCGGTGCTAGTTGCCAACCCAAGGCCTACTGGAGGCGGGACTCGGGGGTCGTTATCTCCCTTTTCACATTGGCAACCCAGGAGGGTTACACTTTGGGGGGAGGGGGTTGTGTCAGAGTGGTATCAGAGGTCTGGTTGAAGGATATGATGGAGTTTGGAGTTAGTCACGGGTGAGGTTGCATGGGTTGGTAGGGCAACGATGTCATTCATGTTTAGCAAGTGAGGTAAACACTGGAGACCGGCTAAGACATAGGCGTTTAGGGCCCCCTATGATCTGATGTAAATACCTTTAAGTTTGCAATGTCTACTAAACAAGGTGATACTAGTTTCAGGGTAGAGACCTAGGAATGGATTATGCATCATTCTTCTTTATGACTATGTTTGAATGGGTAGACCTTAGGAGAGGATAACCTAAAATAAATGAAATAAAACAATTAATTAATTAATGTTGAGTCTTCCATATTCCATGTTTAGGAACTCTAAAGGTTTTTATTTTATAGGTATGGCTCCAGGTCGACGTCCTCATCAGGTTTGCGCATAAAATGTCCAGCAGGCTGTTCCATTAGATCGTCGTATAGTAGAGGTTGACGATAATGACACTTGGAGGAAGAAACTCCGAGAGTTTCAGTGCCAGAGTCTACATAATTATGAGGTCTCTATTTTAGATGCGGTCATGGAAGACTGGTTAGAGGAGTTCAAGATCGGATTTATTTCAATTCGTGGTCGGAAGGAGCACTGGGTGTCCTTGGTTGTGATGATGCTGCATGGAGAAGCAAGGCAGTGGTGGTTCTTATTCCTCAGGGATCATGAGGAGTCATCTATCTCATGGGAGGAGTTATGAGATAGGTTTAGAGTCGAGTTTCATTCTTCCACTGCAAAGGCGTCCAATTGCTAGGAGATTATTACCCTTCGACAGGGGAGCTCCAATGTTTGAGAGTTTGGAATCCGTTTCAAGAACCTTTTACGATATGCTTCAGACCTACTTCCAGATGAGGAGGCCAGGGCGAGGCATTTCGAGGAGGCTTTGCATCCAGAAATCCAGCGCCAGGTCACCTCGTTTATGCTAAAAACATATCTTGAGGTACTGGAAAGGGAAAAGGTTGTCGAGAGGACTTTTACTAGGACAGGATCATCATGATAGGGGAATCAACATGATTCCTCACGAAGCAGAGTTGTGGTCCGGGGTTATCGGTTTTCAGGACAGAAGAGTTTTCCTTCATTCGGGGGTTGGTCCAAGCCCTTCACATCTCATTTCTCTAGAGGCAGTGACTCTCAGGATTATGCCAAGGGATCATGCACTTGTTTTTATTTTGGTGGTCGTGTCCATCAGCAGCGGGAGTGCCCGACCTTTCAGAGCGGTCATCGTGCACCGGGCGCTGCGCTCTTGGTTCCTCCGTTGAGACAGTTCCATCCGAGGCAGCAACAGCTCATTGCACCATCTTTAGATCAGCAAATGTTAGATGGGGAAGGCAGAGGACAGCCCCATGATGCTCCCCGTCCTCAGAAATCAGAGTGTGTCTGTGGTGGTGGTCATCATCAGGGTCAGAGAGGCCATGGAGGATGTCGTGGTCAGCTTCATGCTCTAGCGCTGCCAGCTCCAGGCGAGCTAGACGTCGTTCGAGGTACCCTTTTCTTGTTTTCTGCCTTAGTGTATGCCTTGTTTGATTCAAGAGTGACACACTCCTTCATATCACCTACCCTTGTCCATGCTTTGGGACATGAGGTAAAGAGGCTTCCAGTGCCCTTGGCGTTGACTACGCCAGTTGGAAGTCGAGCTGACTTGTTTGATGTATGTAGAGACTGTGAGCTAGTGTTGGGGAAACACCGCTCTTGGGGATATTTCCTATGTTTACGAATACAACCATATGATGTCATCCTAGAAATGGATTGGTTATATTCGGTGCAGGATATCATGGATTGCTTTAGGAAGAAGGTCATCTTCATTGGAGCGGATGGAGTGCAAGTGGTGTTTGTTGGTGAGCGTGATCTGTGGATGGGTCATAGGCATGTTCCATCCTTATCACCCATGATGAATGAAATGATGTTGAGTTATTCAGAGGTTCAATAGTTGGTGTTTCCTAGGGTCGTAGAGGAGTACCCTGATGTCCTTCCAGAAGAGGTTGTAGCATTACCTCCTCGATGAGATATCGAGTTTGGGATCGAGCTACAGCTAGGAGCGTCTTCTATCTCTATGTCTCCATATAGGATGTCCCCTTCTGAGTTACGAGAGATTCATATACAGATTGATGGTCTATTACAGTGCGGTTTTATTCGGCCAAGTGTGTCACCATGGGGTGCACCAGTTTTGTTCGTGAAGAAGGATGATGGCAGTTTGCGGTTGTGTGTCGATTATCATCGATTAAAAAAAGTGACAATAAAGAATCACTATCCTCTTCTGTGAATTGATGTTTTATTGGATCAACTAAAGGGTGCAAGTTGGTTCTCAAAGATCGACGTGCGGTCAGGATATCATCATATGCGTGTGAAGGATGAGGATATCTCGAAGACTGATTTCGGTTGGCGTCATGGGAATTATGAGTTCATTGTAATGTCGTTTGGTGTGACGAATGCTCCTGCTATATTCACGAGATTGATGAATGCTGTATTCCGTGAGTTCCTATACAAGTTCATGGTATTTTTCATCGATGAAATCCTTGTGTACTCCACATCTGAATAGGAGCATGTAGAGCATCTACAATCCATTTTGAGAGTTCTTCGTCAACATCATCTATTTGGGAAGTTGTCGAAGTGTGAGTTTTGGGCTCGAGAAGTCCGTTTCATGGGGCATGTTGTGTCCTAATAGGGAGTAATTATAGATCCATAAAAGATAGAATCAGTTGTGTCTTGGGCAGCCCCCAAGACAGTGTCCGAGGTGCGAAGTTTCCTTGGTATCGCAGGCTACTACAGGTGGTCCGTAGCTGATTTCTCATGAGTTGTGGCTCTACTGACATCTTTGACTAGGAAGGATAAGGCATTCATATGGACTGATCAGTGTCAGGAAGCTTTCGAGTATTTAAAGGAGAAGTTAGTAAGTGCTCCCGTCCTTTGTCTTCCAGCTGAGGGAGTTCAATTTGATGTTTTCTATGATGCTTCACATCTAGGGATAGGCTATGTTCTCATATAGAAGAGGTCAGTTGTTTCTTATGGGTATCAGTAGTTGCGTCCCCATGAACGCAACTATTCCACCCATGATCTTGAGTTGGCATTCGTGGTGTTTTCTTGGAAGTTGTGGAGACATTACCTCATTGGTGAGAGGTTTGTGGTTTTCACTGATCATAAGAGTTTGATGTATGTTTTCTCCCAGTGTGACTCGAACTTAAGATAGTGTCGGTGGATGGATTTCTTGCTGGAATACGACTTCAAAATATCGTATACTCCTGGAAAGGGGAATGTTGTAGCTGATGCGCTGTGCCGAAAGTCACGTAGTGATGCTGTTTGTGAATTCGGTGATTCCTGGAGACTAATGGAAGAAATTTCATCATTGCATCTTTATATGGAAGAAGTTGGGGGTAGAGGTTGTCTTTTTCAGATGATGGTACAGTCATCCCTGGTGTAGAAGGTGGAAGAGTCCCAGATGGGGGATCTTGAGGGGAAGGTATGGAGAGATCGAGTTGTTTGTGGTGAGGCACCTGATGGTTGGTCGGAGGACGAACAACACTGAGTGTTGTATCATGGAAGGATTTTTGTTACCTTGATGATGCGCAAGATGGTTCTCAGAGAGTTTTATAGTTCGCCCTTAGTAGTACATTCTGGCGTGAAAAAGATGTATCGATCCTTGATGAGTCAGTTTTGGTTTCTTGGGCTGAAGTGTGTAGTTGCAGAGTTTGTGTCTCGATGTTTAGTCAACCAGAAGGTAAAGGCTGAACACCGTGTTATAGGTGGTCTTCTCCATCCATTATAGATTCCTCAATGGAAGTGGGAGGACATCTCAATGGACTTTGTTACTAGTTTACCTCGAGACCCAAGAGGACATGATTCTATTTGGTTGGTAGTTGACCATTTAACAAAATCATCCCACTTCATAGCAATCAAGGAGTCGAGCTCAGTGAATGTTTTGTCAAGGAAATATCTAAAGGAGGTGGTGAGACTTCATGGAGTCCCTAGGATGATCATTTCTGATCGAGATCCTCGTTTTACCTCTAGGTTGTGGAGAGGTCTCCAACATGCTTTTGGTTCTCAAATATTCCTTAGCACTACTTTTCATCCTCAAATGGATGGTCAGACAAAGCGAACCATCGAGACCCTTAAAGACATGTTACGCTCTTGTGTTCTTGATTTTGGAGGTTCATGGATGAGGCACTTAACCTTGGTGGAGTTCACTTACAATAATAGTTTTCACTCCACCATCAGTATAGCGTCGTTTGAAGCCATGTATGGCTGGCCTTTCTGTTCTCCATTGTGCTGGACTAGGGTTGGAGAGTCAGCAATTCTCGGACCAGAACTAGTGCAAAATACAACAGAGATGGTCCAGGTGATTTGTGAGAGGATAAAGATAGAGAAAGATCGTTAGAAATCATATGCTGATCAAAAAAGGATACCCTTAGAGTTTAATGTTGGGGATCATGTGTTTCTGAAGGTGACTCACCATCATGGGAAGTGAAGGTTTGGTCGTGGAAGTAAGATTTCTCCCTGGTTTGTTGGGCCTTTCGAGGTGTTAGCTCGTGTTAGAGTTGTGGTGTATCGAGTAGCACTTCCCCCACAAATGAGTCAGATACATGATGTTTTCCATATATCACAGCTCAGTCGTTATCTTTATGATGACTCTTAGATTATCGATTGGGGATAGATCGATGCTGATGATGATGCAACCTTTGAGGAGCGACCTATAGAGATCCAAGACCACAAGGAGAAGGTGTTGTGTGGGCATTCTATTCCTTTAGTTTGTGACTTGTGGCGACACGGTGGAATGGAGGAGTGTACCTGGGAACGTGAATCATAGATATGTGCTTAGTACCCAGAGTTGTTTGATGTTTAACTCTTTTCATGTAACAATGTTCCCTTTGTGGTTAGACCTTTTATGTTTTATTTATGAATTTCTTTTGTTGCTTTTGTGGCTTGCTCTCTTTTGAGAGGTATCTCAATGGGTGGTTGTTCAGACCCCGTTTCTTTTTTTTGTCTCTTTAGGTTGGTTTTGAATTCTCGAGGACGAGAATGTTTTGAGAGGTATTTGATATAATGGCCTAGACCTCTCTCGTCCATTACCTTGTGAAAATATGGTGTTTGAGGTTTTCTGGGAGGTCAAGGTGACATATTCCCAACACTTTGCCAAATTTCCAATTCTGTGAACACGTCCATCAGTGAAACGTTCTATTAGTAACCTATAACGGTAGGTGAACAATATTCTATTAGTGAGGTTTAGTGAATAGTTTTCTATTAGTGAGGATTCAGTGAACACTGTTCTATCAGTGAGGTTCAGTGAATAGTGTTCTATCAGTGAGGATTTAGTGAACAGGGTTCTATTAGTGAGGTTCAGTGAACAGTGTTCTATCATTAAGGATTTAGTGAACAATGTTCTATCAGTGAGGATTTAGTGGACAGGGTTCTATCAGTGAGGATTTAGTTAACAATGTTCTATCAGTGAGGATTCAGTGAACAGTGTTCTATCAGTGAGGAATTAGTGAACAGTGTTTCCAAACCAGTGAGATTCTAATAGTGGACTTCTAACAACGGACTTCTAACAATGAACTTCTAACAGCGGGCTTCTAACTATGGACTTCTAACAGCGGACTTCTAACAGCGGACTTCTAACATCAGACTTCTAACAACAGACTTCTAACAACCGACTTCTAACAGCCGACTTCTAAAAGCAGACTTCTAAAAATGGACTTCTAACAGTGGACTTATAACAAAGGACTTCTAACAGCGGACTTCTAACAGCGGACTTCTAACAGCGGACTTCTAATAGCGTACTTCTAATAGCGGACTTCTAACAGCGGACTTTTAACAGCGGACTTCTAACAGTGGACTTTGAACAGTGTTTCCATCTTCCTATAGTTTCACACCTTTGACGTTTCCTTTCACGTAAAATACATTTAGAGCCTTATTTTAAGGAATCTTAAGGCCGATTCAAAGAACATAAATCCTATATTAATTATTCCTATGGCTCGGGATGTTTCTACTTGGTTAAACTGTGTGGGTTGATGTGATCCACTTTTAATGGGGAATTAAGCATATCTTAAACTGTCGCCCCATTAAATCTTCAAAAGGGACAAGATATCACCTTCCCTTGTTCTTCCTCTTTGTTCTCGGCTATGAGAAACTAGAACCTTTCTATCCTTCCTATAGGAGTTGTACAATCAAACTTCACTCCTCGGATTGGTTCCGCTCTATTTTGATACAACCAAGCTATATTGGTCAATCTTCAATATAAGGTATGTTTTATAGTCGTTCATTTGTGGATAATCTCTTCCTGTTTCTCCATTCCATGTTATAGCAAGTAATCTTCATGCTTCTAATGGGGTTTTTCTTGGGGTTTGGATGGTCCCGTCGTACCGTGACATCCTCGAGTGGATGCAGTTGTCGCGAGAGGAGGATCGTGACCCTTTGTGTTGATAAAGAACATTAGGAACTCTTTGAGGTAGGGGATTCATTGCTTCTCTTTATTTTACATGCAACTGTATTGTTAGCATGTTTAATCCCACTGGATGACAATGGAATTGACATAATAAATATTTTAGCTGGATAAATAAATTGATATCGATCATATGTTATTGCCTCTTGTTTTTCTAGATAGTGTGATATCTATTCTTGCTTTTCTTATCTATTTGTTCTTCATGGAAATCAGTAAAGAACATAAATTGGGATTAATTTATAATTTGTGGATAAAGATAAAGAGGCTTGACAATGAATCTAGTTCTTTTTTTTAATTTATGTTAATCAAATTAATGCAGTAAGAATTTTTAATTATTTGTGATAACTTACTGGTTAGGTTTCCCGAATTTGGAACCAACGAATAATAAATCGGTTAACCCTAGATGGATTAAAGAACTATTGGTTGTTAAAAGATAATTGCTTGTAGGGTTCTGAGTTACCCTCTTGTTTGTTTAAGGTCTGAGATCCCAATTGTGAAGATGTTTGTTTTACTGTTGCTTGTGTTTTAATGTGATCCTGGATGGTTGTGGTAATATGTGGAGGCATGGAGTCCCTTTTGGTTGTTGAAGCAGATGATGCCTAGAGTGGCGAGATGCATCAGTTTATGCATGTGGGTGTTAGGGAGGACACCAGGGATGATGGAATGGGATGGATGTGATTGTTGGATGCTTGGTAATTTTATTTGGTTGTTTATCCTCTTTACTTTTCCCTACTTATCAAGGCAATTGGTCTTACTTAACCTTCTTTTAAAAGAGGCAAAAACAAATGGGGTATGCCATGTACTTTCTGTGTTTAGCTTCTCAAGGAAGGATGGGTATATGCTCTTTCTATAAGCGGCAAAGACTCGACGAGTAGTACATATACTCACCATGTTGAGCCCCCTTGTGTTTAGTATCATATAATGTTTTTCTAGAATTTTTTGGAATTTGGTAAAGTTTTTCTATAATGAATAATTGAATAAATGGTGTTAACCGATGGGGATAGAGATACTGGAACATAATGATGAGGTTGTAATTTTTGAAGGAACATTTGAATTTGGGTGTGATGCTAATGAAACTTAATGTGGAATTGCTCATGGTTAATTAATGTTTAAAGAATTAATTAATGTACAGTGTAACTGATAAAAAGGGAATTAAGTAATCTAATAAAGCTCTTCAAATGGTTGTGTGCTTATAGAAAACCTAGTCTTAGAAGCAGCAGCCCAGAGTCTGAGAGACGTTAGGTGCAGTTGTGCCTAAGACTAGGTAATTCCCATAGTGTGGTTGTGAGATATAATTTATCCTGTACTTTTTGTGTTTCTATACGCTACTCCACCCTGCCAGTAAGGGAAACTGACACCCCAAGGATTCTGATCCCTGGGGGTGTTTTCCCCGACATTCTGGTGGGAGGATGGATGGATGACTACCCCCTTTGGCCATGCTCTATTCTCTTGGAAGTTACTGGTGCTGGAAATAACATTGGTTAGTTTTCCCCATATATGTGTGTAGAGGGCTGTAATGGCTTGTGGTTATTCACACACATATATTTTGGATATAGTTTTATATGTTGTACTGTAGGTGTAACGTATATAGGTTGTGATGGATTGATGATCCTTACTTGGTTTATGGGTTGTAATAGCTTGAGGTATAATACCCAACATATGATACATGTTATGAAAGCTGTGGTAGCTCCCAGAAACTACCTGGTTACTTTGGTGTGTAGACGTGGTGGTTTTTTTGCACGAGGTGCATATTGTGGTGCTTCGCCCAGGTGTCTGCGGGCAAGCCTTTTTGGAGAGAGATGCTCAGGACGTGCGACGCTGGGGCAAAGAGGCAAACCAGTGGGGAAGTATTAGCAGGTTACCCTTGATATTATTTATTATATGATATATTCTTGTATGCATTACTTGGTGAGAGTATCCATGGTGAGGTTGGGAACTTAGTATACCTATTTAGGTGATGAGTTAGTTTCACTTGTTTTTCATTGTTCTTTAGCATGCTTTTTTTACCTTTTCACGAGAGGCTTCGAGGAGGATCCTACTGAGTATACTATTATACTCACCCTATATATATATAAACTATTTTTCAGGTCACTTGGAGTAGGTTGGAGATTAGGCTGGTGTTTACTAGCTTGTGGTTGCAAGAGCTATTTGGTCTTGTGGTTCCTGCTGTTTTTACTTTCTTTTGGGTTCTTGCAGTCTTTTCAATTTCAGTTGTAGTACTTTTGCATGACATTTCATATGTCTACTTGGGTTTTCATTTATATTTCACTCTGAGTTGGAGTTGATTTGTGTCTATATTATCTCTCTCTTTCGTATGTATTATCATAGAGGGTAATGCCTCCCATTTGTGTGTTTATTATACCCTCGGTGCTATTCGCATACCCGGGGCCTATTAGAGGCGGGACTCGGGGGTCATTATCTCCCTTTTCACATTGCTGACCCAGGAGGGGTACACTTTGTGGGGGGGGGGGGGTCATGACATCGCGGCAGGCCCACAGTATTCGATTGGAGGATTACCTCAGCAGGATATGAGGGGGAGCACCTTGGTGGCGTGACAGACCTATGGTACTTGATCGGAGGAGTACCTCAACAGTCCAAGGTTAGTGGGAAGTGCCTTGGTGTCGCAGCATGCCCACTATACTCGATAGTGGAGGAGTTCTCCAGCAGGCGAGGTTTTGAAAGTGTGACTTGGGATGTTACTTGATACTACCCCTAGAATAAAATAATGGTTTGAGCTGAGTGAGTTTTTCAGTGTTTCCCTCATGATTGAGATGGATTACTTGATAACATAGGTATATGTATGGGCATATACCTAAGTAGGGTTATCTGTTGATTTCATACTTTGTGGTTTGTCCTTGTTGGATTTTAGTGAGACCTTGAGTGTCTCGGGGTCCCTACTGAGTATTGTTATATTCACCCCTTCACGGGTTATTCCCGCACCTTGTTGTGTTGGATGAAGACGACGAACAATGATAACTGAGGCTGAGAGTACCAGGACTAGACAGTGCCTGTAGGTGGACCATACGGTGAGTCGGTACGTGGAGGAGACAGACATACATGGAGTGTAGAGGAGGTGATATGTACCTACCCTTCAGGTAGGAACTCGGAGGATGACCCAGTCGCTATCTTTCTCTTTCTTCAGTTGTATTGCATTTCAGTTGTACTTGTACTTTCAAGTTGGGATTGTATTCTGGCACCTTTTTACTTACTATACTCACTTGTTTACTATACATTTGACTTGCATTAGTACCTTGCTATGTGTTTGGTTGCGTGTTTTTACAGGATATAAAGGAAATTCCTTCCCAATTTTAGGGAATACACCTTTGGTGCTAGTCGCCAGCCCCTAGCCTATGGTAGGTGGGCTTGGGGTAGTCACGACATGGGCCTCGGGGGACGGGTCGTGACATAATAAGATAGGTGAATACAATCCATCAGGTCAAGGTTTCCCAGGACTACAAATATAGAGCTGATTTTAATCATCATATTAAGGACTTCCAAGTTTTTTTAAGACAAATATATCATGATATTCTTATTGGGGGATTTCCTAGTGTGGAAAGACAGAAATTTACAGTTAGGTGTAAAATTATTGATATAATAATTCAGGATTTATGAAATCCTTAACTATAAAGGTTAAAGAGTAAAATTATGTTTATAAATCTTGCAAGTAATTATTAATTTATTATAATATTTTGTATTACTTGTTTCTACAAGTTTACATTCTGCTATGAATTTTATATAAGAAAGTTTTTTATTAATATTTCTAGTAATTGTTTCACCAGACGATATGTGATACTGATTAACAAATTTATTATATCAGATGATTTTTTTATCTGATACACATACTATTATCATCATAAAAATTCTATGTCTGATCTTTTTGACTAAATAGGTTTTTTTTGTGTTAGTTTAAATTTTTTAACTATAATTCCCCACACCCCCTCTTATATTTATTGTAAACTCTTACGATCCAATAGGGGTGTTACACATAAAAAAGGGAAATTGAGTGAAAAAATATATTATCATGACATAACCATAGGATAATAAATTCATGAGTTTCTTGAGATATGGATCATGTGACTTCATCATCAAAATAATAATCATAAAAAATCCCAATGAACAATGAGATTGTAACATCAAACCCTTACCAATTTGGTAAATTTTGAATCGTAAACCGCATTAAGAAATAACATAAAAAATAAACATTAAATATCTGTAATATAATTAGATTCATGAAATAACATGTCAAAGGTTCTATATGTACACCTCAATAAATAATACATGTGCATAACATAACATAACATATATCCCAAAGAATAAAAATTAAGATAAAATCCATTATTTCCTAGGTAACATTTGTACTATAAACCCCATGAAAGAGATATCCTAAAATGGGTTTGTAAATCACCATAATTTTAATTATAATAATATTAAAATACATTCATGTTAAGTATATACACCACATAAAAGAAATACATGGTGAATATAGCATGTGTCTCACAAAAAATAAAATTGAGGTTCAAATCCCTAACCATAATTTTTGACTTCCTTTGTAAACATTTGAACCTCCTATATAATAAAAATAATTTTAATATACATATATTAAAAATAAATACTTATATATATCATACCATATGTGATTTACTCGTGACCGTTTACTACCCGTTTATTAACAATTCCATGTTAAAATCACATTTTAGGCAATAACTGCTTTGTTTTTTTCATGTATGTTTTTATTTGTTGTTTTTGGTACTATTACATTGATCATGGTTACATAATCTCTATGGTTTTAACCATGATATAAATACCATATATATTGATTATATATTGATTTATATTAATCCATAAAAGTTAGAGTTAGAAAATGAAATACACGTTCATAGAGACGTTAGGTCATACGTACGCATAAACATTGTTTCAATTTTTTAAATAGATCAAATAAAATAAAGGTAAATAATATATTAACCTAAAATAACTATTTTTATGTCATATTTATCACATATAATCATTAAATTTATCCTAATTACCTTTCATGCAAATTTTTAGTGAAAAATGATTCACATTGCTTCGCAAGACGGTGGTCTGCCATAAACACGAATGACACCATCAAATCAAATAAGACCCATACATAAACAGAAAAATAAATGAGGGACCAACCATAAATATAAAACCAAATATGTTCCAACTGTGAAATAAATATGCAATAACAATATATTGAATCATGATTCTATTACATCCCACATATACTAGTTTAAAGAGTGAGTCCCGGAGTTGAGTTGATAATACCTTAATTTTCAGATATTCTAATTATATTTAATTCACGGGATCAAGATTCTTTTCCTTTAATTTATTAAGTAAAAAATATGGTTCATGATTATATACATTTATCTTTGTGGTTTTAGATTAAAATTCATCATCATCACATTATTCATATGTTGAGTCTCTTATATACGACTCAAATATATTGTTCTCTCCTTCTATATTTTAATATTAAGAATGAATATATTCAGTGGAAAATTAAATCACTTTTTCTAAATAATTATATGCAAGATATTTTATAAATGTTTCTGCAGTATCATTTAAACACCTAAAGGATAACATTGATATAAATCACATTGAGTGGATTGGTAAATCATCTCCTTCATCATTATTCTTCATAATATTTTTTTAATGATTTGATAATGAAAAAAATTAATATAGAAAACTAAAATTTATATTTCCCTTCAATTGATGTTTCGAGAAGAAATCTTTCATTTGACCCATCCAACCATCATTTTATTTTATCGTTGAATGTTTTGATGTAGCATGAGATAGACTCTATTTTTATGAATCATGAATGATTGTAAATAGATGAAATAAGTTTTTGTACATCACTAGTCATACCAAATATTAAAATATTGAGAATATATATTTTTAAATGAAACATTGATGTATCCTTGAGAGAAAAGGATTTTAACTCATTTATGGGAATGTAATAAGGTTCTAGAATAGTAAAGTGAAAATACAGACTTATAGATGTAAGAAAGGATTCAATATTGTCTTTACACAAGGAAAAATTAATTAAATTTAAAAAAAGAGGGAAACTAATTCACTAAAACATATTCATTGTTTAGCAGTGGTTTACTAAACCACTGATAATTTTTTTTTATTAAAAAACACAATTTCCATACACCCCACTCTTCTCCCTCCCCTGACCCTTCTCTCCCCAAGCTCACCTTCCCCCAACCCAAATTCCCAGCATGCTTATCCCCACCACTGCACCTCACCTTCTCCCCTGAGCCCTCCATTGTTCCCCACCTTCTCACCTAATCCCTCTGTCATTCCCCAAGTTCTCCCCCAAGCTCCCCTTCCCCCTTGACCCCAAACCATAACCCTCTGTCACTCCCCACCATATCCCCATGTTGCACCCTCTTGAGCCCTCAAATCCTGACCCCCCCTGGGCCTTTTTAGGCATTGCGGTCACATCCTCGTACCCCCAAGACCTTGTTGGCACTTCATTCACAGCCCCCCCCCCCCCCATCAGCCAAGACATTATCCTAACTCAAGTTATTTCCTTATTATTGCCTTCTCATAATCCCATTCCAGAGGTGAGGTCATGTAGGTTTGATTTATCTCTTTATTAAGAATCTGTAATTGTGTTATTAGAATTTTATACTTATGTATTATGTTGTTGACTACAGATTTTGGTTTTATTATTTTCTATTAGATTGTTTGATTTTATATCAAGAATCATATTAATTCATTGTATTATTATTGTTTGTACAGTTCTAGTTGGTTAATATATGAGTTTAAATTAGCTTACAATGATATTGTAGAAACTTGGAATTTATCTTCAACTTTTGGTGTCCAGGGGATGCACCTATTGTTAGTTTCCTTAAAGTCCGTAAAACAAATGGGTCAGGGTCAGGATAATAGTCATGAATATAGGATATTTCAGGATTGGAAATTCATAGTATTAAAGGGTTTGGATAACCTCTTTATAATATAGTTTAATTTACTAGGGTGGTCCAGATAATGACATATCCATTTTATTATCGTGGGCTTAACTAATGATAGTTGAGTATCATTCATGAATAAGTAGACTTCCCATTATGATTCTAACATTCATGTGGTGTTATATTTCATATGAATTGGAAAATTATGACAATATTTTTTATGGAAATTTATGAGACTACTTGTGAATGAAACCAATTTTTTCTAATGAATAACTTCATGAACATGGTAAATAATATTTATGATATGTAATAAATCATGCTTGAATTATGTTTTGTTTATCCCATACATGTGATTTATAGATTACTGGAATATGAAGATGGTATGGAACTAGATGGTAAACCTATAATGTGTTTCATTAGAAATAACTAATTATTTTTCAATCATAATACAATTTATTTTAAAAATATGTTAAGAATTTTAGAATGGTACTTAAAATCATAATTATATTTTTACTACCTTACTTTTTTAATGGTAGTTTTCATATTTATATTGTAGAAGACCCATTAAAATGATAGAATATGTTTTTTCATAATCCTATTGATAGTTTTCAGGACATGTCATGCCTTCACTTAAATTAAATGATTTTGAATTATAGGTCATAATTAATATTATTAGACAAAAATAATTCTAGAAGGTGAACTATTTTTGTTTTGGTTAATTTTAAAACATAATAGATAATTGTGTTAGTTATTTCAGTTTACGTACATAGTTAGAAAAGTAAGTCTAGTATAATGAGTATAATATTAAATAAAATAGAATAATGTTATAATGGATATATGGATTTAATTTTTAAGCTATTTGATATTCTCCAAATTATTAGATTATTTTGCATGATATCATGTTGAAATATATAATATTATTTTTGTGTTTTTAATCCATGAATTAATTGAGAATGATGGTTTGAAACAAAAATATTTTTGGTAAGATGTTTAAGCCCTGAGAATCTTGACATGGAATATTACTGCAGATGATAAGCCCTAAAAATTTGTTTTCTCCCAAGGTGAAAATAATTGAAAATGATTCAGATTTAATTAGAACATGATGAAATTATTTTTTTATTAAACTAGTTCATTAACATTTGTTGTTGATGAATTTAATAACATTACATGTAAATTAAATGATCAGTGAAAATTTTTTATTTTTTTTTTGCCAGTTACATGGTTTTACTAATTTTATGTGATTAGCTTGGATGAGCCATATTTTTTTTGATAACAAGGTATTTAAATTAAATAATATAATTGGATAGTTTTTAAAAAATTTATCAGGATTTAATAATAGTTTTAAAAAATATATTATCATGGATTTTCTATAATATATTTTCGGTATTTATACATGATGAAATATTTAATGATTTTTGTTTTAATGGTCCATGGGAGAAATAATTTCAAAAAGAAAACCTATGATTAATTTGAAATATAAAATTTTAGAGTTTTTAGTATTTTTTTTTATAATTTTTTCATTTTTTATAATATTTTTGATTGGATGTTATAAAAACATATTCTCCTAAATGTTTTATTGTTGTTACCTATGATTGATTTGAAATATTCTTTTTAGTATTTTTTTTATTATGAATTTATGGTTAGAAAGATTTGGATTAATGTTTGATTTTATTTGATTAGATGATAGGACTGTCAAGGAGAATGCATTATACTAATTCTAGTCAACTCTCAGTCGACGTTCCCTCAACTATACAAACAGATTATGGTCCATCAGTAACTCTCGCTACAGCATATGAGACACCCTCTACTTCCCCCCTGCATTGTCTCTCACACCCTCCATCAGTATCTTAGTCGACACCTCCCTATTCAGTAACCTAAGCAGCAAGGGAGCAAGTCATCAGTCCTAGTTCTTCATGGAGATATTAGAGGGTGACAGTTATAGTTACAAATTTTAATATGAATAAATTTATTGCACATTTTTATACTAATTACTATGTTTTCATAAAATATGGAAACAATGATACGATAGGGATAAATATGAAAAGTTCATATGTCTATAATATGAAAGTACTAAAGGTAGTTGTCCCATTTGACTGTTATGGGGTCCCTATAGATGACGCCATGAGATTATTTGGCCAGATTCTAGGCCAACTAGTGGAAGATCTGGTTACCCTTATGATTACGAATAATGATTGGAGGCATATGCCTTCATGTTGGAAAAATAAAGTTTTTGATTCATAGATAAAGGTAATTTTAATACATTATAGTGTGATTTAAATTAATTATGTTATTAAATTCTAATATTTTCAAAATGAACCTCTTTGTACAGATGTTTTTCCACTTTCCCATTGCTGATCTTATAGTGCAAAAGTGTATATTTAAAAATTTGTGTAAGAAATGGGTGGATTTTAAATGAATATTATAGAATTAATTCAATGATACTCTATTTAGAACCCATAAACATTATGATAAGTTACCCAATGGGGTACCTAGAGAGAAATTTAATGTTTTTGTTGATAGCCATCATCATGAGAACCATGTGGTATTTAAATATATATTATTATATTAATATCATTTTACATTTATACGTACATATGAAAATGAGATGAAATTGCATTCATTACTATTAAATAATATTTATTTATTTCAGCATGTTTCAAGGAAGAATGAACCAAGTCAAGCTAAGCAAGTCATCCCTCACACTATTGGTTCAAAGAGTTTTTCCAAAAATTTGTCAACATTGTTAATATTTTCATTAGTTTGAATATTTATAAAGAAATATTATCTATTTAATATATTAAATTATTGATTTATCTATATTTAATGAAGTCATATAATTTAGGGCACCAAGTATCCCAAACAGAACTGTGGTTAGTTATTCATAAAAATATGATAGGAGTTATGTTAAGGATCATGCTAAATAAGTTGGGGTATGAATTCATTTTTCACTATAATAACTTATTTTTAGTTGTCACTATGTTAATATATATTTCTTAAAATATGATTGAGATTTTATTTATAGGTAAAAATTAAATAACTATGGGATTCAAATCTTGTGTAGTCCTTCTCAGTCTCCTAGGATGACCTCGTTGGTAAAGTCCTTGGGAAGGATCATCCTGGTTGAGTGTGTAGGATGGTTTAGAGACCATTACCATTTGAGGTCTTTAGTAGACCATAAAGGATTGCAGATGCATCTACTCCTGTTTATAGTCACTCCCTACCTTGAGATTCTTATAGAGAGTTTTTTTCTATAAAAAGCACAATTTAAGAATAAGGGGCTCAAATATTCACTTTGTAGAAATAATTAGTTGATTTATATCAAAAGACAGCTGGATCTTTCCCTGGTGATATTACATTGATGACTGGTGGTGAGAAGGTAAATCACACAACTTCAAAATCATTTAGTTTATAGACTTTTATTTTTTTATGTTTAAATATAAATATACAAAACTATTTAATTTTAAATATAATTGTCTTGCAGGTGATGGTATTAGGAAGTAGAGACAGAGATGGAGAGGGTGATGGACAGAGTTCATCATAGGGTTATGATTAGTGGTCTCTTTGATATCTTGGACCAATATGGAAAGAGAGGGTTTTTTTATTTATCATTTATGGAACGGAGTATTCACATTACACTTTCATGATTTCCCATGTTTGAAGAGGATAAAACCATTTATATCATGTTTTTGGTATAACTATATGGTGGTATTTTCAATGCATTTCTTTTCTTTTTTCAAGTTTGTTTTGGGGTTATAGATTCTTTAATTGTAGCTTGATATAGCTATTTAGGAGTTTGGATGATCTTGAACAAGGCTTAACAAAATATGGAAAAGGGTTAACACCATTTTTAAGTAGGTGGACTATAAATATAAATTAATATAGTTGTTTATATATGATTACTTTCCTTGAATCGTGTTTTAGGGGACTGTATAAAAGAATATGGTCTATGAAAACTATAAAGAAATATATAGGAATGTTTTGAGCCTCTTGAGATTAGAATAAGTTATCTTTTGAACAATAGCTAAATAGGATTTTCTAGTGACCATGTCACCATGGTTAGAGGGTACTGTGTAAGTTGAAAAGATATTTCAGGTGGTATTTGGATATGAGACTTGATGTGGGTATCCTTGGATGGTTTCCCTAATGCTAGTCCAATATGTATGAGAGGATAAAGACCAGTGAAAAATGGTTGAGATGTCCATATGAATCAATATTTATGAGAAACACCCTCATAAGTGTGGGTTCATGCTTAATGAGAACTATGTGTGGGACGAGTCCTTTGTAATGAGATGATGTGTGATATACAAGGTTTCTAACCAGTTGTAAGGATTAAATATCTTACTTAAGATATGGGAAATAGAGCTTAGGTGCAGGTCATGGGAGTTGTTCGATACATGGAATCATGTTTCTAATTGTTATATAGCATGCTAAGTTGTGACAATACCTAGGTAGTAGAAACATTAGTGATAAGGGATTTTTTATAGTTGGTATAGGACCTGAGTTTTGGGTTAGTGGAGATTGTGGGTAGTGGTGTGACCAATAGGTGATAGGTATGAGATCATATCAATGACCATGTTCCTATATGATATAAATAAACCTGATGGGGATAATGTAAATAGAAAAAGAATATAATAGAGGTAGGAATTTTGGATGATAAATTTCAGAAATGGGTGTTCAAAACGTCATATTTTAGATGATGTGTATATATGGTTTTCCAAAATATGTGAATGAAATTTATACCTAGTTATATAGTGGGGATTTTTATGATGATGCATATAGGTCACTCATCATGGGTTTGTAGTAATATAATAACACATAAGGGTCATAATATGATATGTAAGAGTAACTTATGTTTTTCCCATATGTCAGTGTTCATAAGTGAATTCATATAGGAAAATATATTTTACCATGCTCAATTAAGAGACTTCCAATAAGATTAAATATCAGTGAAACTGATTCACAAGATGGACCCCTCAATTAAGGTGGGGTGGAACCATTATACCCATGGATTAATGAAATTTTAGGATTAAATATCTACCTAGATAATTAGTTAAAGTGATTTTATTCAATTGTAACTTTTGATAAATTAAATGGTGTATAATTTTTATCCCACATAAGTCTGACTCATTGGTTTAACCATGTAATCAATCTGTATTAATATTTTTTAGTTTTAACTGTATAAATGTGTGTGAGTCTATCTTGAGTGTGTGAAAGGTGAGAATCCCTCCCCCCCAGAATGGCCCAAAGGCCTTCATTTTTATTGATTTTTGATAACCCCCCTTTCAATGGATGAGGGGGAACCGTTACAAGGCCTGTAGGCTCAGAGATTACAAGGCTTGTAGTCTTATGATATTACATGACCCGAAGGTCTTAGGGAATTCAACCAGACTATCTACAAGGAACTACCCCTCCCTAACATCTGCGTCATGATAGTATCTCTCCACCTTTTCATGGTCATCTAGATAGGCTTCTCTTGCAAGCACAGAATGGTACTGATGGCATAGACATACCCTCTCATTCTAAAAATCCATTTGGCTATGATCTGGTGAGTGCACCTGCTCTGAATCCTCTTCTGGGGATGCTCCTTTTTTTTAGTGTGTCTGGGGAAACTGCATATGGCCCGAAGGCCTTGAGGTGTCCCAAGGGCCTTAAAGGTGGCCCGAAAACCCTACTGACCTGAAATCCCGGGTGGCCCGAAATCCTTAAGGACTCCAAGCCCAAACCAGTGGCCCAAGGTGAATAGTTCCAACTGCTACAGTACTGAACAGTAACTGCTACATAACCTACTACAGTACCTGCTACAGTACCCACATAGTGTACAGTTTTCTACAGTACCAGTACAGTTTACATTTCTACTACAATACCCTCACAGTGTACAGTACTTCTACAGTGTCTGTTACAGTACCTGATACAGTACCAGAAATATGCCTCTACCTGGTTTTGAACCTAGTTTTTGTGGATTCACTAAAGGATACCTCACCAACTGGGCTGAGGGTCATGTTCTATGAAAGGTTAGAATCAGTGTGGTGATTTAGTTTGTATTATCTTTCTACGTTCTTGAACATTGATTTGAGGGGTCCTTCCATTTAGGGAGGTATTGGTTCTTCTTTCCATTTCATGTAAGTTCTAATGGTTTATCTTCCCATAGATCAGTGGATGGGATCCCCACACTATATTCTCTATAAGTTCAATAATTCATTATATTTCTACCAATATACAAGATATAGATAAACAAATAGTTCTATTACATAGGTTTAATCCCCATTCATATCTGTATTGGTGATTTAATCCTCATTTCTCCAATAATTATATATATGAATATAGTCCCCCAACTTGGTGTAAGCCCCTAACCTTTCCAAAGTGGTCCATATCCCCCATGATCTCCTATATAAAAATGGTCTATAACCCCTATAATTATAGAAATATAATTTCTTATCAAATCATTAATGTACAAGATGAACTATAAATGGGAAATCATGTGTAATCCTAATACCAAAAATAGCTGGAAACCTTTAACCTAGTAGTCCTTATTGTATGAAATTAAACTGAATATCATATATTCCTTGTCATGTGTTGTTAAAATTCATGACATATATTCCATTCCAATTTATGTTAAAATGATGTAAGTATGTCTTAGACCCACAACCCTAAAATAATATTAAAATTTTCATGGTTTCATGAATTTAAAAGTCACCTCATTGGTCCTAGTATGATGACCATAAAATGAACTATGTGTCCCATTAAGAAGCATTGAACTACATGGAATCATGTTTCCAAGGGGTATAGAGATTGATAGGTTGGGACGATACCTGGGTAGTAGAAATAGGATAGATAAGGGATTTTGTATAGTTGGACTAGGACCTGAGGTTTGGGTTAGGGGAGATTGTGGGTAGTGGTTTGACTGATAGGTGATAGGTATGAGATCATATCAATGACCATGTGTGTGTATGATGTGTTTCATTTGTTATGGAATTATGTTACTGATTTATGTGTACTCTGATTATAAGATATGCACATTTTGTTTGTTTTTTTTTCATGTCTGTTCTGGGGTTACACATTCTACAGCCTTTTTTTGTAAATCATCATGTAGCGGTGGTTTAAATTGTCACTAAATATACCATTTTTTGTTTATGGTGGTTTAAATCGTTGTTGTATAATGATATTTTTTTTCTGGCGGTGGTTAAAACCACTTCTAAATATGACATACTATTATTTAGTGGCAATTTTCGTCATTTCAGCAGTGGTTATTCAGTCAAAAAATATTTTTGATTTAGAGATGGTTTTAACCACCTCTAAATCCTCGACATTTTTTTTCTTGAAACCCGCTACTAAAATTAATAAAACTCCCACTAAATATATGTTCTACGACACTTACCAAAAACCTCTACTAAATGGAAGGAACCACCGTGTGTTGGATGCTAACACCAACTTTAGTGGCAGGTTTTTGAAACTGTTATAGAAACATCTGGTAGCGGTTTAAACCACTGTAAATAGGTTATTTTCCTTATAGTGATTCGAAAATAAATAGGACAAATAATTAGAAAATATAAGATAATTTTTAAATAAAATATTTTCTCTTCAAGTTTTAAAGTTAGAAAATACTTAGAGGCTATCTATGATACTATATAATGGGTATAGTAAGGAAGAAAATAATATATATGGGCTCTGATACTGAGTGTTGTCCAATATAGTCAAGGAAATTAACTCCATTAAGGAAACTATAAGAAATATTTTAATTGATTTACTCACACAAAACCCTTATCGAATAATCTTCATTCCTATATAAATAAATTTGAGTAGAAAATAAATCATGTTTTGGAATTTTTGAAGTTTGAAAATAATAATAGAAAGATAAAAATTAATATTAGTAATTGATATGATAGTTAGTATTTGGGAAAAGAAATTCTAGATAAATAAATAAGTTCTTTCTCATTATGTAAGTATATTCTAAAAATACTAAAAAATAAAAGGAAATATTGATTAAAAATATTAATATAATATTTATAGAATGATGAGTGAATTATTTAGGCTCACTCTCAAAACATTTTTATACTTTAAAGATAATATTGGAACTAAATTAATCAAATAAACATGCCAAAATAAAATAGAAAATGAAATTAAAACATTGTTAGACAAATATACCTTTATCATAGTGAGATTTATGTAGAATTAAGAACATAAATAAAATATATATATTTATTTTATGGAGATCCGTATCTATTGAACATGATGGATTTTTTTCAATGGATGTCACTAATCAAAAGTCATTGTACTCTTCGCTCTGTAGGGATGACATAAACCACTAGGATCCTCTTTCATAATGAGAGGATCGCATTATCTCATATAGTGTGTTATCTTATTCTCCGAAAATAAAACTGGAGGCATGAGATGAAGAAATAGATTCATCTTTGGATAGTTAGTGTCATGTACCTATAATGGGGGATCATATCCCTTTATATAGACTCACTTCACTCAATAAAGAGATTTAATTCTCAGTTTTCATCACATGGTAGATGTCATGTATTAAAATTACTCATGCTCATTAGAGAATAAATAATATTTCATCATTTAGATGATCTAATCATGCATTTATAGACATATAAAAATCAACCTATTGATTCATAATAAAAAAGAAAATATGTGGGAAAAATGATTGAATTCATGAATGTGATATTGTCTATTTAATTTCTATCATACACTATGATAGATACCAACTGTAAGCTACAATAGAGGAATCTAAATACCCTATCATAGGTTATAATTCTGTAGATATCATACAATACGATGTCCATATTTTAGTTCATATCCAAAAAACATATTGTCATGGTCATCCTAGAAGTAAGTGGAAAGCCTTCATCAATACTACATCAAATAGTACCTCATCTTTATACTTCCTAATGGTGAGTAAAACTTTGACCTATTTTGTGGCCTTTAAATATCCACAATCATTCAACCACTAAAGTTGGTATGAATGTTGGTGATTAAAATTCAAGAGTCTCAACTTCTCCACCAACCTAGTGGTCTCTGTATTACTATAACTTCCCCTATCCACGATGACATTATTTACCTTCCTGATGATTTAGAATCATCTATGAATTATTTTTACCAATGATACTTCTCATATATTATCATTTGATCACTTAAAACATTTATGATTATTATAATATCCCCTTTTTACACACATTATTACTATTAATATTTGGGGAATCCTCCCCTTCTTTCTCTAAGATCTCTCCATTGATCTCCCATTATTCATACTTATTGATGGTAATGGTGATTCAGTTTGGGAATTCACTAGAAATACATCCCCTTACATGACATTTAAAAAATTAAATATTCCAATTTATTATATGCATATCCTCAAAATTAGTTTTCCTAGGTTGAATAATTACCTTTTCATTTTTTTGGTCAACCACCTTCTAGGGATTTGGGGCTTCCCGACTCCCCTTCCTTGAATTTCTCCATGGGGTAAAATACATAGTAGGTTCCCTTATATTTCTCTTCTTTTTGATTTATTTATCAATATTAATGGTTTAGTGAATCATATATTATATCTCCACATTCTAGTACATCTCCACTTAATTGAATACCCCTCAATAGAGGCTATGTAAAATACATTCCATGATTGCCTCTAGATCCACCTTAATATTCTCCCAAATCATGGAAATTTGCATATCCTTATAGTAATCTTTAATACTTATACTCCATTGGGTAAGGCATTAATGTTTTTTATGGATGTCCTTATAATAGTGTGATGGGAAAAACTTCTTCCTCATGGAAAACATCATTTCATCCCATTTTTTAATGGGATATTCAACATATCAAACCCTTTAACTTTTCAATTTAACCCACCAAATTTGAGCATAATCAAAAAAAATTCAATGGAAATAAGTTTGACCTTTTTCTCCTAAAAATATTTATGACATGAGAACACTTGCATGATACATATCTCCAAATATAATAATGCTTCATGATCACTTTTTTCTTGAAAAGAAGGGACCATGACCTTAATTCCACTAATAATGTCATCCTTTTATGGTCTTATTTCCAATACTTTTAGTTGCTGGTATAACCTCATTCTTTGTGGGAAATCTCATAATAATCATCAAAATTCTCCATCTCATCATCCTTGATGTGGGGCTGATGTGGTGTTGGAGAACGCTATGGGTTTCCACGGATCACTATTAGGATTGGTTGATTCTAAATATAGTCAATACAATCATGAAACTCCTCCAACAACATATCTTGAAGATTCGCCAAATAGATCACAAAATATATTTTTTGGAGTTTCATATATTTTGGTGTGGGAGTTCTACTATGTATTTCAACATTTCTAGCATGAGAGGTGATTATTACACAAATGCACTCATCCGTAGAAACATGCACAAACACACCATTATGTTCTCAATTATTCCCCAAATATCTTCCATGATAATCATAAAAACACACAAATATGTATAAAGATACAATAAACACAATAATATATACACACAAACTCATATGATCTCACACACACATATTAGGATACACACTCGCACACCCATAGATGCACACATAGACATGGAAACACACTCATGAATATAGACATATATGCAAGGATACACACTCACATACCCAAAGATTTACATGCACACACAAAAATAATGACACATAGACACACACACTCATGAGTTACCATACACATACATACTAAATATTTACACACAATCAAACAATGATTCATGTGATTTTTTTATTACTTTATCTCCACTCATAACACTCAAATCAAATCCCAAAATCTTATGAATTATTTTCAATGTTTAGGAAGATCACAAGTCATTAATCCTTACCCAACTAATATTTTTAAAATTAATGAATTAAAACATCCTATATGTGTGTAAAAGGGTTAAAAATAGTAAATAGTAGAAAAGAAGGGTTAAGGATTTAGATAAAAGGTAGAAAATGATGAATGGATGGGGTATGTTGGATTTTAATAAATAAAATTTACATATAAGGAATCCAAATTTAAATAGATATAGATTAATAATTGGTTAAATTTAATATATTTTAAAATTATATAATATGGGCCATATTCTAGTGGTTTTGAAGAAAAAAGTTTTTTCTTTAAGGGTGAATAATATGGAAAGATAAGTGGTATAATGGATAATTGAATGGAAAAATAGAATAAATTTATACCGTGTTAATTGGATCTCTAATACCAACTGATGTGAGACCCATGAGGTGGACCAATCATTATGGTAAAGTATGGTGAATTGGGAATTATATTCAGGGCTTCAAGGAGGTCCTTTACATATCATATTGATCAACTGACAAGGAGGTATTCCCCTTACCAACTCATCAACAACTGGTAACCATAGAGGCCTTCTATTTATAAACCAATAATATAACTCCAAAGGTCCTCCTAATATTATATTATTGAGAGATCCTCATTGTGATAGATCAAAAATCTAGAACAGAGGTCCTACCCATGATAAAAAAATCAAAAACCTATCATGAAGGTCCACCTCACGATGATCACTACAAAGGTCATCCTCAAAATGATATATATTCTTGAAAATAATTCCACACTCATATTGAAGTTACTAAAATATTTAATTCATATCAAGAGCCACCTAAGAAACCAAGTTCAACTACATAAATAACCTTATCACTGATAAACGGTTTTCCATCCCAATAAATGAGAGACTTGAGGTTATGATCATCATTTATAACTCCCTTGTATTGTGGATATTTTTATACAAATGAGTACATTATAGATTATACCACTCCTCTCAACAAAGCAGAAAATACATTACCTTTACATCCAGGTTTAGTTGAAGAACTTCTCATAGTGGATGATGAAAAATCCATGGAAATGTGGAAATAATTGGTTGGGGATAGAATAACAGTCATGTTCTAGACCATGGTCACTCTCCAGTAAGACATTACAAAGACATTGAAATAGGAATTCATACCATAATATGGTCATAAATTATGGGTCAATGTGAAACCCTCTGGGTTTTATGAATGTTTTATTTTGGGATTTTTTGTCTATATTGTCGTTTTAAAGGATTTAGAGAAGTCCTAAATGGTGATTGGTGGATTAACAAACTTTTAGGAATTTAACAATGCACCACGAACAAAACCAAATTGTGGTGTAGACCGTTTTTCTCCTAAAACCTACCTATGTGACACAAGAAAGATCAAAACATGCATGGATGGGTGTGGTCTCTAGTGTGTATCATTATGAGTCTTCATGTGGGCCATGACTATAAAAGCCCAACTGCACCCTGGTGGAAAGTTTGGTGGGTCTAAAATGAGAAAGGTTTTGACACCACATCATGGAGGGACATTGTATTAGGTTTCCTGGGCTTGGTGTGATCGATTCTATCATAGACATGGTGGGTAATATCATATAGTGGTTATGGTTGTTTCATAATTTGAAGTAATTGAATCATCTACTAATCTTTCAGGGGGGTTATTATAACACCCCCAAAATTTCTGAAATTTGTTTTCAAATAAATGTGATATTTTTGATATTTTTGATATTTTTCATTACATGCAACAACAAGTTTATCTTTTTTTTGTTGGGGCGGTAGCCTCATTTATTATTAAAGGAAAGCAAATACCTCTTTAACTGGGTAGAGGGAGACCCATTACATAGCCCGAAGTCCCAGTGGGAATTTAGCCCATTACATGTCATATATGCCCATTTTTTTGGCCCAAGGCCTATTCTGTGAATAGTACTACTACAGTACCCATGCTGCTACAGTACTGCACAGTACTCATGCTGCTATAGTACTGTTATAGTACTACTACAGTACCTGTGCCCAATGGGTTTTGAATCCCCATTTTTCATGTAGATTTAATGGGTGCTTACCACTAAGACAAACCCCAACTACAACAATTTTATCTTTTATTACACACAACACAGATGATATCTTGTGATAGATTAAATACTAATTTAATCAAAATGTGAAATACTATTATTTAATATTATATTTATCACCTAGTCATTGTAGTATCAAGTGTGCATATGATCAAATAAATTATGAAAATATATTATCTATAAATTTATATAAAATTAATTCTTGGTTGACCAATTAATTAGAAATTAAAATAAAAACTATTTGAAAATAAAGGAGATCTTTTCCTAAAAAATCTATTTTTATGAACACAAACACTTTTTAACTTAATAAATAATAAATAAATTTTTGTGAATTTATTTAATTAAATTTATATATTATATATTCAATATAATATTTAACATCCATCTTATGTGTTTATAGATAATAGATAAGAATATATCCAATTTTATGCATTAAAACTGTATTTTTCTAAAAAGAAGATTTGTCAAATTTTGCGCACTTATTTTAAAATTATTTTTTACTTTTTATAAAATTTATTATAAAAAATTAAATTAAATTTTTAAATTATCATTTATATATTATCTTTGTGTTAATTTTTGAGAATTGTTTCAAAATAATAAATTTTTCGATGAATATTAAAAAATACTAGTTTTATTAAGAATAATCATTACCTTTAAAACATTTAAATACATGTAAATTGTTTTAATATAGTTTTAAAAGTGTTAATAGTTCAATAATATATCTATTAATAAAATATATGCCATTTTAACCAATTATATATTGAATTTTGATAGAAAACCTTGTTAAGCATCTGAACATTTTCTCTTTGGAAAACTGTTTTGTCCTTGTGCTTGTAGGATTAATTTTATATAAAAATTTTCCACTTCTATGAATGTAATTTAGAAAAATGGATTAAATATTTTTCATCATAATAATTTATATTATATAATAATTTCAATTTAATTTTTTACCATAATGAATAGAAAAACAGTAAAAATTATTTATCGTGGTTAAGGTAAAAATGGGTTTTCCTTAGGGATTAAACTAAAAATATATGGTTTAAAAATGCCCCAAAGCATGTACAAACCCAATTTTATTGACATATTAAAACCTTATAATGTTTTATTCTTGATAATATCAAAAAATTTATTGTTTTGGTCATGTAAAAAATGTATTTACACCTTTTTCTTTTCAACAACTACAAGTGTGCCACTCACCTCACTTATAAAAGGCCACTCACTCTCCTCTCCTCTTTACACTTTAAAAACCATTTTTCCATCCAATAAATACCTAAATAACATCCTTAATTCCATACTCTCATCCTAGAATCCTTATATTGGTCATAAATCTAACCTATGAAGGCTTTAGTACAAACCAAAAGATGTTGTCCAAAGAAGAGGTAACATCCCTAATAGATCATTTTGTTATATTTCTTCCTCCACCTCCTTAAATTATTATTAAAAAATTATGGTATAATAAAATAAGTATCTTAAATATAATTATTTGTTTTTATGTTAATTCCATGACCTAAATACTTATCCTCTTCCATTAAATGGTATATGAAATCATTATTTATGTGTACGGTGGACTACCGCCTCACGAACCGATTTATTTGTTTTCAACCACCACGTCTCATTGCTGGATATGATTATGGATTAAATGTTTATATATTATTTTTATAATATTATTATACTTATTTAATTATTATATAACATATAATTTATTACTTTACATTTTTTGAGGATATGGTAATGTTGCCCGTGTGTACGGTGAATTACCACCTCGTGAAGCGACGTGATTCGTTCATAATTTGCATATAAGGTAATAAGGATGATATTAATATAAATGTGTTATATTTATGAAATAAAAATTATTTTTTAATTGTAGTATATTAGTTTCATTTTTTTATTTCTATCCATTGATAAAAAGGAAACAATGTTCGTGTGTACGTATGACATGTCGTCTCCATAACCAGTGTATTTCATTTTAGATCTTTTACTTTTATGTATTACTATGAATAAATATGTACTTAATATATATTATATTTATATCATTTTTAAAATTATGTATGTGATGTAACCATAATCAAATTAATATGACAGAAAAAATCAAAACTTATGTAAAAAGCAAAGTAGTTATTGCTTGAAACGTGACTTTAACATGGAATTGTTAATAATCAGGTAATAAAAGGTCATAAATAAATTATATATGGTATGATATATATATATATATATATTTATTTTTATTTAGTATATTTATAATATAATGAAATTTATAATACAGTAGTTTTTAACATTTATGAAGGAAATTAATACTTAAGGTAAGAGATTTTTGTCTCAGTTTTCCTTCTTTGAGACATATGTTATATTATACACCTATCTTCTTTTATGAGGTGTATATAAAACCACTTTGAAATATAATATCAGGAATTTATTTATTCTCATGATATTATATGTTTTGTTTAATATTATTATTTCATGGGGCTTATGAGTCAAAGTTACCAAAGTGATGAGGTTTTTATGTTAAAATCTCATCATTTATTAGGATTTCTCATTATTATGCTTCCAATTACAAAATAACATGATATATATCCCAATAAACTCATTTATATTATCCTCATATAGTTATTTCTTGAGAATAAATATTTTCTATTCATTTTTATCTCTTTTTTTACTCAATATTTCAAAATAATGTTATTTATAAAAATTGTCCTTATTTCTCTCTTTGGTTGAAAACCCCTTTTTCTTCTAAAAAAAATTCTAAAAAAATTATTTATTTTAAAATTGTTAAAATGATATATTAAATAAATTTTAACCCATGTTAAAATTTTTACAAATTTTTTTAAAGGAATATTTATGTTGTTTTCAAAACAATACTTATTTGGCTTTTACAGAAAATGTGAAAGAAACATTTGTTTTAATGTGAACGGAATGAATGAAAATTTCCTAATGTCATGGACATTATCTTATTTGAATATTTCTTTAAAATATTTTAATTTTATTTTAATATAAAATTATTTCCAAAATATATTATGAATTTTTAATTTTTAAAAATTTATTTTCCAGGAAAGGATATTTTCCTCAAGAAACGTTCTAAGTGATTTTTATTTCAAAAAAAAATTCCATCTAAGATGAAATAATTTTATGTTTCTTATAATTTTTGGGGGATAGGATCCAGATATACTATTCTTATTATTTCTCTAAATGATTTGTGATGATAATATATTTATGAAACTCATTTCTCTTCCACGTGTTATACCATAATAAAATTCTTTTAAAACCCACTTCTTCTTTTTTTATGAGTTTTGATTTTATGAAATGATGAAATGATTATGAAATATATTTACTTTCCATGGGTTATGTTATAATTAAGTGTATATGTAACCCACTTAATTTCATGGTTTCTAATATGATGAATTTTTAATGATCTTGTGGCACACATAAGTACAATTTTCATTATGTGATGGATGGGCCGTATATCTCCCTCCAATGCATTGGGTAAATATTGATATATCATGAGATAAATAGGGATAAAATGGAGAGTGATACCAATTCTATAATAGATATTTTCCACTATGATTGTCTTGGTAGTTAACTTTGACTATTATAATGGTTTGGGGATTGAACATATTTGACTATGATAGTTTTGGGAATAATCCTTGACTACTAAGGAAATGAGTTTCTATACTTGTGTTTATTCCGCAAATCTATGTCTTATTCCAATGTTATACTCTCATGGTATGTTTTATTTGATTCTATTATGATTAATGTCTTATAAAATGGAATGATTTATGCCATGAATCAAATTTATGATCAATGATATGATGGGTATGGTTTTAAAATGTAATTATCCTCTTATAACACCCCTATGATCATGATATATTGATATATTCCTATTTAACCTTGTTAAGCATCTAAAATCACCCTTTTATTATGTTTCATTTCTCTTAGTTACGATGAAAGGTATTATTTTTGATATGTATAAGAAGGGTTATAGTTATGAAGAATATAGTGGGAGATGGAATAGCTCACTTATGGACTAGTTGTTTATGTGTCCTAGTTTCCAAAGGCACTATAACTTTATGATCCTTAGTTTTATGTTTATGTAATGTAATGAATATTCATCTAAAAAGATACAATATCTATGTATGAGAATTTTGGGTCACTATAGTTGATATTAGAGTAAAGGTTTAGTTAACATTTTGAAAACTAGAATGAGATAACTTTAGTGAAATGCCTAGGGATATGTCTAGGTATATGTCTAGGGTTATATCTAAGGATAAATCTAAGGATGATTCAAAGTATAAGAAAATGTCCTGGAATTTTATTAAAAGATAGAGTGAGTTGATTCCATTAAATTACATCGCCTTCCTGATACTACAAGTGGATGTGGTTCTAGAACAAACCTATTTTAGGGTTAATAACTCTGACAAAGGAAACATTGATCTGGACTCGATTATTACCTAGTGCACGATAATGGGACTTGCTACACACAAAGTTTGACATTCTCGGGGGATATGATTTGGAAATTCATGAACTCTTATGAAACATCATTAATGATTTAAATAATTACCATGAATGACTTAGGTTAAGCCTATGGATTAATATATTAAAATAATGTGTCATGATTTAGACATATTATAAGTGATTTTTCATACTTATGTGGTTTCCCACTATGAAAATTTATACTCACTCTATTCTTTTTGGTTTCCGTCAATGAAGGGAACTAGATAGAACTAGATTAATGTTGAATGCTATAGATAATTTTTTGATGAGAAACCAAATATTATGATGATTATAGTGAAGGTTATCATGATTATACCTAATCAATTATCACGTTATGTGATTAATAGTGTGTACGTTAACCAACTCTTAGACTCACCGAAGAAGAGAAGTATAGTTTTCATTGAGATTTCAGGTGGTGGAAACCATGGATGAAAGAAGATTATATTTACTACGTATTGTGAATATGGGAAAAAGAACCCAAGTTGATTTCTTAGAGGAACTATAAGATGATTTGAGTATGTAAAAGGATACAACAAAATAAATTTCACAAGAAAAATGAAAATATGGTTAACATAATAGATGAGAATAATGGTCTCCATACGATATCATCGATGGTTGAATGTTTGAAATGTGGAAAGTATGGTAATTATGAAAATATATGTCCTTAAAGGAAATATAATTTAGAGAATCATCAAGTTTTTCTGAGTAATGGTTATATTGATGATGATAAAGAGACTAAAAATGATATTTGAAAGTAAAGAGGTGTTAAGGAATCAGATGATAAATCCTAGTTATTGTTGTATGAAGAAAGTTGAGTGATTTTCATGTTTACTTATTGGGATTCAAAGAATTATGTTTTTATCAATAGTATTTTGGTTTTTATAATCATGAAACATCAATGGATTGTTCTAAAGTATTTTTTTTTTCATTAATAAGTTACAAGAATATATTAAATGGTACCAATGGCCTAGAAAAGTTATTTAATAGAAATGTGATATTTGGATTAAGGGAATATAACCCTTAATATGTTCCTAATGTTGAGAAATTGGTATTTATTTTTGAATGAGAGATTATTGATATGAATAGATTAAATTGGATTGTAATGATGACCATGGAACTGATTAATAATTTGTGGAAAATTAGTTTCTGTTATAATTGATTGAGTTTAAAAAATTACTTCATTTATGGAATTTATTAAATAATATTTTTTATGTAATTTGAAAGAGTGTATGTTTTCATTGATTTTTTGTGGTAATCCTAGTTGTTACCATGATTCAGGAGAATATATGACCAAGGAATTCACATATTTTGTATGTTACCACTAAGAGATACTTATTGATATTCGGGTGATTAATATAAATTTGATTTTGGGGAATTTAGTGACCTTATTTATAAATTTTAAAATTTTCAAGGGTCATAAGGTTAAACATATATGTAATTTATTAAGTTTAAATTTTGATGAGTTTTAGAGATTAATATACTACTGCATCCTATAAAGATTTATGTATAATGGGTAACCTATTCTAACCATTTTATTATGATTATAACTAGAGATAAAAGTAATAACTTATCATTATATTATGGATCTTGTGATTCATTAGTGATTCAATAATAAAAAATTCATCTTTATTTTTTAGATTAAGAGATGAAGTAGAAATTTTTTAAGGCACAACAAAAGGATCAGATTATTCTTATTAAATGAAATAAAATCAAGTATATTTTATCTTGAAAATTCATCAACTTAAGGAAAATAATATTGAAATAATATTTTATCAAATTACCATTATTTCTAATGATATCAAGGACCTTTTTCACACATCTTTGGTTAATGGTTTTTTAGTTGTTGATTTTCACATGATAATTCACTTTCTTATGATCAATGATCTATATCACTCTTTATCATTATTTGGACATTATGCTTTTTTCTAGGTCCAAATATTCACTTCTGACCTGTGTTATCATATTCTAAAAACTATTATGTGTTATTCCATATGAACTTCACACATCCATTTTTATCTTTTCAAGTGGATGTTTTATTAAACCTTTTTATGATTTGGGTTTCCCATAATGGGTCTTTCAAATGTTAAACCATTTTTATCAAGAAGAAGTTCAAATTGTGAGGATGTAGTTTATTTAAGGGCATAGAATGTAACACATTATGATTTTTTGAAATATATTTTTTAAATTAATTTAATCTTTTCAAATAAAATTACACATAACATCGGGTTTAGTTTGTGTTATACACAACACTGAGTGTATCTTGCGATACACAGAGCACCGAGTTTAAATGAAACATCAGATACTATTATTTAATATGATATTTATCAACTTGATTTGGGATTTGAGGGTATAAATAATATTAAATATATTATGAATAATATATGGTATACAAATTTATATAAAATTAATTATTGGGTTACCAATTAATTATAAATGAAAATAAAAACTATTTAAAAATAAAGGAAATCTTTTTATGAAAATCTATTTTTATGCACACAAACGTGTTTTACCTCAATAAATTAAACAAAAAACTTTTTCTGAATTATATTAATTATATTTATATATTATATATTTAATCAATTTTTTATCATTAATCTTATGTATTTTCTAGTTAATATATAAGAATAAATCCAATTTTACGCGTAAAACTATATTTTTTAAAAGTAATTTTATCCCCTTTTATATACGTATTTTAAAATTTATTTTTACAAATTTTACAAAATTTATTTCAAAAAATAAACTTAAATTTTTAAATATATTTTTCAAAATTATATTGGAGTGAATTTTTTATAATTTTCTCAAAAGATAATGTTTTTGATTAATAGTGAAAAATATTGTTTTTTATTAAGAATTGTCATTTATTTTAAAACATTTAAACACATATATATATTTTTAAGATGATTTTAAAAGTAATATTTGTTCAATTTTATATCTATTAATCCAATTTTTTTTTCTTTGTAACCAATTTTATATGAATTTTTATATAAAAACATTTTAATCTTTTAAACATTTTCTCTTTGGAAAACTGCTTTCTCTTCACCTCTATGGGATTAATTATAAATTAAAATTTTCTAATTATACGAATTGAATTTGGAAAAATAGATTCCATATTTATAATTAGAATAATTTTTATTATATAATAAGTTTTACTTAATTTTTTACTATAATTAATAGTAGAAACATAAAGAAAAATTCTATACTATTATTAAGGTAAAAATCGGTTTACCAAGGGTTAAACTAAAAAGATATTTGTTAAAAATGAAAAAAAAAATTAAAAACAAATTTTATGGAAATATTTAGATCATATAATGTCTAATACTATATAATGGAACATTTTTTATTGTTTTTTAAGGTGATAATTGTGGGTACATCTTTTTTATTTTCAAAAAATTACAAGTGTGCCCCTCACCTCATTATAAAAGGTCTCCATGTATCCTCTCATCTTCACATTTTCAAAAAACATTCATAAAATACCTACCCAAATAACTTCCTTACTTCCATAATCTCATCTTATAAGCCTTAATTTGGTAATAAATCTATCCCAGGAAGGCTTTTAGTGCAAACCAAAAGAAGTTTTCTAAAGAAGAGGTAGTGTCCCTGACCAAGCATTTTATTTTATTTCATCATAAAAATACTTAAGTTATTATTAAACCAATATGATATAATATCATAAATATATTAAATGTAGTATTAATTTTTATTTTATGGTAATGTACTAAATAATTATCCTCTTCTGGCGCGCAAATGAAGGTTTCACAAGATTCGCAGTGATCTCGTTGAAGTGATTTACAGCTTGCAATTTGAATTCTTGGTAGGATTTAGATTTTTGAATTCCCCCGCTATGTTATGTTGATTTCTGTGTGATTATGTGTGGGTGCCCACTAACCCTAAAAGTGGCTTTATGAAAATTAAAAAAAATGATTTGGAGTGTGTGTGGCAGATTATCACCTCATGAACTGATGTTATTAATTTTCAATCACCATCTATCATGGATGGACATAATGATGGATTAAATTTTTATATATGATATTTATGATATTATTATACTTATTTAATAATTATATCACATATACTTTCTTACTTTCCATTATGTGGGAATACGATAACGTCGCTCATGTGTACGGTGTACTACTGCTTCGTGAAGCGATATGATTCATTCATGCATTACATATAAGGTAATAAGGATGGATTTAATGAAAATATATGAAATATATGACATAAAATTTATTATTAAATTTTAATATATTATTTACCTTAAATTATTTAAATCCATTGAGAAAATGGAAACAAAATTCTTGCAAACATACAACCTACTGTCTCTATGAATAATGTATTTCATTTTCTATCTCTTACTTTTATAGATTACTCTAAAAACATATATACTGAATATATATTATATTTATATAATTTTTAACATTATATAGATGATTTAAACATGATAAAATTAATAGGACCAAAAAAATGAAAAATCAAAACATACATAAAAAACAAAGTAGTTATTGCCTGAAACATGAATTTAACTTGAAATTATTAATAAATGAGTAATAAAATGTCATAAGTAAATCATATATGGTGTTATATATATATATTTAATTATTATATTTATAATAAACTTATATTTATTACACAATAGGTTTCAACATGTACGAAGGGAGTTGAGACTTAAGGTAAGGTATTTTTGTCTCAATTTTTCATCTTTGAGGCATATGTTATATTATGAACTTATATTATTTTATGATGTTTAGATACAGCCCATTTGAAATTTAATATTTTAAATTTTTTTATTCAAAAGATATTCTAAGATTAATTTAACAATATTCTTTCATGGATCTTATGATTTTAATGATACCAAAGTGGTTAGGTTGTTATGTTACAATCTCATTATTTATCGAGATTTCTCATGATTATGCTTACAATGGTGAAATAATATTATCTATATCACAATGAACTCATTTATTTTATTCTCATATGGTTATTTATGGATAATAAATTTTTTTATTCATTTTTCTCTCTTTTTGTTCTCACAAGTTCAAAATAATGTATTTATGAAAAATCATCCTTATTTGTCTCTTCAGTCAAAAAACATTTTTCCTTCCAAAATAATATTTTATAAAAAAAATTAAATTTTTTTAACATTCATCAAATTATTTATTAAATACATTTTTCACCATGTTTTAATTTTTAGAAAACGTGAAATGAATCTTTGTTTTAATGTGTTTGGCATGGAAATAATTTTCCTGACATCATGACCATAATTTTCTTTGAAGGTTCCTTTATAAGTTTCAATGTTATTTTCAAATAAATGTATTTAAAAATTATTCTTGGAATTTTTTATTTTAAAAAAGTTATTTTTAATTAAAGGATATTTTCCTCAAGAAATGTTCCAAGTGATTGTTCTTCAAAAATCTTTTTCCATCTAATATGACATCCTTTGATGTTACTTGTGATTTGATGGGGATATGATCAAAGGTTACCATTATTATTATATCTCTAAATGGTTTATGATGATAAGATTTTTATGAAACTCATTTCTCTTCCACAGTTTATACCATGATAAAACTCTTATGAAACCCTCTTCTTTTTCCATGAGTTTTTCTTTTATGAAATGATGAAATTATTATGAAGAATTTATTTTCAATAGGTTATGTTATGATGAAATTTTTATGAAATCCACATCACTTCATGGGTTCTAATATGATGAATGTTTATGATGTTGTGGAATACGCATGTATAATTTTCATTATGTGATAGGTGGGACCTATATCTCCCTCCAATTCATTTGGTAAATATCTATATCTCATGAGAAAAATTGGGATGGAATGGGGAGTGAACCCAGTTCAGTAATGAATATTTACACTATGATAGTCTTGGGAGTAAACCTTGACTACTATGATGGTTTGGGGATTGAACTCATTCCACTATGATATTTTAGGAAATGTGTAACACCCTGAGATTTTATGAGAAATATTTTTTTATGTATTATGTTATACTCAACAGCAAAGGAATCTTTAATTACACACAAAACTGGCTTGGCTTGCGTTACACGCAATCACGACCTTCCTTGATAGCGTGTGTAGTACGCAATACCGGGTTCTACTAAACAAAAATATATTGTTATAAAATTATTATGGGCTAGCCATTATGAATAGTATTAAATATATTTTGAATTTTATAACATTATTATTCATATTACACATTTTCTATAATATGGTATGAGAACAAAATAAATTTTTTCTGGTAAAATAAGTATTTGTCAAAAAAATACAGTTTTGCCGCCTTTTGATGGCGCACCCACATTAAATTTAGTTTTTGAAATGTTTATAAGTTCAATTTGACAAAATAAAATTCTTCCTTGGAATCAAGATATAAAAATTTACTTTGGATAAATTTTTCATATTATTTTAATAACTTTCATATTTTAATGAATAGTAAAAACACGCTATTTTTTAATTAAAAACAACTTTTTTAATTGCAATAATTTATATGGTTAAATTATAATATTGAATGGTTTTAATGTATAAATAGAATATATTATTACCATTTAATATAATTTATGTCATTACCATTAATTTTACATTGAATTCATAGGTAAAAACATTTCAATCTTTGGCAATGTTTTTACTTTTAAAACCGTTTTCTTAACAATAGGATTAATTTTAAATTAATTACTGAAACTTCTGTGTTTTGAATTTTGAAAAATTGATTCCATATTTTAATTTAGTGGGTCAAAATTATGTTAATAGGTAACTTTTATTTTCTTGATATTATGAATAGTAACTACGGTAATTTTTATTTACTACAGTTAAAGGTAAATCGGGTAATTAAGGGTTAAAATAAGATTATAAAATTACCCTACCACCTGCCAAAATTCTATTTGATGACTAAAAGTTGACCCATATCATCGAAGGGTCGTAATAGATGCATTTTATAAACTTTTTACCATGAATGTAATTTAATTATTATTAAAACCAAAGAAAGTGACAACATGTCACTCTCTTAAATCTTATAAGTATAATAATTTTAATTTAATGATAAACTTCATGAAACTTCGAAACTGAATAGTCTCTAGAAATCTAAAAAAATTATCTACATCATGTGAATTTATTTAGAATTTTTAGGGATTAAATAATTATCATTAAAGGTGACACAATAGTGATGTTGAAATTATTTTATTAATTGAAATATCAAATAAATGGTTTTAAAAATATTAAAATAAATATAATACGAACTATTTAATGTGTTCCACTAATTTTATAGATAAATATGGCATGTTATGAATCTATTAAATCTTTTAGTTTGAACATATCTTCTGTGTGTATTTTATTTTTAATTCAAATAAATGAATTGTGTCAAAATTGACACTATTGTTATTTTATAAAAATAACATAATATAAAATTGATTAAAAATCACAAAAATGTTTAAAAATTATAAATTTAAATGGTCTAAAATGTCATAAATTATCCAATTATTGACAATTCACAACACATAAGTAATTATTTAGAAAAATTTAAAATTTTGAATCTTATTACCACAAATAAAATTAAATAGATTAAATAAGGATAAATTAAGTTGATAATGTTTAATATAAATTCCCAACGTGTCTAAATTTTATTGGTTGATTAGATTAAAACCCTATCTCGTATAATCTTTGGATTTGTGTCATTTTGGAAGTTTTTAATTGGGGTTTGAATTTATTATAAATTGATATTTTTGAGGTTTCCAAAGGTGCCCCTCTCCTCCCTTATAAAAGGGCACCTCCTCCATCTCCTCTTTACAAAACCTTGAGCCTTCAGGCTCGGCCAAACCCTGCCCATTACTCTTCTCAACTTCCCCAGTAATATTTTTAAGGTTTTGGTCTTCTCAAAATACCAACTCTAGTCCCTTAAGAAGAAGTTTAAAGGAGGCACGTCGAGGAAGAGGTAATCTCTTCTACTGATTCTTTCAAGTTTCTTCCTTCTTATACTTCCTCTTATTTATTTGTTTCATTATAAAGTAATAACATCAGTATCACTCATATACTGATATGTTATTATAAATATGAAACAACCCTATTTCATCTTCTATCCATCCTACGGAAAATGAAATCATCGTGCGTGCATTCGTAGGGAATACCGTCTCCACACTGTGGTGTAATCTATTTTCCACCACCACCTTACTTGGATGGGTATAATGGTGTAAATAAATAACTATATATGATTATTGTAAAGTGATATTGATTCTTAAATATTATACATACACTTCAATACAATTCCATGATCAGGGGAATGATATCATCGCTCGTGCGTACGTATGGCCTAGCGTCTCCACGATGTGATGCGACTCGTTCGACATGATCTTCATTGAATAATGATTATATAAATGAATTGAATGAATAAATATGATATATATTATACTAAAACCATTATTTATATGATATATCTATAATGTAAACATAAAAATATGAATTTATTCGACAAAACACGCATGAGAACATAAAGCAGTGAACACCCGAATAACGAGTAACAATGAAATATTACCAATAAGAAGATAAGAATATGACCATATATGATATTATAATAATTAATATGATTCTGTAATATGTAAATGAAATTATTTAAATAATTATAAAAGAGGTTCGGATACGTATGAAGCATATCAGACCTAAGGTAAGGGAAAATCTCGCAATCTCAATTTTTATCCGAGATTGTTTATACTTCGGTATTTACTGGGGCATATTTATCATCCACATCCATGTTTCCTCAATATGTAATATTATTTTTATCCTCCTACAATTGTTTAAATCCAATTTTACCTATTGGTGAATTTTTAGTAAAATATATGAAAGGAATATTTTGTCATTTTCAGTATGAGATACTTTTTGACTTTTCCGGCCAAAGTACGAGAAGAATGTTTTTTTAACTTATACGGCATGAATGGATTTTTATGATTTCATAGAACATTATTTACATGAAGATTCCTCTACAGGCTTTTAAGTTTATTTTCAATTGACTTATTTTAGTTTAAAATTGTATGACATGTTAAGAAAGGAAAAATGTTTTTGAAGTATAAAGGATATTTTCCTCAAGAATGGAGTTGAAGTGTTTTATAAAAATTATTTTCCATCTAAGACAATATAGGGTTATTTTTCTATCCCTATTTTTACATTGATTTTATTATGTTATGATGGAATTATTTTTATTAAGTCCTTTTATCTTATATGGTTTATGTTATGATGGCATGATGATTAAGAATCTCATTTTTGTTGCATGGGTTCTGATATATGATTTATGATTTTGTGGCACACATAAGAATGATTTCATTATGAGATGGGTGGGACCTATATATCCCTCAAATGCATTGGGTAAAGATTTATTTCTCATGAGATAGATATGGCTGGAATGAAAAGTTAATTTAGTTTAGTGATACAGGACTAGAATGAGGAGTGAACTCAGTTCAGAAATGGACTTTGTCCACTATGATAGTCTTGTAAATGAGTCTTGACAAATAAGAAATGATTTTCTATGATTATGTGTGTATGCCACAAAGTTTTATGTTATATGTTATGATTATTGGGTTTCCATTTCACTACTATGATTTATCCCATGTTATGATATTATGATCTCTTTTTCAAGTTAATATTTTCAAAACGTTATGTTCTTATGAATATGATATGATTGATATTTCCTTTGTTTAACCTTACTGATCATTTGAGCTCACCCTTTTGTATGTTTTATTTTCCCCAGGTCGGGAAGAAGGGTATTAAGTAGGATATGCCAAAATGGACTCTAGATATGATGAAATAAATGGGATACAATGTAGATGATTTATGAATCAGTTGTTTATGTTTCAAAGTTTCTAAAGACACTATAACTATACGGTCCTATCATGGTTTTGTTATATGTTATAATAAGTATGCTTCAATTTTGATGTAATAACAATGTATGTAAAGTATGGGCCGTTATAGTATGTATCAGAGGACAGGTATAGTCAACCTTTGGAAACTAGGATGTTAAAGCCTTAGTAAGAACCCTAAGGATATGTCTAAGCATAGAACACAATATTAGTGTTTTTTAAATGGGCATGAATAACCTATGATAAGACCTTAAGTGTGAAATTTTATTCTTGATTATGTGGTTTTCCTATTATTATTAGTGTTTCTCACACTATTCATATTGGTTTTAGTCAATGGATGGAACCCGAAGGACCCGTGTTAATGCTGAATGCGACGGGCAATTCAATGATTGTCCCCCCGAGCAACCAAACGTTAAGGAGCTAGAATGCAAAATCTTGTATCCATGCTCACATAACTTTATAAAGCTATGAATCATGCAGGACATCCAAACGATCAAAGGAAGGAGTAGCATTCTTTTGAATCCTTCATGAGGTAACGTCCACCCTCATTCGGCGGGTCTACTGATCCATTAGTGGATGAACAATGGATCAGTACCACTGAAAAGATATTTTCAGTTCTTCAATGATCTGATCATGATAAATTCATTCTAGAAGTATATCATTTGGAAGTTGAAGCTGATCAATGGTGGAATCTTATCAAGAATACGAGGCAAATAGATGAAATTGAGTACATGGAATGAGACAAGTTCAAGAACATATTTTTCAATAAGTACTTACATCGTATTCTTTGAACAAATATGGAGAAGGAGTTTCTTGAATTAAATAAAAAGGATGATGAATCTGTTGGTACCTACGAATAAAATTTTACAAGGATTGCAAGGTATGCTTTCGGAATTATTATCTAACCTGAGAGTAAGATCGATCGATTCTTTAGTGGCTTAAAACCATGTCTTCGAAGGGCGTTTTCCATAAGGGACTTCAATAGCTATGAGGAAATTGTTCGATGTTCTCTCCAGGTTGAGATGGAGATTGGAGTAACCCATCATTCATATGGGTTTGATAAGAAGAGGAAAATGGAATTCAAAGGGAAAGCTAAAGACCACACTAAAAAGAAGATGAGTTTTCCCTTATGCTCAAAGTGTGGAAAGAAACATGGAGGGAATTGTCTTAACAGGACAAGTTAATGTTTCAAATGTGGGAAAGAAGGTCATAGGGAATTTGAATGCCGAAATGATGGGAAAAAGATGTCTAGTGATGCGAACAAAGAAAATTCTACACAGAATGCACCTCCTACACTTCAATGTTACAAGTGAAAGGAAATGGGGCATTATTATAATCAATTCCCTAATCCAAGGGTTGTGGATGATGATCAACGTAAACAAACTATTAAGGACAAAGGAAAAGGAAAGTCACAAGAAATTTCTATCAGCGATGTGGAGTACGATAACGATGTGGTAAAAGGTACACTTATCATCCACTCTAAAGTAGCAAATGTTTTATTTCATTCTGGATCCACCCACTCTTTTATTTCTGAAGAATTTTCCGAGGGTATTTCCATACTACCTGAACAATTAGTTGTTGAGTTAGCTATGACAACTCCTAATGGCACAAAGGTTGCATCAAAAGTTTATAATTCTTCTCCAAATGATGTTTGTGGGAAGGTGCTTCCTAAAAATCTTGTGGTCCTTCCTATAGTGGAATTTGATGTAATTCTTGTCATGTATTTGCTTTTTTTATATGGAGCTCATATCTATTTCCAAAGAAGGGAAGTCACATTTCATATTCTGGATCAATATATGATCATCGATCGATGCAAGGATGAATATAACCTACCAGTGGAAATTTCTTCCATCTTATGGGTCTTGATTCCAATAAATGAAAGTTATTTATCTCAAATGTTTGGAGAGAAACTCACTATTAAGAATATTCCCATTGTACAGGAGTTTGATGATGTCTTTCCAAAGGAATTGTCAGGTCTTCCACCAAATCGTGAAGTTGAGTTTTCAATAGAACTCATATCGGGTGCTATGCCCATTTCAAAGACACTATATAGAATGGCCCCAATTGAGTTGCAGGAATTGAAGAACCAACTCCAAGAGAGTCTTGATAAGGGATTTATACACCCTAGTGCATCACCTTGGGGAGCACCTGTTCTGTTTGTTAAGAAGAAATATGGATCAATGAGACTCTGAAATGATTATCTAGAACTTTACAATATCACTATCAAGAACAAATATCCTCTCCCATTCATTGATGACTTATTTGACCAACTACGTAGAGCTCAATACTTTTCCAAGATTGATCTTCGTTTAGGGTATCATCAATTAAGTTTCAAAAGGAATATATACCAAAGATGACTTTCCGTACAAGGTATGGACACTATGAATTTATAGTTATGACATTTGGTCTTACTAATTCCCCTGCTATCTTCATGGATCTAATGAATAGAGTCTTTAGAGACTATCTTGACCAGTTTGTGGTAGTATTTATAGATAATATTCTTGTCTATTCAAAGAGCAAGGAAGAACATGAAGATCACTTAATAATTGTATTGAAGACTCTGAGAAAGGAGAATCTTTATGCCAAATTTACAAAGTGTGAATTTTGGCTTCAAAAAGTTTCATTTTTGGGTCACATAATCTCAAAATAGGGGATATCTGGGGATCCAGCAAAAATAGAGGTTATCAAAAGATGGTCGACACCAACAACAGTAAATGATATCTGAATTTTTCTTGGTTTGGCTGGATATTATCGATGTTTTGTGAAATATTTTTCATGATTGTCTAATCCACTCACCAGGTTGACTTGAAAAAGAGTTATGTATGTGTGGATGGAGGAGTGTGAAGAGAATTTAAAGGAGTTAAAAAGAAGGTTATCCAGTGCACCTGTACTCACACTACCTTGTAGTGGAGAAAGATTTGTGATCTACAGTGATGCATCCAAGAAGGGACTAGGGTGTGTTCTCATGCAAAATGATATGGTGATAGATTATGCCTCGCGACAGTTGAAAATACATGAGAAAAATTACCCAACTAATGATTTGTAGTTAGTTGTAGTAATCTTTGCATTAAAGATTTGGAGGCATTATCTTTATGGTGGAAGGTGTGATATTTATAGTAATCATAAAAGTTTAAAGTATATTTTCACACAAAAGGAGCTGAATATGCATCAAAGAAGATGGTTATAGCTGATTAAGGATTACAACTACTTAATTTATTATCACCCTGGGAAAGCAAACAAGGTGGAAGACTCATTAAGTCAACAAGACCATGCTAGCTTATCCATGATGAGGATCACAAAAGATCCAATATTTATGGATTTACAAAGGTTGGATCTTGGAATTTTAATGGAAGGGGGAAAATCTTATCTTTATCAAATGAATGTTTAACCATATATACTTGTGAAGATTAAAGGGGAATAGAAAGAAGATGTAGAGTTACAAAAGAAGGTGTGAAATGTTCCTGAATTCTACATTGATTGTGATGAAATAATATGGTTCAGGAATCGGGTTTGTATTCCTCCCATCCTAGAAGTAAAGAAGTAAATATTGGATGAAGCTCATAGTTCTTCATTCTCTATTCACCCTGGAAGCACAATGATGTATAGGGACCTGAAGGAGTACTTCTGGTGGGACGGCATGAAAGAGATGTTTCTGAATATATCTCTCGATGCTTGGTTTGTCTGCAAGTTACAGCTGAGAGACAGAAGTCTAAAGGGATGTTACAACCATTACCCATACCAGAATGGAAATGGGAAAACATCACTATGGACTTTGTCACTAGACTTCCTAAAACATCCAAAGGCAACAATGCTATTTGGGCTATAGTTAATCATCTTACGAAGTTAGCACACTTTATTGCTATTAGAGAAGATTTCTCTCTTGATCATCTTGCGAGGATATATGTGAAGGAAGTGGTATGATTGCATGGAGTACCACTTTCCATTATATCTGATTGGGATACGAGGTTTACCTTGAAGTTTTGTAGAAGTCTTCAGTATACTCTAGATATAGAGTTGAGTTTCAACACTTCTTATCATCCTCAGACAGACGGTCATTCTGAGAGGACAATTCAAACTCTAGAAGACATGTTTAGAGCTTGCTCTATGGATTTCAAAGGTGGTTGGGATCAAAACCTACCTTTGGTGGAATTTTATAATAATAATATCCTTCACTCTAGTATTTATATGGCTCCTTATGAAGCACTCTATGGAAATAAATGCAGAACTTCAACTTGATGGGATGAAGTTGGGGAAATAAATCTATTAGGACCTGATCTTGTTGATGAGATGGCATAAAAGGTAAGATCTATTCAACAACACATAAGACCAGATCAGAGTCAACAAAAAAGTTATGCCGACAACCGAAGAAAAGACCTAGAGTTTGAATTGGGTGATAAAGTGTTCTTACGAATATCTCCCTGGAAGAGAGTAATGATATTTGGAAAGAAGGGAAAGATGAGCCCTAGTTCTATTGGTCCTTTTGAAATACCAGATCATGTTGGGAAGGTAGCTTAACGATTGGAACTTCCACTGAATCTCTCTCAATTTCATGATGTATTCCATGTATCTCTCCTGAGAAAGTACATACCTGATCCTTCACATGTACTAAGCTCAGAAGTTGTACCGCTGGAGCAAGATCTTTCTTATGAAGAACAACCGATAGAGATTCCAGATCATAGAGAAAAAGTTATATGAAACAAGAACACTCGCTTGGTTAATGTTTTATGGAGGAACCACGAATTAGAAAAATCTACATGGGAACTTGAGGATATGATGGGGGATAGGTATCTTCATCTGTTTGTTACGAAGTGACGAATTCCAAGGGTGAAATTCTTTTTAAGGGGGTAGAATGTATCACCCTGAGATTTTGTGAGAATTTTTTTATGTCTTATGTTACACGCAACACCAAAGGAAACTTTCATTACACACAACACTGGTTTGGCTTGCGTTACACGCAGTCGTGACCTTCCGCGATAGCGTGTGTAGTACGCAATACCGGGTTTCACTAAACAATGATATATTATTATAATATTATTATGGACTAGCTGTTATGAATATTATTACCTATATTTTGAATTTTATAACATTATTATTCATCTTACACATTTTCTAAAACATGTTATGTGAACAAAATAAATTTTTTGAGTAAAATAAGTACTTTTCAAAAAAAGCAGTTTTGTCGCCTTTTGATGGTGCACGCACTTTAAATATAGTTTTTGACATGTTTATAAGTTCAATTTGACAAAATAAAATTCTTCCATTGAATCATGTTATAAAAATTTACTTTGGATAAATGTTTAATAATATTCTGATAGCATTCATATTTTAATGAATAGTAAAAACACGCTATATTTTAATTAAAAACAAATTTTTTCATCGCAATAATTTATATGGTTAAATTATAATATTGAATGTTTTTAAAGTATAAATAGAATATATTTTTACCATTTAATATAATTTATGTCATTACCATTAATTTTACATTGAATTCATAGATAAAAACTTTTAAATCTTTGGCAATGTTTTAACTTTTAAAAACCATTTTCTTAACAACGGGATTAATTTTAAATTAATTACTGCTACTTCTATGTTTTGAATTTTCAAAAATGGATTCCATATTTTAATTCAGGGGGTCCAAATTATGTTAATAGCTTACTTTTATTTTTTTGATATTATGAATAGTAACTACGGTAATTTTTATTTACTGCAGTTAAAGGTAAATCGTGTAATTAAGGGTAAAAATAAGATTTTAAAATTATCCTAACACCTGCCAAAATTCTATTGGATGACTAAAAGTCGACCCATATCACCTAAGGGTCAGAATAGATTCTTTTTATGGACTTTTGACCATGAAAATAATTTAATTATTATTAAAACCAAAGAAAGTGACAACATGTAACTCTCTTAAATATTATAAGTATAATAATTTTAATTTAGTGATAAACTTCATGAAACTTCGAACATGAATAGTCTACAGAAATATAATAAAATTATCTTAATCATGTGAATTTATTTATAATTTTTAAGGATTAAATAATTATCATTAAAGGTGACACAATAGTGATGTTGAAATTATTTTATTGATTGAAATATAAAATAAATGGTTTTAAAATTACTAAAATAAATATAATATAAACTATTTAATGTGTTCCACTAATTTTATAGATAAATATAACATTTTATGAATCTATTAAATCTTTTATTTCGAACATATATTCTGTGTGGATTTTATTTAAATTCAAATAAATTAATAGTGTCAAAATTGACACTATTGTTATTTTATAAAAATAACATAATATAAAATTGTTTAAAAATCACAAAAATTTTTACAAATTATAAATTAAAATGTTATAAAATTTCATAAATTATTCAATTATGTACAATTCACAACACATAAGTAATTATTTATGACAATTTAAAATGTAGAATCTTATTACCACAAATAAAATTAAATAGATTAAATAAGGATAAATAAAGTTGAGAATGTTAAAAATAAATTCCCGACATGTCTAAATTTTATTGTTTTATGAGATTACAATCCTATATCATATAATCTTCGGATTTGAGTCATTTTGGAATATTTTAAGTGGGGTTTGAATTTATTATAAATTAATATTTTTGAGGTTTCCAAAAGTGTCTCTCTCCTCCCTTATAAAAGTGCACCTCCTCCCTCTCCTCTTTACACAACTTTGAGCCTTCAAACTCGGCCAACCCCTGACCATTACTCTTAAAAACTACCCTAGTAATATTATATAGGTTCTGGACTTCAAAAAAGAACAACTCTAGTCCCTTAAGAGGAAGTTTAAAGGAGGTTCTTCGAGGAACAGGTAATCTCTTCTACCGATTCTTTCAAGTTTCTTCCTTCTTCTACTTCCTCTTATTTAGTTGTTTCATTATAAAGTAATAACATCAGTATCAATAATATACTGATATGTTATTATAAATATGAAACAACCCTATTTCATTATTAATCCATCCTATGGAAAATGAAATCACCACGCGTGCGTACGTACGGAATACCGTCTCCATGCTGTGGTGTAATTTGTTTTCCACCACCACCTTACTTGGATGGGTATAATGGTGTAAATAAATAACTATATATGATTATTTTAAAGTGATATTGATTTTGAAATATTATACATATACTTCAATACAATTCCTCGATCAGGGGAATGATATCATCGCTTGTGTGTACGTACGTCCTACCGTCTCCACGATGTGATGCGACTCATTCGACACGATATTCATTGAATAATGATTATATAAATGAATTTAATGAATAAATATGATATATATTATACTAAAACCATTCTTTAAATGATATATCTATACCCTAAAAATAAAAATAAGAATTTATTCTACAAAACCTGCATAAGAACTTAAAGCAGTGAACACCCGAATAACTTGTAACAATGAAATATTACTAATAAGAAGATAAGAATATGACAAAATATGATATCATAACAATGAATATGATTATGTAATAAGTCAATGACATTATTTAAATCATTATACAGGAGGTTCGGATACATACGAAGCATATCGGACCTAAGGTAAGGGAAAATCATGCAATCTCAATTTTTATCCAAGATTGTTTATACTTCGGTATTTACTGGGGCATATTTATCATCCAAATCCATGTTTCCTCAATATGTAATATTATTTATATCCTCCTAAAAATTTTTAAATCCAATTTTACATATTGGGGAATTTCTAGTAAAAGATATGAAAGGAATCTTTTGTCATTTTCAGTACGAGATACTTTTTGACTTTTCCGGCCAAAGTACGAGAAGAATGTTTTTTTAACTTACACAGAATGAATGGATTTTTATGATTTCATAGAACATTATTTCCAGGAAGCTTCCTGTAAAAGCTTTCAAGTTTATTTTTAATTAACTTCTTTTAGTTTAAAAGTTTATGACATGTTAAGAAAGGAAAAAAAATTTGAAGTAGAAATGATATTTTCCTCAAAAATGGATTTCAAGTGTTTTATCAAAATTATTTTTCATCTAAGATAATATAGTATTCTGTTTCTATACATGTTTTTACATTTATTTGATTATGTTATGATGGAATTATTTTTATGAATTCCTTTTATATTATATGGTTTATGTTATGATGGCATGATGTTTAAGAATCCCTTTTTTGTTACATGGGTTATGCTATATGATTTATGATTTTGTGGCACACACAAAAATGGTTTCATTATGAGATGGGTGGGACCTATATCTCCCTCCAATGCATTGGGTAAATATTTATATCTCATGAGATAGACATGGTTGGAATGTAAAGTTAATTCAGTTCAGTGATACAGGACTAGAACGAGGAGTGAACTCAGTTCAGAAATGGGCTTTGTCTACTATGATAGTCTTGGAATGAGTCTTGAATAATAAGAAATGATTTTCTGTTATTATTTGTATATTCCACGAAGTTTAATGTTTTATTTTATGATAATTGGGATACCATTTCACTACTATGATTTCTCCCATGTTATGATATTTTGATCTCTTTTACAGGGTTAAGATTTTCAAAATGTTATGTTCTTATGAATATGATATGATTGATATTTCCTTTCTTTACCCTTACTGAGCATTTGAGCTCACCCTTTTGTATGTTTTCTATTCCCTAGGTCAGGAAGAAGGGTATTAAGTAGGATATTCCAAAAGGGACTCTAGATATGATGAAATAAATGGGAGACAATGTATATGCTTTATGAACCAGTTGTTTATGTTTCCCAGTTTCTAAAGACACTACACCTATATGGTCTTATCATGGTTTTGTTATATGTTGTAATAAGTATGCTTAAATTCTGAAGCAATAACAATGTATGTAAAGTATGGGTCATTATAGTTCTTATCAGAGTAAATGTATAGTCAACCTTTGGTAACTAGGATGTGAAAGCCTTAGTAAGAACCCTAAGGATATGTCTAAGCATAAACACAATATTAGTGTTTTAGAAATGTCCATGAATAACCTATGATAAAACCTTAAGTGTGAAATTTTATTCTTGATTATGTGGTTTTTCTATTATGATTAGTGTTTCTCACACTAAGCATATTAGTTTTAGTCAACGGCTGGAACCCGAAGGACCCATGTTAATGTTGAATGTGATGGGAAATGAAATGATTGTCCCCCTGAGCAACCAAACCTTATGGGAGCTGGAGTGCAAAATCTTGTAGCCATGATCACACAAATTTCTCAAGCTATGAATCATGCAGGACTTCTAAATGAGCAAAGGAAGGAGAAACATTCTGATGAATGCTTCATGAGGCAGCGTTCACCCTCATTCAGTGGGTCTACTGATCCATTAGTGGATGAACAGTGGATCAGTACCACTAAAAAGATATTTTCAGTTATTCAATGTTCTGAACATGATAAAGTCATCTTCGCAGTATATCATTTGAAAGGTTAAGCTAATCAATGGTGGAATCTTATCAAGAATACGAGGCAAAGAGACGAAATTGAGTCCATGGAATGGGATGAGTTCAAGAACCTATTTTTCAATAAGTACTTCCCTCTTATTCTTCGAACAAAGATGGATAAGGAGTTTCTTGAACTAAAAAAAGGATGATCAATCTGTTGGTACCTATGAACCAAATTTTACAAGACTTGCAAGGTATGCTTCAAGAATTATTATCCAACCTGAGAGTAAGATCGAACTATTCTTTAGTGGCTTAAAACCAAGTCTTTGAAGGGCGTTATCCATAAGGGACTTCAATAGCTACGAGGAAATTGTTCGATGTGCTCTCAAGGTTGAGAAGGATATTGGAGTAACCATTCATTCATATGGGTTTGATAAGAAGAGGAAAATGGAATTCAAAGGGAGATCTAAAGACCACACTGAAAAGAAGATGAGTTTTCCCTTATGCTCAAAGTGTGGAAAGAAACATGGAGGGAATTGTCTTAAAGAGACAAGTAAATGTTTCAAATTTGGGAAAGAAGCTCATCAGGGATTTTAATGTCGTAGTGATGGGAAAAAGATGTCTAGTGGTGCGAACAAAGAAAAGGCTACACAGAATACACCTCCTACACTTCAATGTTACAAGTCCATGGAAATGGGGCATTATGCTAATCAATGCCCTAATCCAAGGGTTTTTGATGATGATGGAAATCGAAAAACTATTATGGCCAAAGAAAAAGGAAAGTCACATGAAATTTCCATCGGTGATGTGGAGTACGATACCGAAGTGGTGAAAGGTACACTTACTATCCACTCTAAAGTATAAAATGTTTTATTTTATTCTGGATCCACCCACTCTTTAATTTCTGAAGAATTTTCTAAGGGTATCACCGTACTGCCTCAGAAATTAGCTATTGGGTTAGCTGTGACAACTCCTAATGCCACAACAGTTGCATAAAAAGTTTATAATTCTTCTCCAATTGACATTTGTGGGAAGGTGATTCCTGAAAATATTGTGATCCTTCTTATAGTAGAATTTGATGTGATTCTTGGCATGGATTGGATTTCCTTATATGGAGATCATATTGATTGAAAAAGAAGGGAAGTCACATTTCATATTCCAGATCAATCTATGATCATCTATCGATGCAAGGATGAATATAACCTACCAGTGTAAATTTCTTCCATCTTATGGGTCTTGATTCCAATAAATGAAGGTTATTTAACTCAAATGGTTGGAGAGAAACTCATGATTAAGAATATGCCCATTGTATGGGAGTTTGATGATGTATTTCCAGAGGAATTTCCAGGTATTCCACCAAATCGTGAAGTTGATTTTTCAATAGAACTCATACTGGGTGATATGGCCATTTCAAAGACACCATATAGAATGGCCCCAATTGAGTTACAGGAATTGAAGAAACAACTCCAAGAGAATCATTATAAGGGATTTATATGCCCTAGTGTATCACCTTGGGGATCACCTATTCTATTTGTTAAGAAAAAATATGGATCAGTGAGACTCTGCATTGATTATCGATAACTTAAGAAGATCACTATCAAGAACAAATATCCTCTCCCGCGCATTGATGAATTATTTTACTGACTATGCAGAGATCAATACTTTTCCAAGATTAATCTTCGTTCAGGGTATCATCAATTATGGGTCCCAAAGGAAGATATACCAAAGACGACTTTCCGTACAAGGTATGGACACTATGAATTTATAGTGATGCCATTTGGTCTTACTAATTCCCCTGCTATCTTCATAGATCTAATGAATAGAGTCTTTAGAGACTATCCTGATCAGTTTGTTGTAGTATTTATAGATAATATTCTTGTCTATTCAAAGAGAAAGAAAGAACATGAAGATCACTTAATAATTGTATTGAAGACTCTGAGAAAGGAGAAGCTTTATGCCAAATTTACAAAGTGTGAATTTTGGCTTCAAAAAGATTCATTTTCGGGTCACACAATCTCAAAAGAGGGGATATCTGTGGATCCAGAAAAAATAGAGGTCATCGAAAGATGGTCGACACTAACAACAGTAACTGAGATACAAAAGTTTTCTTGGTTTGGCTGGATATTATCGACATTTTGTGAAAGATTTTTCACGATTATCCAATCCACTCACCAGGTTGACTTTAAAAGGAGTTAAGTTCGTGTGGACGGATGAGTGTGAAGAGAATCTAAAGGAGTTATAAATAAGGTTATCCAGTGCACCTGTGCTCACACTACCTTGTAGTGGAGAAAGTTTTGTGATCTAAAGGGATTTATCCAAGAAGGGACTCGGGTGTGTTCTCATGAAAAATGATATGGTGATAGCTTATGCCCCATGAAATTTGAAAATCCATGAGAAAAATTACCCAACTCATGATTTGGAGTTAGCTAAGGCAATATTTGCATTAAATATTTGGAGGCATTATCTTTATAGTGGAAGGTGTGATATTTATACTGATCATAAAAGTTTAATATATATTTTCACACAAAAGGAGATGAATATGAGTCAAATAAGATGGTTGGAGATGATTAAGGATTACGACTGCTCAATTCATTATCACCCTGGGAAAGAAAACAAGGTGGGAAACACATTAAGTCGATAAGACCATGCTATCTTATCCATGATGAGGATCACAAAGATCCAATATTTATGGATTTACAAAGGTTGGACCTTGGAATTATAATGGAAGGGGAAAATTCTTATCTTTCTCAAATGAATGTTCAACCATCGATACATGTGAAGATTAAAGAGGCATAGAAAGAAGATGTAGAGTTACAAAAGAAGGTGAGAAATGTTCCTGAATTCCACATTGATTGTGATGAAATAATAAGCTTCCGGAATCTGTTTTGTGTTCCTCCCATCACATAATTAAACAAGTAAATATTGGATGAATCTCATAGCTCTTCATTCCCTATTCACCCTAGAAGCACAAAGATGTATAGGGAACTGAAGGAGTACTTCTGGTGGGATGGCATGAAAAGATATGTTGTTGAATATATCTCTTGATGCTTGGTTTGTCAGTAAGTTAAAGCTGAGAGACAGAAGTCTAGGGGGATTTTACAACCATTACTCATACCATAATGGAAATGGGAAAACATCATTGTGGAATTTGTCACTGGACTTCCTAAAACATCTGAAGGCAATAATTATATCTGGGATATAGTTGATCATCTTACGAATTCAGCACACTTCATTTCTATTAGAGAAGATTATTCTCTTGATCAGCTTGCCATGATATATGTGAAGGAAGCGGTAAGATTGCATAGAGTACCACTTTCCATTATATCTGATCAGAATCCAAGGTTTACCTCGAAGTTTTGGTGAAGACTTTAGCATACTCTAGATACAGAGTTGAGTTTCAGCACTTCTTATAATCCTCAGGAAGATGGTCAGTCTAAGAGGACAATTAAAACTCTAAAAGACATGTTGAGAGTTTTCTCTATGGATTTCAAAGGTGGTTGGGATCAACACCTACGTTTGGTGTAATTTTATTATAATAATATATTTCACTCCTGTATTTAGTTGGCTTTTTATGAATCTCTCTATGGAAAGAAATGAATAACTCCAACTTGCTGGGATGAAGTTGGGGAAAGAAAGCTATTAGGACCTGATCTTGTTGATGAGATGGCAGAAAAGGTAAGATCTATTCTACAACACATAAGAGTAGCTCAGATTCAACAAAAATTTTATGTTGACAACCAAATAAAAGACCTAGAGTTTGAAGCAGGTGATAAAGTGTTCTTACAAATATCTCCCTGGAAGAGAGTAATGAGATTTGAAAATAAGGGAAAGATGAGCCCTAGGTATATCAGTTCTTTTGAAATACTGGATTGTGTTGGGAAGGTAGCTTACCGATTGGAACTTCCACTAAATCTCTCTCAATTTCATGATGTATTCCATGTATCTCTCCTGAGAAAGTACATATCTGATCCTTCACATGTACTAAGCTCAGAAGTTGTACCGCCGGAGCAAGATCTTTCTTATGAAGAACAGCCGATAGAGATTTTGGATCATAGCAAAAATGTTATATGAAACAAGACCACTCACTTGGTTAAAGATTTATGGAGGAACCACCAATTAGAAGAAGCTACATGGGAACTTGAGGATATGATGAGGGAGAGGTGTCCTCATCTATTTATTACGAAGTGACGAGTTTCGAGGGAGAAATTCTTTTTAAGGGGGTAGAATGTAACACCCTGAGATTTTATGATAAATATTTTTTTATGTATTATGTTATATGCAACACCAAAGGAATCTTTCATTACACACAACACTAGATTTTCTTGCATTACACGCAATCACTACCTTCCTCGATGGAATGTGTAGTACGCAATACTGAGTTTCACTAAACAATGATATATTGTTATAATATTATTATAGACTAGCTGTTATCAATAATATTAACTAAATTTTGAATTTTATAACATTATTATTCATCTTACACATTTTCTAGAACATGTTATGAGAACAAAATAAATTTTTCGGGTAAAATAAGTATTTTTTAAAAAATGCAGTTTTGCCGCCTTTTGATGGCGCATCCACTTTAAATATAGTTTTTGACATGTTTATAAGATCAATTTGACAAAATTAAATTCTTCCTTGGAATCAGGATATAAAAATTTACTTTGGATAAATTTTTCATATTATTCTAATAACTTTAATATTTTAATGAATAGTAAAAACACGCTATATTTTAATTAAAAACAACTTTTTTCATTGAAATAATTTATATGGATAAATTATAATATTTAATGATTTTAAAGTATAAATAGAATATATTTTTACTAATTAATATAATTTATGTCATTACCATTAATTTTACATTGAATTCATAGGTAAAAACATTTCAATCTTTGACAATGTTTTGAATTTTAAAACCCATTTTCTTAACTACAGGATTAATTTTAAATTAATTACTGAAACTTCTGTGTTTTTAATTTTGAAAAATGGATTCCATATTTTAATTTAGTGGGTCCAAATTATGTTAATAGGTTACTTTTATTTTTTTGATATTATGAATCGTAACTACGGTAATTTTTATTTATTGCAGTTAAAGGTAAATCGGGTAATTAAGGGTAAAAATAAGATTATAAAATTACCCTAGCACCTGCCAAAATTCTATTGGATGACTAAAAGTAGACCCATATCACCTAATGGTTGGAATAGTTTCATTTTATGGACTTTTGACCATGAAAATAATTTAATTATTATTAAAACCAAAGAAAGTGACAACATGTCACTCTCTTAGATCTTATAAGTATAATAATTTTAATTATTGATAAACTTCATGAAACTTCGAACATGAATAGTCTCCAGAAAGCTAATAAAATTATCGGGATCATGTGAATTTATTTATAATTTTTAGGGATTAAATAATTATCATTAAAGGTGACACAATAGTGATGTTGAAATTATTTTATTGTTGGAAATATCAAACAAATGGTTTTAAAAATATTAAAATAAATATAATATTAACTATATAATGTGTTAAAATAATTTTCTATATAAATATGACATGTTATGAATATATTAAATCTTTTTTATCGAACATATCTTCTGTGGCGATTTTATTTAAATTCAAATAAATGAATAGTGTCAAAATTGACACTATTGTTATTTTATAAAAATAATATTTAATATAAAATTGTTTAAAAATCCTGAAAATATTTAAAAATTATAAATTAAAATGGTCTAAAATGTCATAAATTATCTAATTATGGACAATTCACAACACATAAGTAATTATTTATGACAATTTAAAATTTAGAATCTTATTACCACAAATAAAATTAAATAGATTAAATAAGGATAAATCTAGTTGATAATGTTTAAAATAAATTCCCAACATGTCTAAATTTTATTGGTTGATGATATTACAACCCTATCTCATCTAAGATTTGTATTTGAGTCATTTTGGATGTTTTTATGTGGGGTTTTGAATTTATTATAAATTAATATTTTTGAGGTTTCCAAAGGTACCCCTCTCCTCCCTTATAAAAGGGCACCTCCTCCCTCTCCTCATTACAAAACTTTTATCCTTAAAGATCAGCCAACCCCTGACCATTAATCTTCTCAACTTCCCTAGTAATATTCTGGAGGTTCTGGTCTTCTCAAAAGACAAACTCTAGTCCCTTAAGAGGAAGTTTAAAGGAGGCACGTCGAGGAAGAGGTAATCTCTTCTACCGATTCTTTCAAGTTTATTCCTTCTTCTACTTCCTCTTATTTAGTTGTTTCATAATAAAGTAATAACAGAAGTATCACTAATATACGGATATGTTATTATAAATATGAAACAATCCTATTTCATCTTCTATCCATCCTATGGAAAATGAAATCACCGCGCGTGCATACGTACGGAATAGAGTCTCCACGCCGTGGTGTAATCTGTTTTCCACCACCACCTTACTTGGGTGGGTATAATGGTGTAAATAAATAACTATATATAATTATTGTAAAGTGATATTGATTCTGAAATATTAGACATACATTTCAAAACAATTCCACGATCATGGGAATGATATCATCACTCGTGCGTACGTACGGCCTACCGTCTCCACGATGTGATGCGACTCATTCGACATGACCTTCATTGAATAATGATTATATAAATTAATTTAATGAATAAATATGATATATATTATACTAAAACCATTATGTAAATGATATAGCTATAACCTAAAAATAACAATAAAAGCTTATTCGACAAAACATGCATAAGAACATAATGCAGTGAACACCCGAATAACGAGTAACAATGAAATATTACAAATAAGAAGATAATAATATGACCATATATGATATCATAACAATGAATATGATTATGTAAAAATTAAATGACATTATTTAAATCATTATACAGGAGGTTTGTATACGTACGAAGCATATCAGACCTAAGGTAAGGTAAAATATCGCAATCTCAATTTTTATCCAAGATTGTTTATACTTTGGTATTTACTGGGGAATATTTATCATCCACATCCATGTTTCCTCAATATGTAATATTATTTCTATCCTCCTAAAATTTTTTAAATCCAATTTTACCTATTGGTGAATTTTTAGTAAAAGATATGAAAGTAATCTTTTTTCGTTTTCAGTACGAGATACTTTTTGACTATTCCGGCCAAAGTAAGAGAATAATGTTTTTTTAACTTATACGGAATGAATGGATTTTTATGATTTCATAGAAAATTATTTCCATTAAGCTTACTTTACAATATTTCAAGTTTATTTTTAATTAACTTCTTTTAGTTTAAAATTTTATGACATGTTAAGAAATGAAAAATGTTTTTGAAGTAGAAAGGATATTTTCCTCAAGAATGGAGTTCATGTGTTTTATCAAAATTATTTTCTATATAAGATAATAAAGGGTTATTTTTCTATCCCTTTTTTTACATTTATTTGATTATGTTATGATAGAATTATTTTTATGAGGTCTTTTTATCTTATATGGTTTATGTTATGATGTCATGATTTTTAAGAATCCCATTTTTATTACATGGTTTATGCTATATGATTTATGATTTTGTGGCACACATAAGAATGGTTTCATTATGAGATGGGTGTGACCTATATCCCCCTCCAATGCATTGGGTAAATATTTATATCTCATGAGATAGACATGGCTGGAACGGAAAGTTAATTCGGTTCAGTGATACAGGACTGGAATGAGGAGTGAACTTAATTCAAAAATGGACTTTTTCCACTATGATTGTCTTGGTAATGAATATTGACTAATAAGAAATGATTTTATATGATTATGTGTGTATGACACAAATTTTCATGTTTTATTTTATGATTATTGGAATTCTATTTCACTACTATGATTTATCCCATGATATGATATAACGATCTCTTTTGCAGGTTATGATTTTCAAAATGTTATGTTCTTATGAATATGATATGATTGATATTTCCTTTGTTTACCCTTACTGAGAATTTGATCTCACCCTTTTTTATGTTTTCTTTTCCCCAGGTCAGGAAGAAGGGTATTAAGTAGGACATTCCAAAAGGGACTCTAGATATGTTGAAATAAACAGGAGATAATGTAGATACTTTATGAACCAGTTGTTTATGTTTCCCATTTTCTAAAGACACTATACCTATACGGTCCTATCATGGTTTTGTTATATGTTGTAATAAGTATGCTTCAATTCTGAAGTAATAACAATGTATTTAAAGTATGGGTCGTTATAAAATGAGCCTTTACTACCAAGGAAATTAGTTTCTATGTTTATGTGTATTCCACAAATATATTTCGTATCCCAATGTAATGCTTTCATGTTACATTTTCTTTGATTTAATTATGATTTATGTCTTATAAACTGCCAAGATTTATTCCATAACTTATGTCTATGAACTATGATATGTAGGGTATGTTTTTTCAAATATTATTCTCATGTTATCTTACCCCTATTCTCATGATTTGTTAATATCTCCCCTTATTGAACATATTAGCTCACCCTTTTTCTTATCTCCCCTTTTGAAAGGTATTATGTATGATATATCTAAGAAGTTATCTAGAACATAGTGTTATATGACACCACTCACTTATAGGCCGGTTGTTTATGTGTCCATATTTCCAATGTCATTATACTTTTATGATCCTCAGGTGTGTGTTTGTGTAATGTAATTAATATTTATCTAAAAATATATAATATCTTTGTATGAGATGTTTGGGTCGCTATAATTACGCCTCTTAATGAAGACGCATGGGATCTTTAAGAGAGGATGTTTAATGTGTTATAAACTTGATTTACCCTCTATTTAAACCGTTAGAACTCCTCATATTTCTAGGGTTTCTAATCCAATTGATTTTAGGAAGGATTCTCGATGTTCTCCCTTTGATTCTGAGGTGATTATCCCTTGTCCATAGTTGATCTCTGCATGGTTTGTTTTGATTTACACCTATTTTTTCTCCCTTATCTAGATCTCTCCTTGATATCTCTTCTCATTAAAGTGTTTAAAAAATTAAGGGTTATGATGGATTAATCTATATATTTTTATGGGGAATTAATGATTTTTCATATAGGTCTAATCTTGAGAGAACCTGATCCCTTTGTTTCCAATAACTCTTTTCAAATGTTTCTAAGTTTCCTCCATTAATGAGTTTGGTGTCCCAATATAATGGTTTTTTATTTGGTGAAACATTATGGTTATTTTATTTTTCCATTAGTTTTACTTATCATAATCCTTGATTTGATATCTATGAGGGGTTTTTGTTTAATTACTTCTTTTTTGTAATGGAAAATGTTTTTTAAATGAGTTTTTCTTTAAAAACATTTTTACTCACTTCATGTGTTCAATGAAATACCACAAAGATAGTTTTGAATCTAAAATGTTTTTTTAATCCTGGTATTAGTTATTATTTTCTTGTATAAATGTATCATTAAATTGTGGGCACATATTACTTGAACATATTGAGAAAACATAGCACACAAGAACATTGGGTAAGGGTATTGCCTTAGTTACCATTATAAATCACAATTGTGTAAGGGTAAGGAATTTTATAACTTTACATGGCCCATCTATGTAAGGTTAAACCCTTTTTATAGATTATTAAAAAACATAAAAATTAAGGCTCTATTTTTTTCATCATTTCAATATAAGATTTCATAAATCTAAATCACGGGTTTCATTTGATACAATTGAAGATTTTTGTTAGAGTATAATAAAATTTATTAGATCATGAAGAATATATTTGAACCCCAAGTATTATTATCTCCCATAAATGATTTAATAAACTATGTATAAAACTAAAATGATGAAATACTATAAAAACATACCATTCAGTGAATATGTCTTGATTTGATATGTTTAATGTAAATAACCTGAAGGGGAAAAACAAAGATTACCACCTCCAAAGTGTATCCATTGGATAACTGGAATCTCTCAACATTTGAGTAGGATAAAATATTCCTCCACAACATGTTAGATGATTGGGTTTAAAGTAATAAGATCAAAAAGATATTTTGAGCCTCTAGGAGTTTCATTCAATCCAGTAGAAAACTCCATACAACATAAACATCATATGGTTGTATAATTTAAAGTCCCTAAGAATTCTCCTTAGACTGTTTCATATATTCATGCATTAAAAATTCATGAATAAATGATTAAACCAATATATATATATATAAATATAATTATTCATATGAATGTTTTCCCTACCATAAATTTCATCTCATGAAATAGTATAACAAATGATAGCTCAAGTGGAAGACTAGTCCATGTTTCTAACAAAAAAAGAATAATATACCCAATGCATGAAAGTAAATATAAAAGTTATATATAAATATATAAAGTCATATATATATCATATATATATATATATATTTGAATTTAGGGAATATTCCCATCACCAACTATCTAACCAAGGCTCACTGGTCTAAATCACTCAACCCATACAATTCCTAAGAAAAACCTAATAATAATAAATGTAATAAATCATTATATAACATTCCAATGAGTAGAGAAAACAACACCTTCCACTCCAAATGGAGTCTAGGTAGTGTTAATAACAAAATTTTTGGAAATAACCCTATAGGTAAATACCCTAACTTCACTCAAGAACTTTCTTTGAGGCTAACTTTAGACAACAAGTGACGTGAACCCAACATTATAATACCCCCAAAATCATTTCATGTAGTCCCTAAATAAAAAAATATAGATTAATCCAACCATAATTCACTAAAATAAGAAAAAACACTTCAAATCATACCTCTTTAAAACAATGAACCCACTATATGGTAGTCCCAACACTTATTTTGAAAACTAAACAAAATTAATTTTACATTTTCATCCCCAATAAAAAACTCAACTTGATCATTTTAGAACATTTTTAAAATTGATTTTTAAAATACACACCATCTAGTTTTTAAACTATAATTCCTTTTAGATTTAATTATAAAAAACAAGCTCTTATATTTTTAAATAATTTCCAATAATTCACCCTTTTCAAATACGTTCCATGTGTAAAAACCTAAACAATACACATATCCAATTTCAAAAATTAATAACTATTATTAAAAATAAACCATTTTATATATTTTATAGTGAAATAAATCACATAAAAATATTTCATGAAACCAATCATCATTTTAAAAACAAACCATAATGCCTCATTTCAAACCAAAAACACTTTTCTCTTGAAATAAACTTTTTATTCTCACAAGTCCAATTTCACTCTACACACAAAATAATATAAGAAAAGGCATAACATGATCATCATCAAAGATCTGTTTTAATATTTCCAATGTATTACAATGCTCGCCTTGACCATTTTACCATTTCTCAAATCACAACTGATAATCAAATAGTCAAAGGGACTTAATAGAAAAACTAACTCGGATGCGAAACCATTCTTGAATTGGAAAATGGTTTATGGCCATTTTGAAATCATGAAAAGGTCTCTAAAACATGTCCAGAATCTAGCACTTGGTTACTACATGGTTTTTCAGGACTTGAAATCCAACTTCATTCCTTGGTTCTATTTTATGTTTTCTTCCCAAAACACCAAATATGAATCCAAATGAAAATAAAGTTATTCCAATAAGGATAAAATCACATCAACTGTAAGAATAAAAAAATCCAAAAATCCATTATATTTTATTCCATAATCAAACTTAAAATTCCGAACACCATGGAAACTCAAGGCCCATGGTGAAAAAGTTCTCAAAAAACTCTTCTCGCACTTACATCTCAAGTCCTGACATCCTTATCTCTAAACTACCAACTCCCAAAATAACAAGATAGAATTTATAGAACCTAGGCACACTAAGAACCTATAATCTAATACCATTTGTGATGAACCATCCCATACTTACATCTAATTGAGCACCCAACCCTATCTGCCACTGGATAAAAGGGAGTTCCCATCCCCATAGGCTAACAATTAGTGTTCAGGGATCATGAAATACACCATGGTAATTATTTCACCCTCCTAAAATAAGATAAATGAGAAATGGAAATAAATAAAATAAAACAACTCAACATGATATAAACACTAATAAAATTCAAATAAAAAATATAAAAATAATTCAAAAAAATATATATACATTGGAAGAATGAACAAATACAAAAAATACTTAAAGTACACAAGGTCCAAGTGTCCAATACAGATCCCCAACGATGAAAATAAAAATCTAAACAACCCTGACTATCCTATTTATAACTAATGATCACCATCTAAACCCAGTATCTCCCTCAATAGGGTTGAATAATGAGAATCAATCTAAAGAGGATTGAAAATACAAACTATAGGTGTGATTTATACATCCTAGTAGGACTCCACCCTTCTAATCTATACAATCACTTTAATATTTCATTTTGTATATGATCATTTGAAATATTTCAGGAAAATAAAATTTTTGTAATCCTTTACATAAATAACTAATAACACATCAAGTCTGTATAAAAAATCAATTTTTCTTTATTCAATTAAATAAACAAAATCACTTGGAAAATGTTTCCCCCCCAATTGAATCCTTCTTTACTAAACCACTATTAAAATTCCACTTTAAAAATCATCACAAAAACACCAATTTCAAATATACATTCAAACTCAAAAGATATTTTTCAATTTACAATGGTTTTATAAAACATCCTTAAAAACCAAATTATAAGTAAAGCTAGACACGATAACCTAAAATATGTTTTAAAACCCACACACTAGAGTTTCAAAGACACATTCATTTCCTTCCTTTTTCTTACCAAAAAAATTCAAAAAATTCCTTTGAAAAAGAAAAATAAATTCATTTTCAAAGAATTGTATCTTTCAAAACCCATTACTAAAAGATTTTGGAAAGGTTACAAAACAATATTTGAAATAGTAAATCATAAAATTATTCACCATAAAATGAGAATTAAAAATGTAAAAACCATGCAAGAGGTTTCATGTAATCACACAATAAAAAACAAAACATAAGAAAGGAAAAAATAAGGAGTATCCTAAAATGATTCTAAATAAGATTCTAGCATCATGATAATATTTCTATGACTCACATAACATGATATTAACTAGTGACATAGATCCTAGGATGGTATTAAATAACCCATCACATCCCTAGTAGTCACATAAAACTATTTAGAGAAAAATCTCCTAGGAGAACACCACTACCATGAGAAATAATTAATTCCATTAGATCACTCATTTTAGTAGGCCACAATCAATTCCACTAGCTCCCTAAGTCTAGTGGCCCACACTCTCTAGTCGATGCATCATCTATACTAGGGCTCTCACTTATCTGGATATCTACCTAGTGTCCTATGTATCCCATGTCATCAAGTAAGGAGGTGATCTATCAATAAAATACATGCATCAAGCATCAATAAAATTCAATTAATTTTAAAACAAATGATAACATCACCTCCAAAACCCTCACATGAAACAACCCCTTTTTATCCATATCCCAAACACTACATAAATAAATCACCAACTGTCAATGAGGTAAACATAAAAGGTTCATAAGTGGGTCATAAGGATTTCATTAGAAATTTTTTCTTATAAAGTTATAAATGAGTATTTTTTAAAACGTGGTTGGAATTCCAAGACAAATTATACTATTTTAAATCCCATATTAGTTAGATCTTGAGACTAATTCTATAAGAACATTCCTTGAAACTCATTTGGAAAATCACTCTACATTTAAACCATATATTAAATCTTTCATATTTATCTATAAGTTTAAAAATATCATTAACATGGGTTAACATTCCCTCTTTGATAAAAACCCCATTTAAAATTCTTAAATTCCTTTGAAAGCCACTTGGGAAATTTTATGAACACTTTTTATGGAATCTCATTATATATCAAGGGTTAAATTCATTTTAGGAATAATCGTTGGTCCCTTCTGGGACACATAAAAATTCATACTTTGAAAATAAAATAATTTTAGAATACTCTAGAATCCAATGCAATATAATATAAAACCATGAAAAAGAAACACTTACATCATCCCAATAGAGAAAAGCATAAATGATTTAGAAGTTATCGCTTTTGATGGAAGATACCTAACTAATACATATGATGTCATATTCAATCCCTAACAAGAAAAATAATTAATATTAAATTCACCCTAACACTAATTTTTATCCCTATGGATTCTAAGTTTTATGGGAGAAACTAAAAAAATACATAAATGGGGAAGGGGGAATGGAAGGAGAAGAAAAGAGTAAGAAAACATTGTAAATCACTTGAATAAAAGGAAAAAACCCATCAAAATAGAAGGGAGGAACCTCCATTGGTATTTTCCCCATCCCCAATTGAATGAGGGGGACGAAGTGTGGAGTAATATGGTTTAAAATTAGTATATTATAAAGCATTAATTTACACTTTTAAATAATCTAGTAAGGTTACACGGTTTGGCTGTATAGTTTGGCCATATGGTTTGTCAAACTGTGCACCAGCAATGCAAGAGCCACTTCTTAAAATTTTTTACCCTGAATGGTTACTCCTAAGGTCTTGGAAAGGTTAGAAAACCCATGAACCAATTGAGACAAATGGAACATCCAAATTGCAGACCCATCTCACATACTAGTCACGTAGTTTACCTAATTGTTCTCCAATACCTGTATGTACTAAAAGTACCACATGGTTTTTCCTAGGTTCATCATGATTTGGTTTCTCATATTATAAATTAATCCTTAAACTATATATAAGGGTAAATTATTTTATGTGTGTCATTTATATACCATCAGTGCTATTCACCAACATGTGTCGTATTGGAGGTGGGATTCAAGGGTCATTATCTCCCTTTCTTCACAGCTAGCTAATAAGGGTTACCTTTGGAGGGAGGGTCTTGTCAGATTATTTTCCATGGAATAATATTTCATCACAAATAGTTATTTATAAGGGATATTTTTTATTAAATTATTATTTTATCACAAATAAAATTTGTAAATAAAAACATTTATACTGGAAAATAAATTTTTTGCTGATAGTTTTGTCAACAATCTGCATGCTATCACGAGGGACACTTTTTTCCGATAGGCTCTCTATTTTATCAAAAATAACCATTTACCACTAAGTATATTTTCCACATAATATAAAATTAATTGAAAATAATAATTTATTGGGAAGTTTATTTGTGACATAATGGTGATTCCCTTACAAACAAACCTTCACACAAAGGTTATTTGTGACAAAATGGACATTTTGTCACAAATAATCCTTTCCCTCTAGGGTTATTTTTCATGGGTTTTGTATTATAACACAAATAAACTTATATTAAAGGATTATTTGTGAAAAAATGATGATATTGTTTCAAATTACCTGAATGGGAAAGGATTATTTTTATGGAATAGATAACCAATAATAAATAATCATCTGACCAAGATTATTTATGATAAAATGGATAGTCCATTGTAAATGGAGTGATGAAGGATTATTTATGAAAAACTCTATAAGTCATAAATATTTTTCAAATAAGTGGGAAAAGAGTTTATGGTGGATAATTTTTATGAAAAATATAATTTTCATTTCAAATATATATCACAAATAGTCAAATAATAGACTTTTCGTGACTAAATAATCCATCACAATAAAGTAAACTATTAATACATTCCCCTTTCCTAACTCCATCTCTCATTTCCTCCACTCCAAACTCTCTCAAAACTCTCTTAAATATCTATAAGTTTATGAATTTTAATTTTCAAATTTATTTTTTTAATATTTATTAGTTTTCAAAATTTATGTTTTAACTAAAATTTAATTATCTTTTAATAACACTTTATTAATTATGTTTTCATGGTGTGATATTAATTTTTTTATTTAATTATTTTGAGTTTTTTTATAAAAAATTTTAACATTAAGTATAAAAAAATTATAAATTAGTATAAATTAAAACTTCTCTTAATATTACTTTTAAAATGAATATTTTTTTTATTTATTTATTTATGATTGAATTATAAATCCATCAAAAATAGTTTTTTGTGATATAACTAAATTTTCATTTAAAATATGTGGGCCTAATAATATTTGTGTTGAAATTGTGAATTTATAATAAATAGTATCAATATGAGTTTATTTATAATGGGCTATCCCAAATAATAACAATTATGGAATGATTTTATGCAATGGGAATTCTTCACAAATAACCCATCATAAAAAAAAATATTGTTGCAGTATCCCTCTTCCCCTCTCTCCCCTCAGACACAGTAGAGGCTGTGATAGCTCAAAAGAGGAATGTACATATGATTTATGATGGCTTAGTGTTATAGTATGTAATAAAACTTTAGATATGATTACATGGTGGGGGTCTTTCATGGTAGGATGAGGGAATGAGGTTGTATTCCTTCATGTTCATGTTTCCCTATCTTGATGGTGATGTGATAGAGGAAGTGATACATAGTAGGAGGAGGGAATGAAGTTGATGTCCTTAGTGTTTTTAATACCCAACTGTGATGGACATGGATATGTGGTTGTGAATATGGATATGTGGTTATGGATATGGTATGGTATGTGGTTATGTAGATATGTGGATATAGAAAGGATTAAAGCATAGTAAATATGTCTTTAGGATGCGAGAATGAAAAACCAGTGAGGGAAGTGGTTATAGGGTTCTCTCTTGATATATTCCTTTGATATTATGTTACTATACTTGGAGGTGTTATTGGGTGAGTAAGCCTCAGTGAGGTTGGGTGTTAGTTTACTAGACTTGGGTGTGAGTTTGTTCAACTATTTATTCACTAAGGCATTAGTATACCTCCACATTTTCATAAGACGTCTTGAGTATAATCATACTGAGTATACATTTATACTCACCTGTATATATAAAAATTTGTTTTTTAGGTTTCTAGGTGGGATTCAACGATCGATATGGGGATTACTAGAATGGGCATGGAGCTTATATTGGAGTCGCTGCTATAGGATTTCCCCTTCTTGTGTTTCATTTTGGAGACTTGATTTTGTATGACATCACATGTATCATGGTATTTGGGTTTTATTTTATATTATGGGATTTATTTGTGATTTTATTCACTTTCCTAGAATATATGAGGTTAATTCATACCATACATGTGTGATTATACCCTTGGAGATACTCATCTACTCATGGCTTATTGGAGGTAAGCTTTGAGGGTTACTCTCATCTCCACTAGCAACCTCAGAGGGATTATCAAAGAGGGAATTTTGTGACATGTTGAGTTGGGAGCATAGGTTGTACTATCATAATCTCAATTTTATGTGTGGTGTGATTTTTATACCCTTTTTCAATATCTTAAAAAATTGTGGAAAAAATGTCATCACATAAGTCTTATAGAAGACTCAAATTATTTACTAACATATCATGAAAATGTTGGGTTTGTTCTAAATTTTTTGAAAATTTTTTGGTTACATCATAGTATTTCAATGTTATTTGGAAGGAAGGATAATTGTGGACACATGGTTCCACATGGGAGGATTAATAAATTCGGTGGTAGGGGATTTTAAAGAGATTATAAAAATAGCTTCAATGAGAATTCTATGGTTGTTTTTTCATCCAGTTGTTTTTAATATTTTTTTCTTCTTTGTTTGATACTTTTTAATGAACTAAACCAGTGAATGTTACTGAATATGATGTGGATTCTTAGGTAAGTGTTTTATAGGGGATTTTGATCCCTTATGGACTAAATCTTTATCTTTTATTCTTTGTTCAACTTTTCCATGAATTTTTAAATGCAGACTCCATTGGTTTTACTAAAAAATAATGTTATTTTATTATATTTTTATTATAATAGGGATATTGATAATATATTTACCAAACTATGTTTGTTGGTCATAATAGGGAGAAGTGTCTCGTAAAATATAAGGAAAGGTATTATACCACACCTTTATATTAATTTTACGTATTAAGGAATAGTCAAGGATTGCACATTCATTAGTAATTTTCCACAAAAGAACAATCCTAAACAACATATTTGTAAAGAAATATTAACTTAGGATCAATGTAATATTTATTTAAAAATATATATCATCCTAATGTAATTTTAAAATCATATAATATTTATATTTTCATAATATTTTATGTCAAATAATTTTATTATTTCAATTTTTATATTTTAATGAATAATTATAATATATAATTTAAGATAAAATATTATATTTTTATTTTAAAAAAGTAATTATGATGTACTTTTAACGTTTATATTTAATTTTAAAATCATTAAATTTGTTTTAAAAATTTAACATAATTGGGAAAATTTTCAAATTTTTAACTTAATTGAAAATTTATCCAAAATTTACTTGACATAAATGAAAATTAAAAAATATAGTAATTAATATAAGTTAAAAAATATATTTTATTACAAATACAAACATTATATTAATGAAAAAAGTTAAATCAAAAATAGAAAATTTTCAAAAAATATTTGTAGTTGTATTTTTCTTTAAATAAATGAGGGAAACATTTGATTTTAATATATATCATTTTTTAGTTATTTTAATATAATAAAATATCTTTTATTATTATGATTAATTCTGATACTCACTCACAATTTTTTATTTTCTAGAAAATCTTCTTTTTTATCTAGGTTAAGAGGAAACCCTTACATGACCTGAAGACTCTTAGATTACATGGCCCGAAGGTCCAGTGACATAGAAGGAATTACATACCCAAAGGTCCAAGACTAAGACCCCACCTTATAACAACATCTTCATGTCTCCATGCATCCGAATACTCCAACTTTTTTGATGTCTTGACTCTCACATTTGTAGCTTAACATTGCTTCCTCCATGATTAGGGTTTTTAGAAAGTGAATCATAGTCACTCCATGAATGTACCACCATATTAAACTGATCACCATATATCACCTTTGAATATTCACACTCTCTACTTGTTTGGAACTAGATCAACATGAATCCCTGAGGCCCACTATTGATGTCTTGAAGACCTTGTGGCCAGTAGACCTTTCCTTCTTGGCCCAAAGGCCCTATGGCCCATAATCCTTTGATGGCCTAAAGTCCCTATGGCCCGAACGTCCAGATCAGTGGCCTGAAATCTCAATTCGGGTGAATAGTTTAGCCGCTATAGTACTGATAGAGTACCAACTATAGTATCGCTATAGTATTGCTATAGTATCTAAAAAATACCCACTGCTCAAATATAATCATGGGTATTTTAAATGCAGGATAATAGAGGTTATCACTTGGGTGATCCCAAAACTACGTTGATTAAGCTAGATACATTATGTAATAGTATAAAAAATATTATATATGAAATTATAGTTTTTATAATTTATTTAAAATATATGAGTTATGTAGTTATTTCCAACAAGCCTATACCAAAGTGGTAAAGGCTCTTACTTAGCATCCAAAAGACCCAGGATCGAATCCAGGTAGTGTAATGAGTCTCCATCTATCCATACAAAAAGAGGTTTTTCTTTAATAATAAAATGAGGCTTCGGCCCCAAAAGTTTTAAAAATTGTGAGTTATGTAGTTATTTTTAATATATATTATTTGTTTAGTTATTTAAATAAGATTTAAATAAAATAAAATTTTGATTTTTATGATTATAATTATGATAAATAATGAGTTATCACGTTAATGAACGCTAAATTTCATCATACCATGTTATAATGAAGTCCATCACACAATTTTGTTGCTCTATTAGGATAGTACTTTAAAACACTATCAGTTAAATATGATTGATCAAATTCCAGGTTATCACCATCAATATAACATCATAAATAACCAATATAATGAGAATAATCATTTAAAATCAACAAGAATCACCTTGTAAAAATATATATGGAATAGTGGAAAACATTATAAAAATTTTAAATCATAACAAGATCAATATATTATCATCATAAAAAGTAGTTTAAAAAATCATAGGACTGTGGATATGAAAGCCCATAGATTTCAGGAGGTCCTTAGGTAAATATAAGAAAATTTTATTTCTCATTCTTTTTACAACTAGTTATATCAATTTCAAGCTACCTTTAAATTAATTTTCACTAAAATCCTTCATATTAAGCTATTTCCATGTTTGCACTAGGAAAAAAAGTGAAATTACTTGAAATTTTGACATATTTTAATGAACATAAAGCCTCACATCAAGTAAAATTACTAAACAAAAATCACGACACACTTCCTTTATTATAAACATCAATTTCCCTAAAAATATAGATATGAATGAGATGCATCTATTATAGAAAAACACAAACAAAAAATAATGAATCTACATTATGAAACATTATCCTTGCATAATTCATGAACACATACAACTTAATAGAAAAATAATCAATAATATCTTGTAAAAACACCCATATTCAAAAAACTATGAAGAGGGAAATTAATGAAAATGAAAAAAATAAAAATAAAACCATAAAAAACTAATAATAATTTATTAATGAAAAATAAAAAAATAATTCAAAAAAACGTTCACCCACTATGGTGCATAAGGTTTGTGGTCTTAGGTTTCATAAACTAAGCCATCGTGGAAATTTTTTTTGGTTTTTTAAATTAAAATAAAAATGAAAAATAAAACGAACATATTGTAATAAATTGAGGAGATAAATAATTTTTTCATGTATGGAATATATGATGTATAACATGTGGAGAAATATTTGTTGGATATATTTTATTAAAATAAGGATATAAAGAACACTTGAGGGGAAGAAATTATTACCCAATTTGATTTGGAAAATAATAAAATTCTTGAAATAGAAGATATTTCAACCAATAAGGTTGTATTTATGGAAAAACAAATTATTTCAAAAAAATTGAAAACATGTTTTTTGGATCACTAAAAATGTCATATGAGAGCCTCAAGAACCATAGATCACATGGTATAGGAAGAAAAGGATTTTTATTGGATTTTATGGAATAAAAAAATAACTATAGACAAAAATAAGCACACCAAAAAATGAACTGAAGGAGGTGACTCTGAAATCCATGAAAAATTTCATATCATGGATAATTTTGATAAAGACATAGAATAGTTAATGAACTTCCTCTCAAGAAATATCCAAAGTAGTAAAGAAATTTTATTTCAAGAACACTATTTTTATATAAATATCACTGTGTGAAGCCCAAAAATACACATGAAAACCTATAAAAAAGGGAATTTTGAATTCGAAAACACACAAGAAAATTATAAAGAAAAGAAAAACTTCCAAAGTGAATAATCACTTTCATCTGCATCATCAATACCATCCTGCAGATGATTGAGTTGGTTCGAACATGAATCAATGAAAAAGTGAAATATACCTTCTCAATAAACATCTTATTTTTATATTTCCTCTTTTAAAAATCCAAGTTAGACTATTCTTCCTTCTTAATATCCAGGAGAATCTCAAAAAAATTATTCATTGAAATAAGGGAACTAAGATCCACAACTTAATCCCATTGATCAAAATCCACTCATAAAAATAAAAAACTTCATGAATAGATTATAATATTCTAATGAACGGATCACACTATGACGGGTCATGAGGGGTTTCACCCCCATCCGTTTCTTTCACATAACAATCCTACAATTACTCTGTTTTATAACTAGATTTGAACATAGATGAAAACGAATCTTGTTGGACTAGAGAGAACCCTTCAATAATAGAGGGGGAAATCAATTCCTTAACTATAAAATTAAAAAAAATTAGGATTGAGACCTTAAAGATGAGTTTTTTTTACTCTCTACATGAATTAGGGGAAGAAAAAAACTAAGTTGTGATGAGTCCATAGATATCCCCCTCCCGATCTACCAAGATATCCTTCCTTCACTTTTAATTGAATTATTAATGATAGTGTCCCTATAAAACTACTAAAACCCCCCTACCATTCCACTAGTATAGTTTTACTCCATGGGAGTTTCATCCATGAAAACATCATTAAATATATCCTTATTAACCTCATAATAGTAGGAATCACTGAAGTAGACACCTCTAGTGGAACAAAATATGTTTATTTTTTCTTGAATATAATATTTCCAATATAAATCAAATTATATTATAACTAAATAAGAGAAAAAAACCTCTAATTCAATATTTTATGATGGTTAAGGCTATACTGAAGATCTAGGAAACTCCCTCCCTCACTCTCCCCTCCACTCCACTAGAACTACAACTATTTATGGTATCTTGACTGTAACGTTTCCAATATAAATCAGATTATCCAACAATTGAACAATAAAATAACCCACCAACTCAATAGTTTTCAATGGTGAAGGCTATACTGAAGAGGCGAAGGCTACACTAAAAAGGTTGGAATCTCCCTCCCTCCCTCCATTGTAATAGTAACTATTTATGTTGTCTTGACTGCAACATTTCTAGTATAATTCATACTATCAAATAGATGAACATGAAAAGAAACCACACCTGGCAATATGTAGTGGGAAAAAAGTTACTCAAGGCTAATAACATAAGAAAAAATTCTTTTCTCCCATATATAACAAGAGGTCATGTAGTGTGAACCCCGATCCTGACTATAGTATCAAAAAATACAAGTGACAAATAATTAAACAAAATGCATACTCAAGCATAACCAACACCATGTTCCCTTCACTTATAGAATATACTGGATATTACCATAAACTCCTACACTTATGGACCTTCCTAATTCTCACCCAAACACCCATCCTCTGCCACTATGAAATATTTTACTAGTCTTTTCTATTTTTTTTATTGTGTTTGAAACCTCTAAAGCTCCAGTCTCCCCAAATAATTTTCAAAGATGCTAGGTTTTATTTTAGATGAAATATTCTTGGTTTCCTCTTATAAAAACCCCCTTTTTCAGTCATCCCTTTATAGAAAACTTTTTTTAATAATGCTCCTCCATATATCCTTTCAGAGACATCTAATTCTAGGAATTTTCTTTTTTTAGTTCTAAAACCTTCTTAGATGGACATAATTCTCATGAAATGCATATGAATCATGTCAGAGAATATTATGTGATAGTTCTAACATCATCTCTAGTTACCATGTGTCTAAGTATGACAGTGATTCTAATTTTTATCTCTTTTTTATTTTTTAATTAATTTATAAATATTAAGTATAATCCAATTTGATAGAATAATGAATCATACCAAATATTATAGATAATGATGATATTGAAAACCAATATATTTCCAAGATATTTGAGAGGTAAAAAATGAAGAGATTGAAAATCAAATAAAATGATTGGTAAAAGTGATAAAGATAAAATATTGGAGCTAAATACTAGATATCATAAAAATTTAAGTATAAATAAGAGATCGATAAGAGGATACTGGTGACCAAAAATCAAATATGAAAACCAAGATGAATATTAGAGAATACTGATAGGGAATAAAAGTGGGGATTGGGAGGAAACCTAGTGGCTGAAAATTTGAGGTAAAAGGTTAACATTATAGATAAAATATCTATGATGAATATTGTATATGGAGATGGATAACATATATTGAAGACTAAGAAACTGGTATGGTAATAAAAATAATAAAGTAGAGCTATAAAATAAGAGACCATAGAAAAAAGAGGAAGAATGGAGACCAAAGACCATTGATGGATATGAAAATAGATGTTGGTGATTGGAAAAAGGTGGTCAATAATCAAAGATAAAAATAGATATATAAGAAAATATATAAAAAATGATGATTTTAAACCAAATAAAAGGACTAGTGATCAGAGATATAAAATCGAAGAGTATAGGGTAGAGATAAAGGGGTGGAGAGACTAGAGATCAAACATTGGATATCTAGAGATAGAAACCAAACCAAAATCATGCCTATATAAAAGGCCAAATAAAAAACTAAATAATTGATAATGAATATGAATAATGAAACACAGATTAGAGACTAGGTAATGGAGATAATATGGAGAGGATGGAAGACTAAAGATAGAGATGATAGAACAAAGATCATAGATTAGAGACTGAAGATAAAATTCTAAAATAAATATCATGGACCAAACACTGATGATGGAGATTAAATATTAATTAAAATATTTTATATTAATGAATAGATATAGAGACTAAGGATAAGATACTAATGGTTAATAATAGATACTAGAGACCAAAAACAAAGTCTAGAGAAGAAAATGGGGAGTAAATAGATGAAACACAAGCATGGTGAGTGGAGATCCCAAGAGTCGAAGACCAAAAACTAAAGAAAAAAAATAGAGACCTAATATAGGAAACATAGAGATCAAAAGAGATATAGAAAAGACTTAGAGGCTCAGAAACTCAAAAGTTATATAACAGATTCTCAATGAAAATAAAAAAAATCCCTTGACATGAGAGAAGAAAAATGATATATGATAGATATAAATATAATATATGGGAGATAAATATATGATATATTATAGAATTTATAACATAGTATAGAGACCAAAAATAATTTCTAAAGAATAAAATGATGAGAAGAGAGAATAAAAATGAGAACGGTGAGCGAAGAACTGAATATTTGATGACCAGAAACTAAAAAGAGGGATACCTAATACAAGAAACTCATAGATCAAAATACAGATAACAAACACTTGGAGGCTTGGAAACCTAGAAGGTATATAATAAAGACATGAAGAACATAAAGAAGAACCTATGAGATGAGATATGAGAAAGAAAAAGATAATATATTGGATATTTATATATGAGATATTAGATAAAAGATAAAAAATTATAGATATAAAAATAAATCTAATAATATAGAATATATATAATGATAAAAGATCTTATATGAGAGATAAAAACATGGGTGATCGAATAATGAAGATCCTTAGGTCTTATGATCATATCCTATGAGATGAAAGTTGAGAGATGAGATATTAGAGAAAAAAAGATAATATATTGGATATATATATATATAAGAGATCAGAGAGTAGATAACATAGTATAGAGATAAAAAATATATCCAATAATATAAAAGAGATATAATGATAAAAGATCATATATAAGAGATACAAACAAGAGTGATTGAATAATGGATATCCTAAGAGATCATGACCATTTAATACTATAATCATAGATTTGGGATCTAAGATTGAAGATTTAAAACATAGTTACTAAGGACTAGTGATAAATCTCAAAAATTGGAGATCATAAACTAAATATAATATAAAAAACTATAGAATTGTGAAACTAAAAATAGTTGATATATTATAGAGATAATAGAAACAAGAATAAATGTGATTGATATGATAAAATATGAGAGATAATAGATGATATATGACTAATGATAGATAAAATAATGAATGATAGATAATGATAAATTATATATCTGATATTATAATATCAAAAATCTAATGATTTTTATAAATAGAAGAGATCGGTTATTGAAAATCAAAGGAATCGAAGAGATCAAATACAAAGTAAACAAGGAATTAAAAACATGGAAAATACAAAAAACAAAACTCAATATACAATAAAAATATATAATAAAAACACAATAAACAATAGTTAAGTCATATGAAAAAATATATAAGGAAAAACACCTAAAATTTTGTAAAATTCATAAAAAATACAAAACACATAACACAAAATTGAAAATAAACAAGACATATCCCAAAATATAGAAAATATAACACATAGAAAAGAACATAATACATAAGACACAAAAACTAAGACCTAATTCATCATATATAATAAATAATAACATTAAAAAAATGTCTTAAAACTAATTAAATGGGGTCAGTTACATGGATCTAAAATCATTTACTATAATAGGTCGAAACCTTATTATCTAGTCTAATTCATCTTATTATAAATTATAGTCATGCTAATTTTCTCTTTAATACATTTATTTCTAATCTTATCAATCTTAGTATGCTCAAATGTTCATCTTAAAATTTTCATTTCCACTACCCTTATTTTTCGTTCAAGGTGTCCCATCAAAGGCCAACACTCACTGCCATAGAGAATAGTTGGTCAGTTTGATAAAAGATTTATAAAATTTACCCTTAAATTTAAATTTAAATTTATAATCACAAGGAATCCTATATCCTTTCTCTATTCTATCCATATAGTTATAATCTTATGAAAAATATATGTATTAATATCTCTATCGCATTATAAAATTGAGATTAAATATCAAAAATAATAAAATAAATAAATAATGTGAGATCCAAATCTCATATCCATAGAAATACTATACAATATCTCCATCTGTTTCCTAGTATTTTTTTCTACTTTCAGTTTTTCTCATGTTTCCTGAGTATTTAAACCATGGATATTCAACACCTTTTCTTTCACTCTATGCCTCTTGGGTGTATGATTCTATAGATTTTTAAAGTCCACAATAATTTCATTTAGAGAAAATATAGTAACATTAGGATTTCTATTTTTCATATTTCCTATAGTTTTTTTCTTCCCTAGTTTTGAAAATGTTTCTGTCGGTTCCCAAGATATCTTTTCCATTAGTTTTGGGAAAGAAAATACCCAGATAATCAATTTTTTTATTATGGAAATCACAATAGTATGTTTTTTAGGAAAAATCTAGTTTCATTTGGATATCATTGGTTGATACCCAAAAATGTAGGTCTATAAAGTGAATTAAGAAAAAATTGAATCAATTATATATTTTAAGAGGGCTGTAGATCACTTTCCTAAATCTATAAATAGCGATATTTTCTAGAATCATACTGATTCAACTAAAGATGATACTTCTTGGACAGTAGGATTATATGTAGTGGTGGTTGATCCTCTAAATAAGTTGTTATATCCTTCTCTTATGGATGCTTTATATACTAAATCAACTGGGGTCCTAAGGTTATCATATCATTAAGTTTCTTAAATTGAAAATTTAATAATCAACCATTTTTTTGTGAGAAATGGATCCTTCATTCCATATTGAAATGAAAAAAAAAATTATTTGTATATAGTATATATTCAAGGGGGGCTATAAAGAATTTTCATCCAATGGGTCTTGGAATTTGTAAAAAATACATGGATTTAATTCCTTCCTTGGAACTCGAAATATAGAAATTCAACCAATGTTCAAGAGAAGTCCTCAAGTAGGTATAAAAATGGATTTTTTTCATAAGAAAGATGGTGATAGATATGATGAAGATAATGTACATAGTACTTGAAGATAAATTGAAAAAAATGATGATTCTTTTCATGTTTTGTAATACGGAGGTAGTGATAATAATATGGGTAGAAGGGCTGGTGTGCGATTTTTGTGTGATAGAGAAGTTGCCTACCTCAATAAATTTGTTCTGAATAATCACTCAGCAACTAGTATATATGTATTTCAAACATCTTTTTAAATATTAATACCAAACCTTCCCAAAAATAAAGAGATAAATCTTTGATAGAAATAGGTTACTAGAAATTATTGAGAGAACCCTCGGGTTTGAGAGACCTAGAAAGAATATGAATTCCAAAATGAGGGTTTTTGGGAAAGTTTAGGGATTAAAATCCAAATTTTGTAACCCCTTTAATGTCTCACAATTCACAATGACATGGGACCAACCTCTCCCCCAAATCCCTATAGTTTTTTCAACCATTTAAAAATGAGAACGACTGATGCCAAAATTTTTTGGTACCCAACAACTTCATGGTTCTCTAGACCATGACTACTACACATAAATAACCCACCATGGAATGGAGTAATTTACTTATTCATTTTGGACACACAACAGGTAGGACTATGGAACGGAGGATCTGTCCTCCCCATTTCATGAATTTCTCTCTTACTCTATTCATCTTCATCTTCTTCCTCCACCTCATATAATTTCAGTTCTATATCAGTATAATATATACAAGGTAGTCCACTCCAAGTGGATTATTAGTCAAAGGTTTTAATTAGTTTATAAAAATCATTTATCACAAATAAACACAAGTATTCAAATTTTAAAACAACAATATTTTCTAATTTCAAGGAATCACACTACAACTAGTAGATTTGAATTTCCCACATATTCTATAATCTTATGTTCAACTCCTAGAAAAATCCTAGAGAATGATATACTCTAGAAATAGGGTTGAAAAAAAAGCATGAGTTAACCCTCGGGTTAGAGGTCCCTAGAAAAGAGAAGAAGAAAAAAAATTAGGGTTTTGGGGAATGATTCGGGTTTAAAATCCAAAATTTGGAACCCATTTAATATCCCTCAATTCTCAATATTGTGGAACTAATCTCTCCCATTTTGGCTATTTTAAAAATGAGACCGAAAAATACCATGGTGTGTTAGTACCCAACATGGTCATGGAACTCTCAACCATGGATCCCCATAGAGAACTCACCATGTCATAGAGTGACTACCATCACCGTGTAAGAGTCTTCCATCCCATTACATGAATTTATCTCTTCCTATATTATTATTATTATTACACCACCTATTGTAATTCTGGGTATTCAAAACTGAAATATATACAAGGTAGTCCACTCTAAGTGGACTAATAGTTTGAGGTTTTTATCATTTTATCAAAATAATTTAGCAAAAATAAACACAATCATGGAAATTATAAAACAACATGATTATCTAGTTCCAAATAATCACACCACAACTAGTATATTTATCTTTTTCAACTTGTCTGTGTTTGATCTTAATTTTAAACCCTCCAAAAATATAAAAGAAAATAAGATCCCCCAAAAATAGGATTTTCAAAAACACCTCGGTAAACCCCCAAGTTCAAGGATAGGAATACCAAAATGAGAGTTTTAGGGAAATATTCGAATTTAAAATCCAAATTTGGTAACCCCTTTAATGTCACAAAAATATCAAATCTCTGGCACCAACCTATCCCCCCCAATTCTAGTGGTTGTTTTAGGAAATTTAAAAATGATACCTATTGATACCATAGCATTTTGGTATCCAACACGACCATGGAGGCCTTGACCATGGCTCCCCATGGAGAACCTACCATGGCATGGAGTGAATTCCATCATCATTTGGCCACACTATGGGTAGAAACATAACATGGAGGAGCCACCATCCCAATTTCTAACACACCCATGGACCCTATCCAACCATTGATTCAACACCAATATTGTAAAAAACATACCTATGTCACTCTAATCATTTCCTATAAGGAAATATTACAAGCACCATGCCCACAAAATGAGAATTTCACCACTCCCCATGTTTCACAAGGATCTCTTTGAACTCCCCCAAACTCTACACCCACTAAAATTACCATCTCCACAACATGGAGGTCCACCAAGGAATTAACACTTTCCCTAATGGGTGTTTTTATACCAAGACTCACCAATCCTCCAAAACACTCATCTTATCATGACCAAAACTAAAAAATGGATTGGACCATGCCTCCACCATAACTACCACAATGGCCTTTTGAAGCCTAGTGAGCCAAAGCTTCATTATTTAACTGAGTTCCCTTACAAATCCCTCCAAAACTTCTAAAAACCTCTAGGAATACCCCAAAACAAATCCAAACCCCATAATAACTTAAATATACATAATAATATAGTATAATAACTAAAACTGGGGGGTATTACAATGTCTTTATTCATCTTTTATGCACCTAAAATGATCTAAATATATAAAAAAATTATCTCTACCACTATCTAAACTATGGATTGTTTTCAACATTCATTGTTTGTAACATATATTACAACACAAGAACATGAGATTTAGGCTCACTTTTATGATCATAAGTGATTGAGTATAGAAAATAGAGAAGAAACAACTGAAATAATTATATTTATAGTGTTCATTTATACAACTCTTAGAATTAAAAAAGAACTATAATAAGTATAATAAGTGAATGTGAAAGAATTCCTCAAGAAAGACTCTCCTTATAGGTCAAGGAATATGCCTCCAAAAAAGTCACTATTGTTAGCCAAAAAAATTATCCTATACCCTTAACCAAATATCCCAACCCTATTTCTTATGTCAATTGATCTCAAATTCTAAAAATATTTAAAAACTATTATATAATATTATAATTATTCACCTAGTAATTTATTTAATCCCTTAATAACACTACACCTACTTCCCTAATATAGTAAAAGTCTCATATTGCACAACTTATATTGTTTACCAACTCCCTAACATTGACATCTCACAACACAATAGAGACCCCCTTTTGGCCTTGGCCTCACTAGAAGTTCCTCCTATTATCATTTCCCACTTATTGAAACCACAACCTCAAGGTGAAAGTTGTGTTTTTGTGGCTCCTCACTCAGTTTTGGAAATTCCCTTATAATTTTCATTATTACATAGATTTTCCTACTTTTGTGACACAGGTAGTGATTTTTGATTCTTCCTCTCCTACTTAGCAAGCTATTTTGTTTCTATAGTGTTTTATTTTCCTCTTCCTTCCAATCATGTTCTCCTAATCAGAACTAAAAAACTGGAAAATTGTCCACTATTTTCAAATCACACTACCTCGGATTATATCTGCATGGTCTGTGACACTTATCACGATAGTAATTAATTTTTATTTGACCAAAATTTGATAATTAATATCAATTAAACAACATAATCAAGGGAAATTCATCACAAATCATTCTGTTATGCTGAAACAACATCATTCACCTTCAACACTTCTTATTGAAATCTCTACATCTCATATACCTCTCATAGTACATCACCCATAGCTTCCATCCAAGTCATCTAAACCTCTGGTGATTTGGACTACTCTTATAATTAAATAATAACTATAAGAAGAAGTAGAGGAGGAAAGGGATTGAGTTCCCCAAGGAAGAATCTCCTCTTAGGTCAAGTCATCTACCTACCAAACATCCACTCTTGTAAGCTATCCAAAAATAATCATCCCCTCCACCAACTACCACTACCCTATTTATTATCCCATATACTCTAAACTAATCAATAGCTCTAATAACTACAATATCATATTACAATTATTCCCCTTCAAATTTATTTAATCCCTTAACACTACCCTCATTTTCCTTATTGTAGTTGAAATCTCCCACTACACAACTCATGTTGTTTCCCACCTCCCAATAGTGATAGTTCATAGCACCCTAGAGACTCCCTTCCATCCTTAGACTCACTGGATAAGGCCCACCACCTCCTATCACTCACTTACTACTTTCCTATCCTCTCTTTGAGAAATATTTTATCGAATCCAAGTATATTCAATACTATAAAGGTTTATATATTTAAAACACTCTCATTTCACTTCAAACTTTAGTTGGACATTCTCATTCCACCACCATGATTATTTTTCATTGGGAAAAACACACTTTTAACACTCCTATAAATTAAGTAACTATATTGAAAACAAATTTATCCTTTAGGAACTTCAATATAATTATCTAATTCCTTAATTTTTAATTTTTCTCTTATAATTATTAACTTTAACATCTAAAACTAATAATATATGTTGGGTGGTTAGACTCTCATCAGTTATAACCTTACAATCCTTAATAAATATTTTATCTAAACTTTTAACCAACATATAATCAACTTAAAATATTTTAAAAACACTTTTATAAGTAATAATATGTTACTCTCATTTTCTAAAGAGCATATTTTATACCACAAAATAACAACTATAGCCATAATATAGGATAGTTAATCCTTCATAATTTATTTCACTCAAATAAAACCCTCAATATAAATCTATGTGATCTCTAGAATCCTTTCCTAAATGATTATTTTGGTCACTTCCTAAAAAAATATTCTTTTTTATGACCAAATCTAAATATATAAATAATAATCATGGATATGATTCTATAACCTAATATATTATAAAATGAACTATTTTATCACTTAATGTTTTATCCATCATAGCATGTAAGATATTTTTTATAAGAACCCTATTATGAGGTAGCACTAGATAAAATTCCCTCAATTATTTTCATCCTCATTTATGGATGAGGTTAAAACCCATGGTTAATTTTAATCTTGAGAAAATTAAATGAGATTTTTACAATTTAGAGAATCCCCATCACATTTGATACAATATTAGTAAATGGGAATTACTGATAACAATTAAAACTCATGTAAGGAATAAAAATGGTCTCAAGAAACAAAAATAAACCAACATCCCAAAACCAAAACCAATCCTAGGTAGCCTGAATTCATGCTCTTATAGCATGAAACTGTAATACTATGTAATATCTAGTAGGTATAACTAGAAAAAAAACTTGAAGTAACCAATGTGGTGGCCCAACATTTGTAAAAACCAGCATAAAAATCCATGATTAATTATATTTTAGAACCAAAAACAAAAAATAATTTAGAATACACAATATATAATAAATACAATACAATACAAAATTCACATGTCAAAAACCAAAAATAAAAAACCATCAATCAAAACTGAAATACATCAACCATAATACATAGCATATAAAACAATATACAATAAATGATATAAAATAAATAATACAAAATACAAAATACCAAAAAAAATAAAATAAATATTGAAAATATAACATAGGATATGAAAAAAAAATATAAGAAAAATATATACAAATAGAGAGAGAAAAATAGAGATAAAAAACACTAAATTAAAATATATTGATATTATGTACATGCATGAAAAATTAGTCTTGATAGAAGACATAATTCCAATGATAAGCCTTTATCTCACATCTCGTTATGATGAATTTTAAGTTCATACTTCCCTCTTTGCATTATAATATCAAAAAGATAATTAGAATGTTTTTTGTACTATAATTCAGTACTTATACATGGTTGAATGAATCTAATAGTAGTCCTTAAAATTGAAACACTTCAATCATTTTATTTCCTCATTTCATGAGACTATAAATTAGAGTCAAGTGACCTAAACTAAAACAAGAGACTGAATAAAAAAGATAAAATAAACCAAAAATTATGATTATATATATATATAAAGAAAAAACATTGAAGACTAGATATTGAAGAGAAATATGAGGGTAGAGGATGAATAACAAAGATGAAGATAGATAACATAGATCAAAGACCACGAAAGAGAAAACATAGAGTTTAAAATGAATATGAGAGAGAAAATATCAAAGAACAAAGATTATATAGGGAGACTAAAATAAGGGGGGAAATGTGACTAGAGACATAAAAAAGATAGAGTCTGAATTGAAGATCGACTAACCATGTTTATATATTAGAGATATATATATAGAATGAGATAAAGATAATATAAAAATAAATTTATACCATATATGAAGAAGATCAAATATCTAGTCATTGACTAGAGATCAAATACAAAAAAAAGAGATGCAAACGGAGATTGAAGAATCAAGAGAAAAATGAATACCTGATATTATAATCCCAAAAACAAACATTGAATATCAGAGATGAAGAAATAAAATGAAGAAAATATTGGAGGCATATATTGATATTAGATATCAATAGACAAAATACAAGATATTAAAGGTGGAAGATATGGACCAAATAAAAAAGACACAGACTGGATAACGACATGGAGACCAAATTTAGAATGCGACAAAATGAGAAAATAGATATGAATATTAGAGACAAGATATATAATATAAAATAGATCAATGAAGATCAAATATTGAAAAAAAATATAGAGAGAGGAGAAAATTAATAAAAAGATTAAATATTGAAGTCAAGAGGGCGAGATAGACATGAGTGATTAGGAATCCAAACCTACATTATAAGGAACATATGTGAAGACAAATACTAATATTAGAGGTCAAAGACTAGAGATATATATGGAAACATAGATAAAAAAGGATAAATAATAGATACATGAGAACAAACACTAGAAACCAATGACATAAGGTGAAAATAGGTGATAGGTGATAAATTTAAATAATATAAATATGAAGACTATAGAGGGAGATAAAAATCAAAGAACGATAATCAAAATTCATATATTGGATATATAGAATGGATACCAAATAGAAGATTTAGAGACTACAAATGAATAAAAAATAGTTATATAATTGTGGACACTAAATAATAGAGATTGGGGATAAATGAGCTTGGATATAGATGATAATATTGAGGTATAATGGAGAAGATGTGGAAATTGGAGACTACAACCCAAATATTTAATATGAAGACAAAGATTAAGCTTAAAACAGATACTAGATATCTGCAAGGGAGTGGAGATATATATCAAATACCATAGATCAAAGATTGGAGATCAAATATTAAGATCAAAGAGGTACATCGAAGACTAAATATGGGAGATTAAAGATAGGATATGGGTGAAAAAGTCAATGACTTAGTGATTGAATATCAGAGATTAAAATTTGAGAATTAAGATAAGAAAACTATCATAGGTTTTAAATGAAAACCAATTACTAAGAAAATATGAAAAAGATAATGTTAATTCAATGCTTACATAGTATTGAAGGCTAATAAATGAAGAACGATGGATGGAATAACCTAAAAGTGAAGACTCAAAGACCCAAAAAATATAACTTTTGGGAATATGAGGCTATTGATCAAAATTCATGAGTAAAAAATGTGAAAATAAAAAGCGAAGATAGAGAAACAAAGATCAAAGACATGAAAATTTGAGATTCATGGACTATAGACCAATGAGTATAGTGTGATAACCCATAAAACCAAGAGTAAAATCAAAAACACCTGATACCAAAGACCTAAAGAACCATGAGATGAAAGTAGGGATATAAATAATGAAAACATAGAAGCCCAAAAGACATGGATGCTAAGATATTATAAGGTTAAAGTTCAAATATCCTATGAATGATAGGGAGAAAGACTTAATGGATCAAAGATTAGAGATAGAAGTACAAAATATAAAATACTCAATCGAAAATCAAAAAACATGAAGACCCAAAAATAAAGACCTAAGACCCAAAGAGAGGAATACAAAGATAAAGAAGACCATAGATTTGAAGACCTCGAAAGTATAAAATAAAGTCTCTAACATAAATAAAATACATTAATATGAGATATAAGAGATGAGTGTTTCAAATATGCGATGTGAGAAATACTGAAATGAAATATACATAGATGAAATATCTGAGAATATCAGATATATAGAATCAAAATTGATCTAATGGACTAGTGGTATTATGATTAAAGAAAATGGATCTAATATTTGAGATCTATGACTACAGATTAGAAGTCAAAATCCTAGTTATGAATGTTTATAGACATGATACTAGGGTCTATAGAACTTATAAGAAACATGATACAAGGTAGATGAGATATTAGGGATTATATATATAATATAACATATACAAAGGTCAAACTTTAGAGATAAATCATTAATTTTTAGATATTTTAATATCGGTGATGCAAAAATTTAGATATCAGATACCATAGATATCAAAGAGGCCATATATTAAAGATCCAAATAATACATTTCAAAGAAAAGATAACACCTATCACAACAACAAAAATTATATAATAAACACCATAAAATATGGAATAAAAAAATCTTAAATAGTACAAAACACATAACATGATACACAAAAAAGTAATACCCAATATAGAATATATAACAACAAAGAAAAAAACCTTAAGCCCAATTAAATGCGGTCGGCTGCATTGATCAAACGTCGCCTATTAGATTTATTTAAGACTATGTTTTCATTGAAACCATTTATTATACATAACAAATAAAATATTATATAGACTACAATGTATAGAAAACATAATAAAAAATATATGATGCATAATGCATATAATATAACTAAAAATACATAATATGAAAAATAGAAACAAAAACCCAAAAGTCATAATCTATAAGCAAGAAAATATAATAAAAATGTAATAACATATAATATTATACATAATACACAATGAAAAATAAAAAAAAATATAATAAAAAAAAATAAACTGTAATCAATGATACAAAACACATAACACAATAGACAATAAAAAAATACATAATACATAACATAAGATAAAAAAATTATGAAAATATTTAAAATATATTGACATTATAAACTTACATGGATGGTCATAACACCCTTTTAAAGAAAAAAACATAATCAAAAAAGCCGTATCCATTAAAAATCTATCATCTCACATACAATTGGATGACTCGTAGGTTTATCCTTCACGTTTCTTCCTTGTAAAATCTAAAAGATAATCTATAAGCCTTTACATTCTACAATCATGTGACATTATCAACATTAAAATAATCCAACCATAACACTCACAAAAAATATTCTGTTATGGAAATTCCTGACTAATCAAGGTTGGAAATCAGAAACCAAACTTGAGATCAGATATCAGAGACAATGACTGAATAAAAGAAGATAATGAGGATCGGAATCCAAAAAATGAAATGAATATGGTGACTAGAAACAAAGTTAGATATGGAGAAAAAAATATTTGATATCGAGGGTGTAAAAGAAGATGGAGTCCATAAATTATAGATTGAAGACTAAAGAGAAGGAATGGGACTATAGAGAAACTAAAAAAATTATTGGAGACTAAAGACTGGAAACTATAGACCAATTTTAGAGTCTAAAACAAAGATATAGGGCTGACTACTCATATTTGGAGACTAGAGACAATAATCTAAGGATTTAGATAATAAAATAAAAGATAGATGAGGAAAAATATAGGGATAGATAATTGGTCTTATGACTTAAATATAGAGATTGGGACATAAATTGAAACTGAAACCCTTGAGGTATATGTTGTTGAAAGTCATGCAATGCACTAAACTTATAGGTAGCCTCTCCTAGACCAATGGAAACTATCATATACTCCATGTATAGAGGGTATTCTATCTATAAAATAGGTATAGAATATTCCCTCTACTTATAGGGTGGTGACACTCCCCACTCAGATCTTTGAATAGATTTTGACGGCAGGTGATGGTGCTGACGACAAAGCTTGAAGTATATGATAATGAAAATCTGGTGAAATTGATGATGTGATTATGGTGATGATGAAGTGGTCCCCTCATGATATCTTCGATTCATGGTTTCTTTGGTAGCTCACGTGATTTTCAGGGTTTTTCTTTGATGTGATTTCTGATGACATGATTTCCAATTTTCTTTTTTGCTTCTAGTTTTTGAATTTTGAATATGTGTTCAATTTTCCTACAACTATCTATATTTTGGTTTTTGGTTTTTTAATTTTTAATCTTTATCTTTTGGGCTATTGGAATTTTCAATTGGAAAATGTGAGCGTTCCCTCTATTCCCCTAAATTTGGTTTTATGAAATAAAAAAAATGATTTTAAGGATTAGTGACTAAAGGTTCTAGCACTTTATTGGGATCACCACAAACCTACCATTGAATATGAGATGGCTATCTTTGGGGTTGAATCCTATATTTTAAAATATGAATCCTATATTACTTAAGTATAACTAGTTGAGATGGAATATGAAGTACAAAAAATACCACTATATGATTCATGTACCATCCTTACTATACCCTGCCAATAGTGTGTTGGACTTTGGAGTTAAATAATATATTATAAGAGTCATGGTGAAAGGATAAATCGATTTTCACACCAATAATTTTGTTCCCTTATTTGAAAACTAAACTCAATACCCCCCTTAACATTTTTTCATTAAGTTCCCACACCAAAGCTCACAATACACTTAACTCTAAAAATCATCTCAAAGACTGACCCACTCTGATACAGCTTTGACATAACCCAACCTAGTGAGGCTTTCATAAGTCGATGTTTATACCAAGTGTCACCATAATTCCTCCTCTAATAGGCCAAGGGCTAGTGACTAGCACCAATAAGGTGTATCACACATGGGAGGCCTTATCCAAATCAACACCTACAGCATGCCCTAAAGGAGGACCGCGCCCTGACACAAGGTAGAGTACTCACTCCAATGTGGGAGGATTGTGTCTTGACACATGGGGGAGTACCTAAACTCAATCTTCCATATGGTGAACCATTACATAAATTGAGTATTTCTCTAGGGGAGTTATTAAACCCCATAGATGATTATCCCCTAATACAAATGGGAGTATGGAATCCATGTATGATCCAAATGCCTCACCAAAACTCTGTCATCACTTTTAAGGCGATAAGCTCCTTAAGGTTCAAAACATTACACACAAATGGTCTATGATGAAAAATAGAATACCAATATCATGATTTGTATGAAAATTTCTTAGAATGGAAAATTTATTTTCCTTATTCGGGAACTTGGGAAAAAATATATGAATAATATCAAATAACATAAAATATGAAACATATGCCTATTAATCATAGATTATGAACCTTGGATAGTGTATAGGAATATATTATAATTTTATTATCATTTAATGACATTATACACAACATGTTTCTCAAAATAACACAACATGTAGGTCTCTTAAACTTTATGATCATGTAATCAAGACTTATGTCATGTCGTGTATTGGACATGGCATATGCTTCTAGCTATACACCATGTGCTCCAGGTTGGGAATGTACTTTTCCACACCTTGGATCATGTGGCTTGATATAGATTTCATGTTTTTAGAAAATATATACTATATTATATCTATCAATTCTATGTGATTCCTAACCACAACGTAAAAAAACATGATGTGTGTTTTGATGACCACATAGCATGTGAACAAAAATTTGAAAAGAAAAAACTATCATCATCAAAAAACGTTATTATACCATTCCATTGTGAATCATATCACCATCTATACTTATTTTACTTATCATGCTAAGGTCATCATCAATGAAAATTAACACCACCATGCCATCACCTAAACATAAACATTCTTAAATTTTCTTGAACCATATCCCTTCACCACTTCCATGCATGAACCAACACCATGCCTATTGTACCATCTTTCAACCTACTACCCAAGGTTTCCTCCATCAAACCATCAACCATCAAGATGGTTAGAGAAGATCACACATTGAGTGGTGGAAAACTGGGATATTAATTTAGGAGTGAAATGGAAAATAGATTATTAGTAGAAATTTGATCTCTTATTGCATATTGGACTAACAAATCCAAACAATTTCATGAGACACAACATTAGGGGGATGAGGGGAGGGTGTTTGGAGGTTAATATTCTTCCTTCATAGACACATTCTTTAATGAAAAATAAATGTACTCAACATTAACTATAAATAATGATAAATATAAAGAAATAATCAATGAAAATAATGAATAAAAAGAAAATATTAAGGCATGATGAATGAAGAAATGAAAAATTTATAAGATCAATGGTGAATGTCAGGGCTTCAAAGGTACACTCATCAATGACATCCAAGAACACCTTCACTCCACATATCTAATCCCCCACCCCCGTGAGTAGCTCATATATCATCTAATCCACTCTTAGGGTTTTCCATCAATCATGGATAAAGCTTCTTGGAAAGAAATAAGGTCGTATTTATAATACTGGAATAAGGGTTTTTCTTCCAACCAGGTAATTTTACAAAGATTTAAAATGGGATTGGTCTGATGCCCAAAACCTGAATAAATAATTATACTGATAACCTTTTTCCTAATTCAAACTATAGTGAAAAATTTCCATTAAAGGCTCTATTTAAGATATATCTTTATTTTCACACACAAGATAATTATTTATTTAATAAATAAATATTTAATATTCCCTTAAAACTAACTAATATAGAATCTATCAAAAACACATCCCAATAGTAAACATCATGCTTTGAGACCATCAAAACCATCATAAACTATATTTGAGGCCATTATATAAGATAAATTATATATTTTACCCTTTTATGGGTTCAGGGATTCAAAAATAAAGAATAAGATAAGTCATGATTGAAGAAAAATCTTGGTTACTATAAGACCCAAAATCTAGAGACTATATATTAATGATCCAAAGACTAGTGATTGAAGGTTATAGACCCAAAACCCAAAGGGAGGAGAGAAAATACCAAAAAACCAAGAGTGGTGACTAGATAACTAAAGACTCGTGATTGAAGAAATTGTGAGAATGAGTAGTGAAGACTCAAAGACCCAAAAGAGTGGAGAGAAAAGACCCAAAACATGGAGATAAAATGACCGGAAACCAAAAATCAGAGATAGAAGAAGGCATAGATACCGAATAAAAAAATAAATGTGACTCAAAGACTAGAATCCCAAAGACCCAAATATGAAAAAAAAAATCTTGGATACCAAGAATTAGTAAACTCGAAATATGAATTTTAAAACTAAAAATTACAGTTTAAAAAAAGGATATTAATGAAAATACACTAGAGAAAAAAACGATAAACAAAAAATTAGAGCCAGGAACTGAATTAGAGGTTTGATATGGAAGAAAGAATATGAGATACTAATGACACAAAGCCTTGGAAAATGAAAATTGAATAAAAGAGGAACAAATACCAAAGATGTGACACCATAGACACATAGATTTGATACTGTTGGACCAATAAATTTTATAATCAAAGTCATATACATAAAATACTGAAATAAATATACCCTAGAGACATGAAGACTATATAATTAAGAAAATACAACTAAAAACCCATGATTCAAATAAAGATATATAGAAAATCAAATATCAACGACTCAATGTCAATAAAGTAGTTCACAGAATAGGGAGCAGAGAGATAATACCAAGAGGAAAATAGAATGAGACCTTGAGATCTACAAACCCAAAGACCTATGTATGGAGAGTGATAACTTAAAGAATATAAATAGAAGATTTTGTACTAAAGAAAAAGTGAACCAAGGGTAGAGAGAATAGAGTCAAAAATCAAGGAACCAAAAAACACAATGAAAAACCTTGAATATGATAAATAAGAGATGTGATATACAAAGATACATATGAAAAATAATAAGATAATAAATAAAATAATGGATATATGAGATGATCGATCTATGATAAAAGAATCTATGATGAAGTTGATACATACAAGGGTGATGGATAAGATATAGGAGAAACAAAATTGATGGATCATAAATTAGTGATCCAAATATCTTTTGATCTAGGGATAAAAGATATGAAATATGAGATTAAATAATTGAAATCATGGATTGATGATCAAATAACTAGTTACTAAATAAAATAAATAAGAAATGTTATATTATACCAAAGATTATAGAATAGAGACCAGAGAACAAAGATTAGAGAATGAAGATGACACATAACATAGAGATAAGATATTGATAGATGAGAAAAATAAAAGATGATATATTAAAAAAATGATGATATGGATCAGAGAATAGAGATATAGTTGAAAAAGAATAAAAAACACAAATAATACATTACATAACACACAATACATAATAAAAATATAGATACAAAATTAAAAACACAAAATAAAAACTATAGAATATAAATACATGATAAAAAATTTAACAATATACATAATGTAGAAAATAAGAAATAATATGAAATTCACAATAAATCATTCAAAATAAAAAATACCCAAAATGGACATAAATATATAAGGAAAAATGTTAGAATACATGACATGATATAAAATACTCAATAAACATGACATGAAAAAATATAAAAGAAAAAAACACAAAATATAGAACTTATACGCAATACACAATACATAATAAAAAATACACAATACAAAATTCCCAAAAAAATACATAAAGATACAAGGAAAATGTCATAATACATGACATGATATAAATTACACAATAAAAATGACATAACACAAAATATAAAAGACAAAAAAATTAATATAGAACCTATAATACATAAAACACTACACAATACAAAATATATAATAAACAATACATTATTATCAAAAAAAATTAGTAATAAAGAATACATAACATAGAATTAATAAAACAATATAAGATTCATAATATAATATATAAAATAGACAATGTAATAAAAAATTAAGAATAAATAATGCAATATGTAAAATATATAACAAAAAAAATTCATAATACATAATATACAATAAAAAATAAACAATACACAATACTAAATACATAAATATAGAATAAAAAATGCATAAAGAAAAATTAATAATACATTAAACAATATATAATCTAAAACATACAAGATATAACAAAAAATATAAGATAAAACACAAAATATAGAACCTGAATTACATAACAAAGAACACAATACAAATAAAAAATACATAATGAATAATACATAATTCATAATACATTATAATATATAAAATAGAATATGAATACATAATATAATAAAATACAAATGATATCAACCATAAAGTATAAATTGATTTTCATAATCCATCTAGAAGTTATAAGTAAAAAGATAAAATACATAACACAAAACATGTAACATAATACACAATACATATGACATAAAATAAAACACAACAACAAACAATCCCTTCAACACAATTAAATGGGGTAATATACAAGGATTAAAAATCTCCAATTAAATCAATTAAAGACCATATTTTTATTCAAACCATTTAGAATATTATCATCTTGAATTATTTGTTTTTAGATATTAGTCTACCTCTACTTCTTTTAATAATTAAACTTTTCATTGATCTTACCCTATTAATAGTTGGGTCCATAATCCTTCTTCTAAAAAGTTTAAATAATCATAATAGCATCTTGGCAATATTCACATCAATCAAGCCACTCTAATTTTTTCTCAAATATATTCAATTATAATCTTATTTATCATAGTATTCCACATGTTCATATTCATATTTTCATTTCTGCTGACCTTAATTTTTGTTTAAGGTGTCTCATCAAAGTAACTCAGTACCATAGAGATTAGTTGGTCTAATAAAAATCTTGTAACATTTACCGACCAATTTTAAAGAAATTTTACGATCACAAGGCACCCCAAAAGACTTTTTATATTTCATCCATCCAGCATGAATCATATGAAATACATCTGCATTATCACATTGAAAAAATATGCCTAAATATAAAAAATGATCAATTTTTTAAATAATTTAGCCTATTAATATCACATTCATAACATTATTATACAATCCTTTAATAAAATTAAACTACATATATTTTTTATAAATTCTAAGATGAAAAACATTTTGATTCTAAATTTTATCTCCATAAATATAACTTTAAATTTATAGTCACTTTGGATTCTACAATGAGAACTATATCATTCATAAAGTAAGTGAAGTTAGATATCTCATATTGAATATTATTTTTAAGTTCATTCAAGAACAAAGATAAAATTTATGGGCTTAAATCTGAACCTTGATGTAATCCTATCGAAATATAGAAGTCTGCACTTTCACATACTAGATTTTTAACTCAAGTAAAAATCCATTTATACATATCTTGGATGAGTTTGATATCATTTTCTTTTAATATATTTTCATAAAATATCTCTAGTAACTTTATCATGTATTTTCCAAATCAATGAAAACCACATGAAAAATCTTCACTTTTTGTTTATAATACTCCATCAGACCTCTAATCAATGCTTTGGTGGTTGAACAACCAGACATAAAACCAAATTTATTATTTGAAACATTAGTTTCCCTTCTAATCCTTTGTTTAATCACTCTCTCCCAGTGTTTCATGATATGAATCATAAACTTTATGCCTCTATAATTTCAAAAACACAAAATGTATTATTTATTTTTATACATAGGTACTAGATAACTCTTACTACATTCTTCATAATTTTTTTAGATTTCATAATTTCCATAAATAACATAGTGATCCAATTAATACTCAAATCCCCTAAATATTTCCACACTTCAATTTAGATGTTATCTAACCTAACTGTTTTACCATTTTCCATCATTATTAAAGCATCTTTAACATCAAAATGATATACTTCTTGATAATAGTTGTAATTGAGTTCCTCTCTCCTTATACTCCTATTATCTAATTCTAATAAATGCATACAGTCTTTATTAGAGAGATTATTAAATTAGAATTATCATATTTTCTTAATTTCTTTATCCTTAAAAATGGTATTTCTTTCATCTTTTATGCACTAAACTTGATCTAAAACTCTAGATTTTTCCTCTCTACCTCTATCTATACTCTAGACTTTTCTTTCAACATTATTAGTTTGTAATGAATTGTAAAACTCTTTAAAATATACAACACATTATGAAATAAACAATACACAATACACAATATATAATACACAATACACAATACATTGGAATAAAAATCCAAATAATAAGTGAGATATAGAGAGATACAAATACAAAAGACTGAAAATGAAAGATATTGAAACTATATGCTTACAATGGTTGAAAAATCCTTTCAAAACAATAAATTGATCTTGGAAAATACATTTTTATTTTGAGAATCCATCTCACATACGGATTAGATAAATTTAAAGTTGTTACCTAATGCTTTATCCATGTAATATCCCAAATATAAAGTTTGAGATAAATATGGAGACTAGAGATGGTGATATATAATTATAAATGATAGGGATGGAGAAAGAAGATGAAGATTTAAGATTAAAGATAAGTATAGATATAAAAAAATATATTGTAGATATAGATGGGGAAGGAAACAAAAAAAATGTTAAAGACATGAGATAGGAGAAAGGTGATATGTGATATGTGATGGGAGAAATGATATGGAAATTTGGGAATTGAAAAAAAATATAGATGGGAAGCCCTAAAACAGATGACCTAAAACCAAAGGACTGAAAAAAAAGTGACATGGGAGATGGGATACATAAAGACATGGTGATCATAGAGTGAAAATTGGGAAAGGAGTTAAAAATAGAGTTGAAGAGAATAAACTGGGGACGGAGACTATATCTAAAAGATAAAAAAATAAAGGGAGATGAAGATTATTATAAAGATGAAATTTAATGACTCGAGATAATAATGAATTCTAAGGACCAGTGACTGAAGATCGATATAAGTAAATGATAGAGATCGTGATTAAGACTAGAAACTATAGAGTATAGACTAGATGCATTGATCATATGAATATGAAAAATAGATATGAAGGTAAAAAAAGATTAATTCCAAATATTAAAGATATATACCATAGAAACCGGTGATCAAATAAAGGAACTAAGATCAAAGACAAAGACTTTTGAAAATGTAAAGAGTTATAGTCATAGAAGGAGATAAGTGTAGATAAAATGATGAAAATCAGTGACTAATGATAAGATGTGATGACTAAAGAAAAATATGGATATGAAGATAAATATATAAACCTTGAGAAATATATAAGGTCATAAGGAGAATGTGATAGGATACTGGAGTCCTAAGACTAGAGACAGAGACCAAGATTTGGATTGGAAACTAATACAAAGATGGAAGACCATGGAGGGAGAAAGCGACTACAGACTAAAGTCCAGATACTAGAGAAGAATACTGATAAAAAGATGAAAAATTAGAGGCCAAAGATATAGAATGAGATAGAGATAAAGGATATAAAAGATTGAAGAAAACAAATATAAAATGGGAGACCACAGATGGGAGGTGAGGAAAATATACAACACATAGAAGATAGAGATGAAGAATGTTGAATATAGGAGACCTAGGATCGATGATAAATGATCAAAGATGGAGATGATGAATAAGAATTAAGCTAAATAAATTAGAAAAATTTAAAATATTGGAGATGAATATGGTTATGAAAACCTAGATTAAGACAAGAGATATGATAGGGAAACAAAGAGGCAGATAGAATAATTAAATAGAAATATTGGAAACAAGAGAATAAAGATTAAAGATTGAAAATAAAGAATAAATATTGATGGAATATATTTATGATGAAACTAGAGATTTATAATTAAATATTGGAGACATATATAAAAGATAAATATAGAGATGGATATTAGAGGCTATAAATAGTTAAATAAGATAGAGTTTGAGAGGAAAACTACTAAATTAACACCAAAGATAATAGATGAACACTGGAGACCTAATAAAAAATTAATGATGAAGAAAGGATTTGGAAATGAAATCCATTGATTGGAAAATATAGATATGGGATTATATACAATGATATGGAATAAATATCATAGATTGAAAGATGAGACTAGAGAATAAAGATGGAGACTAGAGATTGGAGATTAAACTACAAAAACATATCTAAAACTAGAGAGTATAAAGTAAATATTGAGATCAAAGGGAGAAGAGAGGATAGTGGATAATTGAGAGTAGATACCATACATTATATAACAAGACCAAATATACTCGAGATAAACATAAGGGGGAGAAAAAATATAAATTCTTTAAGGGTCTGTATTTTAAGGGATAAATATTAAAATAAAAGAATAGAGAATTAAGATGGATAATATAATATATATTAAGACTATGGACTAGAGGGTATATATAATATTATAAAGATAAGATAAAAGATATGGAAGGCTAGAGATCATTTAATTGAGACTAAATATTAAATTAAAAATTAGACACTATATACCAAGTACCAAATATAGAGATCAAAGATCAATTAGAATACCACATATTCATGAATGGAAACAGAGACCAAAGATCAAAGACTAGAGATGGGAGACCATAAAAATAAAAAAGAAGAAAAATGAGGTGAAGAGAGAGTATAGTGGATATAGGAGAGTATTTGATGGAGATATAAAGGCATGGATACTCGAAACCATAAAACAGTTAGACTGGGGACCAAAAACATAGAGACCACAAGAGAGAGTAACGGGATGGGGGACTCAAAGAACTAGATAGAAAATAATATAGACCTGAATAGAATAAAGTTTATACTTGAGATGATATATGATATAAGGGAGAAATACGATAAGAGGTATATAAAGAAGAGATATGAGAGATAAATTGATGAGATATCTGAGAATAGATAACAAAGATCAAGGATAAAATAATAACAAATAATATAATAGAGATATAAATATGATAGATCCAACATGAGAGAACGAGGTACTCAAAGACCTAAAGATAAAATAGCATAGACTTATAGAGAAAAAAGTTGATAATTGAGATGAGATATAGTAGATATAAGATAAGAAGGATACAAATATGAGATATGAGAGATAAATTAAAGAGATATCTAAAATAGATAACAAAATTCAAAGATACAATGATAATAAATAAGATAGAAACGATAAAAAAGATGAGATATGAGAGATAAATCAAAGATATATCTAAAACAGATAACTAAATTCAAATATAAAATCATAATAAATAAGATATAATAGATTCAAATATGATAGATCATACATGATATATATAGATATAGGAGATTCAAAATTAGATATCTGAAGAGCTCAAAACCATGTAATCCTACGATTTTGAGACCATATCTGAAGAACATAGTCATTATATTCTAGAGAGTAAATATTAGTGAATAAATACCAAAAATAATAAATAATACACCAAAAATTAGATAAATAAGAACTGATAATAGAAAACTGATAAATGAGAAAAAATTTTAAAGAAAAAAAGATAATATATGATATGATAGACTAGAGACGAGAGATAAAAATATCAATAATGAGTTATAAAAATATCAGGAATGTGAGATAAGATATGGGAAATAAGATATTTAATTATTCAAGATCAAATAGATCAAATACATAGTAAACACATAATACAAAATAAGGACAACACATAATATACATTAAAAAATGAAAATTAAAAATTCAAAATATAGAATATAAAGAAAATGAGGAATAAATAATATAGAATTAAGATTAATGAATACATAACATATAATATATATATATATATTACATAATTAAGAATAGATAATACATATCTTATAATACATATAACATAATATTTAATACAAAATCAATAATAAACCATAAAAATAGAGTACATAGAATACAAGACGCATATACCATAACACATAGTACTATATATAAAATATGAAACAAAAAATAAAATCCAATATAAAAATGATATAATAAAAATATATGACCCAAAAGAAAAAATAAAACCCATAATTTACAATAAATAATACAAAACAAAAAATATAGATGTCATATCACAAAACTGAATACATAGTATGTAACATAATACATAACACATAACACTATTTTTTTAATAATTCTATTCTCAGGGAACTTGAGAAAAGTTCATAATTTTATTCTCACCCATATTTATAACTAATTAAAAACCATGGATTCATTTATTATTGAGATGAAGGAATTAGGTTTTCCACAATTTGGAGCTTCCTAAAAGAAAATAAACAAAAAAATCTAAGATAAGAGTTTTTCACAGGAATAAATGACACAACCTAAATACAAGAAAGATAAAAAAATAAATCATCAAATGAAAATATTTAAAACAATAACTACAATCAAAAACCAAACCTCATTCCATCATTTATAAGACACAATAATAATAAAACATAATTAAAACTATCCATAACCAGTAAAAAATCGTGTAGGAAGTAAGTAGCACAAAAACTCACAACCATTCTTTTGGAACCAAAAACCAAAATGATATAGAATAATACTTCCTTATATGAAAAATAAAACACATAATACACAATTTAGAAACCAAAAACCAAAAAATGTTAGCCAAAAGACTAAATCTATCAACCATAAGATAGAATACATAATGTATAACATATAACACAATACATGATACATAGAAAAGAAAGTAAAATAAAAACAAAAAAAAAGATAAAATTAATAGCTAAAATATAACAAAAGATATGAAAAATAGAACAATAATATAAAATATATAATTAAAATAAAAAATATATATAAAATAAAAAAAATAACAATACAAAGAGAATGAGATATATGAATATAAAATTATAAAAATGAAAGAAAGTGACATTATATACTTACATAAAATGTTGCAGTACCCATTGAAAGAAACATCATAGATCAATAAAAACACATTTCCCTTTAGAAGTGTCATCATAGACCCATATTAGATGACTGTGAGGTTTATCCTTCATTTTATTTTGATATTAAATCTAAAATATAACTTGAGACTTTACCTGATATATATTTTTCATTCAATAATTCAGAAACTTGTGTATAGTTGAATAGATCATTTTACTATACTAAAAAAACCAATTCCATCTTGGAAGTTTTTGAAAACATCATATGAGAGATAGGATACCTATGATAACTAACATGAGACAAGATATCGAATTAAATATTAGATATAAATTATACATAATACAACAAAGACAATATATAAAGATGAAAAAAATATTAAAGATCGAATATCAAAGATGGAGACTAAGATGAAGGCAGGATATCAGAAACCATCAATAACCAAATATGGTGTCTGGATATCGAAGACCACCAATAAAAAAATATTGATTTTATAGTAGATATGAGAGAAAAAAATATTTAATATGTATATAAAATAATAAAACCAAAATCTTGACACTAAAGAAAAGAGAAAAAATATAGAGACTGAACTGAAGACTGACTACACAATTATGGAGACTGTATTCTGGATACAGTTATTAGAGATAGAAATGGGGAATGTTCTTTAATATGGAGAGAAAAGGAAGGAAAAAGAGGAAAAAGAAGAAGTATATAGACTTGATTATTGACTAGAGATCAGAGACATAAATAGATACAAATATTGATTGATGAATAAAGAGGAAAATGAAAATTGAAGATTAGATATTGAAAATATAATATAAAATGTCATAGATAAAGATATAAAACAAAGAGAAATTTATGATAGATATAAAAGATCATAGATATATACCAATTACAAGATAATAAAGATAGAAGATAGAGAAAAAAGGAAAAAAGATAGTATTGGACATGAATAGTTGGACTAAAGTTAGGAAGAGATACAAACATGAAGACTTAAGAAAAATATTAGAGATTAGATATTGAATACAAGAGATAGATTATAAATATAAAAGATAAATACCATGAAAACCAATAAATGGATTCAGGACTAAATATTAGAGGTAGAGGTATATAAGGACATTGGAGTCTAAATATACAACATTGGATGTTAAAGACCAAAGGAAAAAAAACAAAGACAAAGACTAGCGGCCAATGATCAAGATGGACAGAAAAAAATGATGTCAAAGATATAAGATATAGATTTGACATAAGAAAATAAATATTTGAGATGAAAACGAAACACAAATAACCAAAAAATAGATGAAGAAGAATATTGTGTTCTAGATATTGAAACATAGAATTGAGATTGAATATTGGCCATGGATATCGGAGACAGAAATAGGTTATAATAAATTTTACACTAAAGGCAAGGATTTCATAACAAATACCATAGATGGAGACAAAAAATGAATACCTAATATGGATATAAATATGGATACAAGATACTGGATATCGAGGAACAAATAATTAATATAGATACACTACTGATAGTGAGGTAAAATAGAGAGTAGAAATTGAGATTAAAGACTATAGACCAATGAAAAAACAATGATGAAGCATGAGACATTGACTAGAGGTATTAGTGGTAAATGGAGACAAAGATTAAATAGTTATGATTTAATAGAGGAAATAAAATAATAAAATCAAAGATATTCAATGAAAATAAGAGATAGAGGATAGGTGATCGGAGATGAAATCAAATAGCATTAATTAAAGATCAAAGTCTAAAAAATAAAGAGTAAGAATAATATGATGATATGAGATTGGAAGAAAAAACTAGAGATGGGGAAAAATAAAAAAATGAATATGAATGAATCAAGGCTACAAATCTAAGGAAAATAAAAGAGAATGGAGATCGAAGTTGAAAATAGAGATAATAGGATGGAAAAGTATACAGTGATGTCACAGATCTGAGAATAGAGATAGAGAATAAGACCAAAAACTAATGAGTAAAAACCAGAGATTAAATTCAAAGGTGAAAACTAGAAACTAGATATAAATGATCAAGATGGAAACTAATTCCAAGTAACAAGATATTAGAGATTGAAAATCAAAGAGGGAGATAAATACTAACCAATGTCAAAATATTGAAATATAGAGATCAATGATGAAGATTAGTGATTAGTGATCAAACTAGAAACAAAAGATCAAACACAAGGGAGTAGAGACTGAAGACAAAAAACAAAGTCCAAAAACTAGAGATGAAGAATGGAGATAAAAAAACGTTCTGCGACGGTTTTAAAAACTGCCGCGAATAGTTTCCCGACGCACGATTTCGCGGTGGTTTTTCAAAACCGCCGCCAATCTATTTAGCGGAGGTTTAAACTGCCAAAAAACGAAAAAAACCGCCACTAAATCGTGATTTTTCCATAGTAAAAAATGATGATTGATAAGAGATACATGATAAAAAGATGAGGCATGAGGTATTAAAGATCTATAGATCATGTGACCATCTGATCCAATGATAGGAGATCCAAATTTTATGATTCAAGAACATAAATCATGAATCAAAGATCAAATACCCAGTTACTAGTCAATAAATAAGAAACCATAAACTATACCAGATATTAGAGAACTAAGAATAAACTACAAAGAACATAGAACATAGATTAGAGAAAGAAGATGATATTTTAGATTAAGGTTATGAGATAAGAGAAAAAACATGAGAGATACATAGATAAGTGATTAAGAGATATTAGAGATCGAAGATCAAATTCTCTAAAAATGATGATCTAGATTAGATATTATTTTTTAAAGAATGAGAAAATAATGAATACAAAATATAGATAACCTGATACAACACACAATATATAATAAAAAAATATAGAACACAAAATATGATAAACATAATATGAAAATAAATAATAAAAAATAAGAATAAGGAAAACATAAGGTAAAATATATAACACAATACAAAATTCAAAATACATTATGCACAATACATAGTACACAATAAACATAAAAAAGTTATAAAGATAGTGTAACAAACAAATACCAAGGTTGTCAGTACCAAGATATTATCATAGTATCAAAACTCATAGGTGGGATCATAACTTATAGAATCAAGATCAATATCATAATAGTATACCTTAGTACCTTGTGTATATTTTATATACCTTTCCAACATGTGAAAGAAAAAAATAATATTTTCCCAAAAAAAAATATCTTAAATTAAAATGTATACGTATCAAAAAATAATAAATTCATGATGTCATGAAAAATGTAAAATCAAATAAAATAGATTACCAAAAGGTTTTCAATTATTAAAGGGGTTGAACATAAAATGGGGACCTTTTCCTCTTCCTTTAGTAGTTAACAATGGTACTTCAACCACCATCAATTGAAAAGAACTATTCCTTCCTTTTTTCAGATTATTTCCTACTTCTTTAAGTAGTAAGTAAAATTGGTCATATGAGTCAGGATCCACAATTGAGTGTCATTGATGACATAGCAGTAATGGTAGTGATTTATTTGAGTCACAACTGGGAGCCACTATCTCCAGCACATCATGTAGGGGGAGAAGGTATCAAGAGTCATAAGGGATTTTAGAATATGATAAAAAAGTAATGTATATGATTTTCCCCAATGTTTCTAAGTTTCAACCTAAATATGGTAAATAAGATTGAATTTTTATGTAGTTTTGAAACTAATAAGACTTCCCAAACCTATAAATGATATCATCTATATCATTAGGATTGTCTGATCTAACAATTATACTGATTCACCAAGTTTAACATGAAAAATATTAGAAACTAAATCATATCTTCAATTTAAAATGAGGATGTAGGGATCATGGCATCGGAAAATCTAACACGGTGACTCATAATTATAAAAACTTTGACATAGATCCACTACCATAGATTAAGATATCAAAGACCATATATTAAATATAGAAATTTTTCAATGGGAGACAAGTAAATAAAGATCAAATATGAATGATCAAAGATTAAAACCTGGTAAGTGGACCAAAGATCGAAGATTGAAGACCAAAACCAGAGATAAAGAAAAGATATTATAGAGAAGATAAAGAATTATTATAATGAAAATATGAGACAAGAGGCCATATATAGATATATAAGATAAAATAATGGATGTGAAAATGAATATAGAGGAAGTTAGAAATTTTTATTGGAGTCTTGAGTCCAACAAATGGAGATATAGACAATGGATCAAAAGTTGACTATCGATGAATAATAATCAAAGAATAACTATTGAGTAGTCAAAGGTCAAATACATTATATAAAAGATGAGAGATGGATATTGGAGATGGAATCAGATATTGGAATAAGATAAAAATATAGAGACAAAGATCTTATATCTAACTAGATAAGAAAACTTAATAGAAGACTGAACACTAGAGATGGAGCTAGAGGATATAGATTGAAATCAAAAATCAATGAATATAAATAATAAAAAGATAAATAGGAACTAGATAATGCAGACATGGAACCCACAAATCATGAGGATAAATACAAAAATTTGATGATTGAGTATGGTAGACCACATACCTAAACATAGAGATTGGATAATAGAGTCATGAGACCATAGACCAAAAAATAGAAAATGTATACATATGTAAAGAACAAAGGGAGATTGGGGATAGAAATGGGAACACAAATTAAACAAGATGATCAAACCCTAGATAAGAGGCAAGTACATAAAGTGGAGAATTAAGATACATATTAGAGACCATAAACAAATAAAGACTGGGATAAAGACCATAAAATATAGATAGATATGAGAGAAGAACAAATAAAAAGGGCCAAAAACCCAAAAATGAAAAACTAAATACGAAAGGCCTGAAGACGTGGGAGTGAAGAGCATAAACATGGATATCATATACCTAGAGGTCTCGAGATCAGAAGAGTAATGAAATATGACTCAAAGAAAAAGAGAGTTGAAGAGTGAAGAATGTAGACCAGAATTCTTAAAGATAGAAGAAACAAATATTAGAGTCCCAGAGACCTATAAACCCAAATAGCAAAGAACAAAGACTCGAAGTCTATAAAAGAAGAGATAAGAAGAGAACCAAAGAACGAACCTTGGACAATAAAGATCTGAGAGTATAGTAAAAACTTTAAATAATGGATATCATATATAAAATACATAAAATAATAAATAAATATTTAATAAAATGGTAATAAATGAACTAATAATAATACATTGATATTGGAGATCTAAAATTCAAAAAATAGAGCACATATTATAGGAAAAAAGGAAAGATCAAAGATAAGATATTAAAGATACAAATATTTCATACGAAAGGTGAATATAAGAGATAAAAATGGATAAAAATTAAGTATATATAAATAAAGATAACAAATAAAAAATAGTATTGAATGGTGAATGGTGAACATAAAAACATAAATAATATATATGAAGATGGGAGATGATGGATGAGAAATAAAATGATGGGGGAATAGAGATGAGTGGTGAAAAGTAGAGAGATAAATTATTAAAGATCTGATGAACCCATGACATTGTGATCCAATGATTAGAGATCCAATATTTTAGATGTGATCTTAGAGATCAAAAACATAAATACCAAATACTAAAGTCCAAAGGCCACCATAGAACAAATAATCAAGAATGATGATAAAAGATGAAAACTATAGTCTGGGAGACTGAAATGAGAAGTATACAAATGAAATATCATATATGGAGATTGAATATCTAAAATCTCATGTTTTAATAATCTAAAATTGAATGAATAAAAAATAATGGAGATCATATATATAGATAACACAAAACATATCACTCAATAAAAACTAAATAATATAGGATACAAAATAAAAAACACAAAAAATAGTTTATAAAATACATAAAACATAATAAAATATATATAACATGCAACACACAAAAATAATAAACATATAAAAAAAATATAGAATACATAACTTAAAAGACATAAGAAAACATATGACAAAAAATATAAAGTATTATAAGATAAAGAGAAACATAAAACATGAAATAATAAAGATGGAATGTAGTATAAAAAATACAATAAAAAATAAAAAATAATAATACAATACAAAATATGATAAAAAAAATAATACAAAATACATAATAAAGGGTAAAAAATGAGGAATACAAAAAACCAGAATCGATAAGTAGGAGAACAAACACATGAAACACTACAAAATAAAAAATATAGAATAATATATAATATAAAATAAAAAATTTATAAAATATAAAGAGGAAGAATAGAAAGTAGAAGTTGAAGTCAAACTCAAAATCAAATAGATTAGTGAATACAATGTGTTAAAATAAATAAGGTTCAAATTATATACATACCCTTACCCTTTGAAATAAATTAATTAGTTTCCAAATAAGTCATTTTTTCACTAATAATACTCCATCTCATAGCCAGATCAAATGTATCTAAATATTTCCCTTCATCCTTATTTAATAAAACATCTAAAAGTGAATTTGGAAGCTTTATCATACCATAATTGTAAAACTTCTACAAACAAAGCCTATTACAATTATTAAGAAACAAAGAAACAATTAAAAACACTATAAAGGATAAAAAACACACACCCCCTTTATATCCATGAAATAATGATCTTCAATAACATAAAATTAACTTTAACAGAAAATTTTAAAAAAGACCATTGATAAATTGTTTAGGAAAAAAATTATATATAACAATGGTAAATGAGAAGAGAAATACTATAGACCACATATTTTGATGGTGCAACAATAAAATACTATCATGAGAAAATAAAAATCCATCCTTCTAATGAGAATTTTACTATCAAATACTAACCATAATAATGGAAAAAAGGAAAGATAGAATTATTAAAAGTATAGACCAAATATTGGATATAAAAATCGATTAATAAAATTTTAAGATTGGAGATCAACGATTACAAAATAGAGATAAAAGGATAAAGACCAAAACTAAAAATCAAATAATTTGATTGAATCGAAGTCTAAAAACACAAATATAGGATATTTGAGAGAGTATGATGTTAGTCAGAGAGTAAAGATTGAAGACCAAAATAAAAAATGATAAAAATTCAATAGATTTCAAATAATAGGAATCAGAGACAGAGATTAGAAATAGGGGAGTAAATTATGATTGGATATTGGAGGTTAATGAAAATAGGGAAAGACTAGAGAATAGAGATAGAATACTGAAGAAAAAATACCAAATAATTAATATGAGAGATGGGATAAAGAGATTATAGAGTTAAATCAAAGAATGAAAAGAGACTAGAGATGGAGAAGAAGATAGAGACAAACACAGGAGACTAAAGTGGACATAGACATTTGAATAAAAAAAAGTCCAAATAGGGAAAAAATGTTAGATACCAACATAAAATATTAAAAATAATGAGTAGAGACTCAAATTATTATGATGATTTTTAAGATATACTATAGAGTAAAGTCTATATATGGAGAAAGAGATGGATATAGAGACCAAAGATAGATAGGAGAGACAATTATAGAGATAAAAAATGATAAAAGAAGACAAAGTATGAAAATAAATAGTGATAGAAAAGGATACATGAAATTAAATATGAAAGGGAAATATAAAGAAAAATAGAAAAGATAAGAGAGGGATAGACAAGAGAGGGGATATGATAAATTTCATTCTAGAAATATGGATATTGGAGACTGTAAATTCATAATAGATATAAGAATGTAAAATAGATCTGGTAAGATGATTGACAAGAGAATGGAGATAAAGAAGGAAATGAGAAAAAGGTGATAAAAAATGAAGACTTAAATGGGAGATTAGAGTTGAATATTTACACATGAGATAGATGTTTTGAGACAGATACTGAAGACAATATAAAAACTATCAAAAACGTAAAATTGGGAAAGAAGAGAGGCCAAAGATAGAATGATAGATATGGATATTGAAGGATTCTAGAATGGATCTAGCTCTAATGAAAGAAGTTATGCAGTATAGCATAGACCCCTCTGGGAATTTTTAAGGTCATACAGAATGGACCATATTTCATGTAGTTTTATATCATTTGAAAAGGACTAATAAAGGTTTATGTTTAAGGATGGAGAGATTTGACCAAATTTTGTTGGGGTTTAAGGTTGAATAGCTTTGTCCTGAAGATGAGATAGTTTATATAGTTAGTGAAAATACCAAAATGAATAGAGAGCCCAACACTGGTATGGATGATCTAAAATTCTTTGAGGTTTTCCAAGAGAAGCATCACAACTAAAGTAATTTGGGCTATCAAGAGGAGTATCTCGATGCATTTTTTCTTCTTAGAAAATGAATTCCAGATATGAAAAGGTCGCAATAATAAGATTTCATAATCTTACTTTGAAAATTGTTACAATGCAAAAAAATTTACCATCAAGGGAATCTGAATCCAATTGAATAGTTGGGTTATGGAATGTTTAAATCATAACATAATAATGTCTCAGTAAATGGTAAAAAGAGATACATAGGAATTGGTTCAACCATTGGTAATGGTGGGACCACCCTCACAAAGTAGTGTTACTAAATCGGAGAAGAAGGGGAGAGACAAAAGACCAAAGATGAATACTAGATATGGAGATCAAAGATAGTTACCATAGATGGATACTGAAGATCGAATATCTAGATGAATATAGAAAACTAAAACAAATAATGGATAGAAAGAAAACTGAGTAAATATGGAGATCTTAAACCAAATATTGATAACCAAAGGTCAGATATAGAGGAGGGTATGGAGTTAAGGATGATGATTTAAAGTGATATTAAATATTTTAGTGGTAAATAGAGATAAATATTAGATATTGAAGACAAATACAATCAGTTACTAGGGACTATAGTTTAAAATATCAAGGCTAAGGAACAAAAATCAAAGATGGAGACTAAAATAGTATTAAAATATTGATGAATAGAGATTGAAGAGATGAGGTGGGATACAGAAGACCAAAAACTAATGACTAGAGGGAAATAATTGAAATGAAAACAATAATATTAAGATAGGTTAACATAGATGGAGATCAAAGATCTAATAAAATACCATGAATTGATAAATAAATAAGAATTCCAAAGAAGAAATATCATATACTAGAGGCCAAAATCAAATACTATAATCCAGGAAAAAATATTGAAATTAAATATTGAGACCATAAATGAAAATTGGACAGCCAACCAGTTACCATAGATATTATATTGGAGATAAAAGGTTGGAGAAGAGTACCATAAAAGGAAAATGAATACTGGGATCTTAAGGTGACCAGATATAATTACTATAGAGAAAAATGGAGAATTATAGAGATAGGGTTGAGGATAAGATATCAAAGACCATAGACTATAGAAAAAATAATATAAAAAATATAGAGAATACTGATGGTTGAAACTATAAACTAGATATTGGAGGTTGGAAGCTGGAAATCAAATATATAGAGGCTGAAATAGAGGTCAGATATGGAGGTGGATAATGAAAGACGAGATATGGGAGACTATACATGAGATATGGGAAACCATAGAATAGAGTTAGGTGACATAGAGATCATATAATAAGGATAAAATACTGAAAACCCCATGAGATATTAAGATTATACACCATGGACACCATGATATATATAGACTAGATCTTGAGGAACTTGACCCCAAGACCGAGAGACCAGAGACTGAAGACATAGGAAATTGGATATCAGAGATCCAATGACTTGTGATCAAAGATCAAAGAACCAAAAACAAAAGAGTAGAGGGAAAAAATTCAAATACCTAGAGATTATAAATTGAAGAATTAGATACTAGAGTACTTAAGACTCAATAGTACTGAAATTTTGAGACTAAAGAGTGAAAATACTAAAAGCCCAAAAGAGAAAATAGTAGAGAACCAATAGCCTAGAGACAAAATGGTCAAATACTATAAATCAAATATTAAAGACATGGTTACCCAAGAGAAAAATAAAGGTGACTTGAAGATAGGAATCATAAAGACCTGTAGATGAGAGAATGAATGCCTCGAAACCTAGTGATAGTAAACTAGAGATAGGAACTTTGAAAATTGAGAAATACAAAGATAATATATTGATGAAAAAACACTAGATACTATTGACCAAAAACCAAAAATAAGAGGTATAGACTAAAGCAATAGCTGAAGGAGGGATATGAAACATGAAAGACCAAAGACCTAGAAATGCAAGAATGATGAAAGGAGATGAGGAGACCAAATATTTGATACTAGAGGCATGGAAATTCAAGACCCATGGACTAAAAAATTAGATAATCAAAGACCTGGATATCAAAGACCAAAAATCAATAGACCCTAGAGACCTAGAGACCCTAAAATGAAGACCATAAAACTAAAAAACTAAGATCCAGGAGAAAAAACATCGAAAATCAAATAACTGAGACTCAATTTCAGGATAGTATTTTCATGAGAGAGGATAGTGAAGACTTAGAGGTAAAATACATGAGACATGGAGATCCAAATACCTAAAGACCAATTTTTTTTACTTGAGACATAAACTATAGATAGAATACTATAGGATCAAATACATAGAGACCTGAGTAGAAAGTGAAATAAAGAATTCAAGATCCAAGAACTGAGAGCTAAACACAAGCACTATAAGACCCAAAACACAATATACTAAAGACCAAGAGACTCAGGGACCTAGAGATGTGGAGGCATGAGAGGCCAAATGAACTTGGGGTTGAATAGGGAATAGACCTAAAGATAGAAAACCTGAGACTAAGATTGAACATCATGAAAAGAGGGGAGTGAAAACCCGCAAACCCAAAGACCTTAGATCAAATAATGTATATAAATGTCTAGAGGTAGGAGTGTGGAGATCTAAAGACTCAGTAAAAGTATAGGAGGCCTGAATACCCAAAAACTAAGATAGTGGGATGTAGAGAAATGAATGTGTAGATACCAAAAGATTCAAAGACCCTTAGAAAAAAATGAAGACCCAAAATTTATAGACCAAGCCCTCAAATATAAGAGATTTCAAATAAAATATACCAAAATTGGATATAAAAAATCATGAGATAAGGAATAAAAATAATAGATATATGAGATGATAGATTTGAGATAAAATATGTTGAGATATAGAAATAAAATAATTATATAATAAATAATGAGGTGGAGAGATAACAAAGATGATTGATGAGAGATGAATGATAAAAATATGAGGGGCCAGATATTAAAGATCCATAAATCATATAAACTTGTGATCCAATGATAGAATATCTGAAATTAAAGATTCAAGAATAAATATCATGGATCAAATATCAAACTCCCAATTATCAAAGTCCATAAATAAGAAATCATATACTATACTAGATACTAGAAAATTAAGAATTAACTATAAAGAATAGGGAAAAGGTATTGTAAAACAAAGATAATGGGTTAGATCAGAGTTAAGAGATGATAGATACAACATGATAGATACAAAGATAAGTGGTTAAGATAAATCATATATCAAATATCAGACACTCAAAAAATAAAGATCCAGGTTTGAGATCAGAGCTCAAAGAAATAGCAGTCAATGAATACAAAATTTAGACACAACACACAATAAAAAATAAAAAATATGTAACACAAAATATAAGAAACATAATACAAAATACATAACACATAATACAAAAATAATAAGGCATATGACATAAGGTAAAATATATAACAAAATTTTCAATTCACAATACATCATTCACAATACAAAATAATCAATACACAAAACAAAAGATAATAAATAATGAGTAAGAAACAAAGACTGTGTTTTTCAGAATCAAGATATTATTATAGTATCAAAACTAGTGGGGGATCATATCTTATAGAATCAAGATAAGGATATTAAGATTCTAACTTAGGAATTTATGTATACTTTATATAACTTTTCATGATTTAAATCAAAAAAAACATAATAATATTGTCATAAAAATAATTAACTTAAATTGAAATGTATACACATCACAAAATACAAAAACATAAGTCATGAGAAAATATAAAATAAATTTAAATAAATGACCAAAAAGGTATTAAATTATGAAAGGGAATAAACTTCAAATAGGGAACTTTTTCTCCACATTTAATAGTTAATGATGGATTCAACCACTATCAATAAACAAGATTTCTTTCTTCAGCAGTTCATCATCTTTCATATTCCTTCAAGTAGTAAGTAAAATTGATTAAAAAGGAGTTGGGATCCATGATCAAATGCCACCTATGACATATTAGGGTAGTGATTTATTTGAATCATAATTTGGATCCACTTTCATTGGTACATCACGTGTGGAGTAATGATCGAGAGTGGTAAGGGAGTTTCAATTATGATAAAAAATAATTGTATATAATTTTCCCTATAGTTTCAAAGTTTTAAACTAGATATAGTTAATGAGTTTGGGTTTTTGGGAAGATTTAAACCAATAGATACCACCCAAACCCAAAAATGATATCAATTGTCTCGTCATGATTTTTTGATCCAACAATTCTATTGATTATTCATGTTTAACACAACAATCCAAATAGAAAAAAAAATATCTCAAATTTAGGATGAGGATGTAGGGATCATAAGATCATAAAATCCTATATGTTAACTCATTATTATGACAAATTTTACAAAGATGGTATGGGAGTTTGTCAATGGGAGGTGAGTGGCCAAAGATCAAAGATGACGATCATAGATGAAAACCAGGGATGGGGACTGAAAATTGAAGATTAGAGACAATGACCAGAGATAGGGAACATAGTATAAAGATGACATAGAATTCCTATAATGAAAATATGAGATGGTAGACCACATATAGAGATATAATATGATAGAACATCTATGAAAATGAACATAAGAGAAGATAGATATTGTTATTGGAATCTAGGGACTAACAAATGCAGATATAGAACACATACCAAAAGATGACTATCGATGAAAAATGTTATGAGAATAACTAATGAATACCCAATGTTAGATAAATAATATAAAATATGGGATATTTAGATCTATATGGACATAGAAATTGGAGAAGAATAAAAATATATAAACAAAGATATTATATCTAACTAGAGATAGAATCCTATTTGAAGACCAAAGGATGGAGATGGAGCTAAAGGCTAAATATTGAAAACAAAAATCGAAGAACATATCTAAAAACATAAATATGAACTAGGGACCATAGATATGGAACCAAAAAATCATGAGGATGAATAAAAAATGGATATGATCAAGTACAAGAGACCATATATCAAAACTTGAATCCTAAATATTAGAATCATGAGATCAGGGACTTAAAACACGAAAATGTATAAAAATGGGAAGAAAAAAAGGAAATAGATAATGGATATGGGAACAAAAACTAAATAAGATGATCAAAACCTAAATCAGAGGAAGGGACATAAACTGGATAATAGTTATACATGTAATGGATCAAAGATAAATGGAGACTGAGATAGACTGCAGACCAAAAGCCAACTGTCAATGAATAATGATCATAGACTCTACAAGGAGGATGAGCAAGAAGCTTTCACCATAGTAGAAGCTAAACGGATTGCAATAATGAGAGGTTATGGCACCTTCCATCAGGACAAGACTTTGCATGCACGGTAATTCCTAGTCTAATAGCAATGCGAAGGTGGAGAGTTGATTTCACGATGAAGATGCTAGGGAGGAGCAGTTCCAAGTAGTTAGTCTAGGTTGTATGTAATGTTTGAAGCCTACGGGCAATGAATTCTTCTAAGTCTTACGGTCCATGTAATAATTACACCTACGAGCCTTGTAAGGGTTCCACCTCACCCCTTGAAAGGTTTATTATCAAAATCAATAAAAAAATGAAGGCCTTCGGACCATTGGAGTGGAGTGGAATAATGATCATAGACTAACAACTAAAGACTCAAGGTCAGATAAGTCATATAAAATATGGGTGATAGATAATGGATATGGACACAGATATTGGAGAAGGATAAAAATATATTTAGAAAGATCTTATGTAGAAATACATATGGAAACATAGATGATGACCAAAGGCTACATATGGAGATAGATACTAGAGACTGAAATCAAAAATCAAAGAAAATACCTAAAAACATTATTCAATGAACCAAACCAAGTCTTCCCTCCATAGGATTCATGATTATGCCTATGAAAAGGTTGGAAGAGCATTATCGATCCCCATAGTCTGGAATAAGTGTATACACATCATGGAAACACCACTTGGGAATGATTTCACCAATAAAAATTATTTAAATAAGCATAGTAAATTTTAATTAAAACCCAAAATGACTTATCCATAAGGCGTATGTCTATTATAGAAATAGATAATTATAAATAAAACAAATACATAAACAAAAGTCTTAAACACAACAAGAAAACAAAAACTCATCTAACCTCGAGTCTCCATCCCTTATAAGGAAATGATGCCCAAAAAGCTGCCTACATATGCATTTTCTTTAGCCATTAGTATTTATTTTTACCCTCCATATATAGAAAAAAATAAGCATGCTTACATATCTGATGTGAGAAAAGAAACTAAAAATAAAAAATAGACATACATGGACAAACTATAACCTATGACTCGAGGTCACTTCATATGAATTGGAACATCAATCACTCTAAGAGTAATCAATAGTATAACATGAAACTTAAAATATATATATATTCATGATCATAAAAATGCCTTGTAGGACACCACTCATCTTTTGATGTTATTTACCTTCAATTAAAGATCTGTAATTTGAAAACACGTTAATTTAAAATATGGTTTGGTTATTTTAGAAAAAATTATACAATACTTTTTACCATTAGATTTTAAAATGGTTGAAAACTCATTTAAAGTACCATAAGGGGTGTGAACTGGGTATTTCCAATAGATTTTGAAGGTCATAAAAGTAAATTTAAAAAGTGAAACTTAAAATTAAACATCATAAGAGAGCTAATAGTATAGAACATGATATGAGTGAAACATCCTATAAGAAAGTAAAGAGAACGATATTTTTATTATTTTAAACATGAAAATGGAACCTAAATAAAAGAAAATTTAAATATAGTACCATATAAATGGGAGTAAATAAGAGAAATCATAATGGTAAACCCTAAGAAATTGGGGTAATTGGGAAAATAGGATCCTCATACTCTTAGTGATTAAACCTCTCACAACCCCCCCCCCCCCCCCCCTCAAAGTTACCCCTCCTAAGTAGGAAATAAAGAAAGAGAGGTGATGACCCATGAGTCTCACCTTTAATAGGCCTCATGTTGGTTACTTGTACTAAGGGTATGAGAATATCACATATGGAAGTCATTAAACTCCAAGATGATTTAAGATTAGGATATATAATATTAACCATCAATAAACTCTATGACATAATATAATGTTAAGGAAACTAAAATAATCCCACAATTAATGTTCAAAGTAAACAATTATAATGGGTCCAAATAAGTACCTAAAAGAAAGACGTATGGTAGTGAAAATGAAACAACTCTAAATCCCAAGATATTAATGTACAGAATAGTTCATGACGTCCTTCTGGAAACCTAAAAAAATAGTTTTTATATATATGGGTTGAGAATATATGTATACTCAGTAGGATCATACCCAAAGTATCTCATGTTCATTTGAAAATAGAATACTAATGCACCAGTAAGCAAGAAGAAGAACCAACAACACCTAATAAAGTCAACCAACCAATATCATCCTCTCTAAGGCATGCCTACTAAATAATTCATCTTAGTATGATATCATAATAAGAAGAATATTGATAAAAGGGTAACCTGCACTGTTTCCCTACTAATTTTCTACTCTCACACCCTAATGTCATACGTCTAGGCACTCCCATCTCTTCTATAAATTATACTACCTGAAGGCACCTATGAAATTTTATCATGCTAAGAACCTTGTGTGAAACTATCCATATCATTCCTCCTAAAGAAACCCAGTCCACCACATCACATCTCCCCTAGATACACCAAGGCCACCACATCACAACTCAACCATGACGAAAAGCATAATAGTGTGGTGTCATGAACATCAAGGACAATAACATCATGTCCTCCTACTAAAATTCATAACCCCCACTATGATACACCTCATCAATCTCATAAACCCAAACATAAATGAATTATATCTACAAAACATCATAGACCATGTGTAAGAACCTCACCTGGAAGAGAGAGTGAAGAGGGGGTATCAAGACATTCACCCTCACCATATAGGATGTTGGGAAAACAACTACCAAAATATTTGGGTGTCATCACATGGTGCTTGACATGGGTGAGGTGCATATAGAAATTATAATGTAAATGCAATATATAATTATCATACAGATAATCCTAACATATAGTTTTTCAACAAGAATACCATCCCTTTTACAACATCTCTATAAGGGAATCACAATCTCCACCACTTTCACTATCACTTAAAAATTCACAACACCACACAAGCATGCCACAATCCAAAATACGCTTTATACCTTTCCTTTCACTACTATAAAAACGGGCAATATCAGCACTAAAATCGGGCTTTAACAGCGCTAGAAAAGCGTTGTAAAGCTCAGCGCTGATAAGGGGGGGCTTTAACAGCGCTTTTTCAGTGCTATTAAAGGTTACGTTTAACAGCGCTTAAAAACGCTGTTAAAGGACACCTTTAACAGCGCTAAAAAGCGTTGTTAAATCCCTGCCTGCTGCAAATAAAAAATCTGCATCAGTACAACCAGTCGAACAGACCTATAGAAAAACTAGTATATCAACCACAAAAATGTCATCAACTGATCACAACCCAACCATTAAATACTTACATTGCCCCAAAAACCCATAACACAACCTAACCACAACCACAACCTTCATCTCAATGTACTCAACCGATCTAAACACTTAAGATGGATTTTACCCAAGACTATCTAATTCAAAACGCCGATCATGTCATCAACCGACCACTTAATTTCTATGGTGCTCCCCACTATACTCTTTAGCTCAAAAACACCACCATCTGATGTTTAACACCTCCATCATCGGGAAATAACCACTAGAACCCCACATGATATAAGGCTATTGCATGATGTTCAAACATAGCGAGAGGAGAAGAGAAGTTGAAAGTCTCGTAGACGAACAACATCAACAATGAACATCCACCACCCTTTCACTATATACATCAAAATAATATCTTTAAGAACGTCCATGTGAATTTCTATCTTACTTCCATCGAGGATGATGCATGTTGGTCAACTTGTTTTGGAAATTGTTTATCTTCATCTGTGCCTTGTACTTGCACCCATGAATTTGAAGCTGAGTATGCGTACACTATAGTTGAGGCGGGTTTGACTCGTAAACATCACATATGACCCATGAATCGTTTTTTTAAAGTTTCAACACAATCTGAAGGTGTTTGGTCGGTTTCCCGTATGTCAGTTGTTGATTTCACTTAAAAATAAGTCCATTTTGAACAAAACAGAGGCACTTTGAGTGGTGTCGGACACACCAGGCCTCAGATTGAGTCGGGGTTGAATCGTACACATCAAATTTGACCCATGGATCGTTGTACTTATGTTTCAGTAGAATCTGAATGCATTTGGTCAGTTTCTCGTATGTCAGTTGTTGATTTCTCACTTAAAAATAAGTCCATTTTGAACAAAATAGAGGTACTTTGAGTGGTGTCGGCCACACCGGGCCTCAGATTAAGGCGGGGTTGACTTTTACACGTCACATTTGACTCATGGATCATTTTACTTAAGTTTCAACAGAAACTGAATGTGTTTGGTCGGTTTGGCGTATGTATGTAAAATATTGTCAATTTTAAACAAAATACATACACTTGGAGTGATACTGGCCACACCGCGCCTCATATTGAGGCATAGTTGACTCTTACACGTCACATATGACCCATGTATCATTTTCCGAAAGTTTCAACACAATCCTAAGGCGTTTTTTCGGTTTCCTGTATGTCAGTTGTTGATTTCTCACTTGAAAATAAATCCATTTTGAACAAAAGAGAGGCACTTGGAGTGGTTTCAGCCACACCAGGCCTCAGATTGAGGTAGGGTTGACTCTTACACATCACATTTGACTAATGGATCATTTTCCTTAAGTTTCAATAGAATCCAAATGCGTTTGGTCGGTTTCCGGTATGTCAGTTGTTGATTTCACTTAAAAATAAGTCCATTTTGAACAAAATAGAGGCACTATGAGTGGTGTTGGCCACATAGGGCCTCAGATTGATATGGGGTTGACTCTTACACGTCAAATGTGACTCATGGATCGTTGTTCTAAAGTTTCAACAGAATCCGAATGCGTTTGGTCGGTTTGCCATATGTCAGTTGTTGATTTCACTTAAAATTAAGTCCATTTTCAACAAAAACAGAGGCACTTTGAGTGGTGTCGGCCACATCGGGCCTCAGATTGAGGCGAGTTTGACTCATACATGTCACATTTGACTCATGGATCGTTTTCCTTAAGTTTCAACAGAAACTGAATGAGTTTGGTCGTTTTGGCGTATGTATGTAAAATATTGTCCATTTTAAACAAAATACATACACTTGGAGTGATACTGGCCACACCGCACCTTGGATTGAGGTAGGGTTGACTTTTACACATCAAATATGACCCATGTATCATTTTTCTAAAGTTTCAACACAATCCGAAGGCTTTTGGTCGGTTTCCCGTATGTCAGTTGTTGATTTCTCACTTAAAAATAACCATTTTGAACAAAAGAGAGGCACTTGGAGTGGTGTCAGCCACACCAGGCCTCAGATTAAGGCGGGGTTGACATGTACACGTCACATTTGACTAATGGATCGTTTTCATTAAGTTTCAATAGAATCCAAATGCGTTTGGTTGGTTTCTGGTATGTCAGTTGTTGATTTCACTTAAAAATAAGTCCATTTTGAACAAAATAGAGGCACTTTGAGTGGTGTCGACCACACTGGGCCTCGGATTGAGGCGGGGTTAACTTTTACACATCACATTTGACCCATGGATCGTTTTTCTAAAGTTTCAACAGAATCCGAATGTGTTTGGTCGGTTTTCCATATGTCAGTTGTTGATTTCACTAAAATTAAGTCCATTTTTAACAAAAACAGAGGCACTTTGAGTGGTGTCAGCCACACCGGGCCTCGAATTGAGGCGGGGTTGACTCGTACACATCCCATTTTACTCATGGATCATTGTCCTTAAGTTGCAACAGAAACCGAATTTGTTTGGTCGGTTTGGCGTATGTATGTAAAATATTGTCCATTTTAAACAAAATACATACACTTGGAGTGATACTGGCCACACCACACCTTGGATTGAGGTAGGGTTGACTCATACACCTCACATATAACCCATGGATCATTTTCCTATAGTGCCAACACAATTCTAAGGCGTTTGGTCGGTTTCCCATTTGTCAGTTGTTGATTTCTCACTTAAAAATAAATCCATTTTGAACAAAAGAGAGGCACTTGGAGTGGTGTCAGCCACACCAGGCCTCATATTGAGGCGGGTTTGACTCGTACACGTCACATTTGATGAATGGATCATTGTCCTTAATTTTCAATAGAATCCAAATGCGTTTGGTCAGTTTTCGGTATGTCAGTTGTTGATTTCACTTAAAAATAAGTCCATTTTGAACAAAAGAGAGGCACTTGGAGTGGTTTCAGCCACACCAGGCCTCAGATTGAGGTGGGGTTGACTCGTACACATCACACATGAGTCATGGATCGTTTTCAAAAAGTATCAACACATTCATAAGTCGTTAGATCGGTTTCGCATATGTACGTAAAATATTGTCCATTTTGAACAAAATACATACACTTGGAGTGATACCGGTCACACCGTACCTCGGATTGAGGAGGGGTTGACTCATACACATCACATTTGACCCATGGATAATTGTACTTAAGTTTCAATATAATCAAAATGTGTTTGGTTGGTTTTCCGTATGTCAGTTGTTGAGTTCACTTAAAATTAAGTCCATTTTTAACAAAACAATGACATTGTGAGTGGTGTTGGCCACACCGGGCCTCAGATTGATGCGGGGTTGACTCGTACACGTCACACATGAGTCATGGATCGTTGTGCAAAAGTATCAATGCAATCAGAATCCGTTAGATCGGTTTGGCGTATGTACGTAAAATATTTTCCATTTTAAACAAAATACATACACTTGGAGTGATACCGGTCACACCGTGCCTCGGATTGAGGCGGGGTTGACTCGTACACGTCACATATGACCCATGATTCGTTTTCCTAAAGTTTCAACACAATCTGAAGGCATTTGGTCAGTTTCCCGTATGTCAGTTGTTGATTTCTCACTTAAAAATAAGTCCATTTTGAACAAAACAGAGGCACTTGGAGTGGTGTCAGCCACACCAGGCCTCAGATTGAGGAGGGGTTGACTCGTACACATCACATTTGAAGGTGAGTATTCATACATGATAGTTGACCTTCTTAGAGAAGAGTTTCTGGAAGAGTATAAGAGACATGAAGCAATGAAGATCATTAGAGTGTTGGAGCAAATGTGGTTGCTACAAACAATGTGGAAATCATCTTGTGCAAGGCGGCATAAGTTACAACTTGCAGGTATTGTACTTTATTTTTTTCTGAAGGGTTTCAGTTTAAATGAATTTTTTAATGATCATTGATAGCCATTGTCTTTTAGGTTTTTTTTACTGCTGGGGGGAAAGGGTGGGGTATGTAGACATTGGAGGATATGTCGAAGGGTGATTTTGTCTGTGAATATGTTGGAGAAATGTTAACCCATGCAGTTCTGAAAAGAGTCACTATTTAAAAGAAAGTCGCAAGTTTAGATACATCTCAAGATGGTAAATTTAAAGACATTTTGAGGGACACTACTAAATACATGCTCAAATATGAACACATCCCCCACTTTTAGATCTTTGTCTACTACAATGATCTTCCAACCAAGATATGCATTAGAACGCTCATGATACAACGATCTAAAAGTGGGGGATGTGTGCATATTTGAGCATGTATTTAGTAGTGTCCCTCAAAATGTCTTTAAACTGACTATCTTGAGATGTATCTAAACTTGCGACTTTCTTTTAAATATTGACTCTTTTCAGAACTGCATGAGTTAACATTTCTCCAACACATTCACACACAAAATCACCCTTCGACATATCCTCCAATGTCTGCAGACCCCACCCTTTCCCCTCGGCTATCAAAAAAACCCAAAAGTCAATGGCTATAAATGATCATTCCAAAATGCATTTAAACTGAAACCCTCCAGAAAAAAATAAAGTACAATACCTGCAAGTTGTAACTTAGGCCACCTTGCACAAGATGATTGCCACATTGTTTGTAGCAACCACATTTGCTCCAACACTCTAATGATCTTCATTGCTTCATGTCTCTTATACTCTTTCAGAAACTCTTCTCTAATAAGTTAAACTATCGTGTATGCATACTCACCTTCAAATTTGACGTGTACGAGTCAACCCCGCCTCAATCTGAGGCCTAGTGTGGCTGACACCACTCCAAGTGCCTCTGTTTTGTTCAAAATGGACTTATTTTTAAGTGAAATCAAAAACTGACATATGAAAAACCGACCAACCGCATTTTTATTCTGTTGAAACTTAAGGAAAATTATCCATGGGTCAAATTTGACGTGTACGATTCAACCCCGCCTCAATCTAAGGTGCGGTGTGACCGGTATCACTCCAAGTGTATGTATTTTGTTCAAAATGGACTTATTTTTAAGTAAAATCAACAACTGACATACGGGAAACCAACAAAATGCCTTTGGATTGTGTTGAAACTTTAGGAAAACTATCCATGGGTCATATTTGACCTGTATGAGTCAACCCCTCCTCAATCCGAGGCGCGGTGTGACCGGTATCACTCCAAGTGTATGTATTTTGTTTAAAATGGACAAAATTTTACGTTCATACTCCAAACCGATCTAACGGATTCTGATTGTGTTGATACTTTTTCAAAATGGCACATGACTCATGTGTGACATGTACGAGTCAACCCCGCATCAATCTGAGGCCGGTGTGGCCGACACCACTCACAGTGTCACTGTTTTGTTAAAAATGTACTTAATTTTAAGTGAAATCAACAACTGACATACGGAAAACTGACCAAACGCATTTGGATTCTATTGAAAATTAAGAAAAACGATCCATGGGTAAAATTTGACGTGTACGAGTCAACCCCGCATCAATCCGAGGCGCGGTGTGACCGGTATCACTCCAAGTGTATGTATTTTGTTAAAAATGGACTTAATTTTAAGTGAAATCAACAACTGGAATACAGGAAACCGACCAAATGCCTTTGGATTTTGTTGAAACTTTAGGACAACGATCCATGGGTCATATGTGACGTGTACGAGTCAACCCCGCCTCAATCCGAGGCACGGTGTGACCGGTATCACTCCAATTGTATGTATTTTTTTAAAATGGACAATATTTTACATACATACGCCAAACCGATATAACGGCTTTTGATTGTGTTGATACTTTTTCACAACGATCCATGACTCATGTGTGGCGTGTACGAGTCAACCCCACATCAATCCAAGGCCCGGTGTGGTCGACACCACTCACAGTGTCTCTGTTTTGTTAAAAATGGACTTAATTTTAAGTGAAATCAATAACTGACATACAGCAAACCGACCAAACGCATTCAGATTCTGTTGAAACTTAAGGAAAACCAAGATATGCATTAGAACGCTCATGATACATAGAGAAATTCACTTCCCACCTTCGAGAATGATCTGAATCCCAAACCATGACAACATTATGTTTTTCCTTGAAAATTCTCTTGGCGAATTGGAATGGAAATAGCTGCACACATAAAGAGACAAGTAGAGATGCAAAATCACAAGAGTGAGTTGCCATTCTAGTTCGCCAAGAGAATTTTCACTCGCGTGATGAAACAGAGGAAAGATATTTAAATGTAGCGTCAATTTCCAAATCATTGGAACAATTTCCTGCATTGGATATTCTAAATGCCAGATTTAATATCCCATATTGTTCATCAAATGGATTGGTGAACTTCCAATCTATCATGGAAGTTGTTGCATACATGCAACTAATGATTGGAGATTTTACTGGTTCATGCATGATATGAAGGTATTTTGGAGATTTTACTGGTTTTTTTGTCCAAAGTCCAAAGAAATGTGGTCATCATTCTTGCATGTTGTTGGTGCATTTCATCTGTTAAAATGGACAAATGACCCATTGGAGAAAGAATGTTTTATTTAATAATAATTACAATTTTTCAACAAACATTTACATACAATAATGTTTCATCTTTTTATCCCCATGAACCCCTCTCAAAAATTTCCGCCAATTATACGCGTCTGTAACTCTTGCAATAAAAGTCAGATCTTCATGCTATTTCTGGACAATCTTGCATCAGGTATGTGGCCCACTTGTTTCTGAACATATCTACATCATCTTGTGAATATGACACTTTTCATAATTCATAATAGTACTGAAAATATATAAATAAATAATTAATAAATAATTTAAATGAAATAGTACTTGTTTTCAAAAATACCTCTTTAGGGATGCTAGTTTGTCCATTGACAATGATCTCTCTCATGAATCTACAAACATAATAACCGCAATCTTTGTCGTTTGTTTGTTTTGGACAATGTAGAAACATTGATCATGAGGCGAGTAAGTCACTTGTTTTGATATATGTTTTGATAGTGCAATTTTATTATATATACCCTGATATTTGTCCAGACGTAGTACTTTCTCGGCTCCTTATGCTTAGCCCTTGTCCTCATACCATGATTTAGACGATATTGGTACACCACCCTATCATAATAGAATCCTCAGTAAAAGATAATATATATTATATAACTTTATGTTTAGACCAAAAACGTAGGATGTAGTGTCTTACAGATTAACAAACTACATCACATGTGGTCGGTTTGTTGGATATCCGTGCTTTGAATCCAGAAAATAAATCTTGGGAGTATCCAAATTCACCGTAGTTAGCAGCCAATGTTGCCTAAATACACAAAAAGGAATAAGTAATGAAAGAAATGAAAATATAATTGATATGCTTTAATCGTAGAGTTTTACCCCTGCATGGTTGGTATGAGGAAGAGTCTGTCATCTGTTATCTTGCTGTCAAATGCTTTCAGCAAAGCAGTCGCTCTTTCCTTAATTTTTGATTCTGATAATTGTATTTCTTGTGTTGATGTGATATGAGGACTGACGAGTCTGAATTTTGGCTCATGAGGAAAACCCTTCAACTGCTTTTCATATATACGTCTGCCAGTAATATAAAATGTATTTAATCATAATTAGAACAATATATCAGCTTTTGGAAAAGCGACGGGGTTGAAAACATACCTCATATACACATTTACACTTGTGACACCGAGCCACCCATACTCAAGGATCTCATTTACATTCTCAGCAGCAAAAAAATCTTGTATTTCCTCTCCATACATATTCTCTTCAAAAACAACTACATGGCTACTACCATTTCTCAACTTCGTATCCACATGATTCTTCAATGCAATTAAATGTGGATAGAGAATAGGCGGTGTAATTCCACTTTCAGAATATCTTTTGGATCGGCTGGTCGATCCTTTCGATGCTCCCAAGTTTCCTTTCACCTCATCCCCTTTCTTCGTCTATAATAAAATTCATTGTTTCAGACCTTTTTTTGTTAAAGGTTTGGCTTAAAAAACTATAAATAAATACCTCTTTTTCAGCATGTAGTCTCACAAGTTGTGATGGCCATGCAATGAATGTCCCAATAGCCTGTTCGACTGTACAAATATCATCATCATCAAGTGGAACATGTAGTTGTGTTGTTGGCTCATGAGCTACCGTAATCGTCACTTTCAGATGATCTTTTGGAAGTGGTCTATTGTGCAGTGTGTCTTCTGAGATGTTGAATACTATATCCCTCGCTACAAGGTGATAGGTGGGTGTCAAAAGATATAAATCACAATCATTATCACCCTACAGAAGATCTGTATAGGAAGAAATCAGTGTTTTCCAGATTCACATTTCATCATAACAATTAATAGAATATTGATTACCACGGCTAAGACAGCTCTTTGAGGGGAATGGTTCGCCTCAAAGCTGGTGGGGTGTGGGGTAGGATCTTTATGCGCTGGTTGTTCCTGAGTTGTCTCTTCTCTTGGCTTATCACCCATTAAAGTTTCTAGCAACTCTCTCTTCCATTGAGACTATTCTTCAAGAGTTGTTATTATATTTTTCATTGCTTTCATTTCTTCATTTTTTCATCCTATTGTTTTTTTCTCATAATATACTCGGGGTGTCACCCCAAACCCCCCATCTCTGACATGACCGTATTTTTCTGGTCGCTTCAAAGCTTTCGCTAATATGTCTGCACCAGCTGCAGGAGTACCTGACTCCTGTGACTGTCAGATATAAGAAAATAAGTAATTATTATTATGTAATATCAATTTAAAACAAAACATTTTATGGTGTCATACTTACACATATTTCCCACACTTTTTGTGTGTTTTCATCAACTAGATTCCCTTCCTTATCCACACATGCCTCCTTCCATAGCACATGACGAGGGATGGATGTGTGTTTGGTTTCAGAGGAATCAATCTACATATAAATAGGGAAATATTTTTATAAAGTTGTTTCTTGACACATAACAATATCACTGTAAATTTAAAATATGCACCATTTTCTTTTCTAGTGAGGTGTACCCCATCCTTGCTTTATGATAGGGGTATGTCGGTTTTGATGCATGTTTCTTGTTTTCAGTACTGAGTTGTTGTTTCATAAATGAAATATTGACAATCAAAGTGATGAATACATGTATATCCTCAAACAACATATTATCAGTCACAATGTACCTGAAACTTTTGATCCCCATGATGACCAACAAATGAATCCCATGATTCTTGGGATATCAAGTGATTGTAGACAATGGGTGGGTGTGGGTTTATTTTACCCTTGGAATCTTTCAGATGATATTGTGTAAGAAGAGTGTGAAAACCTCGATGACACCTTCCCGCAAGCCTTAGTACGTAAGTCTTGTGTGAATCATATACTATAAATGCACTCTGTATTGGATTGTGAAGAGTAAGACACTGTTTCATTATTTTATTTGCTAGTAAATTAAATAAATGAAATCAAAATATTACTGTAATTTCTTCCCACATCACAGCCTTCAGGTCGGACGCAACATGGTGTCATGAAGCTATGTCAATCGGCACACGTTGCCGAGTGACAATTCCAATGTAACTACTAAACATTGCCTTGTTGGGGTTAATGTGTTGGCCATGTGCATTCCACCCAACATCAAATTTGATTCCTTTTCTCTTTGCCTTCAAAACGTTAGACAACACTGTTAAACTACGACGCACCTGTTTTTTCTGCGATGCCGCTCCTTTATCCCTGACTATTTCGTCTATATCAGCATCATCAATGTTTTCATCTAAAATGCTAGCATCAGCATGTTCAAATGGTTGTTGGACCTCAATAAGAGGAGCATCAATAGCAGCAGCTGAAGTACCAACAACAATAATAGGTTGAGGTTGAGAGGCTTGAGAGGCTTGAGAGGCTTGTTCAGAAGCAGCAGCAGCAGAAGCAGCAGCAGCAGCTTGAGAGGCTTGTTCAGCCTCGAGGTTAGGAGCACTAGAACGTGCAGAAGTAATTATCTGCAAAAAAGGTTTAACACTTAAGTTGGATTACATAAATTCAATAATGATAATATAATAACATGAGATAACAATATCTATATTACAAACAAAATATAACATGTTTATTGAACTCTCTCTTTTTTTCAAAGGCTAATGGGATTTGACACCTCTATCGATAATCCAAATCCCTTCATTGTGGTCTCCTCTAACGTACAAAATGTTGTCTTCATTAGGACCGCTGCGAAATGATTTCGACATCCCACTAAAAGGATCATCCTCAATTGAATTTTCATCGGACCCTTCATTAGTTTTGGACGATAACAGAACAATCAACCACTTTCAGTTTGCGGGGTCTGGAACATAAAATACTTGTACCGCTTGTGATGCCATTATAAATTGTTCATCTTTGTACCCTTATTTACTGAAATCAACTTTCACAAATCCCAATTCTCTATTTTAACACCACTGTTGTTATCAACCCAGTTTCATTGAAAAATCGGCAATTGAAATATCGTATAATCCAACTCCCATATTCTTTTGATAATTCCAAAGTATGACATATTCACATAAATTGGATTTCTATCCTTACTACCAGAAACATGCATCGCTTCAGCCACAAGTGTTACTCCACTATTTTTCATGGTACTATCTTCATCATGTTTATCTATATAGAATGTATAACCATTAATTACATAACCATTGTAAGATAATACATACACGTTTGGTCTGGCAGCTAGCCATCGAAGTCGTTCTGAAATTGAATTCGTATTTTTATCTAACTCCTTAAAAATATGGTCTCAAAACCATCCTATAAACTGGTGATTATGTGTATTTGATATCCATTTTTCATCCCTTGATGGATTCAACTGTCTCAAAATTTCTTTGTGGGTTTCAATATATGGATCAACCTCCCAACTGTTATGCAAAACATAAAGGTGGGTCTGCTCCCGATCTGTAATATTGATTGTCACAACATCTCTTCCAAAAATTCCCTCACCCTCAATGCATCTAGTGTGATGAGATTTCGGCAGACCAATGCTTTCCACATCAGATAGGTATTCGGTACAGAATTCAATGGCTTCCTCAACAATATATTGCTCCACAATACAACCCTCTGGCCGAATTCGATTTTTGACATACCCTTTCAAAATCTTCATATACCGTTCAACGGGGTACATCCATCTATAGTACACAGGACCACAAAGTCGAACCTCTCTCACCAAATGAACCATCAAATGAACCATCATATCAAAGAATGTTGGCGGGAAGAACATTTCTAATTCACATAATATGATGACAATTTCTCTTTCCATAGCTGGAAATTTCACCGGGTCTAAAACGTTTCTGCATATAGCTTTGAAGAAGAAACAAAGTTTGGTTAACGTATGACAAACATTCTTGGGAAAAATGCAACGTAAAGCTATAGGAATTAAATCTTGCATCAAAACATGGTAGTAATGTGATTTCAAACCTTTTAACATCAAATCATTCATTGACACAATGTTTTTGATATTTGATGAATACCCCTCTGGAACCTTTACATCATTGAAGAAGTTTCAAAACTGATATCTCTCATCCTTGGAAAGAGTGTACGCAGCTGGAGGAAGAAACATTCGATTTTCACCCTTCACGGGAGCCAACTCTTCTCTTATTCCCATGTCAACCATGTCCAACCTTTCCTTAATTCCATCCTTTTTTTCAGGCGCATTTAGCAACGTTCCGATAACACTGTCACATACATTTTTTTCCACATGCATCACATCAAGAAAATGTCTGACGTACAGACATTTCCAGTATGGTAATTAAAAAAAATTGATCTCTTTTTTCCAACCAATTTTCGTAAGGTTTTTCGAAAATGGTTTACCAAAAACAGTGTTCACGTCTTTTACTTTCTCAAACAGCTGATCACCTGTTAGTGGAGATGGTGTTTTGCGTTGTTCTAAACTTCCATTGAATGATGTCGTCCAATATCGGTACTTATTTCGACAGGGTAGAAATCTACGATGTCCTAGAAACACAGATTTCAATGAATGTTTCAACCTAATTGATTCTGTATCTTCTTCACACACAGGACACCCTTGAGTTCCTTTAATGTTATAGCCTGACAAATTTCCATAAGCATGGAAATCATTTATCATCCCATACAACATCACTCTCAACGTGATGTATTCTTTTTCATAAGCATCATACAACATAACACCTAAATCCCACAGTAAATTCAAATCCTCGATCAAGGGAGCCAAATATACATCAATATCGTTACCTGGTTGTTTTGGTCCTGATATAAGCAAAGATAACATAATGAATTTCCATTTCATGCATAACCAGGGTGGCAAGTTATAATTTACAAACATAATAGGCCAAGTACTATGAGTGCTGGTTTGAAAACCAAAAGGATTCACTCCATCGGTAGATAATGCAAGACGCAGGTTTCTCGGCTCATTTCCAAATTCAGGATACTCATGATCAATTCTCTTCCATTGAGGAGAGTCGGTCGGGTGACATAATTTTCCATCTTTATTTCTTTTATCTGCATGCCACGACAATTGTCTTGCAGTTTCTTCACTTCCATATAGACGCCTAAACCATAGAATGATTGGAAAGTACCATACAAAATTCGTAGGACTGCGTTCATCTTTCTTGTATCGAGAAGCACCACAATTTGGGCATTCTGTAAGTGATTTGTTCTCCTTGAGAAACAATATACAGTATTTCAGGCAGGCATGTATTCTTTCAGAAATCATACCCATCGAGCGTAGCATTTGTTTAGCTTCATATGTCTGGCTTGGGAGCTAATTATCTTCTGGAAGCATGTCATTCAAAAGAGCAAGTTGTTCCGTGAAACTGACATCACTCCATCCGTTGCCTGCTTTCAATTTATATAACTTCAGTATAGCTGACAATGCAGTATATTTAGTGCAACCAGCATACAATGGCGTCTTTGCACAACTCTTTAACTTCTCAAACAATTTTGGGCAATCAGGGAGTTCATGTTCAACCGTCCTTGTCATTTCCTCAATACGATCTTCATCATCATTGACATTTGTAATCACATCCTCTATACAGTCTTCTTCATTATCCATATTTGTAGTCATATCTGATGATCCATAAAATACAGTTTTATTCCATCCAGTAGCAACATTCGCTTTTTCCCCGTGTTTATTCCAACATTTATAACTCCGATCTATTCCGTGACATATCAAATGTTCTTCCAACTCCTCTGGAGTAATTAGTCTAGAATAACAACAACGTAAACACGGAAAAAGGATTTGAGAAGGATACTTTGCATGATACTTTGCAAACTTGATGAACTCTTTCACTCTGTTCTCTTACTCTGTTGTCAAATGATTAGCATCCATACAATCTTTATTCATATCCATCCTATTTGAATCTGAAATATTATTATTTATGATTCAAATAAACAAAACAAGACTTCCAAATACAATGTAGCAGAGAACCACTTCCTTATAAAAAAAGATACTAATATAGACTAACCATTTTCAATAAAGATTTTGAAATCAACAGAACCAGGATAAACCCCCATCAAAATGAACACACTTTCCAGCCCCCTTACCAATAGTTCTAGCACCCACCACCCTGCAACAAAACATTAAACATCCTTTTAACCACTCCTACTAGTCACCTCATTCATAATAAACATTAAACATCTTGGATGAGTCTTGGTGGATCTTGGAAAGGGGTTAAATCCATGTTTAAGATATATGTTCCCTATAATATAAATTCATATTCTTAATTATGGATGAGACTTGGTGGATCTTGGAAAGGGGTTAAATACACAAGACACATTTATAATTTCCAACCAATCCCATTATCCAAACCAAAATCCAACCATTTCTATAATTATTAAATAATTATTACTTCACTACCTAGGCTTCTAGCACAAATAAACCATACATAAAACGTAGCTCATCATTCCCATCAAATCATCGCCTCACCACCCCAGAAGAATAACCAAAAAAATCATTACCTCACCACCCCAAAAGAATGGCCAAACAATCCATTGCCTTGCCACCCAAAAAGAAAAACCAAATGAATCATCCCCTCACTAACCAAAAAGCATGGAAAAACAAACCATCACATCTCCAAACCAAAAGCATGGAAAAACAAACCATACATTATCCCACACCACATCAAAACCAATTATCATGACCCCCACTAGAATGACCACACATCACAACACATCAAAGACCATTTTATAGATTTAACAAAGGGACTTTTAGCACATTTCACTTTACTTTAAGAGTGTTATCACACATTCCATAAATCTAGGGGAAAGCATTTCATTATCCAAATATAAGTGGTTATCCAATTTCCATTTTGGGGTGATATCACAACAACTTGAAAAAAGGCTTCCATATGACAACAAATACAGTGAAAGAAAGGGCGCCCAATATCCATGATTTTTAGCGGGGTATTCAGTCCGTACAAACACAACATCACAATAATATCAAAGCTGTAAAAGTACAAGAATCATTAACCCTTCCCATTGAATTTAAATTAACTTATTAATTTATCTTAATTAGGCTAGTGCAAACCATCCCCAATGATAGACAAGAGTAAACCCCTCCTGTATGAAACAAAAAAGTGAGAAATGAAGGAATTCCAAACCTCAAAGAAGGTTTTCCAACTCATTGTGAACAAGAAATGCCAATAAATGACAACCGCATGAAAAACCTAAAGATCAACCTACACTGCAAAAAAATATTTAGGGCATCCACTGACCTTGGGTGAAGAAATCAGAAGTCCAAGGAAAACTCAAGGTGAGGGAGCCTTCTGCGCTGCCTGGAAGATGCGACCGCCAGAGTGGGGGTGCACGGGAGGAGCCGCCAACCGTTGAAGAGGAGGAGTAGGGTTCGGAAGGGAGGAAGATCCACGGAAGAGGGCCGAGGATAAGGAGAAAGAGTACGGTGGGGGTCCGACAAAGGGAAGATCGGGGGGAGGAAAGCAGTCGCAAGGGTACAGTACCGCGAGAGCTTAGGGCACAATAAAAAAGAGGAAACTATCTGCCTCCTTTTAATAAAATCGGAGATAGTTTTTAACAGTGCTAGAAAAGGGCTGATAAATCCACCCTTTATCAGCGCTAAAATTTTAGCGCTGATAAAGGGTGGCTTTATCAGCGCTTTTCTAGCGTTGTTAAAAACTCTCCTTTATCAGTGCTAGAAAAGCGTTGATAAATCTGCACTTTATCAGCGCTTTTAAATAGCACTGATAAAGATTATCCTTTATCAGTGCTTTTTGATTAGTGCTGATAAAGGTGGCGCTTTGCTTGCTCGTTTTTGTAGTAGTGTTTCATGTTAAGACAAACTTCAGATTTTCTTAATTACAAACCATTTTTATTTATTAATCTTATTCTTATCACATTAATAATCAACCAATTTTACCACACATCCCATTTTAAATCAAGTGTTCATTGTCCATTCTAACCCATACCATTTTATTTTTATTATTAATCAATATATTCCTTCACTACATGGAAACTAGCGCAACAGCGCACAACACAACAATAACCCATGCCTCCCATTTTAAATCAAGTTTTCATTAGCCATTCCAACCCATACCATTTTAGTTTCATTATTAATTAATTTATTCCATCACTACCTGGTAACTAGCACAACACTGCACAACACAACGATAAAAAACCCTCTCATGCCAACAAGCCTTGTATTTACTCTATTTCACATCACTACCACTGTATGTCACAACTGCCACTTCAAAACCACATCTCAACATATCTTCCCAACACACCACAACCACACATCAAAAAAAAAATCTATATACTTCCCACATCTTATTTCATATTTAAATAAGGGGTTTTCACCACATTTACTTATTTAATTTTAAATGGAATTCTCACACAAACTATAATTTCCATGGGAGAACAATTTATTATCCGTATATATGTTCTTAGATAATTTAATTCAAGGTGATATTAGAAAATCATACAATAAGGGTTCCATAATCACATAAACTATAACATTAAAACTCCCCCAATGGATTTTATTTTTAGTAATGGAAGAAATAAGTAAAAAACCAATGATAATAATATCAAAAATTGTAAAATATATGTTTCCTTTCCCATTCCATTCAATTTAAATTAACAGCTTAATTCTCTAAATGTGATAATCACCTTCTATTTCCAATTTATTCTTTCAATTATCTAATTTAAAGTAATAGGTGATAATAATAATCACAATTCTTTATGCATGTAATAATACTTTATAGGGAAACAAATACATGAAACAGGACTAAATCATATAAAAATATAAGATAAACTCCCCATTCCCTTTAATTTCAAATAACCAATTTATTATATTTATGAATAAAGTGAAAAACATCTCCCAAAGGGAAAAAACATGAACCCTCCCACATGTATAAATATAATAAATTAAAAGGATCCCCAACTTGGTATCTTCCCTTGAAAAACATTATATACAAGGAATAGAGGGGAGATAAGGTTCTACCTCACCTAGAAATTGCTAAGAGTTAATGTAAACTATTGAATCTTGTTACATTGAATATATTTTTATCGGGACAGGATGAGAGGAAAATATAGGAAAATGAAGGGATAAGGTTTTTTATTTTTTAGGAATAGAAACAGTGCATATTTGAAAAATACAACGTTGAAATCCATTTTGAATTTTTCCAATGATTTTTATAAGGATCGTGAATTAATTATAGATAGATCAAAATATTTAAAAAAAAGTTATAAATTATTAAACATGTCAAAGGTAATTAATTCCTTGATTTTATAAATTTAATAATATTGAAATATTTCTTAGGGTTATAGATCAAAAAAGGGAAAAAATAGGAAACATAGAGTAAAAAACGCTACTCACATGCGGGTGAGGGGTTTTACGCAATGGTAACTTATTTTACCTTTTTGTGGCACTAAAGGAAGGATAACATAAGGATAGATTAAGATTTCCCTTATACATGCCTTGAAATTTTCACCTTACCCATACACACAGTAGGTGCTCTACATAAGGGTAACTTTTTTTAACCTTACACAGCACTATACCAAGGCTCACATAAGGGTATTTTACCCTTAAGAAAAATTTAAAATGAGATCCTTATAATTATTTGAGGAATATAATACCTTTACATGTCCTTTAAAAACCACTGGTTTCCCTTAGAAAAGCAACGAAGGACTTTTACGTAGTGTATGACACCATCCTCTACCCTTACGCAACATATAGAAACTACGCTTACCTTTACAAAATAGATCAAAACAAGCCTTAACTTTATTAAATGGAGAGATACACTTATGTATCCAAGGAAAAGGACTTTACCTATACACAGTGGCCAAAAATTCAGGTAACCCTTACACATCTTCAATTTTCCCTTATATAGGATTTATAAACTCACCCTTACCCTTACACAATTCCCATATCATGTGTAAGGGTGGGTATTTTATTGAAAATAATAAATTTTCAATAAAACTAACTTATAAATAATTAATAGAGTTTTATTATCACTTTTAAAATTTAAAACACTTATAAAAACATTAGATTCATTTTAAAACATCTAAATTAATTTCCAAATAAACTTTTAATACATTTAAATTACTTCTATAAATTGAAAATCCTTTTTAAAACTACATTATAAATTATAAAATCATTTTAAAACATCTTTTAAAATTCATGAAACTGCTCCCAAAAAAATCAGACACCCAAAAATAACATAAGAAGGGTTTTAGAAATCACACACCCTTAGAGAACCATAAATATATCCATATCCATACATGAGCCATGACCATCATATTATAATTTGTTTAGTTAGTGATGTTGTGTAATCCTAAAAAAGAGGATAGTCCAATGACCTGCCACTTCATCTAGTTTACTTTTATTATTCTTCCCACCTAGGTACCTAGGGTTTCTATGTTCCATGACCATAACTATAATATATTAAGGAGGTGTAGTATTAAAACCAAAACTCAATCACATAAAAATTGAATGAAAATATAGAACATAACCTTACCTACCGACACTACCAATGTGAATCCACTTTCTTATAGTTGTACCAACATACTAATAATATAAAATCTTAGTCCAATAAATAACATAAAAGGTTGGGATTCCATTGGATTGCACCTCAATTTTCAAAATACTTTAGAAAGTTTCAATTGTTATTATACCATTTATTTTTTAATTAATTTAAATACTTTTTCTAAACCGTGTTGAAAACAAATTATAAATTCATAAGGCTTCCTTTTGGTTGTTCCCATATACATTTACGCACACACAGACACACAGATATATATATATATATATATATATATATATTATTGAAAAAATTCACTTATTTCCATTTGAATTTTTAAAATTTCATATATATAAATGTGTGTGTGTGTGTGTGTACTCATGCATATGATCATAAACTTCATACACCTGTATTTCATATGCAAAGTCTCGCATTTATTTTATTTGAAACCACTATTGAAACACTTTTGGAATTCTTGGTTGTATATATGTATATAAATACACTCATTTGAATGCACAAATTCATGCATCATTGTGTGAATATTTTCAAGAGAATATATATATATACATATATATACCTATATATAGGAATTGAAAAGAAGTGACATAAGATAATTTTAAAATAAATTACCATTAAATGAAAATGGAATAAATCATGTAAAATCAACTAAATTCCATTACCAATTCTTATAAAAAATTATAAAAAAATAAAGAGATATTAAAATACACAATTTCACTTTAAAAATCATCACAAATATTTTCTAGGGTAATGGAATCACATTTTTTTCAAAATTGGAAGTGATTAAAGAGATAATGCCTAAAAATACCAAATTTAAACATAATATATTCCTTAATAATTTTATAAACATACCTAATAGGATTATTAGTCATTAAGAATAATAATTTAAAGGAAAACTAATCAAAGGATCTAAAATTAAAAGGTACAAGGGGAAAACCTAAATCAAATGTGGAGACATCAAAACCCTTTAATATGGGTTTAAGGATACCCGATATGGAGATCATACACCCTAGAAACCCACAATCGCAAGAAATTAGAATCTAAACCTACCTAGGTTTCCACCTAAATAACCAAACAACATGGAGATAGAAAGACGATGGAAGAAAAATAAAGTATAATATAGAGGGGAAGAAACACTTACCTAATATTATCACACTCTGAATCGGGGGGTGATGGAGATCGAAGAAGCTGAAGGAGGGGGAGGTGTACAATTGGGCTGACCATGAATGAGAGGGGGTGTCACATGAGGGTATAAGGGAATGGTTTTTTAGAATTTATTATTTTTATTTTTATTATTATTATTATTATTACTATTTCATATTTTTTAAGGCCTGGAAGATATGGATAGTTTGGCTGCATGCTTGGCCAAATCGTGTGTCGACCATACAACTAGCACTGGTTAGTTGGGACACCCACACACTTTATACAACTATGCGCTAACCATGAAAGACACCTCTATTTAAAAATTGACCTACTTGCGTGGTTTTCACACAACTTGGCAATCATGTTACCAAATCATGAAACACACAAAAAGATTATTTTAAAAAAAATCCCATATTAAAAGACCCAAACCTCTAAAACTGAAATATAAATAGATAAATAAAAATAATAATTATTAAATGAGAGTCAGTGTGAGAAAATTTTCCCCACCATGACCCTTAATTCCCCAAAAAATCCACTAAAAACATGAAGGAAGACATTCCAAATAGACTTAGACTAGAAAAAGAAACCACCCAAACAAATCCAAACCATTTGACCTCCTAAGAAGACCTAGGAATCTACAAATATCTCCAAATTTATACATCATATCCAACCACATTGACCAAAATAAGACAAGGTATGAACACTCACAATGGATATCCCCACCATTTAAGGATTACACCTGAATGTTGTATCAATGAGGCAAGAACACTCCAATATATTTATGAAAAGAACACAACACAATTTTTCAACTTAGGGGACTCATGTAGAACTCATCACTATAAGCTCATTCAAAACCCCACTAAAATGAACACTAATTATCCAAGGTATAAATCCTAGGATCAAAACTATAAAAACTAAAGGAACAAGAGAGAGGATGGAAAAATTAAAAGAACAAAATACCTCAAAATCTTTACCTAACAATTCTCAAGTAATGAAAAAACCAAATAACTCTTTGATGATTCCCTCGAATAAGGTACACCAACACACTTATCACTACACTTTTATCTAGGAATGAAGTTAAAGAGGCATAAATCATGAGAATGAATCTTTAAAAATGAAATTTTATCCACTCTGGTAAAAAAAATAAAAGAAGGGAAACCAAGGACTTCAAATTCAAATCACCAACCATGGCGATCTCAATAATAATCAAATAGACACTAGCTAGAGTATAAACTCCACTGGTGTAGAATATAATATATCCACCTAAAATACACACAAAAATGGTTTTATATATCAATTTGAATCAAAATCATACCTCACCATAAGATTCACCATATAAGATCCTCAAGAATCACATTCCCCACTAACTAGTCAAAAACATAACCCAAAATCATATCAAACCACATGAACATTCGAAGTGGGACAAAAAACAAATGCAAGAAAGGACTACCTTAAGAACTCAAACAATCATGAATACATAATAGGTGGTCTTTAAGGATAAAAAATAATCAATAATTTTCTAGGATTCATATTTAAACAATAAGAAACAAAAATATTGAAAATAATTTAAAACACATCACAATATGACAAATGCAAACCCCCTTTAAAAACTAGACAAAATACAAACTTTAAAACCTTTAAATATTCATAAAAATAATTTTTTTAATTAATAATTCAATTTTCACACCGTTTAAAAAATTGAAAGAAAATTTAAAGCACTAAAACCAAAAATAATTCACATTTTCAAACAAATACTCAAGAACACAAATCAAAATCAAATACCAAATAAATCAAAAACTAGACAAGACCATTAATTCTTAATTTTAAAATCATTTTCAAAACCCCACTTTTGAATTTCAAAACCCTAATGAAAAACTATTTTGGTCCTTACTTTCCAATTTCAAAATATTTAGTGCCCATTAAAACCAATTTAAAATTCCACACTTCCATTCTTAAAACATAAATCATCTATTTAAATCATTTTAAAGATTCACAAGTTCTTTTTTTAAAACTCATCATGAGTCTTTGAATGAAAAATTAATTTTTTTTAAAAAAAACCCTCATTAATAATTTTTAAACTCACTTTAACCATTTAAAAAAATATTTCATTTTAAAAATTCATTTTAAATCTTGCCAAATCATATCATCATGTCACCCAAAACAATTTAAAAAGTCAAAGGAATCAAAAATAAAATTCCAAAGAGGCTAGTGATCATACGTGATTGGACCACATGATTTTACGGGACCTGTGAAAATCATGAAACAACTATAGAGAGTTTCTTAGAACCATTAAAATAGGTTCCACATAGTTTTTCAGGCCATGTGATCTAGTGGTTCCTTCTATTCCACTCCCTTTTCACCCCAAATTTTGAAAATATATTGAAGAAACCCATAAACATCCAATGAAATTATAATGACATCAAATAAAAATTAAAACCCATTAAAAGAATCAAATAAGCCTAAAATTCAAAAGTTAATCACAACATCCCATAGTAACTCAAGTTTCTCCTTGACCGGTGGTCATCAGTAACTAACCCATGGCCTACCTCCCAACCTATGATAATCCTACCTCATAGATACCATACATACAAAATAAAAAATGGATACTATAAGAACCTAGGTCATATTAATAACCTAGTCTTATGATACCATTTTTTCACAAACCAGCCTGATTCATCCCTCCGGATGCATCATTCAGCCCACAACAAGGCCCGAAGGACATTTCCAATCCCCACGGACAAGAACAAGTGTCTAAGCATTAAGGAAGCACCACGTGGGAATTATTTTTACCATAAAAATTAATTAAATAATAATTGTAAATTATAATAAAAAACCAACATGAACCATACATATTTTATACATCCTTTCCAAAAATAGATAATCATAATTAAAAATATATATAAACAAAAGTAGTAAATGCAAAAAGTAATAAAACACTCAATTCACACCCAGTCTCCTTCTACTGTAATGAAAAAAATTCCAAAAATATACTTATAGATATGCCTTTTCTTTGGTCACCAACAATTATTTCCACCCTCCAACCATAGAAAGTGATAAAAGTCCTATATGGACAATGTGAGAAAAGAAACTAAAAATAAAACAACTAAGATACCTGAAAAAACTATCCCCTCTGACCTGAGCTTAGTCTCTATACTAATAGAGACATTAATCACTCTAAGAAAGATCAAGAGATGAACCTAAAACTGAATATTTATATGTGTGTGTGTGTGTGTGCATGATCATAAAAAATCCCAGTTTTCCACCACCCTCCTTGCTAGATGTGTAACGACCTGAACTTTTATGAATGAAATTCCCCTTTTTGATTTAATTTAATATATTATGGATATAGAAAACACATGCACTTATTTTGTTCTATTATATCCAATTACATTTAAATGACGTATAATTATCTTTACCAATGATAATATAGACGTTGAACACGATCACATGACTAGTATAAATATAGGGTTTTAAAGAATCCATTTGTCGCAGACAATGGAAGTGATAGACTCAACCCGTAGGATCTTACCCTATAATTCTCATTTATCAAAGCTTATGAGAGAGTTAGAATTTCTAGTATTTTCCCTAGACCAAGCCCAATCTGATATCTAACAACTTAAGCATGAGAAAAACTGTTTACAGGAGAAGTTCAAGCACATCGATATCACAACCCAAACTGTGTTCATCAAACAGACCCATGAAATCCTCACCATTATGCACATTACTCTTAGGATGTATGTTGGTGTAATAAAGGGATATGTATCAAGACCCTAGAATTAGGAATATGTACATTATTTTTTCATAGAATAATGAATATATTTTCTTCCTATTATTGTTACTTTGTAAATGATTTTTAAAGCACAAATAGTGTTTTTGGTCGATATTCAAATTCAATTAAGAAATATATTTTGATGAATTAATGTATTTTTGAAATAAATAATATTTTAAAAAAATATTATTATTAAATTACTTTTTTTAAATGATCATATAATTTTTATGATGTCAAATGTAATTTTTATAAGGGTTCAAAAACTGTTATTTGTCAAAAACCCATCATTTCCAATAAATGTCAGTTATTATTTTCATATATTTAGAAAATTATTTAGATAAAATAAATATTAATTTTGGGATTAGGATATCAAAATTATCCAACAGTGAATTTTTAATAATTTTCTAAGACAGTTGAACTTTTGGGTAAAAATTAAATACCATATAAATATATGGCGTGTTTTATGACATAATAATGGCCCAATGGTGATGTAATAAATACGATAAAATGTATCCTCATACAAATATATATTTTTTCCTTTAAAATAATGAGATATTAGGTTTATTTTATTTATTTTATAAAGTCTTAGTGAATCCTCCAAGACTTATAAAATATTTTAATATTTTAAAATCATTTATTTGAAAGTGTTACTCAAATTCACATAAGAAAGGGAAATATTTTATTATATTCAGATGTTGAACTTATAAAATAATATAATCCACTCCCTTTTCCAAAAACCATTGGAAAAACCATGTTATTGATTATGGTTTTGAATATTTTATTATATATTTCCCAAAACCAAAATAATAAAGAAATCCCACTCCTTTCCTATATAAACACACCCAATATATCATTAATTTTAACTAAAACTCCATTAAGAACATAAAAAATCTTCCCTATACTCCATAGAGTCCTATCAAGTCACACCTAAGCTCCCAAGAAGCCTCCCCTAATCCATTGGAGTCACACACTCAAGTAAGAGATTCCTCTCTTCTCATTTTCATTCAAGCACTTATTTTATATTATCATTCTTAAATTCCATTTTCATATGTCGGGATATGATGTTACAAGATACCATTAATTTAAATTTTATTTCTAAATTATTATATCTTCCTTTAACTCTCATTAATCACCCCTATAATATTTTATGTACACCTGTTACTATGCTGAAATTCCGTAAGGGGTTTCTCTCTTCTCATATCCATTCAAGCACTTATTTTATATTATTCTTCTTAAATTCCATTTTAATATGTTGGGATATGATTTTAAATGATCCCATTACTATACATTTTATTTATAAATTATGATATCTTCCTTTTACTCTCATCAAAACCCCCTATAATCCCTTATATACACTCGTTACTATGATGAAATTCCATAAGGGGTTCTCTCTCTCCACTTTTTATCAAGCACTTTATTTATGATATTTCCTTTTGATTTCCATTTTATTATGTTGGGATACATTCTCAACTATCCCTGTTACTTTCCATTTTATTTTTAAATTATTTTATCCCCTTTCACTCTCATTTATCGCTCTTATTAACACTTATTTACACCCATTACTATACCAAAATTCTGTAAGGAATCTTCCACCCTCCTCTTTTATCAAGAACTCCTTTGATGTTATTTCTTTTAATCTCCTTTTTTTCTTTATTGGGATATATTCTTAAATATCCCCCTTACTATCCATTTAATTTATAAATGATGATATCCCTCTTTCTCCATCATCAATCTATTTTTATGAAATTCTATATGACATTGTTATACTGTTAGAATTACACCATGATTTTCCATGCCAAAATAATTATATAGTGAATACCATTCTCATTTTTCTATAAGGGTTATTCACATTTATTCACATATACTTATTTATTGGGTACTTACATGTCTTTATTCCACACTACATGATTTTTTAATAAAATATCATGATGTATTAATCCATGTTGTATGTTCTATGTGGAACACTTAATCATGAGAATGAAATGAATATAAAGGGTGCACCCTGATAATGATCTAATGAATTGGGTAATAGTTATTATCATAATACTTCATGTTGGGATAGTGTATTTACTTTATTCCTTTATGGTAATTTTTCACCATGGGTTCTTGGTGGATTTAGCCTTGATCTATTTATGATGTTGTGTTTTAAGTTGCTGCCACATTTTCCATGTTATGATTATCGTATTATACCATGCCTTATTATTCATGTTCCTTTTATGCTCCATTGATATAACTATTGTTAAACATGTATTGTATTCCTTATTTTATACCTTGTTTTTACCTTACTAGGATTTATAGCTCACCTTTTTCTTATGTATGCCCTCAGGTTATCCCATGCAGTTTTAAGTACGAAGGAATGTTTTGGTCATGTAAAATAAGTTTTCAATAAAGATATTGTTTTCATGTTTTAAGTTGTTATGTAATGTACCTAATTTCCCAAAGAAACTATATATATATCTTATGAGTTTTATTAATTGAATTTTTATCTAATAAATCATGTTTAAAAATGAAATAAAGAGAAGGGTTGTTGTAGTTGGTATCTGAGGATAGGCTTAGTTATTTTTGGGATTAGGATTAGAAAACTCTAGCGAAATCCTTTGGATTAGAGAACTCTAGGGAATGCCATGGGGATAAGAAAAATTATAAGAAAATATCCCTAAATTTTGGTAATTTTAGGGTAAGTTGTTTATTAAGAAAATGCATCCCTATCTGGATACTATAAGTAGATTTGGTTATAGAAAAGATGTACCTAGGGGTAATAACTCTGAAAAGATATTCTGAGCCTGACTCAAGATAATCTAGTAGATGAAAAAAATTCTTACTACACAATAGTTTTACACTACCGAGGGATATGATTGTTTAAATTCTTTCTTATTATTAACCATTATTAAGGTAATAAAAAAAGGGCCTGTAAGAATATGTGTTGGGAAATAGATCATGGATAACATAAATTGAATCCTAGAAACCCATAATTTAAGGAGATAAATGTAATTTATAATTTATCCCTTTATTTTCATTGGATTCCCCTTTATGTGTTTAATATTTTAAAATTACTCATCCCTAAGTCTATATTGAATAAAGTATAACCAGAATCAAAAAGTGAAAGGTAGGGTTATCATCCATAGTTTTATGCATTCTTTCATTTCAAAAGTTTTTTGTAGAACTATTAAAACACCACCATAAATCATAGAATTAGAGATATCAGTGAAAATAGAAAATGGGGAAATTATTGCATCCTAAGTATATAATTGATCCCATGTCAATGTTTGTGGGTTGAATTTCCCCAATAACCTTTTCATACTACATTTGTGTAATTTGATTCAATTATATGGATTGTCTTTCCCTATATAAGCCAACATAAATTTCTATGAGAAAGAAATTACTCTCTGTATTTATAATCAACCCCTGATTCTGTACAAGTGTTGGTAGAAGGATGAATATTCTTTAGCACTATCATCTCAAGAATGGGTATTATTTCCCTTTGAGTATGCATATCTAGCTCAAATTATTTAGTATAACAAAAGAATCATACTTCATAACATGCCCTTTTTGAGGTAATACACTGATGTGTTTCCCAAGGAATTTTTTGGTCTTCCCCCTAGCTGAGAGGTTGAATTTTCAATCGATCTTATACCTATGGTGTTTCTAATATCCAAGACTTTGTATATAATGGTTTTTGTTGAACTTTAGGAACTTATGAGACAATTATAGGATAATCTGGATAAAGGATTCATACTTCCAAGTATTTCACCATGGGATGCAACATTCCTCTTCATCAAGAAGAAGGATTGGTCATTGCGCCTTTGAATTGATTATGATGAGCTTAACAAGATCATGATAATGAACAAGTATCATTTTCCATGAATTGATGACTTGGTAGATCAGCTACATGGGACACAATACTTCTCTAAGGTGGATCTACAGTTGGCATATTACCAAGTTAGGTTAAAGAAGGGGGATATTCCCCCATACTGCTTTTCGTACAGGGTATTGGCCCTATGAGTTCATAGTGATGCCATTCTGACTACCTAATGCTCCAAAAATCTTCATGGACTTGATGAATAGAGTCTTTAGAGATTAACTCGATAAATTTATGGTAGTATTTATGTATGATATTCTAATATAATCCAAAAAACAAGGTGGACCGTGAGGATCATCTGAGCACTATGCTAATTACCTTGAGAAAGGAGAATCTATATGTAAAGTATAGAAATTGTGAGTTATAGTTGAAAAAATTTTCATTCTTGGAGAATATCATCACAAGTAATGGGATATATGTGTATCCTTCAAAGAAAAAAGAAATTTACGGATTTTCAAGGCCAATATTCATGACAAATATTCTTATTTTCCTTGGGTTAGCTGGATGTTATCACCAATTTGTGAGAAATTTCTCACGATTTTCAAACCCTCTTACCAAGATAACTTGGAAGGGAGTAAAATTTTCTTATAATGATGAATGGGAAGAATGATTTATAGAGTTTAAAAGGAGTATTATAACTACCCATGTACTCACACTACCCACAAGTGGGTATTTTTTCCTGATTTTCAGCGATACTTTGAAGAAGGGATTTGGATGTGTGTTATAAAAAATAAAAAATTCATTTCCTACACCTCAAGTCAAATTAAAATTCATTAACAAAACTATCCCATGCATGGACTTGTGTTGGAAGTGGTGATCTTCACTTTAAAATTTTCACGGAATTATCTCTTTGGGGAGAAGTGTGAAATATATATGGATCACAAAAGTCTTGAATATATATTCACATATAAAGAGATGAATATGAACCAATGAAGATGGTTAGAGCTCATCAAGGATTACAACTGTTCAATCCATTACCATTCTGAAAAAGAAAAAAAATTGATGGATTCTCTAAGTAGAATGGATCCAACAATTTTATCATCAATGAGAATTGAAAAAGACCCAATCTTATTAGATTTAAAGAGGATGGACATGAGAATCATAAATAGAGGAACATCGTCAATCCTTTCACAAATGATTTCTCAACCATCTCTTATTTAAAGGTTAAAGGATTCTCAAAAAGATGATGTGAGAATTCATAAGAAAGTTGAAACTATCAGAAAAAGGAAATCCTTGGAGTTCAATTTTAATGAAAAGGAATTGTGAGATTTGGGCCATGACTATGTGTTCCAACAAATCTCGAGTTAAAGAAATAACTTTTTTATGATTCACATAGGTTGACATTATCCATTCACCCAAGAAACATAAATATGTATCAAGATCTCTCAGAGAACTATTGGTGGGATAACATGAATAATGAGATCACGGATTATATATAAAAGTGCATGTTAGGTCAGCAAGATAAGGAATAAAGGTAGAAGTCTAAGGGGATGATGAAACCATTACTCATACCAAAATGGAAATTGGAAAATATAACCATGGAATTTTTCACCAGAAATCCAAATACATCCAAGGGAAGCAATGAAATATGGGTTGTTTTGGATCATCTTATAAGTATTACACACTTCATTATGATTTGAGAGGATTTCTCACTGGATAAACCGGAACATATATACATCAGAGAAGTGGTAAGGCTTTAGTGAGTACCATTATCAATTGTGTACAGTCAAGATCCAAGATTCGATTATAAGTTTTGGAAAAGTATACAGAATGATCTAAACACAAAGTTGAACTTCAGTACGACTTATCACCCTCAAAATGATGGTCAATCTGAGCAGACTATCCAAACACTTTAGGTCATGTTGAGATCTTTCTCAATGGACTTCAAAGCTGGATGGGACCAACATCTTCTTTGTTGTACCTCTCGAACCCCTCAAGGTTTTATTTTCATGATCACAATCACCCTCATATTTATCTAATCCTCTTTCAAGTGTTTTTGGATTGATAGGAATCAAATCAGGTGGCCAAGGAATTGGGCCAAGCAAACTTAAGTGGCAAAGGAACACAAGTGGACTGAAAATCAGTCCACCGGCCAACCGGTGGCTTCACCACCGGTCGGCCGGTGGACCCTGGGAAGGATGCTGAGCCACTGCCATCTCACCGGCCAACCGGTGGCCAAGCACCGGCCAGCCGGTGGAACCCAGAATGAACAGGGTTTGCTACTGCCTCACCACCGGCCAGCCGGTGGCTCTGGCACCGGTCGGCCGGTGGAGCCTGGACCAGAATTCTCCTCAACTTCCAAGGCACCGGCCAGCCGGTAGCACTGGTCAAACTAGCCGTTGGCTTTGACCAGTCAACTCCAAAAGCCTCCCAACGGCTCCGAGGCCTTTTCCAACGGCTCCAAAGCCCTCCAACGGATACTTGAAGGTTCCTAGCCTATAAATAAAGGCCTAGGAAGCCCCGGAACATCACACAAGCCACCGGACACATTTTTACATCTTTGGCGAAGCTCCGACGGATTGTTCCAAGGGAACCCAAAGTGCTCCAACAACTTCCACATCCAAGAGCACCTCCATAGAAGCTTGGAAGCGGCCCTCAAACATCATCAATCAATCAAAGGCGCCCAAGGCTTCTCCATTACGGGTTTTATTGTTTATCTCTTTTTGAGCTTTAAAATTGGGTTTGTGCCTACAAACCCCAACTCCTTTCTCATCTCCCCTTCTTTGGGTTCTCACACCACCACTAAGGTGTGAAGAGGTTTTCTCAAGCTTTTCCTTTAAAAGGCTTGTGTCACGGTGAGCTAGTCTTCACCCGTAAAAAGGCTAGTGGGTTCTTGCTAAACCAATCAAAAGCAAGTGGGTTCTTGCTAAACCACAAAAAGCAAGCTGTAATAGGTCCTAGTGCTACCTCAAAGCCTAGTGGGTTTCTTGCTAAAACCATTGAAAAGCAAGCGGTAGGAATCTCTCAACGGTTGAGTTGGGAGCGGAGACGTAGGCCGGGTTTTGGCCGAACTCCGTTATCAATTTCGTGTGTCTTGCCTTCTTTATTTCCGCTGCACTTTACTTTGATTTTTAATTTGTTAATCAATTTTTTAAAAGGCAATTCACCCCCCCTCTTGCCATCAATTCCCCTTGATTCTTCCGACCCAACAATTGGTATCAGAGGGACCTTTGAGTAATTCCCTAACCCGGTTTCAAATTAAAGATCCTTTTTGATGGCATCTACCTCTTTCGCCCCCGAAGGCTTCTCTTTGGGTCGGGCTCCATTTTTTGATGGGACCGACTACAATTATTGGAAAACCCGCATGACTACTTTCCTTAGAAGCATAGGTTATCCCATATATAAAATTGTCATGCATGGTTACACTCTTTCTACTCCCGACGAATCCAAATGGACCCCCGCCGATATAAAGAATTTTGAGCTTGATGGAAAAGCCATGAACGCTCTTCATTGCGGGTTAGATAGAAATGAATTCAATCGAGTGTCTACTTGCACCTCCTCACATGAAATTTGGAAACTTTTAGAAGTAACTCATGAGGGCACTAACAAAGTCAAAGACACTAGATTGGATATGTATAGGCAGGATTTTGAGTCTTTTTCAATGCATCCAAATGAGTCTATTTCTGAAATGTTTACACGATTTACTGACGTGTGCAATGGGAGAAAGTCCCTTGGTGATGATGTTTCAGCTGAAACTATGGTGAAAAGATCCTATGGATCCTACCAAGCAAATGGGCACCGAAGGTCACGGCGATTCAAGAAGCAAAAGACATCAAAAATATGCCGGTAGAGGAGCTCATCGGATCCCTAATGACGTACGAGATCACGATGAGGAGGCAAGCTCAAAAGGAGGGCACACCAATCAAGACACCAAAGAACATTGCCCTCAAGGTTCAAAAAGAAGTAAGCTCCTCCTCATCATCCTCATCTTCCTCATCTTCATCATCTTCAAGCGGCGACTCGGAAATGGAGAATCTCGCCCGCCAAATGCACAAGTTCATGAAGAAGCACAAGAAGAAGAAGAAATCCCGCAAGCATCGAAAGCAAGAACCCACCGCAAGATCCGAGCCCAAGGTAAAATGCTATGGGTGCGGCGAAAAGGGCCATTACAAGCCCGATTGCCCACTCAACAAAAAACGGGCCACGCCAAAGGAAAAAGGAAAGAAGAAGGTCCTCAAGGCGACATGGAGTGACACCTCATCATCATCCTCCTCCTCCTCCTCAAGCGACAACGGTAACAAATGCCTAATGGCATGTCATGAGGTAACTTCTTCCGACTCCTCATCCTCATGTTCTTCAAACTCAAATTCTTTAAATCATTTGTCTTATGAGGATCTCCAATTTGCTAGAGACCAACTTGAAAATGGTTTTCATGAATTATCGTCAAAATTTGTTTCTTTAAAAAAGTCTTTCAAAAAACTTTCCTCCGAAAAAGACCAACTTCTCAAAGAGAAGGAGGAACTCACCCTTAAAATCCAAAATTTCCCAAATGTTGATTCCATGGAATCAACCATCAAAGACCTAAGGGAGACCCTAGCTAAGTTCACCCAAGGGGAACAAAATTTGAACAATCTCCTAGGTTCCCAACGAATATCCCGAACCACCCAAGGGCTAGGCTACACCAATATAGCTTCCTCCTCCCATGCACCCACTGTTTTTGTAAGGGGGAGCTCCGAATTTAAATTTTGTAACTATTGCAAAAAATCCGGGCACCTCATTTATGAGTGTAATTGCAAAAATGCCCGGTACGGCCAACCAAAGTCTTTTTTCTTTTCCGACGAATTTTATAGGAGAAGACCCGCCATGAGACAAATTTGGATTGAAAAATCCCTTTTGGCAAGTCTTACCGGGCCTAAAATCATCTCTTTTCAAAATCCCTCTCCCCGGTAATTTATTGTTTTTATTTAGGGGGAGTTAGGATCGTTTAATCCCTTTTAATTTCAATTTCAAAATTTTCAATTCAAACCTTCAATTTCAACTCTTGGTATCAAATTTTCAATTCAAAATTCTCAATTCAAAATTTTCAATTCATTTTTGATTCAAAACTCTCAATTTCAACAAATTGCTTTTGGTTTCAAATTTCAAAATTCAATTGGTTTTTGATTCAAAACTTTCAATTCAAACTGTTATTCAATTTTCATTTCAAAATTTTCAACAATTGATATCATTTTCAATTGATTTAAAATCTCGTTTTTCATCGTATCCCTCAATCAAGTTTTATGCCCCATTCTATTTTGATAATAACAAAGGGGGAGAAATTTCTTGATTGATTGGGGGAGAATCATTTTCATCATGCTTAGTATTTCCTTTCAATTTCAGCATTTTACATTAATTGTTTTGGTGATTGTGATCATCAAAATAGGGGGAGATTGTTGTACCTCTCGAACCCCTCAAGGTTTTATTTTCATGATCACAATCACCCTCATATTTATCTAATCCTCTTTCAAGTGTTTTTGGATTGATAGGAATCAAATCAGGTGGCCAAGGAATTGGGCCAAGCAAACTTAAGTGGCAAAGGAACACAAGTGGACTGAAAATCAGTCCACCGGCCAACCGGTGGCTTCACCACCGGTCGGCCGGTGGACCCTGGGAAGGATGCTGAGCCACTGCCATCTCACCGGCCAACCGGTGGCCAAGCACCGGCCAGCCGGTGGCACCCAGAATGAACAGGGTTTGCTACTGCCTCACCACCGGCCAGCCGGTGGCTCTGGCACCGGTCGGCCGGTGGAGCCTGGACCAGAATTCTCCTCAACTTCCAAGGCACCGGCCAGCCGGTGGCCCTGTACCGGCCAGCCGGTAGCACTGGTCAAACTAGCCGTTGGATTTGACCAGTCAACTCCAAAAGCCTCCCAACGTCTCCGAGGCCTTTTCCAACGGCTCCAAAGCCCTCCAACGGATACTTGAAGGTTCCTAGCCTATAAATAAAGGCCTAGGAAGCCTCGGAACATCACACAAGCCACCGGACACATTTTTACATCTTTGGCGAAGCTCCAACGGATTGTTCCAAGGGAACCCAAAGTGCTCCAACAACTTCCACATCCAAGAGCACCTCCATAGAAGCTTGGAAGCGGCCCTCAAACATCATCAATCAATCAAAGGCGCCCAAGGCTTCTCCATTACGGGTTTTATTGTTTATCTCTTTTTGAGCTTTAAAATTGGGTTTGTGCCTACAAACCCCAACTCCTTTCTCATCTCCCCTTCTTTGGGTTCTCACACCACCACTAAGGTGTGAAGAGGTTTTCTCAAGCTTTTCCTTTAAAAGGCTTGTGTCACGGTGAGCTAGTCTTCACCCGTAAAAAGGCTAGTGGGTTCTTGCTAAACCAATCAAAAGCAAGTGGGTTCTTGCTAAACCACAAAAAGCAAGCTGTAATAGGTCCTAGTGCTACCTCAAAGCCTAGTGGGTTTCTTTCTAAAACCATTGAAAAGCAAGCGGTAGGAATCTCTCAACGGTTGAGTTGGGAGCGGAGACGTAGGCCGGGTTTTGGCCGAACTCCGTTATCAATTTCGTGTGTCTTGCCTTCTTTATTTCCGCTGCACTTTACTTTGATTTTTAATTTGTTAATCAATTTTTTAAAAGGCAATTCACCCCCCTCTTGCCATCAATTCCCCTTGCTTCTTCCGACCCAACATTCTTTTGGTAGAGTTATATTACAACAAAGGTTTCTACTCGAGCATCCAAATAGACCCCTATGAATACCTTTATGGAAAGAGGTGAGAACACCAACATGTTGGGATGAATTTGGGGAACGAAAACTTCTAGGTCCTGAAATGGTTGAAGAAATAGTGGAGAAGGATAAGACCATCCAATAGCACATCAAATCTATTCAAAGTCAATAAAAGAGCTATGTTAACACTCATAGATGAGACATATATTTTAATGTTGGAGAAATGTTATTCCTCTTCATATCAACATGGAAGATATTGATGAGATTTTAGAAGAAGGGAAAGCTTATTCCAAGGTACATTGACCCTTTTGATATCCTTGATCGCATCAGAAGAGTGATTATTGACTAGCACTCCCACCTTACCTGTCTCAAGTAGATGATGTATTCTATGTATCCCTCTTAATAAATTACATACCATACCCCTCACAAGTAATCAATACAGAGGTGGTACCATTGGAGAATGACCTTTCCTATGAGGAGCACCTAGTGAAGATCTTAGATCATAGAGAAAAAGTTCTATGAAATAAGAAAATGCCCCTCATCAAAGTGTTGTGGAGAAAAAAAAAGTTTGAAGAAGAAACATGGGAACCAGAGGATCATATGATGTAGATTTACCCTTATCTATTTTAAATGTGGGAAAAGTAAATTTAAAGGGTGAAATTTGAAAAGGTGAAATATTATAATGTCTCAAAGTTTTATGAATGAAATTCACCTTTTTTATTTAATTTATTGTCCTATGGATATAGAAAACACATTCACTTATTTTATTTTATTATATCTAATTTGATTTAAATAATAGTTAAGTATCTCTATCATTGATAATATAGTCATTGAACATGATCACATGACTGGTATAATTATAGGATTTTAATGAATCCATTTTTTAGAAATAAAGTGATGGCCTCAACCAGTAGGGTCATACCCAATGAAGCTTATTTATCGGAGCTTCCGAGGGAGATAGTATTTCTAATCTTTTCCCTAGACTAATCCCAATATTATATCCAATAACCTAATCATGATAGAAGTTGTTTACGAGAGAAGTTCAAGCACATCGAGATCACGGCCCAAACCATGTTCACCGAACAACCCCATTAAATCTGCACTATCACGCACCTTACTCTTAGGGAATATACTAGTGTAATAAAGTGATATGTATCAAGACCCAATAATTAGGAATATGTATATTATTTTTTTATAGAATAATGAATATATTTTCTACCTATTATTGTTACTTTGTAAATAATTTTTAAAGCATAAATAGTATTTTTGGTTGATATTCAAATTCAATTAGGAAATCTATTTTGATGAATTAATGGATTTTTAAAATAAATAATATTTTAATAAAATATTATTATTAAATTACTTTTTAAAAATGATCATATGATTTTTATGAAGTCAAATGTAGTTTTTATAAAGTTTCAAAAGCTCTTATTTGTCAAAAACCCATATTTTTCAATAAATTTAGGTTATTATTTTCAAATATTTAGAAAATTATTTAGATAAAATGAATATTATTTTTGGTATTATGAAATTGAAATTATCCAATGTTTAATTTTTCAATGTTTTCTGATACATTTGATCTTTTGGGTAAAAATTAAATACTGTATAAATATAAGGTGTGTTTTATGATCTTATAATGGTAAAATAATGGTATAATAAATACTATAAAATTTATCCTCTGAAAAATATGTGTTTTCCCTTTAAAATAATTTTATTTTAGGTTTATTTTATTTATTTTATAAATCCTTAGTGAATCCCTCATGGATTGAAAAATATTTTAAGATTTTAAAATAATTTTTTTGAAAGTGTGACCCACCTCCACATAAGAAAGGGAAATATTTTATTATATTCATTCCTTGGAATTATAAATTAATGTAATCCAATCCAATTTTCCAAAAAACTATGGGAACAACCCATGGGATTATTTGGGGGTTTTAATATTTTATTATGTAGTGTCCAAAACCAAAAAAAATAAAGAAATCTCCCTCCTTTCCTATATAAACCCACCCAAGCTCTCATTTCTCTTCACTTAAACTTATTGAAGAAAAATCCAACCTATGAAATATACTCCCTAGAGTCCTACCAAAGTTCCCCCAATATCATAAGAATCCCCCCCCCCAATACTTTGGAGTCACACACTCAAGTTAGGGATTTCTCTCTTCTCATTACCATTTAAACACTTCTTTTATATTATGCTTCTTAAATTAAATTTTAATATGTTTTGATATGATGTTTCATGATCCCATTATTATCCATTTGACTTATAAATGTTTATATCTTCATTTTACTCTCATTAATCCCCCCTATAATCCTTTATGTACACCCATTACTATGCTGAAATTCCGTAAGGGATTTCTCTCTTCTCATTTACATCCAAGCACTTGTTTTATATTATGATTCTTAAATTCCATTTTCATATATTGGGATATGATTTTCCATGATCCCCTTACTATAAATTTTATGTCTAAATTATGATATTTTTCTTTCACTCTCATTAATCCCCCCTATAATCCTTTATGTGCACCTGTTACTATGCTGAAATTCTGTAAGGTATTCTCTCTCTCTCCTCTTTTTATCAAGCACTTTATTTATGATATGCCTTTTTTATTTGCATTTTCTTAAGTTGGGATACATTCTTACCTACCCCCTTACTTTCCATTTTATTTTTAAATGATGATATCCCCTTTCACTCTCATTTATCCCTATAATGAGCTCTTATGTACACCTGTTACTATGAATAAATTATTTAAGGAATCTTCCACCCTCCTCTTTTATCAAACACTCATTTTATGATATGTATTTTAATTTAATTTTTACTCTATTTGGATATGTTCTTAAATGTCCCCCTTACTATCCATTTCATTTATAAATTATGAGATCCCCTTTTCTCCCTCATCGACCCATTTTTATGAACATCTATCTGACACCACTATCTGCTGAAATTGCACCACGGTTTTCTGTGACAAAATAATTGTGTAGTGACTACCATACTCATTTCTCTATAAAGGGTATTAAACTTTTTTCACATATACTTATTTATTGTGGACTTACGTTTATATATTCCACACTTCATGATCATGGGATAAAATGTTATGATATATGAATGCACATGAGCCTCAGCCTAGTTGGTGAGGTATCCTTAAGTGCATACATAAGACCCTGGTTCAAAACAGGTAGAGGCATATTTTTGGTGGTACTGTAGCAGTACTGGAGAAAGTATTGTAGTAGTACTGTATATTATGTGGTACTGTAGAAGAACTGTACACTGTACAGGTACTATAGCATAATTGTACATTGTGTGGGTACTGTAGAAGACACTATAACAGTTACTATAGCAGGTAATGTTCAGTACTGTAGCAATTAGAACTATTCACCTTGGGCCACCAGTTTGGGTTTGGAGTACTTAAGGGTTTCGGGCCACCGATGCCTTCAGGTCAGTAGGGATTTCATGCCACCTCAAGGCCTTCGGGTCGCATGCAATTTACCCAGACATACTACAAAAAGGGAGCATCCCCAGAAGAGGATTCAGAGAAGGTGCACTCACTAGAGCATAACCAAATGGATTTTTCAGAATGAGAGGGTATGGCTATGCCATCGGGACCAGCCTGTGCTTTCATGGGAAGCCTATCCAGACGACCATGCAAAGGTGGAGAGCTACTATCATAATGCAGATGTTGGGGAGGGACAGTTCATTGTAGATAGTCAGGTTGAATTCCCTAAGACCTTTGGTTCATGTAATATCCTAAGCCTATGGGCCATGTAATCTTTGAGCTTGTGGGCCTTGTATGGGTTCCCCCTTGTCCCTTGAAATGGGGGTTATCAAATATCAATAAAAATGAATTCCTTCTGGACATTTGGGTTATTGTATGTTCTATGTGGCACACTTAAGCATGAGAATGAAATTATTATGAAGGGTGCACCGTGATAGCGCTCCAATGCATTGGGTGATGGTTAGTATCATGATAAGTCATGTTGGGACAGGGGATTTACATAATTCCTTTGTGGGACTTCTGTCACCATGGAGTATTTCTGGATTTATCCTTGATCTATTTATGAGGCATTTTTTTAAGTTGTTTCCACATTTTCCATGTTATGATTATCGTGTTATATCATGCCTTATTATTCATGTTCCTTTTATGATACATCGATATTCCTATTGTCTAACATGTATTTTCTTCCTCATGTTATGCCTTGTTTATTCCTCTTATTGGGATTTATTTCTCACTCATTTCTTTTGTATGTCCTCATGTTATCTCATGCAGTGTTAAGTATAAAGGAATGTTTTGGTCTTGTCAAAAAAAATTAGATAAAGATATTGATTTTATTGTTTTAATTTGTTATGTAATGTACCTAATTTCTTAAAGACATTAGACCTCTCAATCTTATGAGTTGTATTAAGTGCATTTTTAGGTAATAAATCATGTTTAAAAATTAAATAAAGAGGAGGGTTGTTATAACATGCTTACCCTTTAATTAAAGATCAATTATATTGATATTTTAAAATTACATTAATTTAAAATAGGGGTTTAGAAATTTTATAAAACAATATAAAATATCTTTTTACCCTTATTTTCTAAAATAGTTTAGAATTTATTTAAAGCAACAAAAGGGGAGAGAACCAATGGTTACTAATTGAATGTGAATGGAATAATAGTAAATTTAAAAAGGGAAACATAAATCAAACGTCATAATAGATCTAATAATATGGAACTTTATGTGAATGAAAATTCATATAAAAAAGTAAAGAGAACAAGTTTTTTATTATATTAAACATGAAAAAGGAACCTAAATAAAAGAAAATTTTAACATAGTACCACATAAATAGGAGTAAATAAGAGCATGAATAATGGGAAACCCTAAAAATATAAGGTAATTAGGGACCAAGGATCCTCATACACTTAGTTATTTAACCATAAATATATTCATACCCATACATGATCCATAACCATTACAACATATGTTTTTTAGTTAGTGTTATAGCATAATCCTTCTAGGGAGGATAGTCCAAAGATACCTTTTCAAACATGCTTTTCTTAGTATTCCTTCCTAGGTACCTAAGTTTCCCATGTTCCATGACCATAATCAGAATACATTATGTAGCTAAAGTAGAAAAACCAAAAATCGTTCACACAATAATGAAAAAAAACATACAATATCACATCACATCAACACACTACTAATGTGAAGCCTCTTAAAGTCGCACCAGCATGCCAATCAAATAAAATCTAGGTCCAATAAATTATATAAAATTTTGGGATTCCATTAGAGTGCGCCTCACTTTTTGAAAGGCTTTAGAAAGTGTCAATTGAGACTATTCCATTTTTATTTTGAAATTAATTTAAATATTTCATTAAAACTATGTTTGAAAAATAATTATAAATTCATAAGTTTTCTTTCATGTTGTTTCCATATATAGTTACACAAAAAGACATATATATATATATATATATATTATTACAAAAATTCGAATTCTTCCATGTGAATTTGTACAATTTCACACACACACACACACATATATATATATATACTCATGTATATGACCATAACTGTTGGATACTCATATGGAATATACAGAATATCAGATTTATTTTATTTGAAACCACTCTTGAAACACTTTTGGAATTATTTGGTATATATATATATACACTCAAATTTTAATTCACATATTCACATGTCATTATGTGAATATGTGAAAGTGGGTGTATATATATGATTATATATATAATAATTGCAAAGAAATGACATAATATAATTTTAAAATAAATTATAATTAAACTGAAATGGAATAAATCATGCGATCTTAATTAAATTCATTTACCAATTCATAGAAAATTTATAAACTTAAGTGATATTAAAATATCCAATTTCACTTTATAAATCATCAAAAATATTTTTTAGGTAAAATATTGAATAAGTTTTCCAGAGGAAGCAGAAAATAAAGAGAGAATCCAATGAAATACCAAATTTAAAACATAATATCTTCCTTTTTATTTTTAAAAACATCCATAGTAGTTTTATTAGATATTAATAATAATAATTTAAAGTCTAATAACAAAGGATCTAAAATTAAAATGTCAATGATGGGGAAACCTACCTCAATTAAATGTGTAAATATTGAAACCATAGAATATAGTTTTAAGGGGACCCTAGATGGAGATTTCCCACCCTAGAAACCTATAATCCTAATAAATAAAAATCTGAACCCATCTATTGTTCAACCTAAATCATGGCACGATAAGGGGAGAGTAACCAAATTGAGAGGAAAAGCAATAAAGATCAGAGGATCTAGAGGAGGGGAGAAGAATGAGAGGGTTGTCCATGGTTAAGAGGGGGTGTCATGTGAGGATACAAGGTAAGGGGTAGGGTTTAGGTTTTATTATTATTATTATTATTTAATTTTTCAAGGCCTAGAAGAGATGCATGGTTTAGGCACACGGTTTGGTCACATACTTGGCTAAGTTGTTCACTGACCATTTGACTAGAACTGGTCATCTAGAAAACCCACATGATTGGACACATGGTTTAGAAACCCATGTTCCAACCATAAAAACACTCTATTTAAAAATATACCTACCCACATGATTTTCATACGATTTGGCCAACCATGCAACACCTAGAAAGACTAAAAAAATTAAAAAATCCCAAATTAAAAGACCTAGACCACTCAAATGGAAATATAAATTGATAAATAATTAAAATAATTTTAAAATTATGGTTAGGGTGTGACAAAAAAATAGGAACCAAAGACCGTATACATAGAACCCGAAAAGTATGATTATGAATACACAATGGTGATGATTGAGTACAGAAGACTGCATACTAAAGAAGATGATCAAACCTTAAATCATAGGTAGGGACATAAACTATAGAAAAAAGATACATGTCATAAATCAAAAAAAATTAATACTAATATAGACACCACATAATGTTGATGTGGATGATAGGATACCCAAGAGTGAAGACCCAAATACCCCAAAATGAAAGATTAAAGACAAAAATACTGAGATACTAAGGAGTGAAGAGCATAAACATAGAAACCACAGACCAAGATACTACAAGATCTGAAGATTAAAAAAATATGACAAAACTAAAAATAGAGTCAAATATTGAATAATTAATACTATAATTCATAAGGAGAAGAGACCCAAAGAGCATAGGCCTGGAGACCTAGAGACCCAAATAGAAAAGAACAAAGACTTGAAGGCCACAAAAGTAGATACTAGAAGAGACCCAAAGAATAGGGACCTTGGGGAATAAAGATCAGGTAGAATATATCAAACTTTCAATAATGGATATCATGTATCAAATAAAAAGATATTATAAATACAAATATAATAAAATTGATATCAATGAATTGGGAACAAAGCATTGAGATTAAATATCCAAAATATAAAAAAGAGAACATGACTAAGAACAAAAAGAAATATCAAAGATAAGATATAAAATATACAAATATTAAATATGAGAGATAAATATAAGAGAGAAATATATATATAATTTTTGGATAAATGATAAAGAAATACATAGCACAAAAAAATAACATTAAAAAATGAACAAATAATATAAAAACATAAATAAGAGATATGAAGATAAGAGATAATAGATGAGAAATATAAATATGGGAGAATAGAGATGAGTGGTGAAAAGTGTAGATATTGATGATTAATGATATATTGATCCCATGACATGGGGATCCCATGATTTGAGAGACAAGATCCAAGATTTGATATCAATGATTGAAGACCACCATAGAACAAAGAATCAAATGAGAGTATTTATAAATACTCTCATTTTGGTGTATATAATATAGTACAAAGTAGACAAAAAAACATAAAAAAATAAAAAAAATACATAACATAAATGACATAGGAAATCATATAAAAATAAAAAAAACATAAGAATACAAAAATATAAACACATAACATGAAATAATGAAGATGAAAAATTGTATAAAGAAGACAATTTATGATACAAAACACAAAATACAATACAAAATATAATAAAAACACTTAATAAAAAATAAATAATAAAGGAAAAATAATGTAGAATACAAAATCAAGAAGTCAGAGGAATGATCACAATAGACAAAACACATGAAATAATAAATAATAAATAATAAAATTTAAAATATAAAATATAATACAAAATAAAAAATACAGAAGAGGAATAGGATGAAGTGTAATTTGAAGTTAAAGTTGAATTAAAACTCAAAGTTGAAGAGATAGATGAATACAATATGTTAAAATAAAGGAGGCTGTCATTATATACATATATAAAAAAAACACCCATTGAAATTAATGACTTGGTCTCCAAAGAAGTAATATTTCCACCGAGAATCCTCCATCTCATAGTCGACTTGGATGTATATAAATATTTCCCATTATGTTTCCTTAATATAACATACAAAAGATAATTTGAAATATTCATAATACTACAATCATATAAGTTATGCATCATTTAATGAATCCAAATACAATCTATAAAACAAAATGACTTCCATTTTTACAAAGAAACAAGTAAAAACACTATAAAAAACAAAAAAAAACATATGCATCACTTCTTTGTATCCATGAAATTATGATCTTTGGAAACATAAAATTCCCTTTCATATGAAATAGAAAAAATAACATTGATAAAGAACCCATTTATAATGACATATAAATTATATATAACCAATGGTAAAATTAGAATAGAAATACACAAGATCGCATATTATTATTTTCATCCATGAAATTATGATCTTAAGAAATATAAAATTCCCTTTCATAGTAAATAGATGAAAGAAAATTTAAAAATAAATCATTTAGGAAACATAAATTATAAAAAAAATGAGAAAACTAGAAGATAAATATTCTATATCATAGGGTATGAGGGTGCATTGATTAAATCATGACATGAGAAAATCAAAATTCCTCCATGTAATGAAACTTGTAATCCCATACATTACAACACAACAGTACAAAAGGACAGAGATAATTATTAAAATATAAAACATTGATTAATTTTGTAAAATGACTTTTTTTCATTTTTAAAATATGTATAATAATATTTGTTAAAAAATTTCTTAAAAATATTATATAAGAAATAAATTCATAGAAATTACATACCTAAATGTTTTCAATTTATAAAAAACATAAAATACTATCTTTTTTTAAAATATATTTTTTTTTTATTTTCTAAAAAATGATAACTATTTACATGATAATATAATATTATAAAAGGAAAGAATAAAATATTTTCCAAGACCAAATTCAAGAATGCACAACCACTAATTTCAGAATTTGGGTTTGGGATAATTCATATGCACAATTTTATCTATCAGAAAAAATTCCAAAAACTATCACAACTATAACATCATTGATATTATGGATATAAATAATTTCTTGAGGGGAATCATCTAGAAATACCTAAAATACACATCACATTGATTAATCATTGATAGATATGGACATTCTATAAAGAGTTTAAGAAAAATATTTCTAATTCATGTTACATAAAGAATCATCAATACAATAACATCTTATGACTCATTATATTAAATATCAAAAACATTTCAAGATTGGGATCGATTAAGACATCAATCCTAGCAGATTTATTGACCTCATGTTTCACACACACACCAACTTTAACATCTTGGAAAATATTGAGCTAAATATAGTTGATGAGGATCAAACTATACTTTATATTATATTCATTCTTTACCTATGAAAGTTGTTTAATTCTTTCTTAGGGTATTATTTACATTTTAAAAAAATCATATAATCTAGGTTTCAATTATACTAAAATGAATCTAGGCAACAACACAACTCAAAAAACATTGAATTAAACATAAATATAAATAAAAATGTATGTTTAAACACAAATAGTATTGAGTGATTATATTTTAATGGAAAATGGTTTCATACATAAATGAATGAAAATTAAATTAAAAACAAATGGCCTTTGTAAAGTTTTAAATAATGGTTCATTATTTTGAGTATGAATTTAAAGATAGTATGAAAATGTGTTTCCACAAAAAAAGGATAAAAGGAACATGAACTACATGTTTCATTAAACAAAAATTATGACATGTGAGGCGAGAAAAATTAACAAACACGAACAATTAAAAATAAAAAAACACTTAAAAAATTGAAGAATGAAAAACTAGCTATTTTGGCCCCTAATGAATCAATAATACAAAATATAATTTCATATCATGTTATTTTAATCCATTTATTCCATAAAATAACGTGGAATATTAATTTTATTTCTGGTAAAAAAATAAACATTCATTGATTATTAATCATATTATTTTCTAATCATTAAAATAGTAAAGGATGTCTAAGAATTCACATGGAAATACCCATTATGTATAAAATTTTAATCACCGTTTTTGAAAACCCTTGGGACTTTTCCATAGTAGGAAACATATGGAATTATAGATGTATATGGTGATAATTAATAGATATATTCCATTAGATGTGTAAATTATGTGATAGCTACCAAAATTATGGTCTATGTCAAATAACATAAGACTTTGAAAAAAATTGATTGGAAAGTTATATATTAACTAATAGTTTTTTTGTTTACAAAACCCAATGTAAACCTTAAAAATAGTGGAACTATATTTCCAATGAATTTAAGAGAAAATAAAATAATATATAAGGACCCATGTAGATAACATGTAACATCAAGAAACATTAACTTGGATAGTGATTTGGTGCAAGGAATTATCACAGTAAGTTAGAACATTAGCTCTTGGTTTTCAATCATAGTATAGTATACTAGTGGTGAACATGGATAGTTATTAGGAAAGGTTGGTTTGTGCAAGTGGTCCTCACCTAAACTCAAGAGAAATCACCAGTTTAGAATATAAATCATATATAGAAACTCTGAGTGTTAATAAATATCTATGGTTCAATATCTCATCTTCACATAAAGGGTTTTCAACACTCATATATCCATAAAGAAAATACAATGTTTTTAGAAGAGAATTATATGGGCTAAATTTTACAAATATGTCATCATTACCTCATATTAGTAGTAATAACAATAAATTTCATATCTCATTGATAATACTAAGAAATTTATGTAAATAGGGGAGAGTTATTTAAAAACAATGTCCACAAGAAAAATTAAAAATGAATTAATAAATAAAAATTCAAAAAAACCTTTCTATGAGTATAATTTTCTTATTCAATTTCATCAGGCAAGCCACCACCTTTGAGAACCAGTTTATGAAATCCCAAGTTCCTAGAGTTACCATGGGAGGGATGCAATAATAAATAAGGCTTGATGATTCATTTTACATATGAACTAATTTATATGTATTTTTTTGTCATTAAATATGTATCATATGCACCTCATGGTCTGTATTATTATATGTGACCTACAATACCTCAAGAAATATTATTTCCAATAGTTCTATGATTGTTGAAGTAGTTATATTTAACAAAAAAACAGAATATCCTTGATCTTTCCACCATTACAAACTCTTTAGAGAAAGATCCATCAATAGGTACCTATAATCAAATTATCACAAGTCACAAATTCTCAATATTTTCCTGTTGATACTATCATAAACAAAATTTTTCTTACCACATACAACATTTTTTTCTTGATTTAGATTGAAGGAATAGAGAATCGGAGACTGAGTATCCAAAAAACAATGTCATGTCTTTCTTTATACCAAAGATTGTGGTCCTTTGAGGTAACAAAAATAATCCTGTCTGTAATGAAAATAGTTTTTTGGTATAATGGGGAATTAAAAACCCAAGAACATGAAATTTTATGTAATGACATACAAATTGTATTTGAATGGGTAGGGATCAGATGCATCAAAGTTTTTCTTAAATGCATCCACTAGAGAAGAGATCAGGGGCTTTAAAATAACTGATTTGATTATATGTTGCGAAGCAAAAAATTAAACTGGAGTACAGAGGTTAAATATACACAATCCCATTCATCCTAAATAAATTATTTTAATTTATATAAATTAAATTTATTTAATCCATGTAAAATGGTAATACTGTGTTAATTTCAAACAAAAAATGAATAAATAATCTTTAAAAAGTCATAGAAAATAATATATATAATGATATTTTTCAAATTAAAATAAAACACGAAGAGAATAATGATTATATTAAAAATAATAATTTTTATGGATATTGAAGATAGAATAAATAAATGAACCATGTAAATATTATTTTAATATGATATTAATTTTCATACTCTTAAATTGTAGAAATATTAATATGTATTATTTAATTTATAATTAATTTAATAGAAATTAATTATTTTTTATTTAATTATTGAAATAGAATTTGAATTACATACAAAAATTATTTTAAAAAATGTACTTATATTTTTTATTGGTGTTGTGTTTGGATTTACAAACATGTGGTGATAGACTTAGCATGTCAAAAAATCAAAAAATTATTAAACTAAATTGAGATAAATTCAAATTTTTATTAAACAAAATTCCTTTACATTTGGATTGATTTAAGAAAATTTGTATATATTGAATGTTGTAAATGGATTTTACTTATATCTAATTTTAATACATATCTTTAATTAAAAATATTATGTCTTCAAAATTACATTAATTATTCATATCAATTGAAGTTTTATATTTTCCTAATCACATTGATTAGAGTAAAATATTACTATTTTGTTATATCAAAATAATAAATCAATTTTATTTGGTATTTTGAGGAATATGAATGTTAAGATAAATGATTTCAAATATATTTTATTACTCCTCATATATGTAATTTTTCAATTAAAAATATTATTTTTTATTAAAATATTATTATATTAATTTAATAAAATATGAAGTATTTTTCAATGATTTATAGAATGAATATTTAGAAAACACATTGAGGATGATTTTGTCTCAAATTGTAAAATTTTTGTTGGATTATAATCACATTTTGAATATATGAAAGGAAAATTTACTAGGTAAAAAAATAACTTCAAGTTTATCCAATAATGAATATGTACATTTTATATCTATTTTTATTTATTCTATCAAACAATTTTATATTCATTTAAAAATAAATCCTAATTTTCATTGAATTTTTTTTCATTTTAACACTTTTAAAATACACAAATATGTAATAGAAGATCATATATAACACACATAACACAATTAATGATACTATAATTTTGTAAGAACAACATGAACTCTTATAAAATTTTAATTATAAATATATAAAACACAAAGAAAATAAAATTTTGAAATTTTAAAGAACCATAAAAGGAAGAAAGAACCTCCACACAATTAAATAGTAAATTAAAACAAATTTTATCATTTATAGAGTCATAAATAGAAAATATGTATGTTATGTCACATGATTATGTGAAATTTATGGATTGACCGCATATAAAACAAACCATAATCCAATAAATTAAAACAATTGAAGACTTGTGCCATCCCAAAAATGGGTCTCTGAATCTTCCTTGAACCTGGTCTATATATATATCTCTACCAATATGACACTATACTAAACCATCAATTATAAGAATATTTCAACTATATTATAAGACATAAATTGTACATGTACATGTGAGTCATGCATGTAGGGTGAATGTATGATGACTTGGTGGTATGGAACCAACTACAACTAAATATATCCAAATAAATAATGTGAAGGAATGTGTGAAAATATAATTCCCAAAAAATATGTACCAATTAATTTTATAAAAAAGATCAACAAAAATTTTAAGTTATTATGCTCTTACCATAGCACAACGATGCATGACCACACCTTCTTCGCATATACTAGAATGGTCGGATTTATAACACAAAATTGCATTAAGTAACCAAATATTTGAGGCATAAAATAACTTTTGGATATATCCCACATATTGAGACATTAAATAATTATGTGGGACACATGTCCCAAAGCATCACATAGTCTAATTAAATCACTCATGTCTCGTGACAACACGCTGTTAGGGAAGACAATTTATAACATACCAAGATTTTAGAATATATTTTCTTTAAAATAAATTTGTTATGTTAAATAGATTATTATTCATGAAAATGATAACTTAAGGAGAATAATTTTTTTCTACTAAAAAAATTGAATACATTACTAGATATCTAAATGATATCTATATGTAAATGACTTTAAAATATAAGGGGTCAAATTCACATAAGGAAACAAAAATGATTCTAAAATGGAAGTTTTGAAGTATTTTTTGTTGAATTATTTATTTTCATTAAATTTAATACTTCTAAGAAATGATATAAATAAAATTAATTTATAAAATTAATTTAATGATTAATAAAATCAACTAAAGACATCCATGAAATGGTTAAGTAGTGATAAGGAATACCAGTCTAATAATTTTTCGTTAATTGGAAATGTTTTGTTTACAAACATTGTTGTATTATTTAAAAGGTATTTTATATTTTTTAGATTATAAAAATTATGGAAAATTACTTTTTATACACGTAAAAAATTAATAATCATTCATAAAATTATTATCAAATGGTTATAAATTAAAATAAATAAATTTTATTGAAGAAAGAGATATTTTCAAAAAAATAAATATTTTTATTGTGTCCAATATTTTATATTAATAAATTAAATTGATCAATATAAAAAATGATTATCAAAAAATGTAACATTTCAATCTCTGGACTAATATATTAACACTAAATTAATTTTAAATTTATTTAAAATTATATTAAGAACACTTAAAGTTTAAAAGGGTCGTTTTTTAATAAAAACTGCTTTCAATATATTTTATGTTTTTATTTTAAATATAAATTCTGAATTTTTATAATCTTAATTTTATTAAATTAAATTATTTTTTAAATCCAACATATCAAAATATTATTAAAAAAATTGGTATTTTTCTGAAATTGCTATTTTTTTATGTGAATGGTGAAAAATGTCGATTTTAGAAATATTATTATTATTATGGTATTATAATGATATAATAATGGATTAAAATTATATAAAAACAAATTTTAGAAAAAATATAAGTCCAATAAGTAATATAATTCACTTAAAATATAATTTTGAACTTATTAATCTATGTTTGACATTTATAAAATCTAATAAATTTTTTTATTCGAATAAAAAACTATTTTTGGTTCTTCTCTTTTATTCAAGTTCTCATGAGGTTCCTTTCAGTTTTGATTTGGTTTTAAAATAAAAAAAGTCTCCTTTTATTTAAAATAATCCAATTAATTACATTATAATCAACATTATACATGATTTTAGTGTAAAATCTTATTTATGTTGAAAAAGACATTTTTCTAAAAATGACTTTTTATTGTGTTTTGAGAACTTATATTAAAAGTGATTTTTATCACATATAAATTAAATCTTTTAAAATTGATTCCATATTTATAATTATCATTTTACAATTTGGTATTGAGTTCAATTTCATTTTTATTCATAATGAATAGTTACCAAAGTAGAATTTTTTCATCATAATATGGGTTAAAAGGGTTAAATAAGGGTATTATACTAAGATATAAGGCCTAGAATATATCTAAAACTTGTATAAATATGATTGTATGTGGGTATTTTGAACTTAAATTATACTATCTTCAAAATTAGATGAAATTGATGCAAATTTTCATGAGAAATACATTTATTATATTTAAAAGTGGTTATATTTACAAGGGTGTCACTCCTCTCACTTATAAAAGGGACCCCCCCCCCCACACACACACACACTTTTCCACAAACTTCGATCGCCCTAGATTGACTAATATCCTCCCAAACCCCTCCCCAATTCTCTTCCCCACATCATATGGGTCTTGGTATCACAAATGGACTAATTCTATAAGGCTTAACATTTGGATTGATTTATAAATATTTGTATCTATAAAATATTGTAAATGGATTTTACTTATATATAATTTTAATAAATATATTTCATTAAAAATATTATATATCCACAATTACATTAATTATTCATATTAATTGTCGTTTTATATTTTCATAATTATGTTGATTGATGTAAAATAATACTATTTTTTATATTAAAATAATAAATCATTTTTATTTGGTATTTTGATGAATATTCATTTTAAGATGCATGATTTCAAATATATTATATTACTCTTTAGATATGTAAGTTCTCAATTAACAATATGTTTTTATTACAATCATATGATATTTATTTAATAAAATATGAAGTTTTTTTCAATGATTTATAGAATGAATGTTTATAAAGCACATTGAGGATGATTTTTAGCTCAATATGTTAAATTTTTTGTTGGATTATCATCACATTTTGAATATATGAAAATAAAAGTAGTGTGGTAAAAAAATAAACTTTATACAATACTAAAGATATACATTTAATATCTATTTTTTATTTATTTCATCGAAATTTTTATATTGCATTAAAAATAAATTTTAACATTGATTGAAACAATATAATTTTAACACTTATAAAATACTCAATGATGTAATATAAGGTTATATATAATACACATTTCACATTAAACGAATCTATAAATCTTCAAGAAAAACATGAAATATTTTAAAAAATTTAATTCTAAAGTTAAAAAATGAAAAGAAAATAAAAAAATTCAATTTTAAAGCATCATAAAAGGAAGAAAGAATATCAACACAGATAAAAATAAAATAAGACCAATTATATCATGTATATAGGAATAAATTTAAAATATACATGTCGTGTAACGTGGATATATGAAATGCATGGGTCAACTACATATAGAATAAACCATAATCAATTAAATAAATAAAATTAAATACTCAATCCATCCCAAAAATGGGTCTCTAATTCTTCCTTAAAATGAGTCTATATATATATATTTTTCTAGATAACACTAGAATCAACCATAAATCAAATGACTCTTTCCCATGTATCACAATACATAAATTCGGCATGGACATGTGAGGTGTTTGTGTCGGGTACATGCATGATGGCTCAGTGGGATAGCACCAACTAGACCTAAACATATCCAAATATATAATGTGAATGAATGTGTGAAAATATAATTCCAAAAAAAATATGTACCATTTAATTTTATAAAAATAAATTAATAAAAAATTTAAGTTAGTATGGTCTTACCTAAGAATAATGATTCCTGATGAGAACCAATTCAAAGGCACATAGTTGATTTCCAACATGGGGGAGATGGATTTGCAAGGATTGATGAAACAAGGGAGATTAAAGAGGTTTAATACTGAAATGGGTTCCCATATTGATTCATTAAAATCTCAATGGATATCTCCTTGTATGTATGGAGAAAATAGGCCTACTGTCTCACTTATTCAAGACCAAACATGATTTTTTATGCTTATACCACATGGTTGCATGAATTTTGGAATCCTTTCTCAAATGGAGATTCTATAATGGAATATTTAGACATCAAAGTCAAATATTGTGGGCTATGTACTTAACATAAAATATGGTGAGCTATAGGTGGAAAGGTATTCACTAATTTTCCAAATATTATTTGTTAGAATTTATCTTTTTGAATTTAAAGGGAAAAGGTAGGGATAGGCTTTATAACTTTTAGTTACACAATGTATATAAATAGCAACCCCATAACATTTTATTAGGATTAAATATTATAATATAGATATTATACTTTGTTTCTCTCCATTGTGTGAGGATTGTTATGATTATCCCCTTTCTCTTCTGTATTCATTCCTTATCAGTATACATATTAGATCAATGATCCAAGATGATAAATCCCTCAATTCTATGCCTCAACACAAGTGAATTGTTGTGTGGATTGGCCATCACATACCTACCTTGAGTGTGTTTTCTAAGTCATAGGTCATTCTCCTTATAGCATAGGTTGACTACTTACATCCACTGTCCACACCCATCATCCAACACTTAGCCCTGAACCAAATTATTTATCTTTAACCCTACTCTGTAAAGATCAAACCACCCCAAGAACCACACATCTATTAATATCAGAGCTCTGATTGACATGGTAGTCATCTATCCCTTTATTAATATTACTTTTATTCATTTCCCTTATTATATTTCTATATTATCCACCCATTCAAAAAAACCCTTTTCTTTGAAAAACTCTATAATTTTCCGATGTTTTGAAATATTGAAATATTTTACATTGATCTAAATATTAATCAATATTATTTCCATGTTTAAATCTTTATGTGTGATTTTTATCTAAAAAATCAAAAAAACGTACAAAAAAAGGATACCATCACTTCTTTATCTTTTTGTTCTTTACATTATGATCCCTTGACATTTCCATACATCACTTTATACATTATTTTACTTCATTTCTATATAATATTTGGATCATATTGTTATTAATTTTTCTTATCTTTCACATTTAGTAAAACCCCACATACCACACCTTATCACAATTTTCCACATTTCACCCATTTTTTCTACCCTCTTTTCCACCCTTAACCAATTTTTAACCCATTACTAATCAAAATTATTGTGTTAATCCATTCCCCTACACCATCTTGTTTGGGTAAGTATTGTTGTCATGTGATCATCCCAAACAATGTGTTAGATTTCATAAGATATTGGGATTTGAATTTAGTGTTGATATTGGAAAGAAATAAAAAAAACATACTTGAGTTTGCATCCTTGTGTGTTTGAGTGCATACAACATGTGTGTGAGATTGTGTATCCTTTTGAGTGTGAGTGTATAAATCTTGTTTGTATGAGTTTGTATCCTAGTGTGCATACTTTTTTACAACTTGTGTATTCAAGTTTTTATAAAACTTGTGTGAGTGTATGTGTGTGTGTGTCCTTATGTGTGGGTGTGTGTGGGTGTATCTTCATGTGTGCGAGTGTGTATGCATATTTGAATGGGTGTGAGAGTTTTTGTGCCATTGTTTTTTCTATCCTCATATGTGTGTTTTTACTATTTATCATGGCATAAGATTGTGGGAAGAGAATTTCTCATGTTAGTAATGATGGAAGTCGAAGTAGATCTTCCACACCAGAAGCTACACAACTCTAAGGGAAAACTTTAGTTATCCATTTAGAGAAGTTTATTTATAGAAATTTATATGTACTATATGATATGATTTATAACATAGAGAATTAACCAAACCTGGGGATGATCCATGATAACATGCGGCATTCTCTGGAACCACATCACGCCCATGATAACATGCGGCATACTTGGTGTGAGAGATTCAGATCAAGCAGGTATTTTCACACCATAAATATTATGAGGAGAAAAATTTAAAAATCCTGTCACTTTAATTTTATTATTACTCTTTAATTTGGTGGGATTAAATGCATGGGTATAGGTCTAGATATAGTGGATATCCCATCAACACTTGGGACAACATGAATTTTTTCTTGCATAAGTGGTTGTTCCCTCACACTAAAACAGATATCTCCAAAAAACATCAATAGCTCTCTTAAGGGAGTAGGAGTGTTGAATATTACTAATAATTGATGAAAATTTACATGATCTAAGAAAACATTGATAAGGATCTGGAGGCAAACATTGCATGGTTTTTACAAAGACTCAATCAAGTTATTTCCAATCAAGTGGATATGTACCACCATAGGGAGATACAAGATATGACCCACCAAGAAACCAATATCAAGAAAAAAATCAAAAGGAGGAGAAATATGAGGAAAACTCATTATCCCATTTGCTTTATAGAGAATTCTAGGAAGGTGTTTTGAGAATCATCAAATACAAAATAGGTGGATGATTGAAAACGTGACAAGTTAATTATTCAACATAAGAAACCTACTCTTGATACTACCCAAACTAGAAATTAATATATTCAATGTTTCGAATGTCATGGAATGGGTCACATTGCTTGTGAATGCCCAAAAAGGTGCACCGTGACCATAAACAAGTATGGATAATGGGATAACGATAGACAGATCTTGGAGGATGAATAGGAGGAATCCCCTAAATTTAATAATGGGTAATTTATAAAATATAGTGAGATTATTGTCACTAGGAGAGTTATAAGAACACAAATTACAATTAAAGAAAAGGAGAAGTGCGAGAACCATTTTCAGATATGGTGAAAGATTCATGGGAACGTATGTATTACTATTATTGATGGAGGAAGCTATATCAATGTGGAAAGCATTGAGTTTGTGGAGAATTTGGGACTTCCAAATTTTAAGCATCAATATCCATATCAGCTTCATTGGTTAAATTATTATAGAGAGCTAAAGGTTACCAAATATGTGATGGAATTTTTTAATTATTAGTAAATACAAGGATGATGTATTGTGTGATGTTGTTCCTATGAAGGTTTCCATTTTCTGTTGGGATTATTGTGGAAATATGATCAATGTGTTGCTAATGATAGGTTCTTGAACTGTCACTCTTTTTTACTCTGAGTATAAATTATTACCCTTGACCCCATTTTCCTAAAATAAATTTTGGAAGATCATATTTTGAGGGAAAATAAAAGAGTGAGTGATCAAAATAAAATGAGTAAGAAAGAAATAAATATATAATAAGGAGAGAGTGTAGGAAATAATGCGGGTGTAAAATAAATAGAATGAAAATAAAATTCAAGAGGTAAAAATAATGTAATTTTGGAGAAAATTTTTTTCTTGGAAAAAACAATTAGGTTAAGGAAGTTTTGTTTTCACAAAAAAATCATACTAGTAATCATGTACAAAGATGTGTTTCTAAATACTAACAACTTTCCCCATTTTCCAAATTTTATTTATTATTTGTTGTAGGAGTGTGATGATGTCTTTCCAAAAGAAGTGCCAATAGGTTTTCCACCCATTAGGAGTATTAAGCATCAAATTGACATCATACCTGTAGAATCACTACTAAACCACCATACATATCTCACTAACTTGAAGTAGAAAAAAGAAATTCAAAGGACGATTCAGGATTTATTAGGTATAGGATATATTATAGAGAGACTTAGTCCATGTTCTATACTGGTACTTCTGGTGCCCAAGAAGGATGGAACATGGTGAATGTGTAGGACTGTAGAGCCATCAATAACATCATTTTCAAGTATCATAATCCCATTCTTAGGTTATATGATATTCTATATGAATTAAATGGATCTATAATTTTCTCAAAATTTTATTTAAGAATTGGATACCAAAAAATTAGAATGAAATAAGGTGATGAGTGGAAAACTAAATTTAATACAAAACATGTACTTTATTAACAATTATTCATGCCCTTTATTCTCACCAATTCACTGAACACATTTATGAGCTTAATGAATCATGTCTTGAATTCATATATTGAAATAAAATTGGTTGTTTAATTTAATGATATTTTTTGTATAGATGAAAATTGAAATAACATGGCGATCACTTAAGAAAATTCCAAGAGGTGTTAAGAAAGGAAAATTTGTTTAGAAGCATTAATAAGTGTGAATTTTTACTTGATAAATTTTTTTCATTGGATTTTTTCTAAGTAGTGATGGAGTTCAGGTAGATATTGAGAAGATCAAATCCATTCAAGAGTGGTTGAATCCCACCTTCGATGGATAGGTTTTAAGTTTCCATGGGATTTATAGTTTTTATAAGATATTTTTGAAGGACTTCATAACACTCTCAACATCATCTAATGAGTTAACATAGAAAAATATTCCTTCCAAATGGGGTACAACTCAAGAGAATTCTTTCCAAGAACTCCAAGAGAGACTAACCCCAAACCCCTGCTTTCTCTCCTCGATTTCTAGAAGACATTTAAGATTGAATATGATGTGAGTAGAATTGGAATTGGTGGATTAATAATGTTAAAAGGTAATCCCATTTCTTATTTTAGTGATAAGTTAAATGTACCAACTCTAAATTATGATACATATGATAAATAATTGTATTCATTTTTTAGAGTATTAGAAACTTGGAAACATTATCTTTGACTTAAATAATTTTTGATTCAATCTAATCATGAGGAACTTAAACACATTAGGAATAAAAATAAGTAAAATATGAGTAATTATAGGTGGATAGAATTTATTGAGACATTTCCATATTTAATCAAGAATAAAAAGGGGAAAGAAACATTTTTTATGCACTTTCATATATAGAAATTCCCTTCTATTTTGATGGATTTTAAACTCCTTGTTTTTTAATTCATTAAATATTTATATTCCATTGAAAATGATTTTTTTAAATCATTTAATAATTTTAAACCTATAATTAGTTGGGAAAAAATAAATTTAAATGATGGATTCTTATATCATGTTGATAAACTTCGTATTCCCAATTTATCTATTTATTTACTTTTATTTAAAGAATCACATTATGGTGGATTAATGGGATATTTTTTCATTTCTAAACCATTAAGTTTTCTCAATAAAAATTTTTATTAGAAAATAATGACCAAGGATGTTTAAATTTTTTTGGTAAAATTCATTGAGTTCCATAATGAAAAATCTAATCCAAACCCTAATGGATTATACCTACCCCTTCATATCCCTAATTCCCCTTGGGAGGATATATCCATGAAATTTGTTCTTATATTACCAATGACCAAGAGGTGGAGATATTAATTATTTATTATGATGGATTGGTTTTCTCAAATGTCCCATTTTATTCCTTGTCATAAAATTGATGATGCCTCTAACATTGATCATTTATTCTTTTAAGAAATTTTGAGGCTTCATGGGATTCCTTAAATGATTATTTCTGATTGAGATGATAAATTCCCTAGATACTTTTGGAATACCATGTGTAGTAATATTACGATGAAGTAATTATTTTCCTCCACATGTTATCCACAAACCAAAAGAAAATATAAGGTTGTGAATAGAACATTGGAATCACTCCTATGAATAACCATCAAGGAGAATTTGAATATTTGGGAGAACTTTTTACCACATGTAGAGTTTTCATATAACACGGCCAAACATTCTACATCTCAATTTTATCTATTTTAAATTTTTATGGATTTAATCATATTTCCCCTATTAATTGATCAAGTTCCTTTTACTTTATAAGAAGCAATGAATATGTGTGGAAAAAGGTGTAAATATTTCATCAACCAAATCTATGAAAAGTCAAGTAAAAATATTGACAAAATAACCTAAAAAAACATTGATCATGTAAAAAAGTGCCGTAAGAAAGTTTTGTTCGATCTCACTAACTTCGTATGGATTCATATGTGAAAGGAACAATTTCCTAACAATAGTAATTCAAATATCATTCCATGAGAATACATACCTTTCTGATTACTCAATAATATTAACAACAATTCTTACAAGATATATTTACCAGGTGAGTATGGTGTAATTTATTCTTTTAATGTTTTTTATCTTTATCATTTTTTTGGTTTAGTGGATAAAGATTCAAGGAAAACTCCTTTTCAAAAGGGGGGATGACGAAAACCAAGTTTAAGTAACTAAGTAAATTACCCACATGGGGGTAGGATTTGAAATTCTTGATGACACAAGTTATATTAATGATGTTGAATTCTATAATGGGTGCCCATCTTGCTTCATTAAAGTCCCAATGGATCTCACCTTGCATAGATAGAAAAAATGGACATATTATCTGACTTATTCAATCCCAAACATGATGTTTTAAGCTTGTAACACATGGTTGCATTAATTTTGTAATTATTTCCCAAATAAATATTCTAGAATGGCATATATGGACACTAATGTCAAATTTAGTGGTCTAGGTACTCAAAGTCAAATCGGGTGGGCTATAGGTGGAAAGGTGTGTGTTAATTTTCCCAAAAGTGTTTGTTAGACTTTATCTTTTTGAATTTAAGGGGAAAAAGGTAGGAATAGGTTTTATGAATTTAGGGTATTAGACCCATGAACTCTGTATTACCCCTTGGCTATAAATATCCACTGTATAGAATTTTATTGGGATTCAAGATTATAATAGATAGATTATGCTTTGTTTCTCTCCTTTGTGTGAGTATTTTTCTGATTATCCCTATTTATCTTGATAATTCTTACCTTGTTGGTATAAATATTAGATTGGTGATCCAAGACCACAAGTCCCTTAATTCTCACCTTAATCCAAGTGTGTTTTTGTGTGGATTGGCCATCACATCCTTCTGTTGAGTGTGTTTTCTAAGTAGTAGGTCACGCTCCTTATAGCATTGGTTGACTAATTGCATCCACTATCCATACCCATAATATGAAAATTATCCCGGAACTGTATCATCTATTTTCCACCTTATTGCATGAAGATCGTGTAACCCTGAGTATCACACATCAATTCTTGGACACGCTTGTTTCATATATACTCGATTGGTCAAATTAGTAACACAAAATTTCATGAATTAACCAAAACTTTGAGGCATAACATAACTTGTGAATATATAACACATCTTGAGATATCACATAATTAGGGGTATACATTTCCTAGAGCATCAAATAGTTTAGGGGCATCACTCGTGTCTCATGACATTATGTAATTAGGGAAGATAATTTATAACACCCTGATATTTTAGAATATATTTTCTTTTAAAAATAAATTTGATGCCTTAGATAGCTTATGATGCATGTAACACTAAAATTAAAGTGAATAATTTTTTATTAGTAAAAAATGGAATACATTACCGGATAGTTAAATGATATTGATAAGTAAATTATTGTAAAATAAAAGGGGTCAATTTCACATAAGAAAACACAAATGATTCTAAAAAGAAAGTTTTGGACTATTTTTGTTGAATTATATATTTTCATTAAATTTAATTCTTCATAGGAATGATATAAATAAACTTCATTGATAAACTTAAAGTAATAATTAATAAAATCAACTAATGATATCTATGAAATGGTTAATTAATGATAAGGAATACCAGTCTAATAATTTTTTGGTTAAATGGAAATGTTTTTTTAACATTATTTTATTATTCAAAAGGTATTTAATCTTGTTTTGAGTATTAAACTTATAGGAAATTATTTTTTATATGTTTAAAAAATAATAATAACCATTTATAAAATTATTATCAAATGGATATAAATGAAGATAAATTAGTTTGAAGGAAAAAATATAAATTTTTAAAAAATTGTTTTTTTTGCGCAATATACTTTTATCTTAATAAATTAAATTGATAAATTTAAAAATATTATTATAAATATATGTGCAATTTAAACATGTGAATCAATATATTAACACTTAATTAATTTTAAATTTATATGAAATAATATTAAGAACACTTAAAGTTGAAAAGGGTTGTTTTTTAATAAAAAGATATTTCAATATATATTATGTTTTTATTTAAAATATAAATTCAAAAAATTTATAATATGAATTTGATTAAATGAAACTGTTTTTAAATCCATCATATCAAAATAATATTAAAAAAAATTTGGGAATTTCTGAAATAGTGGTTTTTTATGTGAATAGTGAAAATTATCAATTTTACAAATACTATTATTTTTATGATATTATCATGATAAAATAATGGCTTAAAAGTATATGAAAAAACTTTTATAGACCAAATATATCTCTAATAATTAATATAATTCATTTAAAAAAATAATCTGGAATGTAGAAATCTATGTTTGACATTTAGGAAATCTAAGTAATGTTTTTATTCAAATAAAAAACTATTTTTGGTTCTTATATTTTAATCAAGTGTTCATAGGGTTAATTTTAGATTTGATTTGGTTTTAAATTAAAATAATTATCCTTTTATTTAACTTAATACAATTAATTCCCTGTTAATCAAAATTATAATCTATTTTAGTGTAAAATCATTTTTATACTGAAAAAAGACATTTTTCTAAAAATGAATTTTAATTGTGTTTTGTAAACTTATATTAAAAGTAATTGTTACAACCTAGAAACCGATTATTAGAAAATTTATTCCATATTTGGAATAATCATGTTCAAATTTGGTAATTATTTCAATTTTATTTTTATTAATAATGAATATTTTCCACTATAAAGTTTTGTCAACGCGATTAGGGTTAAAAGTGTTAAATAGGGGGATTAAACTAAACGATAATGCTTAAAATATATATAAAACTTATATTAATATTATTTTATGAGTTTATTTAAACCAAAACTTATACCATATTCTAGATTTGACTAAATTTTATCCACTTTCCATGAGACATATGTTTATCGTGTCTTAAAGTTCTTAATATTTACAAGGGTGCCACTCCTCTCACTTATAAAAGGGCACCTCCCCTCCTCACTTATCCACATACTTATAGAACCCTATATTAAAAAATCTCAACTCAAACACCTACCCAAATATTATATACACATTATAGAGGTTTCTATCTCTCCAAAATAATAATCCTTGAAGTCTTAAGGTGTAAGCCAAAGGAAGATATCCAAGGAGGAGGTATAAGTCTTAACTGAATTCTTTCAAGTTTATTTCTTCTTCTAACTCCTTCAAATATTTTCTAAAAATATTAATATAATTACATAAATATATATAATATACAAAAATTTCATTATGTTTATTTATAAACTATTTTCCACTTCATTTCCCTCAAATGGAAAATGGAAATATCGCTCATGCATACATGAGAAATACTGCCTCCACAAAGCGATGTATTGCTTTTTTATTCACCACCTCACACAATGGGATATAAATATGGATTTAATGGATATATATATATATATATATATATATTATTTTAATGATATAATTATTATTCATTAATGATAAATTTTTATCTAACTTCTTACCCTCTCATCCATTGTAAAATAGAAACATTATTTGTACGTACGTATGGAATACCATCTCCAAGAAGCAATGTGATTCATTTTTCATCACCAAATTGCATGGATGGTAATAATAATGGATTAATAAATAAATATTATATTTTTAATATGATTATGATTCTATAAAATTAAAAAATTATCTTCTTTATTTTATTTCCATCCATTGGAAAAATAAAAGCATTGCTCATGAGTACATAGAAACTACTATATCCATAAAAAATGTATATTGTATTTTATTCCCACCTTACATGTATGGTTTTAAAAATATATTTAATTTGAAAAAATTATAATAATAACATTTTTAAGAATCTGGATATTATGGAACCATGTAACTTTTAACCACAATCAATACACAGAAGTTGTTTTGGACTGAACGTCCTCAAAACGCCCAATGTGAACTTAATTGATTTAGTAACTAAATAAAACATGGTAATAAATAAAATAAAAAGATTAATAATAAGTTAATGAAGATTAAAAAGGTTATTAGTAAATTAAATAATTGATATAATTTTATTATTCTGTTGTTAGAGAATATCTAGATAAACATGAGACTCAAGGAAAGAAATTTTTCTTTGAAACCTTATTTTAAATGTTTTAAATTCTTTATCCTCCATATCCATGTTCTTAAAAAAGTGTCAATAATTTTATTATATATAATAAAATTATTTTTTAAGTAATTTTAATCTATAATTAACTTTTAAAAATGATTTATAATGGAAAATTTTTAACATTTTCCATGCGGGTCACTTTTGATTCTTTTTACCAAAGTGTCAATGGATGTTTTTTAAACTTTAAAGAATGACAACATTTTATCTCCACCATATATATTATTAGTTATCAAAATTCATCTATAATGTTTTTATTTTTTTCAAAAAATATCCTATTCTCATTCTTCTGATAATTTTTCATTTTAAATATTTCTCAAAGGAAAAGGATATTCCTCCTAATTTTATACGAAAATGGAAAGTTCTTTTGATTATGGGTTCAAATGAGTTTTCATGGGTTTCATAAGGAAGTGAAATATTATAAATTATTTTTTCAAGATATGGTACTTGGGAATTATAGATGATGACATGTGATGTTGAGATATAGATCTCTAATTTATTAAGTAATGATTTAGTCTTCAAAGATAAGATGTTAGAGATAACAGATTAGGTTACTCCTATTCAAAGGGTTATATAAAAGAGTTTAACACAGGTTTGAAAATTATCTCTCAATACGCCTTCATTGTTTTTTCATTCTTTATATTGGTTTTAAAGGATTAATTTGAAAAAAGTTGATTTTCAAATGTGATTATGATTTTTTTATTTTCTGAAAGTTTATTGTGAAAAAGATAAATATTTTTATGGTTGTTTATGTTTTTCTCTGGAATAATGAGTTTACTTTATTTTTATATCCCTTACCAATATTTTTATCCTCGCCTCATATTCTCAAAAAAAAATTACATGATATAAATATTTTTAGGAACTATAACAAGGTCAATATTTCCACTATAGTGACTCTTCTTAAAAGAAGAAAAGGTATCTTGAATGAAATAGTGGTGTAAATTTAAAAAAAACTATTTTGTGGAAAAAAATGTGCACTATGTGGGAACATATCCTTTTTATGTAATGGCTTTCTTAATTCTATATAAATTCAATCATAAAATATCATGAAAACATAAGAATGTGGAATCCTTACCATTAAACGCATTCTTATGGGTTGGTTAAGAGACATGGTGTTATATAATAATTATCCAAAGTAATCATTATATTAAGGAAAATTACTCAATTCCCTTGTAATTTCATATAAAAAATATCTTATCTTTGATGCTATCATTTATCCAATAAAAATAACTGTATTCCCAAGATTTCATATAACTAATTGAAATTACTCCATTCCCAAGTCAACACATAGGTTGGTAAAATAACCCAAGTCATCACATGGTTAGGGAAAATCACTTAATTCCCATGGTGTCATATAGTTGAGGAAAATCACCCAATTCCCAATGTGTCACATAGTTAGGAAAAATAACATAATTTTTGAAGTCATCACATAGTTGACATAAATCACCTATGTCCTAAAGAATCACATAGAGAAGAAAGATAAATCATATATCAATATAATTTTCTATCAATATAAGAGAATTATCTTTTCAAATTATCTCCCCATACTATACTCTTTATAATAATGGAAATCTCAATTCCCAAATAATTTATAGGCTTGAATCTAACTTTTTATTAAACCATCATAAGAAAATCCATCAAAACATAAATTTTATAAGAAACTACTCTAGAATGAACCCTATATATAATACCTAGAACATAGAAGAATGAGAACCCAAGTCATTGCACCACGATGTAAAATTCCCAGAAGAACGCTGACAATACCATCAGAAACAATAACCAGAAGAGAATATGAAAAAACAAATAACAACACAATGAGATTACATGGTCTATGTTTTCACCCTAATCAATGGGGTAATGTTGCTTCACTTTTATTCAAAGATTCAAAGGATAATGATTAAAAAAATTCACAACCACTGAGAATTCTATATAATGTTTTAGTCCAAGTCACAATCACAAGTGATCTACCCTGTCTTTATAGAAGAATCCTTTCAGTGTGTCTAGTCACCACTGTCATCTGATATACAATGGATAAATTCCACCTCTTCTAAGATGCATGAAGGAACAATTATTCTAGTTAAAGAAACTCTCTACCTCAATGTTCCCAGATTTTCAACTATTCCCCTTTTAAATATATCACAAATGTGATATCCAGAATTTCTTTCTATAGATAAACTCCTAGTGGATCATCCCCTACAACACAAAGCTATATCTCCTACTACACTAACACTCAACCATTATTACTATGACCTAATACAGTCATCATAAATACAATAACCACATTTGTTTCCTTTTGGTGAAATAGAATTCCCTCCTAGTGAAATGAATCTCACAACTTATGATGCCTATATTTCATGTATTCATTTTAAAATATTAAAAGAATTGATTCTTGTAATTAAATTTATAATTCATGACAAAATATTTATTTTTTTATTAATTATGGAAGGAAACTTCTGATATATAATCAAATGAATAAATGAAAAAAATAGATGAAATCATGATGCAAATGATGTTCTATGGAATGGGCTAGGTTAAGGCCCAATTCTGAGGATTAGAATTGAATATTCGAGAAAAAAAGGACAGATACACTGGAAAATATCCACTTATATCATGAATTATCTATTAATAATTTAAAAATCATAAAAATTTCATGATGGGAGGAGGCAGGTATAAAAACATCCTTGGTAATGGAAAAAAGATTTTTCATGATGTGACACATGTTTCCAAATCCATAATCTTCCAAATATGTGTCAAAAGTTGACTGGGACCCACATATTATGTCTCATATCCACCAGATTTGATGCAAGCAGATTCAATAAATGATTTTATGTCTTAGGTAAGCTTTCAAACCTATAAATATAATGATTGGGTGATCCTACAAAGGCATAAATTGGAAGATGGATTCTTTCCCTCGGGTATGAAGTGTTGTACCATCACCAAGTTACCCCATTATTTTCTATAGGATTTATTTTCCTTTCCCCATTTCTAACCCTCTCATGAATAGCATGAGGGGGTAATTAATTTATGTTATGAGAGATGTAATCATAAGGGGAGTGTTCTATTTGGATGTTTTATTTTATTTTTTTCTTATATTGGGTTGTATATTGAAACCTAAAATATAACTCTCTCCCCATTTATTTTTCCATGAACATTAATAATTAAATTGAGGATAATCATCAAAAATATAACTAATTAACCTAATTAATGCATTATCACTCTATCAATCATGATAATTATTCTTAAACATGGTTTTGGATTACATAATTATTTAATTCACCCAAATTAATTGACCATATGAAAAGGTAAAATTAAAAAATTATAGAGGATCCACCAAAACTAAGGGTTTCCTTATATTCAATTCTAATGATAAGATAACTTAAAGGGGATAAATTTTTAATATATCAGAACTTGAACAGAAAAATTATTAAACTTGTAATTTTTTATCAAATTGATTCAAACCAATTCTTTTCCCCCACTCTCTTTCTCATTTAAAATCAATTAAAAAATATATATTTTCTTAAGAATTTTCAAAATCATTCCAAGGGTTCAACCATGAAATCACCAAATATAAAATTTAAATAGTTAGTCACATATATTTGAGTTTAAAAATAAACTATTAAATTTGATTAGCCCTGTTGGAAATAACGATTCTCTTTGGGCTAATCAAATTTCTAGAATCGTTGTCGAGGATGGTTATCGATAATTCTTAGGTTAATTAGAAATAGTTGAAATTGTTTTTATTTTTATTATATATTTTATTATTTTCCTTGTTGTTTCTTGGTTTTCGGATATAATCTGATGGACCATTACTCCCCTCATGGTAAAAAATTTGGATGAACTTTCATATGATCCTAAGTTGTAACAACCAATAATAATGTAAATAAAGAACCAAGAAGAAGGTATGGCGGGAAAAACAGACATGACATGATTAGAGTATTACCACACAAACCATTGGAGATACATAAACTCATAGAATATGAAAGACCATCTAGTTTGGGGATTCAACCTAGTATCCTTGTGCCTCCAGTTATTAAAAATTAATTTGAGATTAATCCAAACATAATTGAAATAATATCAAATTCAATCCAATTTTCTAGTATTCCACATTAGGATTTGAATCCTCACATAGGTATTTTTATTGAAATATGTGACACTTTTCAATTCAAAACTGTCTTAATAAAAATGTTAAGACTTCTATTATTTAATTTTACATTAAAAGAAAAATTAAAGGAATGGATTCAAATCCTCCCACCTCATTCCATCACTACATGGGATGGGTTGGTTGTAAATTTAAATACATGATTCTTTTCCCCTTATAAATTCATGAAAATAATAGTTGATATTTTAAATTTTACCCAGTTTTATGATGAATCACTTTATACCATCCAAAACAATTTAAAATATTTAACTCAAAAATTCCCTTATCATGGTATAGAAATATAGATTTTAATAAAAAAGTGTTATAAAAGTTTATCATAGATAAACAGGTCTATCGTTGTTGTCACAACAGTTGGATCATTGATGATGAAATCACCTAATGATAGCTATTATTTTATAGATTTTATGTCTAGTAATAGTTTCTAGTGTAAAATTAAAGGAATATAAAAATGAGGGGTGTGCATGGTAGACAACCAAGGTTGGGTGTCAGCTCAAATAGAGGCCATGATAAGGAAATTGGATGCGATTATTGATCAGAAAAACCCCCAATATATGTATATTTAATAAGTCAATTTTTTTTTATAATATCCAAAATAATTTTCAAGGTTAGAGTCCAAAACAACCACAATATTAAGGATTCAAGATGAGACAAGAAGGATAATTTCAACAAGTACCACAATGTCCCTCACTCATAATCAAAATTCACTCCTTAAAGGATACATTGTCCAATTTCATGACCACCACTTGAGAAACTCTAAAATAACCTAAGTAAGATTCAAGAACACAAAAAAATTCATTAATAAATCTTGAGTTCCAATTGGGTATGATTGTTGAACAACTAATTGAAAGTCTAAGGGGAATATTGTTGCATATCCCATAAAAACCCTACACTGAGAATTTAAGATTGTCACCTTAAGAAGTTAGAAAATCATCCAAGACCATACTAAATTGAGTAAGAAATTATAATAATAGCATGTTGAATAGGTGAATAAGTATTAATAAAAGTAAAAGGAGAAAGTAATTTAAGAACTACCACCACCATTAAATCCACACCTACCATTTCCCAAGAGAGTGAAACATGGAAAGCATGAATTGAAGAGAGGTAAGTTCATTGAATAGTTTAAAAATTGAAAACAAAAATATTCATTTTTCAAAAGAAATAGAAAACATGCTAACATGCTCAAATTTTAATAAAAATATTATGATGAATAAAATAAAACTGGAGGAAATTGGAATGATACCACTCATGAAAGAATGTTTTGCAGTTGTGTCAAATGACCTACCCAAAAATTTAAAGGACTTAAGTATTTTTTCCATTACTATTTTTATTTGGTCCAATAGATTTGGAGAAAGTTTATGATATTTAGGTGTTTGTTTCAATATCATATCATACACCACCTTAAAATTCGTGGGACTTGAGGACCTGAATCCTACAAGATTATCACTTCTACTAGTGGATTCAATAGTGAAATACCCTCGAGGATAGATCAAGGACATTGAGATCAAAGATGAAAATTTTATCTTCCCTGTGGAATTTTTGGTTCTTTACATGGATGAAGATCTAACACCTATCATTCTTTGAAGAGTTTATTTTGTGATTGGAAGAGCACTGATCAATGTTCAATGTGGTGTTCTATTTCTGAGTGTGAGTAGTGAAAAAGTTAGTTTCAATATATATAGAGAAATAAAGAACTACGATGTGGAGGATGATGATTTTCAAGAATATGACATGTATAAAGTTGAATAACTCTATGTTTTAAAAGAAATTCAAGAGAAACATTTTTTACAGGTTGATGAAGAAGAAGATAAATCAAATAATAAAAGTGTAAAGATAAGAGACAGGATCACTAATGATGGAGTAAAAGCTACTATACAAAACATGGAATAAGGATAACGGGTTTTAGTGTTACATGACTGATACTTTGGAATTTATAGTTTAAATAAGCATTGGTGTATAGGCTCAATGTAGGTTGAGAATATTTTTTCCCTAGGAAGCATGAATCTATTTTTAGAAGATGGAAGGAGTCCCATTTATGTGGACAGTTCATAGTTGAGTCCATTTTAAGATCCGGACCATGTACAATTTGTTCAATCCTCCTACACTTGAGCTAAAGAGGTAAGTTAAATCCAATAATGTTAAACAAAATCTATTTCAGGAGGCAACCTTATTTTTTATAATTTTTTATTTTCTTTATTTAGGCACTTTTCCCGAAATATTATTTATTTTAATTGATAAAGGGCCTACACTTTCACATGTATATTTTTATTTTCAGATCTAAATAAAGGAATAAAAAGAAAAAATCAGGGGAACCAAATGGGTGGCCATAAGAATAATCACATAAATTCAATAGTGGAGTAAAATTTTTAATTCAAGAATTGTTTCTACCATCAAAAATTTCTTATATTCAAAAAAACTAGATTTTATTCCCCTCACATAATATTATTTATTTAATCATTGATCAAGGAGTCAAAAAATTATTAATATAATCATAATTCCATGTTTTTAAATATTTTTTACTGGGAAAATTTGATAAATGAATTAGTAAATATAAACATGGGGATTTTAATTTCATGAATCAAGGTTTGGGTATCATTTTATTTTTGTAAAGGAAATTTTTCTATGATTTTTCCATACCTTGAATTTCAGAAATTTTTGTTAATTTTTTTTATTTTTATTGTGCATAATCATGAGTGATTATCCAAATTACATTTTCCTATTACTAATAAATTTTCTAAGCCTAACATTTCTCATTATATTCTTTATAAAATTTATTAATTAAAACTCAGGTATTCATTATTTTGGACCTTGTTTTCCATCTTGTAGAAGATATGATTGTACAAACTTTCATTAAAATGATTGAGGCATATTTTTATTATCCATTATGCTAATAACTACCTTTAAATTAATACTTATTAATTCCATATAATTCATGAATATCCTTGTTAGGGAAGATCCACATTAAAATCCTATCATATCCTTTCCTACCATACTTTATGAATTTTTTTGGATTATCAAAGATGAGTGTGGGAGAGACGGAACCATAGTGGAAGAGACGAGAATATTGAAATGCATAAGTGGAAAGATTTTTCATTGGATACAGTGAAGGTTTACAATTCATCGGTCATTTTAATTTATTTCATTCCCACTTGAAAAAAAAAATCAAAAAAAGAAAAGAAAATGGGTTTTGTTTTGGAGGGTCAAACATCACAGTTTACTTGACTAATGATTTTTATCATTTTGGGTTGAGTGGTGGATGTGAGACTTTTCCAGACCCAAATTTCAGAAAAATCAAAAAAAACAAAAAATTAAAAAAGAAAAAATTCAAGAGGTTGCCTCATTAACTACACATAATTTCTTCATGAGCCTACTTCAAGTTTTTGTGGAAAAGAGTGATGTTTTTTATAATGGGATAATTTTTCACTGAGTGTTTATTGATTATCATGAAACATACCTTAGATAATAGCCTTATTTTTATATTTAATTTTTTTAAATCATTTACCCACACACCCATAAGCCTCATAGTCATTTTAACCTTACGGTGAAGCCCTTATATTTATTTGTGAATTTTATCTCTATGAGGTGGAGAAAGTAAATACATTTTAAGTATATAGTAAGGAGTATTTTTACCTTTATTATGAGTGAAAAAAATTTAAATTGAGGTAAATTATGATAGACAAGTACATTTAAAATAAATTGAAAAATATGAATGGAATAATGAATAGGAATGGTTAAGGTAAAAGTGAAAAAGTAAAATACATTTTTGAATTGTTTCATTGAAAAGTGAAGAGATGTTGAAATTTTATTAAGTGATTATGGATAATTTTTTTCCTAATTAAAATAATTTATTTTAATGAAATTTCACTTAAATTATGGTAGAATTAGCATCCTTTTTACCATGTTAAGATCTCATACTTGAGGAAAATCATAAGTTTATGTGTGGGGGAATTGATGTCTGTATTTAATCCTTTAAGTTTTAAATATTTAGTACATTGATTCATGTAATTAAATCAATAATTCATGAAAATATATTTATTATTCCATTCATTGTGCTAGGATACTTGTGAAATATAATAAAAGGAATAAATAAGCAAAAATAGATGAATTAATTATTCAAATGAAATTCCATGAAATGGGTTAGTTCAAGGCTTATGTTTGAGGGTCGAAATTGAAGATTCAAGAAACAATGAGGCCAAATATAATTGAAAAAATCCATTCACATAGTTAATCACATATTGATGATGTGAAACTCATCATAATTTCATGGTGGGAGGAGGCATGAAGAAAAATAGCACCCAATGAAGGAACATGATTTTTCACAGCATGACACACGATTTCCATATCCATGATCTTTTGAATTTGTGCCAAAAGTTGATCAGGCCCCACATATTATGTCTTGTGAGTGCTATAGTAGACCTGGGTAGATTTTATGAATGATTTTATGACCCAAGTGAGATTTTAATTCTATAAATATATGTCTTGGGTGATCCTCCAAAGGAATCAATTATAAGATGGATGCTTTCCCCGGGGTATAAAGTGTTGCACCGCCACCAGGTTTCCCCATCATTTCCATGGGATTTCCTTTCATTCCCTCCTTTCTAACCCTCCCATGAATAGAATGAGGGGGTAATTAATTCATGTGTTGAGGGATATAATCGTAATTAGAGTGTTCTAGTTTGATATTTATATTTTATTTATGGTTTATGTTGGGTTGTATGTTCGCACCTAAAATCTAACTCTCTACCTCTTTCTTTCATCATGACCATTAACAGTAAAATATGGTAGAATAATGAAATATAAAACTAATTAACTTAATTCATGAATGAACATTTTATTAATTAGGATAATTATATTTAAAAATAGTTTTGGATCACCTAATTAATTAATTCACCTAAAATAATTTACCATATGAAAAGGGAAAATTGATAATTTAGAGAGGATTTACCAAGTCCAAGGGTTTCTTTAAATTCAATTCCAATGAAAGCATAACTAAAATAAGCTTAATTATTAATCCACTAGCACATGAATCTGAAAATTAATGAAAATTTCAGGTTTTATCCAATTGATTCAAACCAATTCGTTTTCTCCGCTCACTTTCTCATTCAAAATCAATTAAGCATTTTAAAATTTTCTAAAGTATCTTCAAAATAATATCATGGGTAAGACCACAAAAAGTAACAAATACTATATTTAAAGAGTTAATAATGTAATTTTTAGTTTAAAATAAATTATTAAATATGATTATCCATGTTGTCAATAAATATTCCCTTTGGGCTAGTTAAATTTCCAGCACTGTTGCCAAGGATGGTTTCTAATAATTCTTAGTTTAATTAGAAATAGTCTAAATTGTTTTTTATTTTTGTTCTCTATTTTATTCTTATTATTTTAATGTCTTTATTTCAAGACATAATACGACACATCATTACTAAACTCATGGTAAAAAAATGTGGATGGACTTGCATACAATCCTGAGTTGGAACAAACAATAAGAAAGAAAATAAATAACTAAAAGAATTTATAATGGAACAAGACAGATATTACATGATTAGAGGAGTACCACATAGACCACCAAAGATGCATACACTCATGTAATATGGAAGACCCTTTGGTGAGGGGATTAAAACTATCATCACGGTGCCACCATTCAGTACAAATAAATTCAAGATTAAGACTTACAAAATTTAAATGATCTCAAATTAGATACGATTTTCCAGTATGTCATTCAAAGATCTAAATTCTCACATAAGGAGTTATCTTGAACTATGTGATGCTTTTCAATTCAAAAATGTCTCAATATATGTAGTAAGACTTTTATTTTTTCATTTTTCATTAAAATAAAATTCAAGGTAATGGATTCAAATCTTCCCACCCCATTTCATAGCTACAAGTTATGGGTTGGTGAGAAATTTCTTAACATGATTATTTCCACCTTCTAAATACATGAACATAAAAGTCAATATTTTAATTTTAACCAATTTGATGATGAATAAATTTATAGTTCATGAGATTTTTTTTAATATTTAACTTGAAAATTCACTTATCATGGTATTGAAATTTTTTTTAATCTAAAATTGTTTGCAAAGTTTTATCATAGGAAAAGAGGCTTATCATTGATGTTGTGATGAGTGGATCATTGATGAGAAAATAAACCGAGGAGTGCTATAATATTTTGAATGATATGAATAAAAATAGTTTCTAGTAAAAGAAATAAGGAACCTAGGATGAGGGGTGAACATGGTAAAAAATCAAGGATGGATGTCAGCTCAGATGGAGGACATGATAAGAAAATTAGATTCAATTGTGACTCAGAAAAACCCACAATGTAATTATATTAGAGATTATAATTATGCTGATTATAATTGCCAAAAAAAATTAGGTGTGGAGGCCACAATAACAAAAATCTCAAGTATTCCATCTAAGATAATAATGATAATGGAAACAATCAACATAAGGTCCCTCACTCACAATCCAAATTCACTCCTTATAGAATACATTGGAAAAAATCAAGAAACCACTAGGGAAACTATAAAAGGACTTCAAGAATATTCAAACAATCAAAAATATTCTCTAAAAATATAGATTTCTAAGTGGGTAAGATCATTGAAAACTAATGGAAAAGTCAAGGGGAGTGTCATTAGGCATCCCAAAAAGAAACCCACATAAAGAAGTTAAGGAAATATCCTTAAAAAGTGGTAAAATCACCCATAAACTCCCTGAATAGAGCAATAAAAAATAATAATTACAAGTTGAATAAGTGAAGGAGAATTAATAAAAATAAAATGAGTTGGTAATAGAGGAACTACCACTACCACATAAGTTTGAGTTTAAAAATAAAATATTAAATTTGATTAGCCACATTGGGAATAATGACACCCTTCGGGCAAGTCACCTAAATAATAACAAGGTAAACATATCAAAATAAATAAGATTAAAAAATTTAATTTAAGAGGTCCTAATTGATAACATTAACTATCACTGAAATCCAAACAACACTTTTAAATGAAATGGGACCCAACCATAAATGAACAATCAAAGAGGACCCAACTATAAATATAAAACCAAAGATAGTCCATCCATGAAATAAATAAGGATAAAAATATCTTTAATCATGACTCTATTACATCCCACCTCTACCTATTTGAAGCTCAAGTCCCTAAGTTGAGTGGATAATACCTTAATTTCCTTATATGATAATTATAATTCATTCATGAGTATAAAATTATTTTCCTTCAATTTCTCAAGTTATAACTCTAGGTAATGAGTATATACATTTATATTTGTGATCTTAGAATAGAATTCATCATCATCACTTCCTTTAGAGGTTGATTATTCTATATACAACCCATGTATATTATTTTCTCCTTCTATGTTTGAATATTCAGAATGAATTTACTCAATGTAATAATAAATCACTTTTTTGAAATCATCATATAAAAAATATTTCATAAACTCATCTACATTATCATTTAAACACCTACAGGATTAAATTGATATAAAGTGTAGTGATTTTATTTGTAAATCATATCCTTTATTATTTTTCTTCATCGTCTATTTGTGATGATGTTCTGATGAAAAATTCTAATGTAGAAATTCCAATTTACATATCCCTTAAATTAATGTATTGATGAGAAATTTTTCATTTAAACCATTCATCCATCGTCTTATTCTATTGTTGAATTTGTTTATATAGAATTACATAGACTATGGTCATTAAAATCATGAATGAGTGTAAATAGATGAATAAAGTTTTTGTACATCACTAATCATAATGAATATTATAATATTACAAATATATATTTTTAAATGAAACTTTGATGTCTCCTTGAGAGAAAAGTATTTCAAATCATTTATTGGTATGTAATAAGGTTTCAGAATCATAGTCTGAAAATGAAAACTTATATATGTAATAAAGGATTCCATATTGTCTTTATATAAATAAAAATCAGTTCCTTTAAAATAAGGAGGGAAATAAAAAAAAGGTATAAAATAAGAAAATGATTTTAAAAGATAAGGGAATTTTTAAATCAGATATTTTATCTTGAATTATTAAAGTTAAAAAATACTCAGATGATTTCTATGATAATATATAGTGGGTACATTGAGTAATAAAATAATAGAGATGGGTTATGATACCAAGTGTTGTTCAAAATAGGCTAGAGTATTAACTCTAGTAAGGAAACTTTAATAAGTATGTGAATTGAAAAACTTAGAAAAAAACCCTTTTGGAATAATCTTCATGCTTAAATAAATAAATTTGAGTAGAAAATAAATCATGTTGTAGAAAAGGTGAAGTGTGAAAATAATAATGGAAATAGAAAAAAAATATTATAAATATTTAGTAGAGTTAGTATCTAGGAAAATACCTTCAAGATAAATAAATAATATCCTTTTAATTGTGTAAATACATTCTAGAAAAAATATATAAAATATATATAAGGGAATAAAGATTGAAAATAATAAGATAATATTTAAAGGATGATGAGTGAATTCTTTAGGCTCACTCTCTAAACATTTTCATGTTATAAAAATAATCTATGAACTAATGTAAGAAAAGAGACATTCCAAAGTAAAAAATAATAATGAAATTGAAAAAAATACTAGAATAATAGGACATAAGAATTGTTAAATAGGCATAACTTTAATGTATTGAAATATATGTAGACTTAATAACATAAATAAATATGAATATATTTATCATAGTGAGATCCATGTATATAGAATAAAATAGAGTTTCCTCAATTTAGATCACCAAGAAATAGGCATTGGACTCTTTCCTTCATAGGGATGACTCTAAACACTTGGATCCTCATTCATAATGAGAGGATCCCATGATCTCCTATGATGTGTTGGATCCTTCTACACAAATACAAATAGATAACTGGGAGGAAGAAAGAGATTAATCTTAGGATAGTTAGTATCATTTACCTCTAATAGGGGGTCATATCTATTTATATATACTCTCTTCACTCAATAAATAGAGTCAATCATCAACTACAGTCATATGGTAGTTGTAATACATTAAAATTATGCATACATATTGGAGAATAAATAATTGTTAATTTTTTTGATAATCATATCTTTCATGTATACCAATAAATAAATAAACTTTTTAATTCATAATCAAAGTAAAATGTGTGGGAAAACATGGTATAATTCATGCATGTGATATCGTATATCATATGTCTATCATACAGTATGATAGATACCAATTGTAATCTATGATAGAGGCATCTACATTCTCTGTCACAGGATACAATTCTAAGGATATCATATAATATAATATCCATATTTTATTTCATATCTAACAAATAACACTTTCATGGTTAGACTAGAAGTAATTATCATCCTTTATTGGTACTACATCACATAGTACCTCATCTTTATACTTACTAATGGTGAGTAAAACCTTCACTAGTTTGGTGACCTTCAAATATTCATGGTCATTCAACTAATAAATTTGGTATGATCTTTAGTGCTTCAAATTCAGGAATCCCAACATCTCTACTGAACCATTTATTACCACATTACTTTTACTTTCTTTATCTGTTATGGTGCAACTTAACTTCCCACTAATTTGGAACTGTATATAGAAAAAAATTCCTTTTGATATTTATCTTTGGATATCATTTAATCACTTAAAATTTTCTTATTATGATACACTCACTTTCTTCCATACATTCTCTATTATTTATTTTTAGTAAATTTCCCCCTTCTTCCCCTGATATCTCTCCATCAATCTCCCATTCTCCAACCTTATTAATGGTTACAGTGTATCTATTTGGGAATTCACTATAAATGAATCCCCTTCCATGACATTTGAAAAATTGAATATCCCAATTTCTTATTTGGTTAGCCTCAAAATTATGTTTCTTTGGTCAAATAATTACCTTTTCTTTTTTATTATCAACCACCTTATTAGGATTTGGCACTTCCCTTGTCCCCTTCCTTGAATTTCTCCATAGGGTAAAAGGTATAGTTGGTTTCCTCATGTTTTTCCCCTTTTTGATTTATTTCGTGATCTTCATGGTTTAGTGGATCTTATCTTGTATTTATACATTCCAGTACATCTCCAATTAATCAAATATCTATTGACCTAGGCCATGTAAAAACCATTCCATGTTTATATCTAGATCATAATCAATGTTTTCCAAGATCATGGAAATTTTCATCTCTACATTGTAATATTTAACACTTCTACTCCCTTAGGTAATGAATTGATGTCTGTTGTGGAGGCCCTTACAATAGTGTGATGGTAAAATTCACTTACTCATAGAAAAAATCATATCATACCAAGTATTAATGATGTGTTCATAATATCTATCCATTTCCTTTTGAATTTTCTCCAACTAAATTAGATCATAATCAAAAAATTCAAGTCAAAAAAGTTTGAACTTTTTCTCATCAAAATTTATATAGAATAATAACACTTTATTGATCTATATCTCCCAATTCAAGTATGCTTCAATATCACTTGTTCCTTAAAAAACCTTCACCTTAATGCCACCAAGAAAATTATCCTTTTGTGGTATCCTTTATAATACTATTGGTTGCTGGTACAACCTCCTTCTTTACGGTACATCCACAAAATCATTATCAAAATTCTCTATCACATCATCCATAGTGTGGGGATAATGTAGTGTTAGAGAACACCATGGGTTACTATGGATCACCCTCAGGATTGGTTAATTCTCAATGTGGTCAATCTAATCACAAAACCCCTATAACAACCTATCTAGAAGATTATCCAAATATATCACCAAATATTTTATTTTGAGTTGCATATATTTTGGTGTGGGAGATCTAATATGGATTTCATCATCACTAGCATGGGTGATGATTATTACACAAATACACACATAATTTGAAACATGAAAAAACACACCAATATGTACCCACTTCTTCCTTGAACTTCTTACATGATAATCACACAATAACATAAATATATAGAAACATAAAAAATCACACTAAGATATATACACACACACTCACATGAAGTCACACACAAACACAAGGATACACACCCACACACCTATATATGAACACATGCAAGGATAAACACTCACTCACACTCATGAATATAAACATACATGTAAATATATACACTCACATACCCAAATATGTACATACACCAACATATATAAATATACACACACTCATAAGTACACACACACATACACACTCAAAGATGTACAAAAACTCAAACAATAATACACATTATTTTTTATTTTTTTTTCTCCACTCATAGAACTCAAATAAAATAAAAATATCTTATGAAGTATTTAACTTGTTTGGGGGATCATGAGTAATTAGTCCTTACCCAACCAATATTTTTTATGGTAATGGATTAGCACAACCCATTTGAGTGGAAAAGGGTTAAAAAATTGTAAATGGCTGAAAATAAGGGTATAGAATATGGGTAAAAGGTGGAAATGGTGGATGGTTGTGGTATGTAGGTTTTTCCTAAATATAGAAGATAAATATTTTATAAAAATAAAATATAAATATATATGATATGTAAATGATTTATTATGATGATAAATTTAATTGTGTTAATAGTAAAAAAAAAATATAGAAAATTTATCTTTATTTTACTCTTTAAAAAATGGACATGTTTAGTATTGTAATGAATGGGATAATGAATTGAGAGATTTTTTTTCTTTTTTTCTTTTTACAACTTTATAAAATAAAAATCACATATAATAAATCAATAGTTAAATGAAGATGGATGATTAATTGGTATGATTTAATATATTTTAAACTTATATAACATGGGCCATATTCTAGAGGTTTTCAAGAAAAAAAATTCTTAAAGTTTTAATAATATGGATAGACAATTGGTATAACAGATAATGTAATAGAAAAACTAGATAGATTTCTATTGTGTTAACCATATATATAATACCAAATGGTGTAAGACCCACATTGTGTCCCAATATTCACGAAATAATATGGTGAAATAGGAATTAGGTTTGGGGCTTCAAGGAGGTCCTACCCACAAGAAGTTGATCAATTGACAATGAGGTCTTCCCCTTACCAACTCATCAACAACTGGTAACCATGGAGTCCATCCACATAGAAATCGTGATATGAAATATGGAGGACCTCCTTATAGTATATGTTGGAGAGTTTCTTCTTTTGATATATCATATATCCATAATGGAGGTCATGTCCATGAATGAAAATAAAAAACCTACCATGAAGGGCCTCCTCATGATGCTTTCTATAAAGTTCATCCTTGAAATGATCTATCTTATTTTCAAGAAGGTACTGCTCATATTGAATTTACTTTGATGTTTCCCTTATATCAATATCCACTTGATAAATTAAGTTCAACTACCCCAAGCACCTCATCACCGATCAACGAAGTATTATCCCGATCAATGGGTGACATGAAGTGATGATCATTATTTGAGCCTCCCCAGGGTTGTGTATCCTTTGATACAACTGAGGAAGTTATAGATGATCCCACTACTCTCAAAAAAAAATACATGACCTTTATAGTTAGATTAAGTTGAAGAACCTCTAATAGAGGATAATAAAAATTACATATAAATGTGGAAAGAATTGTATGAGGAAAGAATATCAGTCATGTTCTGGCCCATGGACACTATCCAGTTTGACATTCCAGAGACATTGAAAGAGAAATACATACCCTAATTACATAATAACTTATGGGATACTATGAAACCATTTAGATCACATGTATGTTTTATTTTGGTATTTTTTTCTCTCTTGTGGTATTAAATTATTCTAGGAAGTCCCAGATGGTTCTCAGTGGCTTATCGTGACTTTTGACCATTTAACGGTGCATCGCAGGAAAAACCACATCATGGTGTAGATTATTTTTCACCTAGAAACTGATTATGTGACATAGGAAATATTAAAATGCCTATGGATGGGTGTAGTCTCAAGTATATAATATCATGATTCCTCCTATGGTTTGTAATTGTAATAGCCTCACTATTCCATAGTGGAAAGTGTGGTGAGTCCAAAACAAGAATGGTTTCAACACCACATCATGGAGGGTCATCATGTTAGGTCACTTGGGATTGGTGTGATCAAGGACACCATAGTTATGGTTATGGTTTTTTTATAATTTTAAATTATTGTATCTTCCACTAATCTTTTTGGTTTGAGGAGTTACACATTATAAAGAAGATGTGTGGGATCATTAAGATGGGATTTTTAATGCGTTATTAACTCTATTTCCCATCTATTAAACTATTAAAACTCATATTATTACTAGGTTTTCCAATATAGTTGATTTAAAGAAGGGTTTTGTAAATTATCCATTTGATTCTTTAGCGATTCTCCCTAGACCTTAGAGGATCACTTCAAGGTATGTTTTGATTTACACCTGTTTTCTCCTCCCCTCTCTAGATCTCTCCTCGATCTCTCTTATCTTTTATGTGTTGAAACTCTTAAGGGTTGTGATGGATTTATATAGTGGTTATTAAATGTAATCAATGATGTTTCTTATGGATCTAGGCTTTAGAGGACCTGATCTCTTAGTTTCCAATCATCATTTTTGAAGTTGAGTAAGTTTCCTCTATTAATGAGGTATGTATTTCTATACAATATTTCTTTCTCAAGGCACACTTTATGGATCTTATATTTTTTTCCTTGGTTTTACATATGAAAATATTTTATTTGATATCTATAAGGAATTTTTTATGTAATTTCATCTTTGATTGCATGGAAAATGGTTTTTGAAGCGTTTTTTCTTTAAAAACAATTTTATGCACTTCTTGTGTTCGATAAAATACCTCAAAGATGTTTCTACTCTAAAATGGTTTTTTGAGCATGGGATCATCAATTATTTTCTTGTAGAAATTTTTTATTAAATTTTGGGCATGTTTTACTTGAACATCTTGAGAAAACATAGCATATGGGATCCTTGGGTAAGTGTAATTCCTTGGTTTCCCTTACGCATCACAGTTGTGTAAGGGTAAGGAATTGATTACCTTTACATATCCCACCTATGTAAGGGTAAATGCTTGTTCTATATTATAGAAAAACCTATAAAAAATGCTCTATTTTTTGTTTTTTCATTATTTAAATGAAATATTTAATAAATCTAAATCATTTATTCCTTCTAATACAACTAAATAGTTTTTTTAGAGTCTGATAACGATTATCAGATCATATAGAAGCAATTTAAACCCAAGTCTAAGGATATCCCATGCATGGTTTATGAAACTTTATATAAAACTAAAATAAATAAATACTATAAATACATATCTTTAATTGAAGATGTATTTATTTGATATGTTTGATGTCAATTACCCAAAGTGGAAAACAAAATATTCCCACCTTTGGAGTGTATCCATGGTCTAATATGAATTTCTCAACATTTGAGTGGGATCCAATCATCCTCCATGACCTTATGGATCCTCAGGTGAAAAGGAAGAAGATGAAAAATATCTTTTAAGACTCTGGGAGTTTTTTCCAATCCATAAGAAAACTCACCACAACACAGTCATCATATGGATATATAATTTATAATCCTCAAGGATGATCCTTAGGATATTTTATTTATTTATGCATTAAAATTCATGAATAAATACTTCAAATGGTGTATGTGTGTGTATATATATATATATATTCATCATATGAATTTTCACCTTCCATAAATTTCATCTCATGAAACAGTATAATAAATTAAAATTCAAGTGGAATACTAGTCATGGTGTCCCACACACAAAGAATAATATACTCAATGCATTCAAATCAATATAAAAATTATATATATACATATATATATATATTAGCTTATATATCATATATATTTATATGAATTTTGGGTTTATTCCCATCACCAACTATCTAACCAAGGTTCATAGGTCTAAACCACTCAACCCATACAATTCCCAAACAAACTCACTAACATGCCTTGCCTTGGGTAATTTCAAGACATGCCACTAAGAAGAGAAGAAAATGCCTTCAACTCCACCCAGAGTATATGCAATGTTAAGAACCAAAGGGAGGTAATGACCCTATAGGTAAAGACCCTAAATTCACTCAAGAACACTTTAGGAGGATTACTTTAGACTACATGATACATGAACCCAACATGGTCGTGTCACAAAAATCACATCATGCAGTCCCAAAATCAAACAAGGGATGAATCCAACCATAATGCACTAAAACAAGAAAAAAAAATCAAAAAATACCTCTTTAATACCATAAACCCCTTAGTTGGGAGTCCCATAATATGTTTTTAAAACCAAATAAATTTCATTTTACATTTTCAACCCCAATCCTAAACCCTAATCGATCATTTCAGAACATTTCCAAAATTTATATTTAAAATACACACCAGGAATTTTTTTAAACCAGAATATATTTTAGATTTCATGATAAAAATAAACACTAATATTTTGAAATAATTTCAAATCATTCACACTTTTAAAATACATGACAAGTGTAAAAAACCAAACAATCAACACATCTAGTTTCAAAAATCACCAACTCCTCTTAAAATGAGATCCCAAACACCTTGTCCATTTAAAAATTTCAAAACACCTTCAACTGGTTTAAAACCAATACATTTTCCATATTTTACAATTAAATAAAATGATTTAAAATATTTCATGAAACCAAAACTCATTTTAAAAACAATACCCAGTCCCTCATTTTAAACAAAAAACACTCTTCTTATGAAATCCACTTTTCACAATTACACGTCCAATTTCACATAACACACCAAATCACCTAAGAAAAGGCATAACATGATCCTCATCCAAAATCCAGTCTAGTAGTTCCAACATATCACATGACCCACCTTGAACCTTTTCTATTTTCTCAAACAACACCCGGTAATCCAAGATTCAAAGGGTATAAATAGAAAAACCAACCAGGATGCGAAAATTGTTCTTGACATAGACACATAGTTGATAACCATGTTCTAATCATGTAATGGTACCTAAAACATGTTTGGAATCAAGCACTTAGTTACTGCATGGTTTTTCAATCCCTGAAAACCAACCTCACACCTTAGTTCTATTTTTCTCATCCCAAAACACCAAATACGACCCCCAAAGGAAGTCAATTTTTTCCAATGAGGATCAAAGCACCATCACCATAAAAATAAAATTACAATCCACAAATCCATTAAATTTCAAGCTAGAATAAAATTTATATTCCTGAATACCCATGGAAACTCAAGGAACTTGGTGAGAAGGAGCTCATGACACTCTCCCTACACCTACCTCTCAAGTCTCAATTTAATTATATATAAACTATAAACTCCCCAAATAATAATAGTGAAATTATAGAACTTAGGACCCACTTAGAACATAGGATAATATTCTATTTATAATGAACTATCCTAGAATACCATTTAAACTAGCACCTAACCCAATATTCCACTAGCCCAAAGAGATTTCTCAATTCCCAAAGGTTGGAAACTAGTGCCTGGGTATCACAGAACACGCTATGGGAATTATTTCTACCTCTTACAACAAGATAAATGATTAGTGGGGAAAAATACAATAAACTAACTCAAAAATATATAAGAAAAACTAAAAAACAAATACAAAATAAACAACTGAACCAAAAGAATATACAGTGTAATCATGCACAAATAAAAATAATACATAAATTACTCTAGGCCAAAGGGGTCGATACAAATCCCCAAAGATGAAAATAAAACTAAAAACTTCCCTAATGATCCCCCACATGACCCATGGTCACCATCCAAACCCAGGAAATCACTCGAAAAACAAAAATAATGAGAATCAATCTAGAGGGGACCTGAACCAACAAACTATAGGTGTGAGTTATATATCCAAGTAGTTCGTCACCCATAAAATCTATGAAATTGATTTAATATTTCATTTTACATTATCATTTGAGATACATTAGGAAAATAAACATTTCATAATCCTTCACATAAAGAACTAACAACACATCAAGGACATTTTAAAACTCCCTTTTTCTCTTTTCAATTAAATGAAAACAATCACTTGGAAAAAAAAATTCCCCCAAATGAATATTTATTTACTAAACCACTATTACAATTACACTTAAAAATTCATCATGGAAACACCCCCTTTTAAATACACTTTCAAACTCGAATGAAAATTTTAAATTTAAAAAAGGTTTCTAAAACATCCTTAAAAACCAAATTACAAGTAAAACTAGACATGATAGCCTAAAACCATGTTTTAAAGCCCACAAATTAGAGTTTCAAATAAAAATACATTTCATTCCTTTTTATTATCAAAACATTCCAAAAACTCCTTTTAAAACAAAAAAAATGACCTCATTTTTAAAGAATTGTATCTTTCAAACCCCATTTTTAAAACATTTTGGAAAAGTAACAAAACAACAATAGATAAGTGAAATCATCCAAGAAGGATACATGAAAAAACAATTAATGCAAAAAAGAAAACAACAACACAATAGGTTCTATGTAATCTCACAATAAATAGGGTACACAAAAAATAAAGATCCCCTAAAAATCAAAAATAGGATCCTAGCATCATGAGAATTTTTCTAGGACTCATGTAACATGATCTAAACTGGTTACATAGAACCTAGTATGGTATTAAAGAACCCATCACATTCTTAGAAGTCCCATCAAACTATTTGGAGATAAACCTCCGGGGATAACACCACTACCACAAGTCATGATTAATTCTACTAGATAACTTGGTCTAGTGGGCCACAATAAATTCCAATAGCTCCCTTGGTCTAGCAGTCCACACTCCCTAGTTGATGCATCTATTACTATATGGATTTCACTTAGTTGGATATCTACCTAGTCTCCTAGGAATCCCATGAAATAAAGTAAGGAGATGAGTATTCAATAAAATATGTACATCAAGCATCAAGAAAATTCAATGCATTTATAAAAAAATATCACCTCACCTACTCACATGAAACAACCTTCTTTTTATCCATCACACAATCACCACATAAAGAGATAATTGCCTATAAATGAGAATAAAATACAAGGGGCACAAGAGGATCAAAAAAAATTCATTATAAATCATTCCTCACAAAAAATGATCCTTTTTTAATACACACTTGGAATTATAAGACAACGCACACTATTTTAAATCCCATATGAATCAAATCTTGAGAATAAATATATAAGAATATTCCTTGTAACTCGTTTAGAAACTCACACTACCTTTAAAACCATTTTTTAAATCTTTCAAATCTATCAATAAGTTTCAAAATATCCCTCACATGGGTTAACATGCCCCTTTTTGATAAAAAAACCCATTTAAAACACTTAAATAAAAAATGAAAAGCCACTTGGGAAATTTTATACACACTTTTCATGTAATAACATTCCCTTCCAATAGTTAAATCCATTTGGGAATCTTCATTAGTCCCTCATGGGATACATACATATATATACTTTGATTAGAAAATCATTTTGGAACACTCAAGTATCAAATTTAATATAATATAAAAATTACAAAGAAATTCTACCTCAACCCAACATAGATAAGTGGAAATAAGTTAGAAGTTATCACCTTCAATAGAGAACACCTAAATAAGATGCAAGATGTCCTCCTAAAACCCTAACAAGGAAAATAACCTATATTAAAGTCAATGTAACCTTAATTTTTATCCTCATGGATTCTAGGGTTCATGAGAGAAACTAAAACAAGGGATAAAGGAGGAAGGGAGAAGGAAGGATAATAATAAATGGAGAATACCTTGAAACTCACTTGAATAAAGGTAAATTTCCATCAAATGGAAGGGATAAATCTCCATTAGTATGTTCCCTAGCCCCAATTGAATGAGGATGAGGAAATGAGGAGGAATAGGGGTTAAAATCAAGGGAGGAAAAGAAATAATTTCCACTTTTAATGAATCTAGGTAGGACACATAGTTTGGTCATATAGTTTAGCTGTATGGTTTTCCAAACGGTGCCTCAGCCATATAGGAGCCACTGATTAAAAAATTTCACCCCACATAGTTACTTTCGGGGGCTTTGTATTGTTTTAAAAACCATTTTCCAATTCTTCCAAATGGAACTGTCAAATTGTCGACCCATGTCGCATGCTTATCGCATGGTTTACCTATCCATTCACTAGTACCCATACATAATAAAGGTCCCGCATAGTTTCTCCTTGATTTAGTGTGATTTGGTTTATCATATTATAACTTAATACTTAAACTATATATAAGGGTAATGTATTCTATGTTTATGATTTATATGCCCTTGGTGCTAGTCACCAACCTGTGACCTATTGGTGGTGGGATTCAGAGATCATTATCTCCCTTTCTTTAGTGTCATCCCAGGAGCGGTTCCATTGGAGGGAGGGGTTCATGACAGATTATTTGTGATAGACTAAGAGTTCATCATAAATAGTTATTCAGAAGGGTTTTTTGAAATGAAATTATTATTTCATCACAGATAATTTTTTTACTGAAAAAAAATTACTGTAGAAAAGATATTTTTCACTGGGAGTTTTGGAGACAGTGCTCGTGCTATTATGGGGGACTCTTTTTTATTATGGACTCTCAATTTCATCACAAATTATTGTTTCTCACTAAGGTAGTTTGTGAATGACTACACAATCCATCATAAACAATCATTAACCGATGAGTTAATTTTTTATGTAATGGTGATTCCCTCACAATCAAACCTTAGTGCCAGCATTATTTGTGATAAAATGTCCATTATATCATAAATAATCTTTTCCCTCTAAGGTTATTTGTGATGTATTTCATCTTCTATCACAAAATAACCTACCTCAAGGATTATTTATGACAGAATAGTGATATTGTTGCAAATAAACATAGTGTTAAAGAATTATTTGTGATGGAATAGATAACACATTGTAAATAATCATTTGGACAATATTATTTGTGAAAAAATAGAGAATCTATCACAAATAGAGTGGTGAAATATTATTTATGATGAACTCTATCTATCATAAATACTTTTCAAATAAGCGGGAAAATAATTTATGGTGTCTAATATTAGTGAAAAATATTCATTCCATCATATTTATATGTCACAAATAGTTCAAATGGTAGAATTTTTGTGAATAAATAATCCATTATAATAAATTAAACTATAAATACCCCCCCCCCTCCCTCACTCCATCTCTCCTTTAATTCATTCCAAACGCCCACAAAACTCTCTCAAATATATGCCTTTTTTAAAGTTTATTTTTAAATTTTATTTTTTAATAGTTATTATTTTACTATATTTATTTTTTTAATTATATTTTAATTATATTTTAATAACATGTTATTAATTATGTTTTCATGAAGTGCTATTAATTTTTTTGTTTAATTAGTTTTTGTTTTTGTTTTATTAAATTTATTATCATTTAAAGTATAAAATTTTTATAAATTAGTATAACATAAAAAATTTCTTAATATTAGTTTTTAAATGAATATTTTATTTTTTCATTTATTTAAAGTTATTTTTTATGGAATTATAAATCCATCAAAAATAGTTTGTTATGACAAAACTAAATTTTCATCACAAATAAGTGGCATTAATTCTATTTTTATTGAAATTGTGAATCCTTTACAAATAGTATCAATCTGAGGTTTTTTGTGATGGTATATCCCAAATAATAGCAATTGTGGCATGATTTTATATAATGGGAATCCGTCACAAATAACCCATTATAAAAAAGTAATTATTTTTTTAGTGTATCTCTTCCCCTCTCTTCCTTCAGACTATGGGTTGTGTTGGATCAAAATAGGTATATTCATATGGGTTATGATGGATTAGGGTTATAGTATGTAATATACCAGTAGATTTGATTATATGGTGGGGTTGTGTATAGTAGGAGGAGGGCATGAGGTTACCATCTTTCATGTTCATGATGCCCTACTTGTATGGTGGTTTGATAGAGGATGTGATACATGGTGAGGGTTATACATAGCAGGAGGAGGGAATTAATTTTATGTACTTAGTGTTTATGATACCCAACTATGATGGACATGGATGTGTGGTTATAAATACAGATATGTGGTTATGGATGTGGTATGGTATGTGCTTATGAGAATATTTTGATATATAAGGGATTAAAGAACATTATGTATGTCTTTGAGGTGTGAGAATGAAAAACCATTGAGGGAAGTGGTTGTAGGGTTATCTCTTGATATTTCTCTTTTGATATTATGTTATTATAATTGGATGTGTTGTTGGGTGAGTAAGCCTTGATGAGGTTAGTTGTTAGTTGAAAAAACTTTGGTGCAAGTGGGTTTTATTTTTTATTCACTGAGGCATTCGTTTGCTTCTACATTTTCACAAGAGGTCTTGAGGAGAATCCAACTGAGTATACATGTATGTTCACCCATATATATAAAAATCTGTTTTTCTAGGTGGGATTAAGTGATTGATCTTGGAATTTATAGCTCAGTCATGGAGATTATATTGGATTCGCTACTGTAGGAGTTTCCCTTTTGTATTTAATTTTGGAAACTTGATTATGTTTTACATAACATGTATTGTCACGACCCGTCCCCCGGGGCCTGTGCTGTGACTACCCCAAACCCGCCTTCCATAGGCCAAGGGCTAGCAACTAGCACCAAAGGCATAATTTCCCTAACTATGAAGGCATTTCCTTTATAACCTGTAAACACACACACAAGCAAGCACACAGGTGAATACAAAACACCAAGTAAACTGTATAACAAAAGAGTGTTGTATGTAAAAGGGCCCAGAATACAATCCCAACTGGAAAGTACAAGTACAATTGTGATACAATACAACTGAAGAAAAGGGAAAGTCAACTACCGGGTCATCCTCCGAGGTTCCTACCTGAAGGGTAGGTACAGATCGCCTCCTCATAACTCCTCATTCATCTGTATCCTCCGTGTACTGACTCATTGTAAGGTCCTCCTATAGGTACCATCTAGTCCTGGCACTCTCAGCCTCAGTCAGTGCTATATATCGTCTATATCCAATACAATAAGGTGCATGCATAGCATGTGCAGGGGTGAGTATAATGATACTCAGTAGGGACCTTAAGACCCTCAAGGTCTCACAAAATATCCACCAAGGATAAACCATAAAGTATAAAGTCAAAAGATAACCCTAATTAGGTATATGCCCATACATATACCTAAGTTATCAAGTAATTCATCTCAATCATGAAAAAAACATAGAAAAACTGACTCATCTCAAACCAGAATTTTATTCTAGGGGTTGTATCAAGTAACATCCCCAGACACATTATCGAAACATCGGCTGCTGGAGAACTCCTCCTCTATTGAGTATAGTGGGCATGCCAAGACACCAAGCGTGTTTCCCACTAACCTTGTACTGCTGAGGTACTCCTCCTGTCAAGTACCATGGGTATACTGTGTCACCAAGGGGCTCCCCACTGTGGGTTTGTCGCGTCACCAAGCACGCTCTCCCTCATAGCCTGCTGAGGTACTCCTCCTCTATCATGTACCATAGATCTACTGCATAACCAAGGCGCTCCCCACCTTGGTTCTGGAGCGTCACCAAGGCGCTCCCCACCGTGGGTCTGCCGCGTCACCAAGGCGCTCCCCACTGGGCCAGTCGAGTTAGTCCGAGTCAAACGGCCAGTAGTCGTCAGGTCTCAGCCAACTATTAGGTCTCTGCACTATACTCACTCATCTCCGGGAGGATCATCTCCATGAGCTACTAGTCGATACTACAACTATCATGAAGTCCCACGAAGAAGTATCTCAAAGGTCTGCCACGTCATAGGGATCTCAATGCAACAGACGGCATGTCAATCGGACGCCCAGTCTGTGAGTTATTTTCCATTTAGTCCTGGGGGCCCGGTTAGATTCTTGCTCGATCCAACCTGACCATTTCTCATCTCAAACCAAAACTCCAGTGGAGTATACTCAAAGGGACCATCTCACTCCAATATTTCCAGCGCCACTGGCGGTTCGTCAAACGGACGCCCGGTGCCAAAGATATGGTTGAAGGAGCGTAAATGGTCCAAAGTGGGCTAGGGTCTGGTCCGACCCGGTCAGACTAACTCGGCCTGACCTGGCATAGGTCGACCCGGTTCAGGTCGACCCGACCCGACCCGCTGAGTCAGGCCTGGCCCGTAATGTGGCCCGGTCCGCTGGGGGTCCGTCAAGCCGTGGGGGCCGCGAGGGACCGTGAAGCTGCGGGTGTCGCGGGGCGGCTCAGCCGCGGGGGTGCGGGCTAGTTCGGTCAAGGCACCGCGAGGGGCGTGGGACGGTTTGGTTGGGTTGCCTCAAGGGGTGTGGGCTGGTTTGGCCGGGGATCCGCGATGGGTGCGGGCTGGTTCGGCCGATGCGCCGCGAGGGGCGCGGGCCGGTTCATCCGGGGCACCGCGAGGGGCGCGGGCCTATTCGGTCGGGGCGCCGCGAGGGGTGCGGACTAGTTTGGTCGTGGTGCCATGATGGGAGCGAGCCGAGGTGGCTTGTTCAGTGAGTTGCATGACTGGGGTGGCTCAGCTGGTGGGGGGGCGCGGTTGGGGTGGCTTGCCCGGCAGGGGACGCAGCCGGGGAGACTCGGTCAGTGGGTGGCAGGGTCGGAGGGCGGCATGGCTGGGGTGGCTTGGCCGGTGGGTGGCACGATCCGGAAGGTGGTCCGAGCTGGGGCACAGGGCTGGTTCAGCCCGGGGTGGCGCGGCGCAGCGAGGGCGCACGGCCGGTTCAGCCGGGAGGCTGGAGCGTCGTGTGGCTCGCGGGGGCCATGGGTGGCGGCACCGTGCCTTCGTCACCTTCATCACCTTCCTTCATTCTGAAGATCACCATAGAGAAGAACGGCGGAGGGAGTCAGGCCATGTTTGTTTGGCCCACACCTTACATGTTTAGAATGGCAGTATTTGGCTCAACAAGAAAGAAGAACGATGAACTTCAAACATTACGACCTCCGCAATGATTCTTTCCCAAACCGCAAAATAAATCAAGGAAAGTATTATCACACATATAAACCCCCTACCTTGTTCTTTGTTGGTTGACGTTGGTGTGAGAAGTCAGACGTCGATTCGTTGTAGATGAACACATCCTACGTCAAAGGAAGTTCCGAGGAAGAAGGTCAAAGTCGAGGTCAGTGTTCTTCGTTGGCATTCTTCATTGGAAGAACACATTATTTGTTTGGGGAAGAAGTTTTTCGTTGGAGAGCTTTCCTCTAAAAGCTCTTCCTCTCCCCAATTCCACCCAATTGCAAAGTGTGCCAAAATACTAGATTGTGCGATCTATTATTTTGTTGGCATAATTCAAAAAGTTTCATTAATTATGGTGGGTGGCATAATTTAAGTATGAGGGTTGGATCAATTAAATTTTGGAGGTGTTGAAGAGTCTCCCCCCACATTTAGTAGGGAGTTGAGGGTTTCTCCCAATTAAAGGGTGGTTTTGAGGGGGTTTAATCCTGGGTGGTCCCCACCACCCTAACCTCTCGTGGGAGGTTATGGTTCGGGTGGTCCCTACCACCATAACCTCTCATGGGAGGTTAAGATCTGGTGGTCCCCACTTCCAACTTCCACATGGAGGTTTGGTTCCGGTGGACCCCCCTCCCAACACCCACATGGGTGTTGCAAATAAAAATAAAAATGACACACACTTTTATTTTTATTTTATTCTTACACGAAAAAACCCAAAAACTATCTTACACTCTCGACCCACTGTTGTAGAGGTGGAAGTCTCCTTAAGCGAATATCGGCGCTGTGAGTTCAACGGTGCCCTTGGATTTCAATTCTGAGCACCGGTTCAAAAGTTAGAAAAACCCGCTCGCATGTTTACGAAACATACCTGAACAAAAGATCAGAAATTCATTTCAGGCACTCCGGACCTCGGAATCATGTGCCATCAATTTTCATGGACTCGTAAAATTCTCATTTATTTAAAAAAATTACATGGAAATTTTGGGTCTTTACATTCTCCCCACTTCAGGGATCTACGTCCTCGTAAGCCACTACTCAAACTAGGTAAACAAGTGGGGGTACTGAGCACGCATCTAAGCCTCCCGCTCTCATGTGATCTCCTGGAGGTTCCCATGCTGCCATCTAACATGCACCCAAGGTATCGACTGTCCATGAAGGACCTGATGCTATCGATCCTCAATATCTATTGGAACCTCCATAAAAGGCGCCCCATCATCGACGTCCATCTCGCCATGGTCGATGATGTGAGAAGGGTCGTGCACGTATCTCCTCAGATGGGATACGTGAAAGATTTCAGGCACCCGGTGCAACTGATATGGAAGCGCTAAGCGGTAATCCACCTCGCTAACTCTACTGAGGACCTGGAAGGTTCTAATGAATCTCAGAGATAACTTTCTACCTCAGCGAAATCTCTACAAACCTCGTCGAGGTGAGACCCGTAGAAATATGCGGTCGCCATCCTCGAACTCCAGAGGTCTCAGTATCCTTTTGGAATATGACTTTTTCCTGCTCTGTGCAGTCTTCATCTGTTCCTGGATGATCTGAACCTTCTCTGTGGTAGCCCGTACCATCTCTGGTCTCATTAGTGCTGACTCCCCTGGGTCAGTCCAGCATAAAGGTGATCTGCAAGGTCGCACGTACAATTCCTTGAAAGGTGTCATCTCAATGGTGGAGTGATAACTATTGTTGTATGAAAACTCCACTAAAGTCAAGTGATCCTCCCAGAAGTGACCAAAGTCAAGGACACAAGCATGTAGCATGTCCTCGAGGGTCTGAATGGTCTGCTCAGTCTAGCCATCCTTCTAAGGATGGAAGGCGGTGCTCAAATGAAGCTGTGTCCCGAAGGCCTCCTGCAACCCCTTCCCTAGTTGGGAAGTAAAAAGTGTGTCATGATCAGAGACAATCATCCAAGGTAATCCATGTAGCCGCACAATCTCCTGCACATAGAGGCGTTACAATCTCTCTACTGAGCCCTTCTCTCTGATCAGTAGGAAGTGGGCCAACTTGGTGAGTCGGTCGACGATCACCCAAATTGAGTCATGTCCCCTTGATGTACATGGAAGTACTGTCACGAATTCCATGGATATCCTATACCACTTCCACTCTGGGACCTCTAAAGGATGAACCAAGAATGTTGGTACCTAATGCTATGCCTTCACTTTCTAACAAGTGAGACATTGAGAGACAAACTCTGCAACTGCTTTCTTTATTCATGGAAACCAGTGCTGTCGTCGGAGAACCTGGTAAATATTCACCACTTCTAGATGTACCGCTAGAGGGGAAGTGTGGAACTCCCTCAACACTTCCTCCTGAAGTGACATTGGTACCATCGTACGTCCTCTGAAGAGAATGATGTGCTCCCCACCTTCAGAAAATCCATCAGGTTCCTGTCCTGTGGATATCTGAGCACGTCGTGTCTCATAATAATCATTCCCACACTGTGCCTCCCTGACTCGATGAAGAAGTGGGGGAGTGACTATAAGATACTGAAGAAAAGATGCTCCATACCTATCCACAAAGAATATCTGCAAAGAGGCCAGTTTCTTTGTCGCCTCTCCTAGCAGCTGAATACCAGATCTCCTACTGAGTGCATCTGCAACAACATTCCCCTTCCCAAGAGTATATACTATCTTGAATTCATAGTCCTAGAGGAACTCAAGCCAACGTCGTTGTCTCAGGTTCAGTTTCTTCAGAGAGACAATATACTTGAGACTCTTGTGATCAGAGAACACTGTAAAACATTTTCCCATTAGATAGTTCTGCCACATCTTCAAGGCGAAGACCACTGTTGCAAACTCCAGGTCCTGGGTAGCGTAGTTCTTCTTGTGATGTCTCAGCTGTTGAGAACCATATGCGAACACTTATTTATCCTACATCAGGACATATCCAAGTCCAGTCCTTGATGTGTCGCAGTAAACTACGTACCCTACGCCCTCGTCTGGAAGCCTCAATATGTGGGCACTAGTCAGCTTCTGCCACATCTCCTGAAAACTCTGTTGGAATCTCTCCGACCACATAAAGGGTTGAATTTTATTTGTCAAGGATGATAGTGGTGCTGTAACTCTAGAGAATTCTGGCATAAACCTTCGGTAATAACCATCCAAACCCAGAAAACTATGTACCTCTATCACACTCCTGGGTGGATCCCAAGCAAGTACCACCTCAATATTCACTGGATCTACTGCAACTCCAGCCTCTGATATGACATGTCCTAGGAAGTGAACCTCTCAGATCCAAAACTAGCACTTCATGAGCTTACCATAGAGCTGGTTCTCTCAGAGTGTGTCCAGTACTACCTACAAGTGATAGACATGCTCCTCCTCAGTAGTTGAGTAGATCAGAATGGCGTCGATGAAGACCACTACAAAGCGATCAAGGTATAGCTGAAAGACCCTATTCATGAGTCCCATGAATACTGCTGGAGCATTGGTTATACCGAATGGAATAACAAAGAACTCGTAGTGGTTGTACCGACATCTGAATGACATCCTCTGCACATCCTCCTCTTGAACTCTGAGTTGGTGATAGCCTGATCCGAGGTCTATCTTCGAGAACCATCGTGCTCCCTTCAGCTGATCAAAGAGTTCTTCAATCCTCATGAGTGGGTATTTATTCTTCACGATCACCTGGTTCATGCGCCGGTAGTTGACATAAAGCCTCAAGATCCCATCTTCCTTCTTGGTGAACAGAATCAGGGCTGCCCAGGGAGAAACACTGGGCCAGATGAATCCCTTCCCCTGTAAGTCCTCCAGCTATACCCACAGCTCACGAAGCTCTACAGTAGAAATCCGATATTCTAGTGTAGATATAGGTGTCATCTCGGAGTACAATTCAATGTAAAATTCCACCTCTCTGTGAGGAGGTAGACCTAGGACATCATCAGGGAAAACATCCGCATACTAGTCCACCACTACAGGATAGATCAGACTCTCTACATCAACTGCTCTGAGGGTAAGGCAAGCCAACTGATGAGTGATCGGCTGCACCCTTCTCCAGAAAAGTCCATCCGGTGTTGCAAAGGCTACCTTCTTGCTGATGAAGATAAATCTGGTCTCATCCATGCGGACACACAGCACTTTGCACCTAATACATTCAATCTGTACATGGACTGTAGATAACCAGTCCATACCCAAGATGACGTCATAAGGCCTCGACGCAGCTACTAGGAAATCCCAGCCGAAGATCTCACCTCCTAGAGTAAGCTCGTACTGCCGGAACTAGTGCGTAATCGTCTAATCTGCTCCCGTAGGAATCTCTAGCTGTAAGGATCGAGCCAACAGATCCCTCAGAATCTCTGATCTCCGAATGATGGCAGTGGCAATAAAATAATGACTGGAACCTAAGTCTACAACAACTGCAGCTAAGGTGGATTAGACACAGATCATACCTCGAATAATCTCTGGAACGTTGCGATCGTAGGCCTCAGCTACCTGGAGTTGAGCTCGCCCCTATCCACCTACTCCCTACAGTCAGGGTAGACCTCCTGGTGGTGGTGGAAGTAATATCTCGAATCGTCGCCCACTGCTAGTTGCACAACCAGCTCCTCTGCAATATATGCTTGCTCCCTATGGACCACCTCGATCGAACCTCATTCTCTGCCTGGGCGATCCTTCGACCGTCTGCTGATCATTCGTATGATGGGTCGGACAGTCACGAGCCATGTGGCCATGCCCTCCACATGAGAAACAATGCCTGCTCCTGGAATGTCTATATCTGCTTCGGGTGCCCCGCACAACCGATCCTGAGTCATGTGGTCATCCACCTGTAGGTCTGGTCCTCTTGGACCTCTACGAAGACTGTCTGCTACCAGCTGCAGAAGACTCCACTATGTGATGAATGGTAGTGAGTCTCGCTGCTAGTGACTTCTCAGCAAGGAAACTCTCCACCAATAGAGCTCTCTCTAACACCCCTGCCTACATCGGGATGCTGAGTGAGATCAATGAGACCCTGATCTCCCACTTGAGTCCCTGTTAGAAGGTTTGGGCCCTAAAGAACGGGTCTCGCACCATATCGGTGGAGTAATTTGAGAGTTCTGTGAACCTCGTTGAGTACTGAGCTACAATCATGTTTCCCTACTACAGATGTAGTAGCTCCTGAATGTGCATTGTGCAAAGAGTCGCTGGAACAAAATCTGCCCAAAACATGCACTCGAAGTCTGTCCAAAGAAGCGTCCCCACGCTATAAACTTGGAGCATCAAGCTCCACCATCTGCCGCTGTTGCCTGTAGAAGGATGGTGGCAAGAATCACCATGAGGTTGACTGGTGTCCCTACCGGTCGAAAAACTCTCACCACAGCCTCCAGCCAATCCTCAGCTGCCTGTGAATCCGTCTCTCCCCTGAACCTAGGTGGCCTCTGGCACTGTAACTCATGCAACGTGCTCAAGCGGCGTGCACCATCATCTGCTGGGGCTGGTGGAATCGGTGGCCCAACGGGGAGTGGTACCACTGGTGCCTCTACTGGTGCCTCTACTGGAAGAGGGCCCTGCACCGAGGCTTCGTTGCTTGGTGGGTTATCAGTGCATACAACTCTCAAAACTCTAAATAGATGTCTGGATGGAGGTATCCTACAAAGAAACAGTTGCGCTGCGATCAAAAAAGTTATACTTGGTGAGATGACTTAAAGAAAACATTTGAAAACACACATGCAATCAGTGTTTTCGTGCACTGAGTCCGAAATCAGAAGTCAGGGTCCTGGTGTATGGATACATCAGCTGCCGCACCAACACTGGACTCCCTGAACTAGAAACTACACTCACTACACTTAACTCTATTGCTTCATAGAAAAGATCAGAGTCCTAAGTTATATAGTAGAACTGACTCCTCTGATATCAATTTGTCACGACCCATCCCCTGGGGCCCATGTCGTGACTACCCCAAGCTCGCCTTCCATAGGCCAGGGGCTGGAGACTAGCACCAAAGGTGTAATTTCCCTAACTGGGAAGGAATTTCCTTTATAACTTGTAAACACACACATAAGAAAGCACACGGCTAAATATGAAACACCAAGTAAACTGTATAACAAAAGAGTGCTGAAAGTAAAAGGGGATAGAATACAAGCACAACTAGAAAGTACAAGTACAACTGTGATACAATAAAACTGAAGAAAAGGTAAATTCAGCTTCTGGGTCATCCTATGAGGTTCCTACCTTAAGGGTAGGTACATATCACCTCCTCAGAACTCCTTGTTAGTCTGTCTCCTCGTGTACCGACTCGTCGTAAGGTCCTCCTCAAGGTACCGTATAGTCCTGGAACTCTCGGCCACAACCAGCATTGTATGTCATCTTCATCCAACACAACAAGGTGCAGGCATAGCCCATGTAGGGGTGAGTGTAACGATACTCAATAGAGACCTCGAGACCCTCAAGGTCTCACAAATAACAACCAAGGATAAACCACAAAGTATAAATTCAACAGATAACCCTACTTAGGTATATTCCCATACATATACCTAAGTTATCAAGTAATCCATCTCAATCATGAGGAAAACATATAAAAATAGACTCATCTCAAACCAGGATTATATTCTAGGGGTAGTATCAAGTAACATCCCCAGACACATTATCGAAACCTCGGTTGCTGGAGAAATCCTCCTCTATCAAGTACAGTGGGCCAATCGCGACACCAAGCGTGCTTCCCACTAACATTGGACTGTTGAGGTACTCCTCCTGTTGAGTAATGTGGGTCTACTACGTCACCAAGGCACTTCCCACCGTGGGTCTTCCGCGTCACCAAGAGCACTCCCCCTCATAGCCTGCTGAGGTACTCCTCCACTATTGAGTACTATGGGTATGCCACATCACCAAGGTGCTCACCACCGTTGGTTTTCCGCATCACCAATGTGCTTCCTACTGGTCCAATCAAGTCACTCTGAGTCAAAAGGTCGGCAGTCGTCAGGTCTCAGCCAGTTACTAGGTCCCTGCACTATGCTTGGTCGTCTCCGAGAGGATCCGCTCCACGAGCTACTGGTTGATACTCCAACTATCAAAAAAGTCCCATGAAGAAGTGTCTCAAAGGTCCACCACGTCATAGGGATCTCGGCGCAATAGACGGTGCATCAATCAGACACCCGGTCTGTGAGTTATTAGTCATTTAGTCCCGGGGGCCCCGTTGGATTCGTGCTCGATCCAACCTGACCGTTTCTCATCTCAAACCAAAATTCTATTGGAGTTTACTCAAAGGGACCGTCTCTCTCCAATATTTCCAGTGCCACTAACGGTTCATCAAACGGACATCTGGTGCTAAAGATATGGCCAAAGGAGCGTAAATGGGCCGAAGTGGGCCTGGGTCCGGTCCGACCAGGTCTGACTGACTCGGCCCGACCTGGCATGGGTCAACCCGGCCCGACCCGCTGGGTCGGGCCTGTCCCGTAATGTGGCCCGGTCCGCTGGAGGTCTGGTAAGCCACGAGGGTCGTGAGGGGCCGCGGGGCGGCTCAGCCACGGGGGTGACTCGAGGGCGTGGGCTGGTTCGGCCAGGGCACTGAGAGGGATGCGGGCTGGTTCGGCCGGGGTGCCGTGAGGGGTGAGGGTTGGTACGGCTGGGGTGCCAGGAGGGGCATGTACCGGTTTGGTCGGGGTGTCGTGAGGGGCGTGGCCGGCGGGCCCCGCGGCTGGCGGGCCCCACGGCCGGGGTGGCCCAGCAGGCAGGGGGCACGACTAGGGTGGCACGACCAGTGGGTGGCCTGGCCTATGGGTGGCGAGGCCGGGGTGGCTCTACCAGTGGGTGGCGCGAGCCGGCAGGAGGTCCGAGCAAGGGCGCGGGGCCGGTTCGGCCAAGGGCGACGCGGCGCGGCGAGGACACGCGGCCAGTTCAGCCGGGAGGCCAGAGCGTCGGGCGGGTGGTGCAGGTCACTGGGGCCACGGGTGGCAGTGCCATGCCTTCGTATCCTTCGTCGCCTTCCTTCATTCTGAAGATCGCCACAAAGAAGAATGGTGGAGGTAGTCAGTCCATGTTTGTTTGTCCCACACCCTCCGCATTTAGAATGGTAGCATTTGGCTCAACAAGAAAGAAGAACGATGAACTTCAAACTTTACGACCCCTATAATGATTCTTTCCCAAACCTCAAAAGAAATCAAGGAAAGTATTATCATGCAAATAAACCCCCTACCTTGTTCATTGTTGGTCGACATTGGCATGAGAAGGAAGACATCGATTCGTTGTAGACGAACACATCCTACATCAGAGGAAGTTCTAAGGAAGAAGGTCGAAGTTGGGGTCAGCATTCTTTGTTGGCGTTCTTCATTGGAAGAACACGTTCTTCGTTCGGAGAAGAAGTTCTTCGTTGGAGAGATTTCCTCTCAAAGATCCCACTCTCCCCAATTCCACCCAATTGCAAATTGTGCCAAAATAATAGATTATGCAATATATTATTTTGTTGGAAGAATTCAAAAAGTTTCATTAATTTTGGTGGGTGGAATAATTAAAGCATGAGGGTTGGCTCAATTAAATTGTGGAGGTGTTGAAGAGGATCCCCCCACATTTATTAGGGAGTTGAGGGTTTCTCCCAATTAAAGGGGGGTTTCAAGTGGGTTTAATCCCAGGTGGTCCCCACCACCATAACCTCTCATGGGAGGTTATGGTTCAGGTGGTCCCCACCACCATAACCTCTCATGGGAGGTTAAGGTATGGTGGTCCCCACTTCTAACTTCCACATTGAGGTTTGGTTATGGTGGACCCCACCTCCCAACACCCACATGGGTGTTGCAAATAAAAATAAAAATGTCACGCTTTTATTTTTAATTTATTCTTACACGAAAAACCCAAAAATTGGCTTCCACTCTTGACCCACTACCGTTGAGGTAGAAGTCTCTTTAAGCGAATATTGGCGTTGAGGGTTCAACGGTGCCCTCAGGTTTCAATTCTGAGCACCGGTCCAAAAGTTAGAAAAAAACGCTCGCACGTTTACTGAAGGTACCTGAACAAAAGTTCATAAATTCATTCTGGGCACTCCGGACCTCGAAATCATGTGCCGTCAATTTTTGCGAACTCGTAAAATTCACATTTTTTTAAAAAAAAATACATGGAAATTCTGGGTCTTTACATGTATCATGGGATTTGGGTTTTATATTATATTATGGAGTTTATTGGTGATTTTTTTTCATGTTCCTGGAATATATGAGGGTAATGCATCCCATACATGTGTAATTATACGCTTGGTGCTGCTCGTCAACTCATGCGCTGTTGGAGGTGGGTATCGAGGGTCACTATAGTCTCCACTGTCGACCTAGGAGGGATTCTCAATGAGTGAATGTCATGAAATGTAGAGTTGGGAGCACAGGTTTTCCTAACATAAGGTTAATATTATATGGGGTATAATTTAAGCCCCTTTTTCACTGGCTTAAAATTTTAATGAAAAAAATTCCAACACATGAGTCTTATAGAAGCCACAAGTTATTTACTAACATGCCTTGAACTTTTTGGGTTTGTTTTAACTTTTTTTAATAATTTTTTGGTTACATGGTAGTATTTCAAGAATATTTGGCATCAAGGATAATGGTGGAGATGTGACACCACATGGGGGATTAATCAATTCAGTGACAAGGGGATTTTGAAGAGTGTAGAATAATAGCTTCGATAGGAATCCTCTGGCAGTTTTTTCATCCAGTTATTTTTGTTATTTTTTTCCTTCATTTTTTTCTACTTTCTATTGAACTGAACCATAAAAATTTGGTGTATATTATTTTTATTCTTGGCTAAGTTTTGGTTAGGGGATCCTGATCTCTTATGGACTAAATTCTTATATTTTATTCTTTTTTCATCTTTTCATTGAATTTTTAAATGCATAATCCATTGGTTTTACTAAAAATAATAATGTTATTATATTATATTTTTATTGTAACATCGTTATTGATAATATATTTACCAAACTATGTTTGTCGGTCACATGAGGGAGAGTTTCCTCATAAAATATAAGGGAATGTGTTATGCCATGCCTTTATATTAATTTTATGTATGAAGGCACGATCAAGGACTTCATCTTCATTAGTATTTTATCAAAAAATCATGGTCCTAAACTGCATCATTATAAAGAAATTCTAATGAAGGTTCGGTATAATATTTATTTTAAAAAATCTATCATCCTAAGGTAATTTTTTGAACATATAATATTTAGTTTTTCTAAATATTTTATATCTATTAGTTTACTTATTTCATGGTTTATATTTTAATTAATAATTATGATATATCATGTAATATAAAATATGACATTTTTATTTTTAAAAATTAATTATGATGTATGTTTTAATTTTATATTTAATTTTAAAAATATTAAATTAGTTTAAAAATTTTAAGATAATTTTGAAAATTTTCAAATATTTAACTTTATTCAAAATTCATCCAAAAATAACTTAACATAATTTCAAATTAAGAAATACTATAATTAAAATAAATTAAAAAAAAATTAAAAGTTATAATATGAAAAATATTAACATAACATTGATGAAAATTTTAAATCAAAAATGAAAAAATTCGAAAAATTATTGGTAGTTGTATTCTTCTTTAAATAAATGATTGATGCATTTTAATATATATATATATATTAGTCATTTTAATATAATAAAAATTATTTTAATTATTATGATTAAGTTAGATACTCACTAACAATTTGAAATGTTTTATTTTCTAGAAAATTTACTTTTTAATTGGTTTGAGATGGAGCCCTTATATGATTCGATGGACCTTAGATTACATGGCCTTAAGGGATAGTGGAATAGAAGACATTACATTCCCAAAGGCCTAAGTCCAAGACCCCCCCCCCATCACAACACCTTCCTATCTTTCTGGATTCATCTGATCTATCTTTTTTGATGTCTTGAATTTCATGTTTGTGGCTTGAAATTGCTTCCTCCCTGATTAGGGTCTTTAACGGGTGTGTCCTAACCGCTCCATGATTGTTCTACCATGTCCAACTGATCACCAAAGACCACCTTTACATATTCATGATCTCCACCAGTTTGAAACTATATCAGAATGAAGCCCTAAGGCCCACCATTGATGGCCTAAATGCCCTTTGGCCCGTAGGCATTTCTTGTTTTGCCTGGAGGTCCAATGGCCCATAAGCCTTTGATGGTCCGAAAGCCCTACGACCCGATGTCCCAAATCAGTGGATCAAAATCTCAATTATGATGAATAGTGTAGCTATTATAGTACCACTAGAGTACCAGGTACAGGTTTGTTGCAATAACATGGAAATACTCCCCTACCCAAATTTGATCTCATGTCTTTTGGATGTAGAATCATAGAGACTACCACTCAGGTGTGCCCCCAACTACAATGATTAAGTTAGATGCATGTTGTAATATTATAGAAAATATTATATATGAAATTATATTTGTTGAAATTTATTTTAAATATATGAGTTATGTAGTTATATTAAATATATATTATTTTTTTTGTTGTCTAGATAAAATTTAAATTAAATAAAAATTGATTTTTATTATTATAATTAACTAAATACATGTTGTAATATACAACTACATATATGTATATATAATAAATTATTGGAGTTTTAACTATTATTAAATAAATTAGAATTAATTTTTAACATATATAGACTTAATTCAATGTATTATTTTAAAATAATACACCACATTCCACTAATTATAAAAATATTACAGAAATTTAAAAAACAAGACTTCATTCTAAACCAAATAACTCTTTTTAAAGTCAATATAACTATAATACAAATATTTTAACAAAATTAATAGAATCAATATAAATTTTATTTTTAGTTCTTATTTTCATTTCATTTTAAACACATCATTTTAAATCTTATAAGTTCACATTTTTTCATAATTACCATTAAAAAAATTCTTAATTCATTTTAAAATTTTCAAATATATCATTTCCTTTCCATTTTCAAATTAATTATAAAAAATATATTTTAAAAAAATTAATTATAATATTCTTTTAATAATTAACATTAAAATAATACCACATTAAAGATATAATTTTATGTTCAAATATTATCTCACATTATATTTATTTAAAAATTACTACATAATTTTTTATTTTAAAAAACATTTCATTTCAACCAATCAAGTTTTTAAAATCCATTATACATTTTATAAAAACATTACAACAGAAATTGTTATAATTAATTTTTTTACTTTTTTCAATTATTATTCATTTCTTTTTAAAAACATCGATATATTTTTAATTCATATTTCATTTTAATAAATAAATCAATATATGCTATAAAAATACATAACTTGTTTGTTTAATAATAATTTCAACACCTGTAATGTAATATAAAATATTTTTTAATATGTTATAACAATAATTTTAACTTAATTATAATCATAAAAATAATTTTTTATTTAATTTAATTTTTATTTAAACTATTATTCAAATAATATATATTAAAAAAATTTACATAAATTTTTTAATTAAAAACAATTATGGCCTATAATTATATATATATATATCATTTTTCATAATATTACAACACATTTAATTTAATTATAATAATAAAAATATAATTTCATTAAATTAAAATAATTAAAAAAGAAATATATCAAAATTAAATACATCACTCATTTATTTAAAAATAATACAATTGACTCTATTTTATGAAATATTTCTTTTTTATTTAATTGTTTCATTTATATTCAATTAATTTTTATAATCTATTAATTTTTAAGTATATTAATTTATATTACTTAATGCACCTTTTAATTTTTCATTTATGTTAAAATTAATTTCTGATGAATTTTGAACTAACTTAATTTTCTTAAAAATATTCATAATTTTCTATAATTTTTAAAAGGAATTCTATATCTTTAAAATTAAATATAAAGGTAAATTGTACTTCATAATTACTTTTTAAAAATAAAAAATTTAATCTTTTTTGTTACGTGATACATTAACTTTTTTTATATAAAAATAAATGATTATTTAAGAAAATAAATTGATATAAATTATTCACAAAACAAAATATTATATGAAAAAAATTACCATTGAATGACAATTTTTAAATACTATATAGAAGGTGTGATCCTGGACAATGCCTTTTTTAGTATTTCTCCACTAATGCGTGGTCTAGGACCACTTTTTTCATGCGATCAATTGTCTTAATTTAATAATATATTAACAACCATAAATAAGTAACAAAATTACATTATTTTAAAATTTTAATTAGTCTTGTAAGATTGATTTTTTGTATGCATGTATTTTCTTCATGATTTTTAATAGATTATGTTAGTATTTATTTTTTGTAAAAATTTACTTATATAGTTAGTTTTTTATCACATATGAAATTTTTTATGATTTCAAAAAAAATTAAAATACTTTTTAATTATTTCAAACCAATACAATATATTTAATTTTTTTCCAATCATATAATATAGAATATATGTTTACATATTGTGTGTTATATAACTATGCATAAAATATTTATATATAGTGCATCGAACATTTATATATAATAGTGCATAAAATAATTATATAATAGTGAAAATATTACATATATATTGTACGATTTATTTTATGTTTTCTTATATATTTTTATGTTTTGTTCTAAGTCAGATAATATTCACTATTTTTATGAACCTACAAAACATGTAATTTTTTATGTGTCTTTTTTTAGGTTATGATAATTATTATGTTCTATGGTGTATCCATTATTATGTTACATGTTAAATTTTTATTTACCATTTTAAAATTATGTTTAATGATATACATAAAATGTGTACCTAACATATAACATTTTTTTCATAATAATTTCCAATTTCATTTCTTCTTAAAATATGTTAATACATAATCTACAAGGAAACAAGATCTTTTTACATAATTTGGATGTGATTTAGAAAAATCTTCACGATCATTATGACCAAGAATATAATCACTTCATATGAACAAATTCATTAATAAAGTACTGAGAACACCCTATACATTCAACATCAACATAGAATTAGATCAAACCATTAATAAAAATATAAAGTTATAGGTGAATGGATAAATTTTATCATTTCAAAAAAATATAACAAAAAATAATGAAGAAAATATATGATCAAGTAAATACCGATTCTATATAGTAAAAAAATAACTTCAATTTGGATAAGTTGTAAAATAAAATAATAACAAATAAATATTACATATGTTCATATACTATGAGAGCATCACCTAACATATTTAGTTTCAATAAATAAATATTCCATGAGACAAATATCATGTCAACCAACCAAGATAATTATTATTGTAAATAAAAAATTAGCAATATATGGAAACCAATTAAGAGAAATATAATTTAATTAAGATAATAATATAAATTTAACAAAACAAACCATAGGAGTGATTATTCTATAAAAAAATAATAAATTTTTAGAACATTATATACACTCACTAGAAAATACAGACATTTTGTGATGAGAAGATGTGTTGAGCGTAGCCTAAAATTACTTTCAAAATAAAAAAAATACAAACCAATACCATCAAAAATTTGAATATATATTTTTTATAATCACGGAGTCATGGAATTTTATATTTCTAACAATGATAAATTAGATGTTAATAATGAATGTAAAATGAATATTTAACCTCATGATTCTAAAAAAAGAAATTTAAATGAATTCTAAGAGAAATAAAAAAAAGTAATCAACTGTACAATTAATTTCACAAAGCAGCATAGGGAGATATGGTTTAAAAATATGATATGGAAAAAATAATTTTTTTAAAATCAAAAAATAAAATAAAATAAATTAATTAATGGTTGGAAAATTAAAATTTAAAAAAAGAAAAAACATCTTATTTGAATATCAATGTTTTGTAACCCATTTTGAAATTCATAACTTAATACATTTTAATTTAACATGAGGTTAATATCAACTCAGTTGATGCATCTAAACATTAATGACACTCCCAACAACAACATAAAATAATAAATTCATTTTAAAAATCATTCGAAAACTAAAATAAATTTCTTAAGTTCAATGAGTTAATAATGATTACTAAAAATCATCCATTGATCAAGAAACCGACACTTCCAATGAAAACACATTAATATATATAATATTAAACTGAATACATAAACTATGAAACACATTCATGGAAATTCCTCAATATTCCAAAAGTAAAAGAAGAAGGAAAAATAAAACATGTAGGAAAAATAATACAATCAATAGAATTAATTAATTTTATTTTTCTTTTGATAAATAAAATATGGAATGGAAATTATAAATAGCAGCATCTAGTATATGGATCAAAAATATCAAGGGATGTGGGGATACCTAAACTATATGATCATATTGAGGTTATGAAACTCATATTTCATCATCTCTATTTCCCACCTTAACAGGTGGGTTAACTTAAACCCCATGTTTCTAACTTGTGTCATGGTTTGAACACATCCCTTTAATTTAATGACCCAATTCCAATATTTTTTTCATTTTATCGCCCTCAAGAATCGGGATTCCATTACCATGAGAAATTAGGACCAAATATCACTCTATATTTCACCTCACCTACTCCGTATTTATATTTGGGGTCATTCTCCTCTGATAGTTGTCATTTGTTCCTCATTGTCACAAAATATAGGAGAGATTTAGGGTTTTAGACAACTTCCAAAATGACGGTACATAGATGTTTATGCTCATTCTCCAATGAATATTGTTTTTTATTTCCATAAAATAGATAAATTTAGGGTTTCAGGCATCTCGGGTCAATGAAGAAATACTATTTATCATCCAAATATTCCTTCTTCAGGTATTTACCCCATAAACTATTACTTATGGTCGTTTGGTGATATTTTAAATAGGAAAATGCTTCCTTTATAGTTTATAGTGTATACATTTTCCAAAAATTCTTGGTGTTCATTTTTATTACCCAACTACAGACAATTAAGATTATTATTCAAAATTTAAATCGTTACAAATTAAATATTATGAGTACTTGAAATCCTGTATAAATCTAAAATGGATTTGTTGTTGAAAGTTCTCTTTAGAATACATAGTTGCAGAGAGTTCTACAAGTGGTTCGATTAGATAACGTCGTGAGAACTGAAGTTATGGAAAGAAAGAATCCATAAATATATCAAATATTGAGAGAAATTATGATATATTATTTTCTACCTATAAATGTAATAAATTTATTTTTTAAGTGGTTAGAACCACCGCATGAATTTGGAAGGTGGGAATAAAGAAAAGATAATGAAATTGTGGTCCAATGTCAGTCACAAATGGAACACCAAAGTAATGTTCTTGAAAAAATTCAATATAGAGTTATGGGGATAAAGTATTAAGTTAATGGGTTGAAGATGAAGTTGTTCTAAGTTTTTGTAGTTTTCATTGTTCTACTTATACTTTTGGTTATTATTTTAATCAGAATCATGTAATTTTTATAGTTATAAATGTGTAATGAAAAACCATGTTCTTTGATGGAATTTTTCTAATTTTAAACTATTAATTCTCTATATCCTTTTTTGACTTCTAATTTGGTAGAGATGTGTTAACAATATTGAAGCCTGGAAGGCGATTGATCATGGAAATCCCCTACAAGATATTTGTAGAATCATTCTCAAAATTTTAATTAGGTAATTATACTATAAATTATTCCCATTATATAATCCTTACAAATATAAAGATACTTAAAATCCCCTATATTATATTTCCATGATTGGAATTGGAAATCTCAATATGAATATTCTAGTGTAGTCGGTTCCCTTTTTTGAACTAGGGATAGTGCATGATACTTTTCTATGAATATTGAACTTTGGTATAGTATAAGGCCCAACATTATGTATGAATTTGTTTTTTAATTTTTTTTCCTTGTAATCCAAAAAAAATTAATGACACTGCAAATCCCCAACATGGGATTTACAACTTCAGAAGTGGAAATCTGCAGCTAGGGATTCTAGTTTAGCTGCTTCCCTTTGAAGTTGAAAATATTATATAATAAAAGTACCCACACGATGTATAAATATATTTGTTAATGTTTTTGTCCTTATAATTCAACAAAATGTAATGATTCTATAAATCCTCTACAGTGGATTTATAGTATCAAAACTGGATATCTCCACCTACGGATTCTAGTGTAGCTACTTCCCTATAATGAACCATTGATACTGCTCAGTGATTTTATTTGATGTTCTAAATATGGTATAGTGAAAGGCCCTACATGATGTACAAACTTGTTTTTTTTTCTATCCCTATAATCCAATAACATGAAATTAGGCTTCAAATCCCCTACAAGGGATTTTTAGCATCACAACTAGAAATCTCCACTCGGGGATTCTAGTGAAACTACTTCCTTTTGAAGAAATAGTGATAATATATGATAAGTTTCTATTAATCATGAACCTTGGTATAGTATAAGGCCCAACATGATGTACTAATTTTTTTGTTAAGGTTTTTTTCCTTATAATCCAACAAAATGTAATAAAGCTGCAAATCCTATATAGGAGATGTGCAACTTCAAAAGTGAAAATCTCCACATGGTGATTCTAGTCTTGCTACTTCCCTTTGAAGAACCAGTGTCATTACGCGGTAATTTTCTTTGAAGTTACAACTCTATTATAGTAAAATTCCCCACATGAGGTAGAAATTTCTTTGTTAAGGTTTTTCTCCTTATAATCCAAAAAAAGATGATGATTTAAATCCCCTGTAGGGGACTTATAGTATTAGAAATGGATATCTCCACCTGGTGATTCTAGTGTTGCCACTTCCCTTTAAAGAACCGCTGATAGTGCATAGTAAATTTCTTTGAAGTGGAAACTTTGGTATAGTGAAAGGCCCTACATGATGTAATAACATGTTTGTTGAGGTTGTTATTCCTATAATCCAACAACATGAAATTATTCTACAAATCCCTTATAGGGGATTTGAAGCATTAGAACTAGAAATATCCACCTGGGGATTCTAGTGTAATTGCTTTCCATTGAAGAAATGGTGATATTGAGTGGTAATTTTCTATGAAATTTGAAATTTGGTATAGTATAAGGCCCAACATGGTGTACTAATTTGTTTGTTAAGGTTTTTATCCTTATAATCCAACAAAATATAATGATTCTATAAATCCCCTATAGTATATTTTTATCATCATAAGTGGAAATATCCGCCTAGGGATTCTAGTATAGCTATTTCCCTTTGTAGAACCAATGGTAGTGCATGGTAATTGTATTTGAAGTTGAAACTCTATTATATTAAAAGGCCCCATGTGATTTATAAATTTATTTTTTAAGGTTTTTTTCCACATAATCCAAAAAAATGTAATGATACTATAAATCCCTTGTAGGGGATTTGAAGCATCAATTTTGGATATCTCCACCTGGGGATTCTAGTGTAGTTTCTTCCCTTTTAAGAACCACTGATAATGCATGGTTCTTTTCTTTAAAGTTGAAAATCTAGTATAATGAAAGGCCCCACAAGATGTACAAACTTTTTTGTTGGGGTTAATGTCCCTATAATCCAATAACATGAAATTAGTTTTCAAATCCACTATGGGGGATTTTCAGTATCATAATTGGTAATCTCCACCTGGGGATTCTAGTGTAACCACTTTCCTTTGAAGAAATAGTGATACTAGATAGTTATTTTATATGAAGTTTTAACTCTAGTATAGTATAAGGCCTAACATGATGTACTAATTTTTTTTAAGGTTGTTATCCTTATAATACAACAAAATGTAATGACGTTGAAAATCCCTTGTAGGGGATTTACATCTTCAGAAGTGGAAATCTACGCCTAGGGATTCTGTTTTAGCAACTTCCCTTTGTAGAACCAGTGGTAGTGCACAATACTTTTCTTTGAATTTGTAACTCTGGTATAGTAAAATTCCCTACATTATGTACAAATTTATTTTCTAAAGTTTATTTCCTTATAATCCTATAAAATTTAATGTTGTTGGAAATCCCCTCCAACTGATTTTCAGGATTGGAATTGGAAATCTCAACGCATGGATTCATTATAGCTTCTTCCCTTTGAAGAACCAGTGATATTTCATGAAATCTATCTATGCAGTTAGAACTTTTTTATATCAAAAATTTCTTCTCTGATGTATGAATTTGGTATTTCTTATATAAAAATATACGTGTGGAAACAACTTCCAAGTGAGGCACGCTATATTATCATTCAAACATGATGGATATTTATTGCTTATTAAAGGAAATTCACCCCCTCCTCACCAAAAACCATAATCCATCATTGAAGGAAACACCTTTTGGGGATTGTTTTAATCTGATTTTGAAGGAAAAGGTATCATATTCATACACCAAGAGGTATGACAGTGTTGTGATTCACATATTCTTATTGTATAATGTCCAAACAAGGATGTTCAACATTATAGGACAAGAGGTGGAATTTATTAAAGTGGATATTCATCAAATATTTGGAATTAGTGATGGAACAATCCCAATAAGTGAATCATATACTTACAAATCAAAAAAATCATAGATCAAGATGAGAAGATTTAGTGGGTGTAGAAAGATGCTAACTCAGAATGAAATTAGGACTGCTATTACACAATCAGTACAAGGCAAGGATACAATAGACTATAATGAAATTTAAAATTTATTATTCCTTTATGAATGTGCAACCTTATTTTTCCCTTAGAGTGGTAACTATCTTGGATGGGTTTTTATCCATTTCATAGACAATGAGCAAGGCATAAAATAATTATCATTGTTGTGAGCTATTCATTGATATCTTATGACATCTATACAATCCTCCCAAAAAATCAAGGGAATGTATATGGCCTAGTTTTATCATTGCTGGTAAGTTTCAATCATATTTTACTTTTCATAAAAATTTCAAACTGTTTATTCATATATATATTATAATCCAATTAAATATTAAGTATTGGTTTTTTGAGATCATAAAAATCATACAACCATAGCATAGTTTCTGGAAAGCTTCCTTTACAAAGTGGAACCTTAGTGAACCGAACTCCATATTGAACATGCAGTACAGACATGTAATTATAATGTCTACCAAGATAGATTAAGTTTCAAAAAAAATAGAAGAAATGAAAAAACAAACTACTGAAGAAGGAAATAGAGTCAAGGATCTATAGGTGGAAATAGAAAAGGTGATAAATGTTATATAAAAACTTCATAATAAAATTTAAAAAACAATAAGATTGGTCTGTTGATGTTTTTGATTAATGAAAAAAAGAAATGCCTCCAAAAAGAGATATTGTGGATGATGTAACAGTAATTCAATCTAAATAAAAACATGGGGTCCGTTTCCCCATTAGAGTAGCATCTCAATCAAATATTCAATCTAAAAAAACTTCTTGTACTTATTCAGATGAATCAAAGGTGTTCACCTATGCCAGTTCAAATAGAAAACAAACACATTCGATGATTAAGATTGTTAAGTCTAGGTCATGAAAGAAAAAACAATTGGACCTGGTATATTTCTAAAGCCTTCAACCAAGAAAGAGATGGTGTATAACCTTAACACAATAAATAGTTAATGTTCAAATTTTAGTTGCTTCTATTACCATTCCTCAATGGTTGACAGAAAATCCAAACTTTACAGTTTATTCCCATTGTAATTTTTACAATATAATTCAAAAGGAACGTGATTCATAAGTTATGATTATATTAGTTTCTTTAAGTAACTAAATAGAATATTTATGTCAATTTTATTTAACTTCATTGTGATCATTTTGATATGTTTAGTTTATACATGTGGGATTCAATTAATATAAATCAATGAGTATCAATGAAGGAAATTTTAGAACTGATGTATAAGGGGGTTAAATTTGGTTGTGTGTGTCTTACAATGATTATTTTAAATAACTATTATAATATGTTGTCTTACAAATATTTTCACACAATTTTATTGATGCATACTATGAGATCATTAAGGAAAAGTGTAATGAAGTGGGTTTTGTAAATATCTTTCCACAAAATAAGTGTTCATTACAAGTTTTTGTATCATAATTATGATTTTTTACTTTAAATGTAGGTTAATATAAGAAATATTTATCAACTTTTCACATTTTTCATTATAGATTATAATCAAGGGTCAAAATGAATCATTTAGAAGAATCCTGGTTAACAACCTAATTCTATAATTTGTGCAATCTACTTGATTATTATTCTTTCCAATCAATGCATAAAACCTACATTGTACATTACTTTTTTTGGATATAGAATAAATTTCTTTTCATACTTCAATTCAATTCAACCAAATTCAATACAGAGAGGCAAAGATAGATATATAGAAGATTCTATTACACTGGTAAGAATTTAAGTTTTTTAGATTCCTCTAGTTAGAGAACTATATAAGCTATATTGGTTTCTAATTAAAATACTTAATGTCTTTTATATAAATAATACATCAAGTAGTTGATTTAGAATTCAAAATATAATGTAAATAAATATAAAGTATTAATTAACATATGAGTTAAAGAAACTCTGCAGTAGGCTCCTACAAGTTTAGACTATGGAATTATTATTTTTTATTTGATCAATAGAATAGCATCTAGTTTGGATATATCAAATTCATTAACACAGACCAACATAGATGATATAAGGGTCTCAATGTTAGAAAATTTTCTAACACATCCAAGATTGAGTTGGAATGATACAAACTTCACTACAAAGATAATTTGGGATATGTCAAATAGTAGGTAGAAGGAAAGGAGGTATTGGGGTGAGGTTTTGTAATCAAATTATGAACATGTGTTTAAGTAATACTATTTTTTCTGTAGAATTCCATTTACACTTTTTTTTTAATTTTGATAGTACTGCAGTGAGCCAATATCTTAATAAAAAGCAGAGTTGGTTACAAATAAAATATGACACAAAATGAATTATCTCATTACACTTTAACTCATAAATTTTCTTATGAAACAATAACCCTTCTTTCATAAAATACACTTGTCTGAATAAAGGTATTGAACTTGTTTCCAGTAGAGACACACCTCTTTTATCATAGTCCTAGATTTATTGGAAGTCCTTACTATAAGATATGAACAAATTCAATAGTTAGTGTCCCATATTTTCTAAATGGAAAAAATGAAACATACATTATCACCAATATCTACAGCATCATCTCTATGTTATTTATGGTTCTTGTGATTTGTTCACCCCAAACAGATTTTCACATGATCTCCTTTGCTACGAGTTGGATTACTTTTAATCTTAAGATCTTTCCAAACTATAAATCCATTACTACATACATTTTCAGTTGGAATAGGTCTATTTATTTTATCCATGTGCCTATAAAATGTTTAGAGGTTTGAATGACCAACCTTGTAGCCACCATCTATTTCTCATGCCACTACTACCAATTTTATTTCCATTCAAGATAGTTATTTGTAACATTTTTATTCAAGTAAATACTTATCCACCTCTTTATCAACAGGATCACCTTCATCAATGTCAAATTTTCACACATTTTTTGTACACATCTTCAAAATGTAATGTTCTATAATAGATCTCACGTCAAGCCTCTCAAACAATTTTAAAATATGGAAATATTAGATCCCAAACAATTCAAATTTTCTGCAACAATACTTCACTATTCCTGCAAACTTATCCTATAAAATATAAAACTCTCTTCCAAACCCCTAGAATGAAAAAAACATGTGATTATGGGACATAAATTTTATGATACTATTTAATAAAACTTTCACCAAGAAGTTGATATTTATTCTGAAATAGCTCAAAAAAATTGGAGTGTATCTATCTATAGGTTTTCTAGCCAATGGATGGAAAGTGAATGAAATTTGTAGAAGTTTTTCCTTAATTTGTAAGTCATATTTTATTTCTCGATATTTATACTTTGAAAAAACTTTTTCAAAATTCTTGAAAAAATCACCAACACTCAATCTACGATGAACATAATCTTTTAGGTCACCATTAAAACTTTCACTTCATTGTGTGCTACATATCACAAATGTTAATTTATTCCTCAAAATGAAATGATCCCATTTTTTCCTCTAAGTATATACATCATCCATCCAAGATAATTTACCTTCACCAAATTTAATTTTAAAAGTTTTCCACTCTACTTAAAAATCAACCGCATGGTGGTACTCAAACATGCTTTTCCTTAAAGAATGGAGGAAACTTGTAACACCCTAATATTTTTTTGAAATAATTTTTTTGAATTGATTTAATATTTTTTACATTTTTCATTTCACGCAACACTAAAAATAGTTCATTCTATATTAAATCACTAATTTTGGATTGTGTTAGATGCAAAAATAATTTAATCATACACTACACGCAAGATAAATTTTAGCTTTCTCTACAAGGAACACCGAGGTTAGTTTGTGTTACATGAAAAAAATGACTTTACTCGATGGCTTGTGTAATACACAAGACTGAGTTTTACCGAATAACAATATATTATTAAGACAAACCCAATTTTTTGTATAAAATACTATATTTCTTATAAAGACATTTTTACTTCCTTTTAGCGAAGATCCAATTTTAAATTAAATTTTTGGAACTTTTATGGATTATATATGTCAAAATAAACTTCATCTTTGGAAATGAAATGTAAAAATTATGTCAGGGTGAATTTTTGGTTTTTTCTATATGGTTTCATTTTTTAATGAATAATTAAAAAATATTGAATTTTAACTCAATAATTTTTTCTCATATAATTAATTTATAAGGATAAATTATATTTTAAATTGGTTTTAAAGTTTAATTAGATAAAATTATTATCAATTAATCCAATATAGTTCATTATAATCAATTTCACTTTGAAATTGACTATAAAAACATGGGAAACTTTTGGATGTTTTTACTTTAAAAACCTCCATTGTCGACATGACTGTGGGATTAAATTTAAATTAATTTTTTCCACTTATGTGAATGGAATTTTGAAAAATATATTCCATATTAGTAATTATCATAATTTATAATTTCTAATAAGGTTAAATTTGTTTTTTGACCAAAAATATTAGTGAATTTAATTAAAATTAATTACAATGTTTAAGGTAAAATTAAGCTTAATAAGGGGTTAAACCTTAACTTTAAGGTCCCAAATAACCAATAAACTTGTCCAATATCAATTATATGGACATATTTAGACCCTATAGTCCCTTTTATATAATTTGGTCCATTATGGGAGCCACTTTCCATGGGAAAAACATGGGTGGAATTCCCTTTCCCAAAATTTACAAGAGTGTCACTCCTCCACTATAAAAAGGCATCATCTACTCCCACTTCCTCACACCTCTCAAGGAAATTTGGATCAACCAAGATCTATCCAAATAGATACTAAAAATACCTACCCTCATCCTAGAATCCTCCCTTTTTTCAGAAATCAATCCAAGGAATCCCTTTGGTGCAAACCAAAAGGAGTTACCCGAATAAGAGGTAATATTCTTTCTCAAGTTCTTTTATGTTATTTCCATTATCCACCCCTTCAACTATTATTATTTCATGATTGTATAAATACACCATTATCCCAAATATACTATAATTTTTTTATTATAATTTTTATACCTACACTTATACACACTTCCATCTAATGGGTAATGAACATACTGTTTTTGTGTACGGCGAACAACCGCCTCACAAAATGATGATTGTTCGTTTTTCCTTTACTGACTTTCATGGTGAAAATTATTATGAAAAATATATTTATATATGTTATATATTATATTTATTATTTATTTAAGCTTCTTTAATCCTTTTACAATGCATACATTTATACTTTCCATTTGGGGTATATATGATAATTTCGTTTGAGGAAGTGTGGACTACCACCCCCTCAAAGTGATGTGATTCATTTACACATTACATAGAATGTTTCAAGTATGTTTTTAGTGAAATTATATGATATATATGACATAATAATTATACTATAATGACATTATATATATATTTCTTTTTATTTATTTCTTTCAATATGATAATAAAACAGAAACAGTGTTCATGCGTACGTATGTCCTACCATCTCCATGAACGGTGTATTCTATTTCATACTTCTATATTATATAGATTATTATAATATAAATATACTGAATATAAATGATAGTTATATCATGTTTTATATTATTTAAATAATTATATAATTATAAGGACCAAATATATAACAAATAAATACACATGCGAAGAAAAAAGCAGATATTACCCGAAGTGAAACCTTAACATAGAATTGTTAACAGGAAGGTAATATAAAGTCATAATAAAACCATATATGATATTAGATATGATAATATTTTTCTGATATAGATTTATAATAACCTTATATTTATTATACATGAATTTTTTACGATTATGATGAGAGTCAAGACATAAGGTAATGGAATTTCATCTCCCTTTTTATTTCCATGAGATACATGCTTTATTTACCACTCATTCCTTTTGTGTGGTGTGTATATTTCACATGGATGAATTATATGATTATTATAATTAAATTTATGGTTATTTACATATCTATTTTATGATATTCCTTTCATGGGATTTATATTTCAAAATTTACCAAAACGGTAAAGTAATTTTGTCTCAATTTGCCTTCTTTGAGACACATGCCATGTTATGCACCAAAATTTTTCCATGAGGTGTATATAATGAATTTGAAATGTTATATAATGAATATAATTATTTTAATGATATTTAAATCTTCATTTAATTTCATTTTATTACATGGGTAGTATGGTTTAAAGTTACCAAGTGGTAAGAGTTTATTGAAACAATCTCATTGCTTTTCGAGATTGTTTATCATTATGCTTACTTTAATGAAATCTTATGATCCATATCTTATGAAATCTCATGAATTTTATTATCCTATATTTTTAATTATATATTTATGTATTAGTTCCATTTTTCCATTATTTGATACATAAGATAGTTAAGAATTTATTTTTAAGAAAGCTTGACTTTACCCTCTCTTCGGTCAGAAATCTGTGTTCCTTCAAAACCATGTATTCTAAAAGGTTTACAAAAATATTCTATTATTATAATATGATCATTAAAAGAAATTTTTAACCATGTTTTACCTTTTATACAATTTTTTTAATCAGGAATTTTCTTTTCATTTTTTGGTTAAGGTACTATTTTAAAATTTTACAGTGTGAAAGGAATGTTCGGTATGTATGGATTTATCTTTCGTCATGACCAACATTCCCTTGAATATTTCCTTACAAGATTAAAAAGTTATTTTTTAAAAAAAATAAAATGTTTTCCTAATATTATAGAATTTTTTTGTTTCAAATTATTTTCAAAGAAAAAGGTTCTCAAAATGTTTTCAATCGATTTAATAAGTTTTTAAGGAAATTTATTTTCAAAAAAATCAATCTTTATTTATAATTTTTAAAATTATTTTCCAGGAAAATGGTCTTAAAAATGTTTTCAATATTCTTTTATAGGTTTTCAATGAAAAATGTTTTAAAAAATGTTTTCATGCTTCTTCTATAAGTTTTCAAGGAAAAGGGGTTTCCAAAAATATTTTCAATATTCTTTTGTAAGTATTCAAGGAAAAACGGTTTAGAAAAATATTTTCAAGATTATTTTATATGTTTTTAAGGAAAATTATTTTCAAAATGTTTTCAATATTTTTTTATAATTTTTCAAGTTTATTTTCAAGAAAATGGTTTTCAAAATGTTTTATGTTTTAAAAATCACTTTCTAAAGAATAAAAGATATTTTCATTAAGAAATGTTTTTAAAAGGTATTTCAAAATTATTTCATATATAAGATGAAATCATTTGGTGTTACTTATGCCTTTATAGTGAAATGATTCAATGATTCCATTCATATTATTTATCTTAATGGATTCTTTTTTTATGGCATGATGTTTTATGAAACTTGTTTCTCTTTCATGGGATATATTCTTTTGAAGCCTGCTTTTTTCATGCATTATTCTTTTGATGAAATTATTATGAAAACTATATATTTTTTCACATGTTATGATAAGATTACAAGTTTATGATACTCATTTAATTTTATGGGTTATTACATAATTTTTAATGATCTTGTAGAACATGCATGAATGATTTCACTATGATATAGGTGGGAGTTATATAACCATAAAATGCATTGGGTAAATATTTATATCTCATGAGATAGAATAATATGGTGTTGGTAGTGAACCTTGACTACTAATATGGTTATGGGAGTGAACCATGACTACTAAGATGGTATGAAGAGTAAACTCGTGCAACAAAGATGGACATGGGAGTGAACCATGGCTACCAAGATGGTATGGGGAGTGAACCCATACTAATAAGATGGTATTGGTAGTGATGAGTTAGATACTATAGAAATCATATTATATGCTTATGTGTTTTCGACAATTCCATGTATTATTCATATGTTATGCTTTTATGGATTTTGTTCTTCATTTCATTATGATTCATGTCGTATGAACTTCCAATATTTATTTCATGATTCTTTTCTATGATCTTTGATATGTAGGGTATGATATTCTATTTACATGATCATGTTTTAATACCCTTATACTCATGTTTATTCTTACTTGTATCCCTTTTTTACCCTTACTGAGCATCTGATCTCACCCCTTTTTATGTTTCCTCCCCCCAGGTTATGAAGATATGTATTAAGTATGATGTGTCTAAGAAGGGTTCTAGTCATGAAGAACCTAATGGGAGATAATTTAGCTCACACATGTACCAATGTTTATGTTTCCATGTTTCCAAAGTCACTAAACTAATATGGTCTTTGGACATCCATTTGTCTAATGTTTTAAGTATTCCATAAAAGTCATGTAATGTCAATGTACGTTAAGACTGGTTCATTATAGTTGGTATCATAGTGAAGGTTTATCCAACCTTTGGAAACTAGGATTAGAAAAATTTAGTGATATCCCTAGGTATATTTCTAAGGATATTTCTAGGGATGTCTCTAAGGATAAGTATAAGGATGAGTTAATGTTTAGGAAAATGTCCTGGAATTTTAGTAAAGAATGGAGTGAGTAGTTTCCTTGCAATACATCCATGTCTAGATACGATGAGTGGATGTGGCTCTGGAACATATGTACCTATGAGTAACAACTCTGACAAGGTGTGTTAGGTTCACTCAGCGTAAGCTAATACATGACAATGGTCCTTACTGCACAGCTGGTTTGAAACTCCCATGGGATATGCTTTGGAAATCCACAAACTCTTCACGAACCATCTTGAAGGATTAAAATGGAAGTTTCTTATGAATAACCTAGGATAAACCTAGGGTGTCATACATTAATTAAGGTGACATGATTTAGACTTCCTATAAGTATTTTTTCATGATTATGTGGTTTTGTTTTATGATATATGTTTCTAACCCTATGCTTTCTGATTTTAGTCAACAGAGAGAACTATAAGGAACATGGTTAACATTAAATGTTTTAGATGTGGAAATTATGGGCATCATGAAAATTTATTTCCCAAGTATAAAAATCATAAATAGAATTAGGAAGGTATTACGAGTATTGGCAATTCTTCAAAAGATAAAGAGAACACAAACAACATGTGAATGGTATGTGATGTTATTCCAGTATTTTTTACATTAAACATAAGAAGCATGATTATATTGAGGTTGAGAAACCTTAATATATGATTCATATTTCATATTCTAGGAAAGTGGTACTAAGGAATTAGTTGATGAAGTCTGAGTAATGGTTTAATATATATGATTCATATGTAACTAATTTATTATATAAAATTATCAAACTATAAGTTTCCATTAAAAATTTACAAGAATATGTTGAATGGTTCTGAAGGACTAGAAAAGTGATTTAATGGAAAGGTGATATTTTGAAATAAGTGAAGGTAACCCTTAAAGTGTTCAAGATGTTAAGACAATTATGTTTAGCTTGGATAAAGAGATGATTTATTTGGATAAGACAATATTTATAACCTTAGAACTAATAAAATAGTTTTTGACAAAGTGGTTTACATTATAATGTATAGAGTTTACAACTTATTGGATTTTATATAATATGTACAGTAATCTTAAAAATAAGGAGGTATGCATGTTTTCCAAAAGGATTTATGGTCATTCAGGTTATTATCATGTTTCAATAGAATATATGATGAGGGTATTCACATGTTTGGAATGTGAAAACCAAGAGCTACATTATGATATATGGTGTATCAATGTTAAGATGGTTTTGTGAATTTATTTATAAATTTTTGGATTTTTTATCTTTCAGAAAGGTTATAAGGTTAACCATTCATGAAAATTTTATGTTAAATTTTTAGGAAGTATTTATGTATTGAGTTTGTATTGAAAACCTTTGTTAAAAGGGTATTTAGTGATTAACCTTATTTCAAGTATGTACATCATATTTATTTTGGAAATTATATTAGAGTGGTTTTAGAAAATGAAATAATGTATGTTGGGTGAAAACTAATCAAGTATGGCAAGGCCATGGGTCTTGACCCATGACTGAAGGATGATAAGGGTTTCACACCTACCACTAGCCTACACAATGTCCTGGTTAATGTGTAAATATTTTTGATGAATAAATATTAATGATCAACCGGTAGAGTCACTTTTTATATTTAGAGATTATTATATTAACCATATACATTTTGAAGGATATTTAGAAACAAATGGTTATACTTTTCATTATTTTATGGGCCTTAAGATCTAATAAAAGTGTATTTTAGTACTCTGGGCATCAAATTTAATTTCTGGGCATCCATTTCTTGAAGTAATGTATGAATTAGAAATAGATAAAATCACAACCAAAGAATGAAATTTTGATGATATAAATATATCAAGTATATTTCCTTGTATTCTTATTCAATAAAATAATATCTCAATGATAGGATAATGATCAAAAAAATTGTTGTCCTAATAACTTAATTTTTATTGAATAGATGGCCTTTTAAATCATCAGAGATTTATTAATTTGAGGATCTCAACTTTTCTTTGATCATTCACTCATTTTAAATTGATGATTTCAATCACTACCTATAAATATTTATGTTTTTTTTTCATGTCCAATCTTTACTCCCAACCTATGTTCTCCTATGAGGAAACCTAGTTATATGTTACTATGGGTAACCGTTATGGTTCCAACTTTCCCTTTTTAAGGGAAGTTTTAGTATTCATTTTTATGATGTGGGTTTCTATGAATGAAACTTTAAAGTATTAAACCTTTGATAACCCAGATGAATTTCACGGGTGAAATTAATTTTAAGGGGGTAGAATGTAACACCTTGATATTTTTTGAATTTTTTTTTGAAATAATTTAATCTTTTTGATATTTTTCATTTCACGCAATACTAAAAATAGTTTATTTTATAATAAATCACTATTTTTGGATTGTGTTATATGAAAAAATAAGTTAATCATTCACAACATAGAACATAAATTTTAGTTTTCTCTATATATAACACTGAGGTTAGCTTTCATTACATGCAACAATGACTTTCATCGATGGCTAGTGTAACACACAAGACCAAGTTTTACCGAATAATGATATATTAATAAAATATTATTTAATATAACATAGCCGTTAAATTAGTAGTCATGAAAAGGTTTAAATAAATTATAAAAATATGTGTTTTACATAAATATAAAATTAATTCATTGTTTACAAATTAATTAAAAATTAATATTAAAACTGATTGAATATAAAGGAAAATATTATTATACCCACAAAGTTGTTTTACCCTAATGAATTAAATTAATTATAATTAATGGGTGATATTAATGTGATATTTATATTATATATTCAATTAAATAATTTTTTTATTCATCCAATAAATTTGATAGGATTAAGATAAAAACAAATCCACTTTTATGCATAAAATAATATATTTCTTATTAAGGTATTTTTACAACCTTTTAATGGTAAACCTATTTTAAATCCAATTTTTGGAACATTTATGGATTATATATGTCAAAATAAACTTAATATTTTAAATTTAAACATAAAAAATTTTGTTAGGGTAAATGTTTTGGTATTTTTCTATAAGGTTTCATTTTTTAACGAATAGTTAAGAAATACTGAATTTTAGTTCAAAACTACTTTTTCATCTAATTTATTTATAAGGTTTAATTACATTATAAATTGGTTTTAAAGTTTAATTAGATAAATTTTTTATCAATTAATTAAATTTAGGTCATTGGAATCAATTTCACTTTGAAATTTACTATAAAAACATAGTAAACTTTTGGACGTTTTTACTTTAAAATCCCACATTGTCGACCTGACTGTGAGAATAAATTTAAATTAATTTATGCCGCTTATGTGATGGGAATTTGGAAAAATGGATTAAATATTTTTAATTATCATAATATATAATTTATAATAAGTTCAATTTATTTTTTTGAACAAAAATATTAATGAAAGTGATTAAAATAAATTACAATGATTAAGTTAAAACTAAGTTTAATAAGGGACTAAACCTTAATATTGAGGGCCTAAATGACCTAAAAACTTGTCCAATATTCATTGGATAGACATATTTTTTCCCTATAATACCTTTTATATAATTTTTTTCATTATGGGATCTAATTTCATTGGGAAAAACGTGGGTGAGATTCCCTTTCCCAAAATTTACAAGAGTGTCACTCCTCCACTATAAAAAGCCCTCCTCTCCTCCCCCTTCCTCACACCTATCAAGCCACTTTGGCTCCAACAATATCTTACCAAATAGATCCTAAACATACCTCCACTAATCCTATAATACTCCCCTTGGGAATAAATCAATTCAAGGAATCTCTTTGGTGAAAACCAAAAGGTGTTACTTGAATAAGATGTAAAATTCTTCCTCAAGTTCTTTTATGTTATTTCAATTCTCCACCCCCTAAACTATTCTTATTCCATTATTGTATAAAAAAATTAGTATCATTAATATACTAGGATTTGTTTTATTCTAATGTTTCAACCTACACTTACACACACTTCCATTTAATGGGTAACAAACATACTATTTATGTGTACGGAAAACTACCACCTCACGAAATGATGATTGTTCATTTTTCATTTACCACCTCTCACGGTGTACATTATGATAGAAAATATATTTATATATGTTATATATTATATTTATTATTTATTTAATCTTTTTTAGTACTTTTAAAAATCATATCATTATACTTTCCATTTGGTATAGATACGATAATTTCTTTTGAGGAAGTGTGGGCTACTGTCCCCTCAAAGTGATGTAATTCGTTCACACACTACATGGAATGTATTAAGGATGTGTTTAGTGAACTTATATGATATATATGACATAATAATTCTACTTTAATGATATTATATACATATATAAATATATTTCATTTTCTTTATTTCTTTTTATAGGACAATAAAATGGAAACAACGTTCATGCATACGTACGACCTACCATCTCTATGAACGGTGTATTCCATCTAATACTTCTATATTATATAGATTATTATACTATAAATATAATGAATATAAATGATATTTATATTATGATTTAAATTTCAAAAATCATGATATAATTTTAAGGACTGGAGATATAACAAATTAAGACACAAGCGAATAACAAAGCGGATATTACCCAAAGTAAAACCTTAACATAGAATTGTTAAAAAGAGGATAATATAAAGTCATAATAAAACCATATATGATATTATATATAATAATATGGTTCTATGATAGATGTATAAAAACTTATATTTATTATATAGTAATTTTTTATGAGTACGACGAGAGCTAAGACACAAGGTAAGGGAATTTCATCTTACTTTTTATTTCTGTGAGATATATGCTTTATTCGCCACCCATTCCTTTTTTTTTGGTGTGTATATTGACCGTGGATGAATTCTATGATTCATATAATTAAATTTATGGGTATGTACATATCCATTTTATGATCTTTCTTTCATGGGGTTTATGTTTCAAAAGTTACCTAATCAGTAAAGTAATTTTGTCTCAATTTTCCTTATTTGAGACACATGTCATGATATGCACCCATATTTTTTCATGATATTTATATAATGGATTTGAAATTTTATATAATGAATCTCCATATTTTCATTATATTTAAATCTTCATGTAATTTCATTTCATTACATGGGGATTATGGTTCAAAGTTACCAAGTGGTAATAGTTTATTGAAACAATCTCATCGCATTTTGAGATTGTTTATGATTATGCATCCTTTGATTAAATCTTATGATAAATATCTTAAGAAATATCATGAATTTTATTCTACTCTAGTTATTCACTATATATTCATGTAATGGTATAATTTTCTCCACTCTTTGTTACATAATGTAGTTTAGAAAGTGTGTTTAAGAAAGCCCTCTTTTACCCTCTCTTCGGTCAGAAATATGTGTTCCTTTAAAACCATATCTTATAAAAGGTTTCTAAAAATATTATATTATTCTCCTATGATCTTTAAAAGACATTTTTACCCATCATTTACCTTTTTATACAAAAGTGTTTTTAATGAGAAATATTCTTATAGTTTTCCAATCGAGGCACCTTTCTAAAATTTTACGTTGAAAAAGGAATGTTTGACGTGTACAGATTTATCTATATTCATTACTAAAATTCCCTTGAAGATTCCTTTACAAGGCTAAAAAGTTATTTTTTTTAAAAAGAAATTTTTTCCTAATATTCTGGAAATTTTTTGTTTCAAAGTATTTTCAAATAAAAATGTTTTCAAAATGTTTTCAAGCTATTTTATAAGTTTTCAAGGAAAATGGATTTTAAAAAAAATAAGCTTTCATTATAAGTTTTCAAAGTATTTTAAAATAAATGGTTTTCAAAACATTTTCAATCTTTATTTATAAGTTTTCAAATTATTTTCAAGGAAATTTTTTTTCAAAATGTTTCCAAGCTTCTATTATAAGTTTTCAAAGAAAAAGGTTTTCAAAAATGTTTTCAAGCTTCTTTTATAAGTTTTCAAGGAAAAAGGGTTTTCAAAAACGTTTTCAAGCTACTCTATAAGTTTTCAAGGAAAAAGGGTTTTCAAAAAAAATCAAGATTCTTGTATATGTTTTTAAGGGAAATAGTTTTTAAACTGTTTTCAAGATTTCATTATATGTTTTCAAGTTTATTTTCAAGAAAATGGTTTTTAAAATTTTTTATATTTTAAAAATTATTTTCCAAATAAGAAAGGATATTTTCGTAAATAATTTTTTTAAAAGATATTTCAAAATTATTTCCCATCTAAGATGAAATATGTTGGTGTTACCCATGCCTTTATGGGGAAATGATCCAATGATTCCATTCATATTCTCTCTCTGAATGGATTATGTTTTGATGGCATGATGTTTTATGAAACCCATTTTTCTTTTATGTGTTATATTATTTTGAAACCCGCTTCTTTTCATGGGTTATTCTTTTGATGAAATTATTATTAAACCCATATATTTTTCAAAATTTTATGATAAGATTACAATTTTATGATACCCATTTCATTTCATGGGTTATGACACGATTTTTAATGATATTGTGGAACATATATGTATTATTTCACTATGATATGGGTGGGACCTATATCTCCCTTCAATGCATTGGGTAAAGATTTATATCTCATGAGATAGACTAAGATGGTCTTGGGAGTGAACCATGACTAATAGGATGTCCATTGGAGTGAACCATGACTACCAAGATGGTATGAGGAGTGAACTCATGCTATTAATATGGCTATGGGAGTGAACCATGACTACCAATATGGTGTGGGGAGTGAATCCATACTACTAAGATGGTATTGGTAGTGATGTCATGGCTACTATGTAAATCATATTATATGTGTATGTGTTTTTCAAAATTCCATGTCTTATTCCTATATTATTCTTTCATGGATTTTTTATTCATTTCCTTATAATTCATTTCTTATGAACTTCAAATCATTATGTCATGATTTTTTTTATGATATTTGTATGCAGGGTATGATCTTCTATTTACACGATCATATTTTCATACCCTTATGCTCATGTTTATTCTTACATTACTCCCTTTTTACCCTTACTGGGTATCTGATCTCACCCCTTTTTATGTCTCCTTACATAGGTTATGAAGATATGTATTATGTGTGATGTATCTGAGAAGGGTTCTAGTCATGAAGAACCTAGTGGAAGATAATGTAGCTCACTCATGTACTAGTGTTTACATTTACATGTTTCCAAATGAACTAAACTAATACGGTCTTTGAGTGTCTATTTTTCTAATGTTTTAAGTATTCAGAAAAAGTTATGTAATGCCTATGTACATTAAGATTGGGTCATTATAAAACTTGAACCATCTTTCATCAAGCTACCATGTATTTTATGACATTTTTGCATTATATTTCATGTACATAGACCATGATGAGTATTAGGAAGTACATCGGATATTTCTTTTGTAATAGATACATATTGATCAGTAAATAGATTCAATGGTATCTTCATATTGTACACCTCAACAAATTTCTGAAATAACCGTGAAAAAGAACTAGTTTTTCATCATACAACAATGTCGCACCAAAAATTATAGTTTCTCAAAAATGATTAAATCTAACAAAAATAGCTAGTGGTATGAATTCCCCATTTATAATAAATTTCATATCGATCCTAATTGCATCTCCAAATTTTTCAAAATCAAGCCTCATTTTTGAGTCACACTAAAAAATATTTGTATCCTTCTCATTCATGTCAATTTGAATAACATAGAAAATTGAAGGATTTTCATGAAATTGTTGCTCCAAATTATCCAACATGACTACACTGTCCCCCAAAATAAAATCCCTTTGATGTTTCGATCAAAGAAAATTCATTTAGTCAACTCAGGTAAAACCTAAAACATCTTGACCACCAGCAACAGTCTCCACCAAAGAGTAGGAATCAACTGGCCTAATTCCTGCCAAAAAATTAACTTCCAACTCCACAACCTAAACTTCATTTATCTTTATCTTGGATCTCATAAAATGAAAAAAATCCTCAGAATTCAATAGATTATTGTGAGCATCTAAAAATAAATTACATGAATATTCCCTATATGAAAACATAATAACATACATATAGGAATGAAAACCTATCCTTGTTTCTTCATGGACATTTCTCATAAATACATTACACTTATCATTCTTTTTGCACAATTCTTTAATACAAGTATAAAGAACTAATGTAATTATTTTTTCCATTATTACTCTTATTTTAATATTTTCAACGTACACTAAAACCAATTATTCTAGAATATCCATGATAAAATGCATGGTCATTACAAAGATATTTGAAATTCATTCATACTTTAGATTCCTTATTGCAGACACATAAAACATTGTCCACTACATCATTACCACATTGACACAATATAGGTACCTGAATTTCAATGTTAAATAGCCAATCACAAATGTGAAACTATAGATCTAATCGACACATATTAAATATAATGAAAATTTTGAAACAGAAAGAAAAAAAATCATCTTCAATATTTGTATTCTCAACTTCATCATTAGACAAAATCATGGTAGAATCCTTACAAATAAATATTTATTTTACACCTCATTGAGAAATGATCCTACCATATCTAATCATTGAGTGCATTGACTGAGTTTCATTTCTCATATACCTTTATCTCATCTATCAGGTGTTATCCCTGCTTCCACTATTTTGGTCTCACCTGTTATTCTGGCACGAAAGAAATTCCGATGAACCCTATAGTGGGAAAGCTGTTAATCTGGCACTGTGGAAATTCCAACAAACCTAAACAAAAAATATTTCCTTTGATTGTATCATTTTCTCTCTCTTTATTATCACTTTTAAATAATGTAGATGATATTAAAAAAACAATTCCAATGAGTCTGTGGATTTGAAGCCACATTGTGAGGAGGCATGTGTCACAATCTAAGGGTATAAATTAACCCACCTGTTCAGGTGGGAAATAGAGATGATGTTACATCAAAAAATCAACTAAAATAAATGAATGAATGGTTGAAAATTTAAAATGTAAAAATATGAAGAAAAAAAACATCTTATTTGAATATCAATGTTTTGTAACCCATTCTGAATTGATATCCTAATACATTTGAATTTAACATGAGGTTAATATCATCTCATTAGACACATCTGAACATCAATGACACTCCCAACAACAATATAAAATAATAAATTCATTTTAAAAATAAATCATAAACTAAAATAAATTTCCTAGGTTCAATAAGTTATAAAATTATTTCTAAAAAACACCCACTAATCAAGAAACCTAAATTTCCAATGAAAACACATTAATACATACAACATTAAATTGAAGACATAAACTAAAACATACATGCATGTAAATTCATTAACATGCCAACAGAAGAAGAAGAATGGAAAATAAAACATGTAGGACAAATAATACAACAAAAAGAATTCATTAATTTTCTTTTGATTTTGATAAATAAAATAAGGAATGGAAATTATAATTAAAAGTGTCTAGGATATGGATCAACAATATCAAGGTAAGTGAGGATCTATGAATTATATGATCATACTGAGGTTATGAAACTATTGTATTGGTTTAATTGAGATAAGGTAGCTTACAATATACCACCATAATCTGAAGAATAATGAAAATGGCATGTAACCCAAATCGCTGAAACATTTTATTGGGAAATGTGTCTTGAGAACAAAAAGCAAAACCTTTCTAAGGAGAATCAAAACCAATATGCAATCAAGATTCTGAAGAAGTGGAATCCAAAAATCCAACCTGCACCATAAGATTATAGGTATTAATGTTCAAATACTATAGATATAATCCAATCCCACCTAATAAAAATAAAAATTCAAATGTAGAAAAATAAGGATATATAATCATTAACATGGAAGAAGGGGGAATACACTAGAAATCAAGTAATGTTAAATTTCCAAGGCCCTCACTCCAATCAGCCACCAACTCTATCCAATCACACCCCACTCTTTGTTATTTCCTTTTTAAATTTTTATTATTATTAATTTCTCATCCTTGATTTTGAACAAGTTCCACTCAGAAACTCCCCATTCATGGAAATTGAACTAGTAGCCCACTTAGAGATGGTTTTTAGTTCATGAATTTTCCTATATTTCATAGATATGTCTTATGTCCCTATCTTTTAAAAGATGCACATAATTCATGAGGGGTCTTCATGATATCCATTTCAAGATAGTACACTAAGCGATGATGGGGTGTTTCAATGTCCATGTCCTATGATCTGAACAAAGAAATCATCCCACAGAGTTATCCAAAAACTTCAAAACTACTGGGTTCTTGAAAGTAAGGGTAATACATGGAAGATTCACCCACACCACTACTAATGGAGGATATTTTCACATGTAGAATCCATAAAATAAAATAAAATTTAAATTCATAAAATATATTATCATAATCTTAGTTAAAAAAATAAAAATAGCAAGGTTATAAATAAGTGAAATGATTCCAAAACATAAAAATTGAGTGATCACATTAATGAACACTAAATTCCATATTACCATGATATAATGAATCCCAAGACACAATTTTACTACTCTATTAGGACAGTACTTGAAAATGATCTCAAGTACATATGATTGATCAAACACCGTGGGATCACCATCACTATAACATCACACAATATCAATATAATGAGAATAAAAATATAAAATAAACAAGAATCACCATGAACAAATATTTGGTATAGTGGAACACAGTATACAAATTTTAAACCATAACCAAATTAGGATATTATCATCACAAAAAGGAGTTTCAAAAATCATACTTATGTGGATATGAAAGCCTCATGTGTTTCAAGAGATCCTCAAGTAAATATAAGTAATATTTTTTTCTCATTATGTCTATAACCAATTCTCTAAGAACACCTCAACTCGGAATTGATGGATGCTTCTCCCAGCGCTCGGGCTCCATGTTCTTTCCCATCCCCAGTCAGGGAGGGTGCTCCTCCGTCGGTGGCCTCTGGTCTGGCTTGCGAAGCTGGTCCGGTCAATGCCACTCCCTCTAGTGTTGCGGTCAAAGGCAAGGGCCGGTCTTTCAAAGACATTCTCTATGGTCCCTCGGTGGTCGCGGCTAGAAGTGAGGCATCTCCCCCGGCTTCCTCCTCCAGGCGTATTCCCCTGATCCCGCTGGGGCCTAGGGTTGTTGCAAGAGTGGATGGAGTTCCTTCTGTGGAGTTCTCGGCTCAGGAACTCCAAGAGGCCTCCGCCTTCCACGACCTCACCCTGGTGGCGCGGTTTGGGCACAACAAACCTCCCCTCGGTTTCTTTAGGGACTTCGTCGATTCCTGGGAGTTGTGCCAGCCGGCGGCTGTTTCAGAGCTCTCCGGAGTGGCTTTTTTGCTTCCATCTGTTCTCCAGGGAGGACCTCATGAAGGTTTGGGCGCGGGAAGGTCGGTGGTGTGGTTCGTGGCAGTTCTCCCTATCCCGGTGGTCGTGGGACTGCCACTTCGGTAAGGAGGCGTCGTCGGCAGCCGTGTGGGTCTCCTTGCTTGGACTTCCGTTGCCTTTTCAGAACCCGGTGCTTTTGAAGTCGATCGGCGACTCCCTGGGGGCCTTACTCTACTCCGATGATCCCACGGCGTGTCTCTTAGCTACTGTGAATCCTCATATCTGCGTGGAGCTTGATCTTTCGAAGAGTTTGCCTCCCCGTGTGTTGCTGCGCTCCGAGGATGGTTTTTCGTGGTGACAGAGGATCCTCTTCAAAGGCTCCCCTAGGTTCTGTGTGGCCTGCGGTCTCCACGGCCATTCGGAGATGGTTTTCCGTAAGGGGAAGGCAGGGCTTCCGGCCTCCGGCTCTGGTCGTCGGGGTCCTCCGATGGGCGGATCGTCTAGCTCGGCCCCCGAGACGGGCGAGGTAGTCGTTGGGGGCTCGCCTTCTAATTCAAATTCAAACTGCAGGAGGGGTTCCCTCGCGCCGCCTGTCATCTCTGACATTGTTGATTCGTCCGAGGTGGGGGTCTGCGCCCTGGGGCCCACGCTGCCAGATGAGGACCTGATCTCTTTTTCGCCTGTCCCCCTTGGGGTCGACATGGGACTGGCTTCCACTGTCCCTGCTCTTTCTCCTCCTTCTCCGGTGCTGTGGATTTCTACCCAGCTTTTCCCAGATTTTCTGCAACACTCTCTGAGTAGCGACCTGGCTTCGGCAGCAATGGCCTCTCCTCAGGGGGCATCAGTTTCAATAGGTATGCTCAGGGAGTTTGAGGCGGCCCGTAGCTCTCTGCAGCGTTTGGTGCTAGTTTCCCTCCTACAAGGGGAGCCGTCTCCTTGCGTCTCGCGACACCAGTCCCCGGTTAGATTCTCCCTGTCGGAGGAGTCTGTTGGCCCGATGGTAAAGAAGCATTTTTCACCTTCTCCGTAGGGTATTATAGATGGTCTGGTCACTCGCTCGAGGTCCAAAGAGCTGGGCTTGCTGTTGGCCCCTGCACCCAACAGTCTGCTCGTCCTGAAGGCCAAGAGGACCCGCGCCTAATGTTCTCTGTGATTATTTGGAACACTCGGGTCTTGGGGGTTCGTGCTAAAGGCGCCTTCATGGCCTCGGAGACCAGGAAGCATCATGCTTCTATCGTGGTTTTTCTGTAACCCAAACAGAACTCTGGTAAGCTTCAGGTTATCGCTAGGAGAATCAGTTGCTGCAATTCCTGGCATGGGAACCCGGAGAACTCCCATATCTGGATCTGTTGGAAGAAGAATGTGCAAGTCGAGGTGCTTAGTGTTTCGAACCAATGCATCAATGCAAGGGTTTCGGGTGGGGGGAGCGTGGATCTTTTTTCCTTCGTTTATTCCAGCACAGAGGCGGCAAGGAGGAGTGATCTTTGGAGCTTTCTATCCTCATTTCAGACGGGCGGCCTTCTTTGGTTCGTAGGGGGTGACTTCAACTCCATTGTTGACCTCACCGATAAGCGAGGGGGTATTTCGTACATTTCCAATGGCATGCAGGACTTACAGGATTTAATTGTAGCTACGGGACTACTGGACATGGGTTTCGTCGGCAGCAAATACACTTGGTGAAACAACCGCAGGGGCACTAACCACATTTGGAGTCGGCTAGACAGGTGTCTTACCAATCTTCAAGGCCTAGATTCCTTCCCGCAGGCCTCGGTTACCCACTTATCCAGGTCGCTCTCAGATCATGCTCCGCTTATGGTGACGCTTCGAAGGGAGCATAGTGGAGGTCTGGATTTTCACTACGACAGTAACTGGCACGGGATGGAGGGCTTCATGCAGGTGGTGAAGAACTCATGGGATTAGGAGGAAAACGGGAGGTCATGGTGCTGGCTTGCAAACCGCTTGAAGCGGTTAAAGAATGATATATAAGGCTGGTTGGTCGAGAGACCGCAGGCTAGCACAGGAGTGGATAGAATTCAGATGGATATTGAGAGGCTGGAGGAGGAGTTGCAATCCAACTGGGAGGAAAACAAGTTCTCCTTGCTTTGCGACAAGCGTATTTTTCTCGCGGAGAAATTTCTTGAGATCAAAAGGTCGTATAGGAAAAGATCGTAGGTTCGTTGGCTTAAGGAGGGCAACAGGAATAGTCTTTTTTTCATGCTTGCCTGAAGGAGAAGAGTTTCATGAAGCTCAACCTCAACCTTGGTAACAGGGTGTTTACTTCGGATGTTGGGGTTGCTGGCCGTTTGGCTCTGGAACACTTTGAAAATGTTCTGGGCAGTGGACGGACTCCCAGGTAGGACCAAAGTGCGGATGAGGGGACTGGTGACTTCCTGGGTTGCATCCCACAACTCGTGGAGGGGTCTGACAATTCGCGACTGATGGAGCTACCGTCTGCAACAGAGATTAAGGTTGCGGTCCTGAGGATGTCGCTGGACAGTGCCCCTGGGCCGGACGGGTTCCCATGATCTTTTTATGTGGGTACGTGGGAGATCATGGGGCCACAGGTGGTGGAGGCCATCCAGGATTTCTTCTGAGGTGGCGCCCTCAACAGAAGCATTTGCACCTCCAGGGTGGTTCTTATTCCGAAGGTCAAGGACCCTTCTATTCTCACTCATTATAGGCCTATCTTTCTGTGCAACATGTCCTATAAGATTCTGGTTGGCCTTCTCTTGCGAAGGCTCAGTAGTGTGATTCCTAGGCTCGTTTTAAGAGAACAACATGGTTTTATTCCTGGTCGAAGCATACAAGGGGCGGTGGGCATCGCTAGTGAACTGGTTAGGGATCTCAACAAGAAGGCAATTGGGTATAATGTCATTCTTCATGTGGACATGTAAAAGGCTTACGATACCATGGAATGGAGCTTTGTGATTCGGGTAATGTGGAGGTTGGGTTTCAACGAATGGTTTTGTGATCTTTGCTTCCGCTGCTACTCCTCCCCTTGGTTGTCCATTTCCATTATGGGGAAGGTGTTTGGCTTCTTCAAGACGGTGGTGGGGTTTGGCAAGGTGATCCCCTGTCTCTGCCCCTCTTCGTCCTCGCACAGGATGCTCTCTCCCACAACCTTCATAGAGGGCTGGCAGAGGGCAAGTTTTCTCCTTTTCGCTCACGAGGTGGTTCGGAGGGTGTGTCCCACCTCATGTTCACAGATGAAATTCTTGTGTTTCTGAATAGGAGGAGGTGATCGTTGCAGGGTTTTATGGAGATCATGCGCATGTATGAGTTCTTGAGCGTCCAAGGCATCAACTACTCCAAAAGTTAGGTTTTTATTTCTAACAAGTGTTCCGGCCAACGCTGCAGGGAAATTCAGGGAATTTTGGAATGCCAAAGGAGGTAGCTACCGATGATCTATCTCGGTATTCCCCTATCCTATGGTCGTATCAAGAACCATTTCTTTGATGGGGCAATTAGCAGAATTCTGGGAAGAATCACCATGTGGAAGAGTAAGTTCCTTTCGTTTGGGGGGCGAGTCACGTTGATCAATAGCATGCTCACGTCCATCCCAATGCACATTCTTTCGATTGTCAAGGCACTAAAGGGTATCCTTGCAAGGATGGAGAAAATCTGCACCATGTTTCTTTGGGATGCCAACCAAGAGGGGCGGTGCCATTGGGCCTCTTGGAGTCGCTTAGTGAATCCCGTGGACAAGGGCGGGGTGGGTCTTCGTGACATTTTCGAGACCATGCAGGGGTTGCAGGCGTGGTTGGCCTGGGAGGTTGCTAAGGGGGACTCCTTATGGGCTTCTTTCTTCAGAGGACGATACGGGTGGGACGGTGAGTCCCCTGCATCCTTCGGGCCTGGCCTTTCCCTGCTGGACAAGGACATTTTCTCCCATTTAGAGGAGCTTCAGGGTTCAACCCGTTGGATCATTGGCCGCGGCGAGGTTAATTTTTGGAGGTCGAACTGGACGGGCGTTCCGCTCTTCTTCCCTGGTTGCCTGATTCCAACATTCTCCTTCAGGGAGGCGTGCGTCTTCCCTTCTTTTATGAAGGCTGTTCTCAACCAAGACCAGTGGGAGCTCTTTGATAGCATCACTCTGAATAACGATGCAGACAAGTGTTGTTTCACAGGATCTGCCTCGGGCCAGTTCTCCATCAAGGATTACACCAGGTCGCTTGCTGCTGATACTAATCTGGACGAGTGGAACTCGAAGTTCTGGTGAAAAGAGTTCCCAACCAAGATGAACTTCCTTGTGTGGAGGATCAGGAAATCTGCCCTTCCGACGGACGAGAACCTGCAAAGGAAAGTCATCCCCTTGGCGTCCCGCTGTCTATGATGTGCGCAACCCAGGAGGGAGTCTATGATGCACCTGTTCTTCCAGAGAGAATGGGCTGAACACATTTGGTCCATGTTTTCCATCCATTCTCATTGTATCCGGCCTCAGACCTCCTTCAATGATTTCGTGTCCTCATGGTTTCATGGGGTAGGTATCAGCATGACGGAGATTAAAATCCTGGCCTGTGCTCTTTCTTCAATCTTCTGGACCCTTTGGGAGGCTAGGAACCAGGCGAGGAGGGGTGTTCAACCCTCGGTGATGTTCCTTCAGATGCGGGAAAATACTCTCACTATTGAGCTTGGTTCGGTCATCAAGGGTGGTCAGGCCTCTTCGGCCCTCTGCAGCTTCCTCAACAGACCCTGCCCAGCTAGTTTTCCGGGTGATTTGGGGGGCAGGTGGGTACGCTGGAACCCCCCCATGCAGGGGTTGAAACTGAACGTGGACGGCTCCTGCAAGAGTGGGATTATGCGGGGAGGGGGTCTTATTCGTGATCGGTGTGGCTCGGTGTTGGCAGGTTTCAGCGCTTTCTTCGGAGCAGGCAACTCTATGGGGGCAGAAACGAGGGCCCTTCTCACATGGCTCACCGTTTGCAGGAGGTTGGGCTTGCGGGTGGAGGTTATTGAGTCTGATTCGGAGGCTTTGGTCAAGATGGTCAAAGAGGACTGCGAGGTGCCCTGGATACTTAGTTATTTAACCTGAAGGTGTTCTTTGGAGACGAGTCAGGGCCAACAGGTCCATCATGTTCTGAGGGAAGATAATTTTGCTGCTAACGCGCTCGCAGGTTTGGGAATTCCAGAGGAGCCTCTTGTCATGTATAATAGTATTGGGTCACTCCCTGTGGCCTGTCTGTCATTTGTCCAAGGGGACACCCTCGGTTTACATCATTTTCGACCCCCTAGGGGTTTCTCAGTTCGTATGTAGTGGGCTGGTGGCCACTCCCTTTCCCCAATAAATAAAAAATATATTATTCATTGTCAATTCTCTAAATTACAAGCTTCCTTTAAATTAATTTCATTAAAAGTCCTTCATATTAATCGAGTTACACGTTTGCACCTGAAAAAAAACAAGTTTACTTGAAAATTCAACATTTTTTAACAAACTTAAAGTGTCTCAATGAGTAAAAATACTGAATACATATTAAAACACACTTGATTTAGTAGAAACATTAATTTCCCTAAAAATTTAGATATAAAAAAGATGCACCTGTTATAGAAATTCACAAATTCAAGATGATACAACTACATTATGAAACACTGACCATGCATAATTGATGGAAGCATACAACTTAATAGTAAATAAATCAATAATAGCTTGGAAAAAACCACCCAAATGTAAAAAATGGTGGAGATGAAAATAATTGAAAATGAAACAAATATAAATAGCCATCAAAACTACTAATAAGTTATTAATGAAAAATAAATAAATCATTCAAAAAAAGGTTTCCCGTTGTGGAGGAAAAAGAAGAAATGGAGAGGGAGTCTCATATGAGAGAACAAAATATATGAGAGAGGTTATTGGTATTAGGTTTCTTAAACTAATACATCATGGATCATTTTTTGGTTTTTGAAATTAAAAGGAAAAAAATAGAATGAAAATATTACAACAAATTGAATAGATAAATAATTGTTTCATGTATGACATGTATGATGGATGACATGTGGAAATTAATATATAGTAAATCATTTTCATGAAAATGGGGATATAAAGAACACAAGATAAGAAGACATGATTAACTAATTGGAGTTTAAACCCCATAGTATTCATGAACTAGAAGATATTTCAACTAATATGGTTATGTTTAAAGAAAAACTCATTATTGTATGAAAATTGAAAACATGATTACTGGATCCCTAAGAATGTCAGATGAGATACTGAATAAGAAAATATCACATAGTATGGGAAGATCAGGATTTGGATTGGATTTTATGGAATAACAAAACAACTATAGATAGAAATAATCACACCAAATAAGGAACCAAAGGAGGTGAATTTGAAATCCATGAAAAAATTGTATATCAAGGATAACTCTGATGAAGCCATAGATGAGTTAATTAAATACCTATCAAGAATGATAAAAAGTGTTAAAGAATTTCTTTTTTAAAAAGACTTTTTTAATTTAAATCACACTAATTGAAACATAAAAATACATAGAAAAACCTAGACAAAAGAAAAATAGGAACTGGCAGACACATAAGAAAATTAGGAAGAAATGAAATCCTTCCAAAGTGAAGAATCACTTTCATCGGGATCATCCAAACCCTCTTGTGGCTGATTGAGAAGGTCCGAACATGTATCAATGACAATGTGAAATATACCCTCTTAATTAACATATTATTTTTAGATTTTATCTTTTAAAAATACAAGGTAAACTATGCTTCCTCCTCAACATCACCAAGTAGTTCAAAAAAAAATTATGCGTTGCAACAGGGGAACTATGATCCCCAACTCACTCCCTTGGATCAAAATTTTCTTGTTTAAATATACCTTTCATGAATAGATTATCATCAAGATAAGATTATAATAAAGGGCGTAGACCATGATAGACCATGAGGGACTTCAACCCCTTAAGTTTCTTTCACATAACCACCCACAAATTACTATGTTTTGAAACCTAATTTGATTACAAAATAATCTTGTTGTACTGTAGATAGCCCTTAAATAACAGAGGGGGAAATTACTTCCTTCACTGGAGAATAATCAGAAGCATTAGGATTGAGACCTTAAATATGATGTTTCTTCTCCTCACCAGTTGAATTAGAGGAAGAAAGAAACTGAGAAGTGATTATACCATCAATATACCCCTCTTAACCTACCAAAATATCCTCCCCTCACCACTTTTAATTGACTTATGCATGATAAAATCCCTATCAAGCTCCTAAAAACCCTCTCCTAATACACTAGTAAATTTTTACTCTATGGAAGTTTCATCCATAAAAAACATCATTAAAATCAGACTTCTTGACCTCTATGGTAGTAGGAACCACCAAAGAAGTCACCTACACTAGAACCAAAACTATTAATGTTGTCTTGAATATAATGTAGACAATGTAAATCATATTATCATACAACTAAACAAGAAAAGAAACCTCCAATTAAATAGTTTGTGATCTTGAAGGTTGTACTTAGTATCTAGGAAACTCCCTCCCCCTCCCCCTCCCCCTTCCCCTCCACTGGGACTATAACTGTTTTTATTATCTTTATTATAAATTTTATAATATAAATTATATTATCCAACAACTAAAAAAGAAAAAAAAACTCAACTCAAGAGTTTATGATGGTGAAGGTTGTACAGAAGAGGTTAAAGCTACACTAAAAAGCTAGGAATCTCCCTCCCCCTCCCTCAACTAGAACAACAAGTATTTCTACTATCTTGACTATAACATTTCCAGAATAATTTAGACTATCTAATAGATTAATAGGAAAAGAAACCATACCTATCTATCAGTAGAGGAGAAAAGGGTATTAATACTAATAACATATGGAAAGATTTTATTCCCCCATATATAACATGTCACGAACTGCCTTCACCAAAAGGAGGGAAGGGTCAGCACATTGCCAGGACCTTCCTTCTTCAAGTTCAAGGAGAGATAATGACCCCCGAAACCCGCCTTCAATAGGTCCCGGAGTGGCGACCAGTGCCAAGGGTATAGAATCACTCACTAAATGGAAGGCATTACCCTTTTTCCTTTAATAGGATTGAGAGATAATATAGTAAATCTCACAACACCAAAACTAGAAGTGCAAGAAAAGACAAAACAACCATTCCCATATGCATGTTCCAAAATTAAATACCACAAAGTACAAAGTGACTACAAAGGTAAAGTACCAAAGAAGGAAAAATAGCAACTGCAACTGCCACAAAGTTCTGAGCTAGTATGGTCCCGCACGATTCCTGAAGTCCTCCTGGAAACCTGAAAGTAGTTTTATATATGTAGGGTGAGCATACAAGTATACTCCGTAGGGAGAAACCAAAGACTCTCATGCACAAGTGGGGAGACATACTAAAGTCCCGTGAGAAACAGACAACCAACACTATCGAGGAGTTCACCCATCCCGCTCACCGACCACACTCACCAAATAACGCAAGAAAAGTAATGTATAATAAATCACATCGATGTTTGGGTACCCCGTGCCACTTTCCCACGGGTTATTTAAGACATCCTACGCATCGAACCAATCCTGCCATTCTCACTGCAGTCCCACTGCCACACCCCGCCCGTACACACCTGGGCCATAACCTCACGCAGTCCCACTTCCAAACCCCGCCCGCAAACACCTGGGCCACAACTATCTCACATAACCATGCTTACAAACACCTAGGCCAGAACAACCATTGTCACGCCCAAAGATACCTGGGCTATAAGATCCACTGCCACGCCCAAAGACACCTGGGCCTCATCCCGAAGACACTTGGGAAACCACCTTCCCACACAAACCTGGGCCATAACCACCACACAACCATTCCCAAAGGTTCTTGGGCTAATAATGGACTTCAGGCCATCACAGCCTGGCCGAAGATACTTGGGTCATCCGGGAAAGGGAGCAGAAAGAAGCTAATAACCATCCACTAATAAAAGTGTTGGGAAAAACACTCTCTCCCATGAAATGGGGGTGTTTGGCACTAAGTTCTCAACTTGTTTGGGGCGTGAATAAGAAACATAAAACTACAAGTATATGTATAAGTAACAAGTACTCACCCAATCTAGGTTTTTCTTCAGCCAGCCTAAAGAACACAATCAGCGCCCAAGTCACGACTCACACCAAACCAAAACCCATTTGTCCCATCCTTGTTTCATATTCATTGATAATGTTTAAATAAGTTTATACACCTACTTAGGAAACTATCAAGCATAGAACAATCCAAGGAAAGAGTACAGTCAAACATCAACTTAAACATTCACACCTGGTTCTCTTGTAAAGTCACAACAACAAAGGGATAAGTGAGATCCCTCAAAGTACTGGAACCCAAAGAAAAACCCCAAGGTACAGCCCCATGTTCCCAATATCCTGGAGCCAACGGCTTCTCAACAACATATGATCCCACCCCAATTTGTGATATAAACCTAGTAACCACCCGACCTTAAATTCACAACCACTGGAAGCATAACAACAGGGGATCCCATCCCCACCCACATCACCCGGCAATCGGCCGTGAATGAAAAACAATCAAACCACTACCACCAAAGCAAAGCAGGACCATGCCGGTACTTTCATATTTAAACAATTTAACACACTCCATGATTCCAATTCCACTGTACTTTAACCGGGGTTATCACAGAAAAGGGTTGATCCTGGTGCTTTTAAATTTATTTAGCTGGATTTACGTAATTAACCAAAGTCCTTTACACAGAAAGGGTTCAAAACCACAATACAATCCGTTTAAACATCACTAGAGGTAAGAGTTCATTAGTGCACAGAGAAAGGCCACCAACGGCCATGATTTTCAGTAGGCGTAAGCCCACACAATTCAGAAAAGAAGACCATAAAACAAAGCAGCATCATCGATCACAGCCCCCCCCCTTCATTCCTTAGAGTCTGTTCATTATCTTCATTAAGGTTTGGTTAATCCAATTCTACAGAAGAAATAGCATACCCACCCCGCATGATACACAAAAAAAAAGAGATGAAGGAGAAATTATCTACTTGATTGATCGAGGATCGAAGTTTATCTTCACATGCCAGGAACAGAAGATGATAGATTCGCAGGGGTGGGGCCTCGGGAGCTCAATAACTAGCAGACAAAACGATGGGAGTGTGATCGAGAAAAGAAGAAACCCACGGAGAACCCTTTACTTTATAAGGGTCGGGGACAGTTGATATAAGAATGTGAAACTGCGTAAGGAGCGGGGGTCGTGGGTTGACCACGCGGCCCCACACGTCATTAAAGGGGTCCTCGCCTTTAGGGACGGTTTAAACCGATGCACCCAGGGCATCTCTCTTAATCAAACACTATTAATTGGCGTTAATGGTCCTTAAAATAGGCTTAAAGGGGTCAAAATAGAGTTTAAAACCAAATTTACGCAAAAAGGAGGCGCTGCTGGAAAAACCCGTGGGGTAGGCAAGAGCTACCGGTAGCCGAGAGCTACCGGTGGCTGACAGCTACTGGTAGCCGCACTACCGGTAAGGTGTAGCTACCGATAGTCGAGAGCTACCGGTGGCTGACAGTTACTGGTAGCCGAGCTACCGGTAAGGTGCAGCGACCAGTAGTCGAGAGTTATCGGTGACTGACAGCTACCGGTAGTCGAGCTACCGGTAGACCGAGCTACCGGTCGGCCGAGCTACCCGTATACTACGACTACCGGTAGAACAAGCTACCAGTAAGATGCAGCTACAGGTAGACCGAGCTACCGGTAGGCCGAGCTACCGGTAGGCTCCGGCTACTGGTAGACCGAGCTACCGGTAGGCCTGCTACCGATAGGCTAAGGATACTGGTAGGCCTATCGTGGGTCAAACTTCACCGAGAAGTTGGGATGGCCTCCTAAACAAACCATAACACCTCAAGCATCATATTTTTACTAAGTAATGGTCCTCCAAAAACCCGGGCCATTACATCAGATACCTCTCAAACTATTCTCACCCTTGAGAATCAAGACAACCCATAAGGAAAGAGAGGGTCCGAAAAAACACCTCGATAGATACCTCTCAGGAGTGAACCTCGTTGTCAACTAAAAACACCTTTCTCTTAAGAACCAAGAAACATACTATGTTAGACTGCCCGGTCTGTGGGTTGGGGAGTCTCTTCCCCCATGTCAAGATATTATCCACTTTGGGCGGCACTGACTTGCCCACATGGGTTTAATCGCATCCACCTTAATGCGTCTTGATTAGGGGTCCGATCCTCCCCTCCCCATAGCCAGGACTTTTCACACACATTCAGAGGGGAAAGAAAAACCACATATTTCATAGCCAATAAGGTAAAACGATCCACCACAACAAGTATAAACAGAACAGCACAAAACTCAAAACAACTCTGGGTACTGGGCACGAATTTGTGCTTCCCTCTCCCACGTACTCTCCTCAAGCCCATCGTGTCACCATAACACATAAAACAAGAGAATGGTTCACCCACGAAGCACCTTCTCCTCACGATCCTCTATCATCACTGGTCTTTCCACAAAATTCACGTCGTCCTCGATGTCTAGATCTCCCCAGTCAAGGATGTGTGAATCGTCGTGCAGATAACGATGGAGCTGGGACACATGGAAGATGTCATGTATCCTCAGTAGTGGCGGTGGTAACGCTAGCTGATAAGCCACTTCACCGACCCGCCACAACACTTCTAAGGGTCCGATGAACCTGGGAGAAAGCTTACTCCCCTTGTCGAACCTCTGTTGTCCACGTCGAGGGGATACCTTCAAGAACATGTGGTCTCCAACCTCAAACTCTAAGGGCCTCCTCCTGGTGTCAGCATACAACTTCTGCCGGTCCTGGGCTGCCTTCATCCTTTCCCGTATAAGCTGAACCTTCTCCGCCGTGCTCTGCACCACCTTCGGGCCAAGGATGCTCGCCTCTCCGACTTCGGTCCAACACACAGGTGAGAGGCATGGCCTCCCATACAAGGCTTAAAATGGGGCCATACCAATGGTAGAGTGATAGCTATTATTGTAGGTGAACTCTACCAGAGGCAAGTGTCACACCCATGATCCTCCTGAGTCCAGAACGCATGCCCGCAGCATATCCTCCATGGTCTGGATGGTGCGCTCTATCTGCCCATCTGTCTGGGGATGGAAAGCAGTGCTAAGACGTAGCTGGGTGCCAAAAGCATGCTGCAATCCTCTCCAGACTTGTGAGGTAAACCGTGCATCCCTATCCGAGACTATGGACATCAGAACTCCATGCAACTACACCACCTCATCCACGTACCTTCATGCCAAATCATCCACTGCACTTGACTCCTTAATCTCCAGAAAGTGAGCTGATTTCGTTAACCGGTCCACTACTACCCAGATGGAATCGTATCCCCCTTGAACCTTGGGTAGTCCCGTGATGAAATCCATCGAGATGTCCTCCCACATACACGCGGGGACATCTAGAGACTGCAGCAGGCTGCCTAGAACTCGGTGTTCAGCCTTCACCTGCTGACACACTAGGCACTTGGCCACAAACTTCGCCACTGCTTGCTTTACTCTGGGCCACCAAAACTGTCTCTTCAGACCCTGGTACATCATGGAAACTCTTGGGTATACCTCTAGGGGTGAGTTGTGGAACTCACTGAGAACCTTTCCGCGCATCACCTCTAGAAAAAACAGCGTCCCCTTGAAAAACATTCAGTTTTGACCATCCTCCGTCCATTCTTCTGGATCATTTCTCTGGTCAACTCGGTCACGCATCACTTCACACTCTGGGTCTCCCCACTGAGACTCCTCCACTTTCTGAAACAGAGATGACTGCACTGCCATCTGATATAGACAACCTCTACCACCATCCATCCCTGCATCTAGGCGTAAGGCAGACAACTCCTCCATTGCCTTCCAGGTGTCTAATGACTCTCAGACCGCATCCTTCTATGATCTCTTGCTCAAGGCATCAGCCACTATATTCCCTTTCCCTGAAGTGTAGGAAATCTCGAAGTCGTAAACCTAGAGGAACTCCACCCACCTTCACTGCCACAAGTTTAGGTCCTGTTGGGAGAACATATACCTCAAACTTTTGTGATCTGTGAAGACCACAAAGAATTCTCCGATGAGGTAATGCCGCCATAACTTTAGAGCAAAAACGACCGCTGAAGATCCAGGTCGTGGGTGGCATAATTACGCTCATGGGAGAATAGCTTCCTAGACCCATAAGCGATCACCCCTTGTCCATGCATTAACACAGATCTGAGGCCTTGCCTTGAAGCATCACAAAACACCTCATATGCCGCACCTTCTTCTGGTAATCTCAGCACTGGGGCACTAACCAAATTCTCCTTCAGATAGATGAAGGCTGCCTCGCATTGCTCACTCCACACGAGAACCTGGTCTTTCTTGGTCAAGGCTGTCAAAGGGGTTGCAACTCAGGAGAAGTTGGGTATGAACCTCCGATAGTAACCTTCCAGCTCGAGGAAGCTATGAACCTCGACCACATTCTTGGGTGCTGCCCAAGAAACAACTACTTCAACCTTTGATGGTTCCACCGCTACCCCTTGCTCGGACACTACGGTCCCAAGTAAGTGCACTTCTCGCGTCCAGAACTTGCATTTCGACAACTTACCATAGAGCTGGTGCTGTCGGAGGACCTCCAAAACCATTCTCAGGTGCTCCGCGTGATCCTCCTCTGATCTTGAATAGATCAGGATATCATCGATGAACAAAACTATGAACCGATCCAGGTACTCTCGGAAGATGGAGTTCATAAGCCCCATGAACATGGTCGGGGCGTTCATAACACCGAAGGGCATGACTAAGAACTCGAAGTGTCCATATCTGCACCTGAACTCCATCTTTGGGATGTTTCCCTCTTTCACTCTCAACTGGTGATACCCAGACCGCAGGTCGATCTTCGAGAACCACCCTTCCCCTTTCAGTTGGTCAAAAAGATCGTCTATCCTCAGAAGAGGGTAGCGATTCTTGATCGTTACCTGATTAAGCCTCCTGTAGTCTATGCACAACCTGAGACCATCATCTTCCTTCTTTGCGAACAAGACTGGAGCACCCCACGGTGACGCACTTGGTCGAACATAACCCCTCTTCATCAGATCATCAATCTGAATCCACAACTCCCGTAGCTCCGAAGGTTCCATCTGGTAAGGAGCCATCGAGATCGGATGAGCACCAGGCTGCAAGTCTATCCCAAACTCGATATCCCGTTGAGGGGGTAGAGTTGTCACCTCCTCAGGAAAGACGTCCATAAACTCACGGAAGATCTCTGGCACCTCCACCATTTCAGCATCTACTGACTCTACATACAGGTCAGCTAACAAGGAGAGGAGGGGTTCCTCTCGCCTGTTGCCCTTATGACTACTCCGCTCGCCGGTGAAGGTAACACGCCGGCTGCCCAAGTCTGAGAACACAACCCTTCCTCAGAAGCAGTTGATGACGGAATACATAGAGAACAACCAGTTGATTCCTAGGATGACATCGTATGGCTGTATCTGTAACAGTAGTAGATCTCTGACTGACTGATGTGGCTCTATCATTAGTATGCATCCTCAACAAACATATAACAAGTCGGTATGACCTACGAATGGTGTGCTCAGCACCAGGGGCACAGGAAGTCTCTCGGCATCTAGGTCCAAAGCACGGGCTAGACTAGGTTCAACGAAGTAGTGCGAAGCTCCGGTATCGAACAAGGCATAAGCAAGAGTGCTAAAAAAATTGATCGTACCTCGAATGACCTCCGGTCCCACTGGGAGTGCTGCCTCCACAGCGTGCAACTGCCCACGCCCAGCTCCTCTACCTCTCGGCTATCGGCCACCTCCCTGACCATGCCCTGGTCGAGGTCCCTGAGGAGCGCCCTGAGGTCGGACTCCTCCTGCAATGCCTGCCCCCGGAGGAGCAGGAGCTCACTGCCCCTATTGCTGCTGCTGGAAGGGACTAGCTAGAAACTACTATTGAGGTGGGTGCTGGGCCTATCCGCCACTTCCGTAATGTACTTGGTCCAAGCACTGACTCCGGAGATGTCCACGGCTCCCACAGATGAAGCACCGCGGTCCTGGGCCTAAAGGGAAAGGGCGAGGACCAGGGGACCGGAACTGAAACTCCTGCGGCCTGCTCCCTGCTGGTCAGAACCTGGAGGGTCCTGACGCTGGAGGCCTGGTGCTGACGGCCTTCCCCTTCGATGGTCCCAATTGGATCCCCTCTCGTGACACACCTACTGGAGCATGCATCCTTTCTACCACTTCGTCCTTCTTCTGGACATCCAAGTACGTCGGCAGGGTAAAGGGGGTAACAGCATACTGGAGGGAGGGTCGGAGCGCCTCCTCTAAACGTCTTGCCCGAGACTCCTCATCAGGAAAGAGGTCCAGAGAAAACTGTAGGAGGTCCTTGAACTTGATTCTTAGCTCCCTTACCGACATACTCCCCTACTGGAGGGAGAGCAGCTCCTGCCTCTTCTCCGCCTTCATCGTTGAAGAGAGAAATTCTACCCGGAACTCCCTCTCAAAACCAGCCCATGCCACCTCAGCCTCTCTCCTCTCTCCCAGGTAAAGCATCCACCACTGACGCGCTGCTCCCCACATCTGGCTGACGGCCAGAGGAACCCAGTACTCGGTCGGAGCCCGGATCAGGCCAAAGGCTATCACCAACTCCTCTAGCCAGCTCTCCGTCTTCATGTCAGAGGTGTTGCCCTCATACTTCTTGAGAGTCTATCGCTAGAAGGCCCGAAGTGTCTTCTGCCACTGGTCATCCTCCTCCTCTCGATCAGCTCTCTGCCGATCGGCCAAGGTAGTCTTCGAGGCCTCAATTGCCTGCACCACACGTTGTCGTCTCCCAGGTTCCATAGCTGCAAGGTAAACAAGGAATGCCTAAGCCCAAGTAGTGCAGAATATTGTTCTTAAAATTTCTTAAACTTATTATTGATTCCAATTCCCAAAACACCCATGAAACATGAGAACACAAGTCATTATGATGCATGTAGATTTCCTAGGGTCTCTACCCTGTAATCAGTGTGACCTCACTCGGTCATTCGGTAGGTCCAGAGTCCTTGCATCAGATCACGGGGGGCCCTAAAATCCCGCATCCTAGCCGGTCTTCCCTGGCCTAATTCACGCACCAAGTTCATCCAACACTCTTGCCCTACCATACCATGCAATCCTCACTGTGCCTAACTCCAGAATCCATCCTATCTCTCAACCCCACCTCTGATACCATTCTATCACGACCCACCTTCACCAAAAGGAGGGAAGGTTCAGCAGATTTCCAGGACCTTCCTTCTTCAAGTTGAAGGAGAGATAATGACCCCCGAAACCCGCCTTCAATAGGTCCCAGAGTGGCGACAAGCACCAAGGGTATATAATCACTCACTAAATGGAATTCATTACCCTTTTTCTTTTAATTAGATCAGGAGATAAGATAGTAAATATCACAATACCAAAACTAGAAGTGAAAGAAAATCCAAAACAACCATTCCCATATGCATGTTCCAAAAGTAAATACCACAAAGTACAAAGTGACTACAAAGGTAAAGTACCAAAGAAGGAAAACAGCAACTACAACTGCCCCAAAGGTCCAAGCTAGTATGGTCCCACGCGATCCCTGAAATCCTCCTGGAAACCTGAAAGCAGTTTTATATACGTAGGGTGAGCATACAAGTATACTTAGTAGGGAGAAACCAAAGAATCTTGTGCACAAGTGGGGAGACATACTAAAGTCCCGTGAGAAACAGAAAACCAACACTATCGAGGAGTTCACCCATCCCGCTCATCGGCCACACTCACCAAATAACACAAGAAAAGTAATGTATAGTAAATCACATCGATGTTTGGGTACCCCGCGCCACTTTCCCACTAGTTATTTAAGACATCCTATGCATCGAACCAATCCTGCCATTCTCACTGCAGTCCCACTGCCACACCCTGCCCGCACACATCTGGGCCATAACCTCACGTAGTCCCACTGCCAAACCCTGTCCGCAAACACCTGGGCCACAACTGTCTCACGTAACCATGCCTGTAAACACCTAGTCCAGAACAACCACCGTCACGCCCGAAGACACCTGGGCTATAAGATCCACTGCCACCCCTGAAGACACCTGAGCCTCATCCTGAAGACACTTGGGAAACCACCTTCCCGCACACACCTGGGCCATAACCACCACACTACCCCTCCCGAAGGTTCTTGGGCTAATAATGGACTTCAGGCCATCATAGCCTGCCCGAAGATACTTGGGCCATCCGGGAAAGAGATCAGAAAGGAGCTAATAACCAGCCACTAATAGAAGTGTTGGGAAAAACACCCTCCCCCGTGAAATGGGGGTGTTCGGCACAAAGTGATCAACTTGGGTGGGGTGTGAATAATAAACATAAAACTAGAAGTATATGTATAAGTAACAAACACTCACCCAATCTAGGTTTTTCTTCAGCCAGCCTAAAGAACACAATCAGCGCCCAAGTCACGACTCATACCAAACCAAAACCCATTTGTCCCATCCTTGTTTCAAGTTCATTTATAATGTTTAAATAAGTTTCTTCACCTACTTAGGCAACTAGAAAGCATAGAACAAGACAAGGAAAGAGTACATTCAAACATCAACTTAAACATTCACACCCGGTTGTCTTGTAAAGTCACAACAACAAAAGGATAAGTGAGATCCCTCGAAGTACTGGAACCAAAAGAAAAACCCCAAAGGTACAACCCCATGTTCCCAAAATCCCAGAGCCAACGGCTTCTCAACAACAGAGGATCCCACCCCAATTCTTGATATAAACAAAGCAACCACCCAGCCTTAAATTCGCAACCACTGGAATCATAACAACAGGGGATCCCATCCCCACCCACATCACTCGGCAATCGGCCATTAATTAAAAACAATCAAACCACTACCACCAAAGAAAAGCAGGCCCATGCCGGTACTTTCATATTTAAATGATTTAACACACTCCATGATTCCAATTACGCTGTACTTTAACTGGGGTTATCACAGAAAAGGGTTGATCCTGGTGCTTTTAAATTTATTTAGCCGGATTTACGTAATTAAACAAATTCATTTACACGGAAAGGGTTTACAAACACAATACAATCCGTTTAAACATCACCAGAGGTAAGAGTTCATTAGTGCATAGAGAAAGGCCACCAACGACCATGATTTTCAGTAGGCGTAAGGTCGCACAATTCAGAAAAGAAGATCATAAAACAAAGCAGCATCATCGATCACAACCCCCCCTTCATTCCTTAGAGTTCGTTCATTATCTTCATTAAGGTTTGGTTAATCCAATTCTACAGAAGCAATAGCATACCCACCCCGCATGATACACAAAAAAAGAGAGACGAAGGAGAAATTACCTACTTTATTGATTGAGGATTGAAGTTTATCTTCACATGCCAGGAACAGAAGATGAGTGATTCGCAGGGGTGGGGCTTCGGGAGCTCAAGAACTAGTAGACGAAACGATGGGAGTGTGATCGAGAAAAGAAGAAACCCACGGAGAACCCTTTACTTTATAAGGGTCGGGGAAGGTTGAGATAAGAACGTGAAACCGCGTAAGGAGCGGGGGTCGTGGGTTGACCACATGGCCCCACATGTCATTAAAGGGGTCCTCGCCTTTAGGGGCGGTTTAAACTGACACACCCAGGGCATCTCTCTTAATCAAATGCCATTAATTGGCTTTAATGGGCCTTAAAACAGGCTTAAAAGGGTCAAAATAGGGTTTAAAACCCAATTTGCGCAAAAGGGAGGCACTGTTGGAAAAACTCGTGGGGGTAGGCAAGAGCGACCGGTAGTCGAGAGCTACCGGTGGCTGACAGCTACCAGTAGTCGTGCTACTGGTAAGTTGCAGCCACCGGTAGTCGAGAGCTACCGCTGATTGACAGCTATCGGTAGTCGAGCTACCGGTAGATTGCAGCTACCGGTAGACCGAGCTATCGGTAAGCCAAGCTACTGGTAGGCTCCGGCTACCGGTAGACCGAGCTATTGGTAAGTTACAACTACCGGTAGACCAAGCTACCGGTAGGCTGAGCTACCGGTAGGCTCCGGCTACCGGTAGACCGAGCTACCGGTAGGCCTGCTACCAGTAGTCTAAGGCTACCGATAGGCCTACCGTGGGTCAAACTTCACCGAGAAGTTGGGATGGCCTCCCAGACAACCCAGAACACCTCAAGCATCATATTTTTACTAAGTAATGGTCCTCCAACAACCCGGGCCATTACATAACAAGAGGGTGTGTATGGTGAACATAGAGCCTGGCTATAGTATCAACCAATACAAGTGCCCAGAACAACCCATAATGCACACTCAGCTATATCCAACACCACATGCCCTTTGCCTATAGAAGATACTAGATCTTCTAATACACTCATTCACTTATGGAACTTCCATATGCTCACCGAAACACCCATCGTAATCCACTAAGAAATCTTTTAATAGGATTTTATATTTCTCTTCTTGTACTTGACAGCTCTAAATCTCCAGTCTCCCAAAATCATTTTCGAAGATGTTATGTAGTATTTTAGAGGAACATTTCTTGGTTTCCTCTTATAAATAACCTTCTCAAGGCATCCTTTTCTAGAATAAATTTTCTAAGAATGTTCCACCAGATGTTCATTTTGAGAAATATAATTCTAGGAATCCTCTTCATGTTAGTTCTAACACCTTATTAGATGTACATAAATCTCACAACATGTATATGAATCATAGAATAGTTTATTCCATGATAGTTATGAAATTATCTCTGGTTCCCATGTGGCCTAGTTCAGAAATGATTCTAATTTTTATCACTTTTTTATTTTTGAATTAATATAGAAATCTGAATTATAATCCAATTTGATAGAATGATGAAGCATGCCAAATATTAGAGACAAAGATGAAATTGAAAACCAATTAGAGCCCAAATATTTGAGAGGTAAAAAATGAAAAGATTTAAAATCAAAGAAAAGGATTGGTAAAAGAGATAAATATCAAATATTGGAGGTGAATCCCAAATATTATAGATATATTTAATACTAGGGATTTAAGGTGAAATAAGATACTGATAATTGGAGATTGGAAACAAAATATCAGAGAATATAGACAGAGAATGAAGTTGGGGATGGATAGGAAACCTAGTGGATGGAAACCAGAGATAAGTGGTGAATACAAGAGATCAAAGATTTGTGATGAAGACTGTAGATAAAGAATGAGACCATAGATCCATTATTAGGAAATGGATATGGGGATAAAAATAATAAATTAGATCTAGAAAACAAGAGACCAGAGATAAAAGGAAAATAATAGAGGATAAATACCATAGATGGAGATAGAAACAAAGTTTAGTGATTGGAAAAAGGTGATCAATGATTGAAGATGAAAACAGAGACCAAAGAAAAGAGATCCAAAACTAAGACTAGAAACCAAAAACAAAGACTGGTGATCAGAGATCTAAAACTGTTGAGTGAATAGTGGAGAGAAGGGGGTGTAGATATTGAAGATTAAATACCGATGATGTAGATATAGACACCAAACCAAAATAATGATTGGATCATAGAAAAAATAAAAAATAAAAGAATGGATAATGAATTTGAATTATGAAACATAGATCAGAGACTACATAATTGAGATAAGATGGGAGAGATAGAAGACCATAGATGGAGATAAAAAATCAAAGATCATAGACCAGAGACTAAAGAACGAATTCTAACCCATAGATGAGGGACTAAATGCCGAAGATGGATATTGAAGATAAATTAAAATATTATATATTAATGAATGCATACAAAGACCACAAATAAGAGAATAAAGGTGAAGACTATAGACTAGAGACCACAAATAAAGTCTAGAGAATAAAATAAGGAGTATAGAGATGAAATGGGAGCATGGTGAGTGAAAAGATGAAGAGTAAAAGATCAAAAACTGAGAAGAAAAGGAGAGCCAATCCAAGAAACACTGAGATTAAAAGATCTATAAAAAATACTTGGAGACTCAAAAGCCTATAAGGTATATAATGGAGACTCAAAAACACAAAGTAAATCCTTTAATATTAGAGATGAGAAATGAGATATTATAGACACAAATATAATATATGGGAGATACATATATGAGAGAAAAGAGAACATATAACAAAGTATAGAGACCATAAACAAAGTCTAGAGAAGAAAACAAGGAGTGGGGAGATGAAACAAGAGCAAGGTGAGTGGATATACAAAGATTAAAAGATCAAAAACTAAAAAGGGGAGACCCAAGACAAGAAACTCAAAGATGAAAATAGATATAATAAAGACTTGGAGGCTCGTAAACCTAAAAGGTAGATAATGGAGACTCAAATAACACAAAGTAGATCCTCTAAGATGCGATATGGGAGATGGGATATGTGAGACACAAAGATAATACATGAGAGATACATATATAAGAGATCAGAGAACAAATAACATATTGTAGAGATATAAATATAGGCAATAATACAGAAGATATATAATGATAAAAGATATTATATGAGATATACAAACATGAGTGGTTGAAGAATGGATATCCAGAGATCTCATGACCAAAGCCTCTGAGATGAGAGATGAGAAATGAGATATAAGAGAAAAAAAGATAATATATGGGATATACATATATGAGAGATTAGATAATAGATAACTGAGTATAGAAATAAAAATATATCCAATGATATATAAGAGATATAATGTTAAAATATCTTATATGAGAGATAAAAACATGATTAATCGAAGAAATAATATCCTGAGAGATCATGACCATCTAATCCTATGATCAAAGATTTTTGATCTGAGATTGAATATTTAAAACCTAGTTACTAAGTAATAGTGATAAAGGACCAAAAATTAGATACTAAAAACCAAAGATAATACAAAAAACTAGAGAGATTATAACTAATAATAGATAATAGAGAACGGAGGTCAGATAAAAAAGATAAAAGATAATGGATGTGATAAGATAAGAGAGATGAGAGATGAGAAATGACTAATGAAAAATAAAATGATGAAGGATTAATGATAATATATTATAGATATGATATTTGAATATAAAAAATTTGAGGATTTTTATAAATAGAAGAGATCAGTGATTGAAAATTAAAGAGATCGAAGAAATAAAATACACAGTAAATAAGGAATAAAAAACATGGACAAAAAACAACACACAATATACAATAAAAATATAGAATATAAAAGAAAAACCAAAACACATAATACTTAAGGAATGTGAGAAAATATATAAGGTAAAACATATAACACAAAAGGTACAAGTTACATAATACATGATACAAAATAGAAAATACACAAGACATATCACAAAATATAGAAAACATAACACATAACAAAGAATATAATACATAAAATACAAAATATAATAAATAATGCATCATATATAATAAAAAATGATAACAGACAAGTCTTAAACCTAATTAAATGGGGTCAACTACATTGATCAAACATCTTTGACTCTAACATGTCCAAACCATCTTAATCTAGTCTCATTCATCTTCTTATCAATTATAGTCACTCTAATTTTCTCTTGAATATAGTTATTTATAATCTTATTAACGTTAGTATGCTCATATATCCATATTAAAAATTTTACTTCTACTACCCTTATTTTTTTCAAGGTTTCCCGTCAAAGGTCAACACTCACTACCATATAGAATAGTTGGTCAGTCTAATAATTTCCCTATAAAAATCAGCCTCTAATTTCAATGTAATTTTATAATCACAAAGCATCACATAGGATTTATCAATTCTATATATCTAGTTTTAATATTATGAGAAACATCTAAATTAATATCACTATCTAATTATAGAAATTATCCTAAATATCAAAAAATAAATAACTTTTGAAATAACATGATCTCCCAATCTCACATTTATAGCATCATAATAGAATTATTTTCTAAAACAAAACTCCATATATTTTTTCTTATCCCTACTAAGATGAAAAAAATTTGATTCTAAAGTTTATCTTCATAATACCTTTAAATTTATAGTCTCTTTGGATTCTACAATGAGAAATATACCATCTATAAAAAGCGTTTAATTAGGTATCTCATTTTGAATGTGATTTGTAAGTTCATATATGTTATGAATGTGGGGGATGGTGTTGTTGTCTAGGAATAGGTTGTCATATTTTTGGATTGTTAGTAATGTGGGGGTTGTCTAGATGTGGGAGAAACATTACCTTTTATACTTTTATTCATTTATTGTGTTTCCAGTTATTACAGATTAGTCTGGTATTTTACAATTAATAGTTGTTTTGATATTTTTATTAGGTGGGGTTGGTGGTTGGGAAAGTGAGGTATTAAATAATGTCTTCGTAGTTAGGGATGGGGGTTATGTTTTCATTTGTAAATTCAATTAGTCGATTAGTGGACTAAGCCTTGGGAGGTCTTGATTGTGGCTTTGTGGAAGTTTTCCTCCAATGATTGGTCCTTTCCTCCTCCTCTATATTTATTCTTATTCTCCTACTATAACTCTAATAGGTTTCCAAGATTATGGATGTTCTACACAAAAATATAGTTTGTTCTCCTTTATCTACCTATTTTCCTAACATTCGTCGCACTTTTTAGGCAAGGTCCCAAAAAATGGTTCTTTTAAGGAGTGATATTGTCCATTATTAACTTATGGAGAGAGTGTGATGATCAAAGTTTAGTTGTGATATAAAGTAATTCATGTAGAGAGTGATGATCGAAGAAAACCGATTACTGGAGGGTGACCAATGTTGGATGTTCGCTGGAAGGTTGTTTGCATTTATCTTAATTACAACATAGTAGTGTGAGAGATGTGATTGTGGTGTTATTAAATATGACCATCACTGGGGAATCATAATCAACACTGGAAGAAACATTAATTTTTGGAAAAAAAACTATAGTGACTTTATTCTACCTAATTTCTAATGTGTGATCTTATATGATCGATGCTATAAGGATGATTACTATAGACGTGTGTAGTGTAGTTTTTCTGAAATTTTATTTTCTTTATTGAAATACATAATGGACTTTTTAGAATGAATGATAAAGTCAGGGTTGGAATGGATTTTTCAAGTATAGAAATTTGAGTTACAGGAGCTTCTAACATCTATAAAAAACCTTTCTTGAGTATAGGTAGAGTACTAAGATCAGTAGTAGTCCTTGCATGCTCAACTCAAGGAGCTTGTAGAGTTATCTAAAAAAACTAATTTAGTGGTGAAGCGTTTTGACTCTAGTCATATTCATCTAGAAGAGGTGATTTCTAAAGAAAGTAAAATCATGGAAAAGAAGGAAGGAAAATCTAAGGAGGAATAGATTATTTATAGACCATAGTCTATTCCTACTACTATAGATGTGATGTATCTAAAAACTCTTCCAGTTTCATAGGAAGGGTGATTAATAGATTTTAGCATATCTCTTCCTTTATACTGTGAAAAGAAACCTTTTGATCTTACTTAAAGATGTGGTGATCATAATTATGTGATATAGAAGACTATTCTGAGGCTATTTGTGTTACCTTTTGTTGTTTAAAACCCTATTATTTCAAAAGACTTTGATATTGTTTCTACTGAGGGAGTTGTTATTGATGAAGGTATAGTTGTTGCTAATAAGCTACCGAAAGCTGTAGGTATCAAGCTCGGTAAACAAAAAGTGCAACGATTATTGAGGAGATCATTTTCATGCTAGAATGAAGATTGTTATAGAATATTTTTAGTCACAACATTATGTTGTCAAAGACTAGTGATAAAATATCATTATTTATCTTTTCACAGACTTATGTGGCTACAATGGCATTGAAGGCCAATATATTTGATGTATGCTTGATTAAATACTTATTTGATATCCAAAAGCATAACATGGAAGAAAATTATAGATATATGGTAGTTCACTGATGTATAGTGTTCCCAAAATCATGTAATTCAATTTAGATTTGATTGGATACTTTCAATTTTGTCATGTTAGTAGGTTATGTTCAACAAAATTTCTCTTCTTTTGTAAGGAACAGATGGAAAATCATATAGATTGAGGTTTCTAGGTTTTTCTTATTTGGATTCTCTGATTCTATGATTAAATTATGGGATCTCAAACAATAGTAGTGTCTACATTCTTAGGTTGTGAAAAATTTTAATATCAGGGAACTTACTAGCACTCTAACATTTAGTTATGTTAATAGTAGGGGAATATATTTCTCTTTGTACCTAAAATAATTGTTAACAAGGGAGATTCTTCTACTTTTCACAAATTATTTCCCTATTTTACAATCAATACTTCAAGATGATAATATTTGGGTGGAAACTGTTGATTCTTCTTTGAAAATATTCCCAACTGAGTCACACAAACCTAAGAATGTTGTTCAAAGAGGTGTATCTTTTTTTAATAATAGGATACATTTGTAGAATCCTATTCAAGTACCACAAGATACTCTCCATTAGGATAAGAAAAAGTTGTATGAGTAGTTGTTGGTCACTAGAACTATGTATGATGATTTTATCAAGGGTTCCAATGTTGATGGGGTACCAAGGCCGTGTGGATTACCTATGACATCAATGTGAAACACATACACAACAAAACCTCTTCTCTAAACTAGATTGATTCCCTCCAAGTTATTTGAAAGAAAATTGGTGTTAGAGGATAGAAATTGTTGTTTAGTATCTACCTGGTGTGGTTTTATCCCAGCAATGTCTCTGTCATTATTTGGACATCGGGCAAGTGTTGTTGGTAAGTTAATATTAATTTGAGTAAATGGAGGTAGTTTTGAGTGTGAAAACATGTTAGTCACAAATAAAGTAGCTCATCACTTCCCTAGATGTCAATCAAATAAATAAAGTATCTCATCACTTACTTGGATGTTGATCAAAGAGAGTTTGTTTCAATTATTTAGAAATGGAATGGTAAAGGTGAAAGGAATGATACAACTTCTATTTTATAATGTTTTGTGTGACACACCCGGTAGTGGGAATGGGTCTTTGTGAAAGGATCCAGACATGTGTAGAAAAGGGAGTGTATAAATGGGAAAATGGGTTCATTATTTGCAGGTTCAAATAGTTATGTGTGATGCCTATTTTCTGGGATTTAGTGGAAGATTGGTTTACTCAACTTTATCCATGAATTCAGTTGAAGAAGTGGTTGTGGTTGTTGTGTGGTCCACTAGGTTGAATACCCTGATAGTGGGGGTGAATCAGGGTATGACAGATTAAAACTTTATCCCTATTGTATCTTGTTTCGTTGTTAGAAAAAACTCAATTCTCTCTTCCTCCCATGGTAATATATGAACATATATGAAATCATGAACATGACACAACAATTTTTACTTGGTTCACTCTCACTGGGCTACATCCAAAGAGCATACAACGGCGGTGTGTTGATGTACCAAATTCACTAAGGCTCACTGCCAATAATGAGTAAAATGTTCAGGTTAGATCTTTTATGCCTAGGATCACTTCCTTTACAAGGTTTAGGGTCTGTTCACTGCATTCTCAAGGGTCACTCCCTATGCCTCTTTCTCTGGCTCACTGCCAGTGGAAAGGGTCACCATCTTCCTCTTCCTATGCTCACTACTCTTGGAAAGGAATCCATACATAGTTTATATAATTTTAGGTCAATCATAGTTTATGGACTTGTAGTTCCATTCATTTGCATGATATTTTTCATCCTTAAATATAGGTAGATGCTCTGTTGAAGTTCTTTTTTCACCCACAGGTGAAGTACACCTTCCTGAATACTACTAGATACCGAAAAATACTTTTGCAAACTGATTTGAAGCTTTCAAAAGCCTCGTTGTGTAAATCGTGAACCACCTTATTCTCCCATGTACTGAGTACGGGGTTTGGTATGTGGAACACCTCCTTCATGTACCTCTTTTTCTTCCACGAACCTCTCTTCAACCACGGACTTCCTTCGCCTTCGCTACCACGTACCACCTCTGCAAAACCCCTCCTGTCTGTGAATTGTTCTCTATTCGTAGACTGCCTCTTTGAATCATCCTATGTCTGTGAAATGTTTTATGTTCTCAGACTACCTTCACTAATCACCTGTGTACTTCACCTTCTTCATCCACATACCATATCCTTTTTAGGATATAGTCTCTCGCAAAAACCTTTAGCAGAATTTCTTCTGCATGAACCACATCAGCTTTCGTAGAATTATCCCTCACGAACTTCCTTTAGACTTTACCGAATTCCCAGATCAAAAAGCTGTTCTCTAATTTTATTCGATCTCTCTTCTAATCAGTGGGATTAACTATTCTTATATAGGAAAAGATATCTTCAATATCCATTAATCCAAGATTTACCAAATCTTTGATCCACTGCATACCGATCCTCTTACTACCGCGAACCACAATCCTTCCATTGAACCATTTTTCATACACAATCTACGTACTACATTTTCTTCTACGTGGTCGATCTACTCCACCGATGACAATCCATCTTCATACTACATCGCCTTCCTCTGCGAACTGTTTTCAGTTTCACAAATCACTCTCGTGTACTGTTATCGCTGCCTGGTATGCGGCTGCATACCCTTCCCAGACAAGGTACATTATCCATGTCTTGGGCTCCGTGTTTCTCTTCCTTTTTTGATTTCTATCACCATTCTTCACATCGCCCAGTCCTATGAAGAAAACCTTACATTTCCAAACAAAAAATCCTGATTTTGAGGCCCAAAAATTTGGAAAACACTGGGAAACTACGCCACCTTAAAAAATTATCTTCATTAAATACCAACCATGCTCATTTTCGGTCATCTAGATTTTTCAACAAACACAACCACACCCAAAACATACCGAGAGGACATATAGAGGTATTTTTTTCCAACAGTTGTGTTAATATTATGGAAGTGTGGCAGGACTCTGAAACTTGATGATGTTTTGGGTGAACTTTCAAAACTTCTTCATCAATCTAGTAATAAGAAATGGAGTGTGACAAATGCCAAAGGATATAGGCTATTAGGAATGTGTGTGTTTTCTAGGCACGGGGAAACATTGATTTTTATACTTGTATTAGTTTTTTGTGTCACCAACTATTTTAGGGTAGTTTGGCATTTTTCTATTAAGATTCATTTTCATAGTTGTAACAGGTGGGGTTGGTGGATGGATATGTGAGGTATTAAATAAGGGCTAGGTAGTTAGGTAGGGTGATTAGTTTTTCATTTGGAAATTCACCAGTTCATTGGGATGAGTAGGCCTTGGAAGGTCTCAACCATGGCTCTGTGGAAGTGGTAATCTAACAAGTGGTCCCTTTTTCCTCCTCCATCTTCTTCTCCTTATTCTCCTATTGTAACACTAAGAAGTTTCCATGATTATACTAGTTGTATACAACAATATAGTTCATTCTCCTTTCTCTACCTATTTTTATACTATTTTCCGCACTTGTTAAGAAATATCCTTAACAATCTAAGACTATAGAAAGAAAGTTATGAGCTTAAATTTAAACATTGATGTAGTCCTATCAAGACAAGAAGTATGTGGTATCACCTACTGATTGGAATCCAAATGAGAGAGGAAAAACCTAGTAGACTTATATTAAACTAGAAGTTTCACATAGGAATAGCATACCTCAATAGAGGTTGAAGAAGAAGAAAGTATAAGGAATATAGATGATCTCCTTGAGAGATGCTGCTCCTAGGGACTGAGGCTTAACCCTTTGAATCTTCCAAAGAAAATATCCAAAGAATATAATATTTCCCCCATTACCTACCCCAGGAAACCCATATTTAATATCACCACCAACCACCTAACTAACCAACTAAAAACTAACCAACACATATTATAGATATGATCCTATAATCAATTTGTATCTCCCTACTTATTTCCCAACTCAACAGCACCCCAGGCCCCTCACACAGCAACTGCATGGCTAATCCCCTACACAGTAGCCCTGTAATAGGTGTCCCTTTGGAATTAGGAAATTGGAACCCTAGGTGAATCCCCACACCCTCTAACCTTTCTATTCTTAACATATATCCCACTTGCATATCATTCCCAATGTTTTAAAAAATCACCAAGTCCTTAAGGTGATTAACTAGATGAATCTATAAATGAAATTGTTCACCATAGCATCTCAACATCAAGTGGATATGCAGAGTCTTTAGTTGAGAAGTTGATCTTCCAAGATAAAATTGACCAGTCAACTCTTTCTAAGGACAAGTGCACCAACCATTCCTTTTATTCTTCCATGGTAAGGTTCAATCCTTTGATAAAATTTAGCATCAACCCAAACCTCTATTTTTTTATGAAATCTTTCTTTCCATGATATCTTGAAAAGGGGACTTGACCAAGATTGATGGAAACCTTCATTTCTCCTAAATCGTTAGTTTTAGGAATAATGTGTTTCTCTTTTTATTGTGGTCATTCCCAAACCTCTACACCATCCCTATGATTCCCAACAACTAAATTCATTATTAATTATTTTTTGTGGATCCCTATAGTAGTCCTTTAAGTTTCTCCTCCAAAACCGGTAGCATCAATCATCGAAAAAGGCTTCGCTAATTTTAGTAATATTCCTTGAGAAATTCCTAGTAGTTTATAAGATCTCCCATCTTAAATCATTCCATTTAGTGAAATAACTCCTTAAATAAACATGTAGTCATATGTGAGAACCTATGTGGAATAAGTAGATATAGCCAATTTTTCTACAACTATATAAGCTCTTGAACTTTATATCATATCTTACATAGGGAACTTAACCAAATTGACATTATCCCAAAGCATTAATATTAGGAATAAGGTGTTTCCATTTCAGGTGTGGTGATTCCTAAACCTCTATATATCCCCATAAATTCCCAGTAACTAAATCATTATTAACCATTGTAGGTAGCTCCCTATAGAATTCATTCAAGTTGTTCATCCAGAAGTGGTAGTATCATGGATTGGCAAAGGATTTACCGATTTTAGTTGTATTCCTTGAGAAATCCCTAGTATTCCATAAGATATCCCATCTGAAATCATTTAATTCAATGAAACAACTTCTTCTATAGACAAGTAGAAAGATGCAGAATTTGTGAGAAATAAGTAGATACAACCAATTTTTTCGTAACTCCAGCAAATCTCTTACTTTTAGCTTCATTATCATCATGTTCCAGCTGCTCCCTTTTCACCACATGCTTAGGTGTAAAAAATTCAAGAGTAAATTGTTGAAATAAGTTTCTAGTACTGGTCTCATTAGTTTTTTTGAAGTTCATAATCATCCTCACTACCTCAATGGTTTTTGGTTTTGAAAATTCAAACATATCCTGTTAAACCAAAATATTTTTAAGAACTTGCATCTAAGAATCCTTGCTTTTTTCTCTTCAAGTTATACCAGATAGATGCTACACTTCTCTTCTTTTTCATTCTCATTCTGAACTGATTAAAATTCACTTAAGATTTCTACATGATCCTTCCTTTTTTCTTTTCCCACTGCCACTGTAGGTGTCAAAAAATTGGAAGATTGTTGTTGGTTAGATAACTATTCAGGGGTTGGTGGTTATCCTAGCTCATTGCATAGTATCACGCTTTTCCCCTCCTCAGAAAAATCATTTTCTTGGATTGACTTTATCCATGTTATAACCATCATCAATGCATTCTCAGAATGTTTATTCTATTCAAGACATGTATGGTAATTCTTTGTCATCCCCATTTCCACTTTACCATATTCCCATAGGATCTCTTCTTTGAGTTGAGACCATGAGAGATTCGAATTTGATGCTTTCAATGAAATAAACCATTCTCCAAACATACTTGACATTTTTAGTCATGACGTCTAAATCTCCGCCTCTTATTTTTTTTGATTGTACAAAAAAATATTTCTTAGCCTTGGTGATTCAAGATACAAGATCTTCTCTAATAAAAATCGGCATCCTTAGGATTGTCTACCACTCCCCCAGCCTTCAGGATAGTCTGTCCAAAATCACCACAGTCTCCTACTTTGGATCCTCCATGTGTCCAAATCTTCACCTCTTCCTTATTTATTGGTATGAAAAATATTTATCATCTTAGGTATTCCAAGATATAAGATCTTATCTCATAAAAATTGACATCCTCAAGATCACCTTGCACTCCTCTGACATCATAGATAGTCTTTCCAAAATCGACCCAGCCTCCTGCATTAAATCCTCCAAGAACATGAGAGTAAGGTTGATGCACTGTGAGTCCCTTTCTACTACTGTGATGTGTTCCCTACCATTGTGCATCTGACTCAACTGCTATGAGTACATAGCTGTAATGTCCAAGATTTCTCATGTTTGGTGTGTCTGATAGCTTTATATGATGCATCTGCCAATTATTTCTAATGCCTCCCTTGCATGAGGCCTTAGCCACATCTTATTCTTTCTATTTTTATGGTTTCCCTCTCGATCAAGATCCTATTTATTGGGTTCCTTTCTCTAAAACATCACTCTTTAATAATATCTCTTTGGTTTCTCTCTCAATGAATGAACCAATTGATATAAATCTAAATGATAGAAAAAACCATTAGAATTCTATTAAACCAGTAGTTTCACATAGGAATAACATAATTCAATACAGGTTGATGAAGAAGAAAGTATAAGGAATGGAGAACTCCCTAAGAGATGTCTCTCATAGGGCCTGGGGCCTAACCCTTTGAATCTACTAAAGCAGATATCCAAAAAATACAATCTATCCTCCATTGCCGTCCCCAAGCAGCCCTTATTTAATATTCTCACTCACCGCCTAACCATCTAACAACTAACCAACTTATATTAAAAATATTTCCCCAAGAGTAATTATTAACACCCTATCATTTCTACCAAAATCAACTACACCCTAGGCCCCTCATGCAGCTATGGAATGGCTAATCCCATACTCAGTATCCCTACATCACCCCAGGCATATTTCTACACCCACCAACATTATTGTCATTTTCTTTAAAACCACTTTCCTATCAACTACTAGAGGTCTAACTCGAGTCAAAATACCTTCATAAATTTCTTGAATGAGTTTGATATATACCACTTAAGGCCCTTTTCATTTCATATTTTTCCATAAAACCTCTCTAGGAACTTTATCATAATCCTTTTCTAAATCAATGAAAACTATATGAAAATATTGGGATTTTTGTTTATGATGCTCCATCAGATCTCTAACAAAATAAATTTCTTCTATGGTTGAATGTCTGAGAATAAAACCAAAATGATTATATAAAACTTTCTCATCCCTTTAAATATTCTATTCAATCATTCTCTCCCAAATATTTATGGCATGACTCATAATCATAATTCCTATATAATTCTAAAAACTTAAAATATCTCCTTTATTTTTATACATGGGTACTAGATAACTCTTTCTCTAAATATTAGACATTTTCTTAGATTTCATAATCTCATTAAATAACCTAGTTATCTAATTAATACCCAAATCCATTAATATTTCCACGTTTTAAAGTAGAGGTTGTCTAGCCCAACTGCTTTACCATTTTTCCTCCATCTTAAAGAAACTTTAACCTAAAAGGGTCCAAATTTTTGATACTATCTATAATTGAGATCTTATGTACTAATACTTATATTATATAAGTCTTATCCACACATCCTATCTTCATTAAAGATATTATTAAAGTACCATCCCCATCATTTCTTAATTTCATCATCCTTAAAAAGGGTACATATATAACATCCCAACCCCAAACCATTGACTTGGGAAGGACTAAAATTCCACTAAACTTAGGTCCATCCCCCTAACACCCAAGGTTGATAATAAATGGAAAGGGTATATAATATAATTGGGGTGATGATTTTCCCTTATGTACAATAAAATCTACAAAAACAAACTATAAGACAATATATACATATGATGCATAAACTAAACCAAACCAAACCCCAACACACAATAAACAATATCAACAATTAGAGTCATAGCAGACAACACTATTACCAATTAAGACTATAAGACCAACAACTCAAAATGGAAAACAATTTCCCTCTTGGAACTATCCCATGCTCCACATGAATGCTACCACCTTGCTCACAGCTCCATCACCCATGACCATAACATCAATACTCACTTCTAGAAAGGTAATAGGTCCTACCCTTACCCACATCATGTTGAATAGTAACTAAATACACACCAGGACACATATGCAGAAGGTGAGTATAATACAAATCAACAAACCAAGATAAACCATATGAGTAACTCACACTAAATATCCTTTTTTTCATTTAACCCATTATTTTCACAAGTACATACACCCTCAACTCATACACCCAGGCCATGAACACACACACCCATCCAATGAATAAACCTTCCCCTATTGGATTCATTTCATGAATCCAATGCATCCCCCATAAAATAATGACTCTCTAAATGGAAAAAAAATAATGAGAAAAATCTAGTTCCCCATAACCCAAGTCGTTACTTGGCGGTGCAACCCGGTGTGCCCCAATTTCAGCATGACATTCAAGTTCAAATAAAAAATACCTCATTCATTTTAAATCCAAATTACCACATAAAAATAAATTTTATCACATTTTAAAATCACTATTTTCAAGACAAAATTCCATGTAAAAATTTTATCAAACATGTTGTGGGAATTTCCCATAATTCTTGTCTAAAACAATTTTCCACTAAAAGAATGTTCACCTAAGGTTTATGATAGGCATGTGGGAAGAAGTAATCATGGGGATGCCTATGTGTGGGCATGGGATTTAGATTCAATGGGTATTTTTGTAACTCTATGGGGGTGAGGTTATTTAAAGGGGGTGGAGAGAGAACATGTGGGGAATCAGTTTGTTAGAATTCATCCAAAGGCTTGGGAAAGAGAGTTGGGGTAGCTCTCTTGAATTTCTCTCTTCCTCTATTCTTTTTATTCTTCCTCCACCTCCTGTAATTTTGGTTCTTCATAGATGAAATATATATAAGGTGGAAAACTCTATGTGGACTATTAGTGTGAGGTTGTTTATCAATTGGTCCTACCTACTAGAAAATAGAGGAGCTTTGTGATGATGGAGATGTTCCATCAAGATCATTTTGAAGGGGTGGGATTATTTTTGGTGCATGTGAAGACAAAGGTGTCCAAGATAGCTTCAAAACTAAAAAAAGGAACAAATTTTGGGAAAAGAGAAGAATGATCAAGAGAAGGTTCGGTGTGGCGGCTGGAGAAGCAATCTTGGTAGGAAGAATTCCAATCATCAGTATTAAAAAAGGATTTAGGAATGCATTCAAATAAACTCACAGATGATGAGTAAGAGAGAAACTTATCCTTGATAGTGAATGAACCTACCTTTATACCTAATTTTATGTCACTATCTAGAAAAAATTAAGTTATCAATTCTTAAATGGAAGGGTCATAGGGGATAGATTACATGAGCGGAACTGTATTTCTACATCTAACAAACACTAGAGGAGTCCACAATACCTATTGTTTGGGTTAGTATAGAAGTAACCTCTATACACTGGCTTAATGTAATGGTTTAAATCTATCTAAATGTAACATTATAGATGTTTAAATAAAGACTAATGGAGAAATTCAGTGGGATGGAAGTTCATAATCCTTATGAAGAGTTGGCTTCCCTATAGAAGAATCCACCACAGAAAGATGAGGGAAAATTTTTGTTATGGAAGAATCAAGAACTCATTAAGGAGGAATCGGTGACAAGGAGGCATGGGATATGAATTTGGCATGGACCACATATTTGATTGGAATCTTTCATGACCAAGTAATACCAATTTCAAGGCGAGTTGAGATATCATCTTTTGTAGGAGACAAGCCTATCATTCCAAAAGTTTTTGTTGTGGGTGCTAAAGAGGAAACTATCACAAATACCGATAGTGTTTTTTAATGAACTAGTATTTTCCAATACTGATACTCAAATAGACAATGAGTGCGGTGTTTTTTCCAAAAGCTTCAAGTATCATGTTTTGAAAACAACAAGCGAAACATCTATTGTAGAAATCATTTGCATGTTGGTCCCAAATATGTTATAGAATGGTTGTGGATGCACTATCATGTTTACTATATCCAAAATCATTTTAGAGAAGATATTGAGCTGTTCTCCATCTGATGTGGTAGAAATGAAAATGGTTTGAACAAATCCATATTGACTATGAGAAAACTAAATAGAAAAGTGATTATGATATTTCTTGTCTACTTTCAATTTTTTTCATGTTGGAAGGGTATTTAAACCTTGGATATTTAATGCTTTTTCTTTCTCTCAGTGCATCTTATATGTATGATTTTTTGGCTTATATGAAGGACACAATAATTTCAATGGGAGAAGAGATAAAAGTACAGGGATTTCCGTTGGATATGTCCTATAGTCTTTATGTTCACTGGTTTTGGAAATATTTCTCTCAATGCCCAAGAGGTCTTTCCCATTAGTTTTGGGAAAGAAGATACCCATAAATTTAATTATTTATTTTATAAATTGTAATAGTATGTTTCATATACAAGATTTTGTGTTATTGGGATATCACTGGTTGCTAACTGAAAATTCAGGCATGTCAAGTGCATTAAGACTAATAAGGAATCAAAGTTCACTTTTGCGAGGACTATCGATCATTTGCCTAAATTTATAGACAGTGACATTTTCTAGAATCATATAGATGCATCTAAATATGCTACTTCTTGTCATATGGGATTATATGAAGTGGTGTTTGATCTTCCAAGGAAAGGGTTGGATCCTTTACTTATGGATTATTTACAGACCAAATATACAAGGGGTCCCAAGGTTATGTTATCAGTAATTTTCTTAAATTGAAAATTTGAAAAGTGACCATTGTTTTTTTTGAGCAAGTGAACCCTCAGTCCAAATTTAAAGGAAGAAAAGTTTGATGGAAAGTTATTCACTACCCAAAACAATCATTTTTATAAGTTTTGGACGGGAAAGATTTAAGGAGGACTATAAAACATTCTCATCCAACAGGGTTGGGAAATTGAAAAAATTCCATGGATTTAATTTCTTCCCTGGCACTCAGAGCATAGAAAATCTACCAATGTTCAAGAGAGGTCCTCAAGTAGGCATGAAGAAAGGTATTTTTGTCCATATGCAAGATGGTAACACAACTACTTAAGAGAAGGTCATATTTTGTAGATTCATTTTCATCTGTATCGATGAGGTGGTGTTGAATATGGTGGCTACCGAGTTGGAGAGTGAAATCAATGCAACAAAAAAAAGTGTATCTTGAAAAGGGGTTTGATTCATACATTGTAATTCATGATACATTGAAGAAACATTCATATTATTATCAATTTTTTCAAGGGGGAGGAATTGAAATGAATGTGGTAGAAGGGATGGTGGGGGTTGTTCTCTCACTACCTCAATGAGCTTGTTTTCAAGAATCACACCATAACTAGTATATATGGATTTCCCATCTATTTTTTATCTTAAGTCCAAAGATTCAAAAAATGAAAGATATTAAGCTATAATATAAAGAGGTTACCAAAAATACTTGAGGTAACCCATAGGTTTGATGCGGAAACGTCTGGAGTATCAATGACAAAACAATAATTCATAGAAGAGTAAAAGGGAAAAAAACAAGAACACAAGGATTTATGTGGTTCGGGAATAATATCACATCCACAGAGAGGCAGAATAACTTCACTATGAAGAAATCTGGGAGCACAATATACCAAATCTAGCTACACTAATCCAACAAGGTTCTAGATCCCTAGTAAGAATAAGAATACCAAAATGAGGGTTTTGGGGAAATATTTGAGTTTAAAATCCAAATTTCAGAACCTCTTTAATGTTACACAATGCAAAAATTCATGTCACCCCCCCAATCCCAACAGTCATTTTGGTTGTTTAAAAATGAGAATGATCGACACCATAGTGTATTGGTACCCTACAAGGTTGTGTCACCCTCAACCATGATTACTACCCACAAAGAACCCACCAAAGTTTGAATTAACTTACATCATCGTTTTGGACACACCACGAGTAGGACCATGATGTAGAGGGAGGGTCCTCCCCTATTTTGTGAATTTTTATCTTCCTATATTGTTCTTCTTTTTCCTCAATATCCTATAATTATAGTTCTTCATAGTTGTAATATATATAAGGTAGTCCACTCCAAGTGGAATGTTGGTGTGAGGTTTTTATCGATTTATCGAAATCATTTATCACAAATAAACATAATCATTCAACTTTTAAAACAATAATATTTCTAGTTATGAGGAACCACACCACAACTAGTAGATTAAACTTTCCCACCTCTTCTTCAATATTAAGTCCAAACCCACCAAAAATACAAGAGAATAAGTTCTAACAGAAAGAGCATTAAAATTCCTAAGGGAACCCTCAGGTTCGAGAGCCCTAGCAAAGAGAGGAATAAAAAAATGAGGGTTTCAAGGAAAGATTCAGGTTTAAAATACAAATTTTGGAATCCATTTAATGTCATACAATGTTTAAATTCATGGAACCAACCTCTCCCATTTCATACTTTTAAAAAATGAGTCTGATTGACACCATGGTGTGTCGGTACCCAAAATGGTCATGGAAGCCTCGACCATGGCTCCCTACAGAGAACCCACCACGGAATGGAGATACTTCCATCATCGTGGAGGAGGATTCCTCCCTATTTCAAGAATTTATCTATTCCTATATTCTTCTTCTTCCTCCACATCCTGTAATCTTGGTTCTTCGCGGTTTCAATTTATACAAGTTATTCCACTCCAAGTAGACTTATGGTGTGAGTTTTTTTATTAGTTTATCAAAATAATTTAGCATAAATAAAAACAAGCATTAAAATTTTAAAACAAAAATCTTTTCTAGTTCCAAATAATATCACCAAAATTAGTAGATTCAGGTTTCCCACCTATTATTAAATCGATCTTAAGTATAAACCCTCTAAAAATCCAAGAGAAAATAAGCTCTTCCAGAAATAGGATTTTCAAAAACACCAAAGGGAACCCTCAGGTTAGAGAGCCCTGGAAAGGAGAGGAATACCAAAATGAGGGTTTTGTGGAAAGAGAAGGATTTAAAATCCAAATTTTAGAACCCCTTTAATGTCACACAATGCTCAAAGTTTTGGTATCAACCTATCCCCCCAAACTCGGTGATCATTTTGAGCCTTTTAAAAATGAGACTGATCAAAACCATAATGTGTTGGTACCCAACATGATTGTGGTTCCCCTGACAATGGCTCCCCATGGAGAACTCACCACGGTATGGAGTGAATTTTATCAATGTTTAGACACACCATGGGTAGAACTGTGACATGGAGAAGTCATCCACCCCATTTCCAACTCACCCAAGAACCTCATACATGCCTTGAATCAACACCACCAATATCACTAGCATGCCTATTTCACGCTCTTCATTTCCCATAGGGAAACACTCCAAGTATCGTGCCCATAAAATTGGAATTTTACCCCTCCCCATGGTTCACATGGATCTCACCAAACTCCCCCAAACACCATGATCATTAAAACTCCCATCTCTATAGCGTGGATGTCCACTACAGCAACACCACTCACCCAAAATGGGTGTTTTCAGCCCAAGCCTCACCAATCCTTCAAAACACTCTTCTTACCAAACCCGCAACTATAAAATGGATTAGACCATAGCCTCTGCCACAACTATCACCATGGCCATTTTAAATCCAAGTCATACAAAACTTCATTCTCTGATCAAAATCCCTTCTAAATCCCTCCAAAACTTCTAAAAGCTCTATGGTAACACCCCAAAACCAATGAAAACCCTTTAATAACATAAAAATACATAATAAAATAGCAGAATACCTCAAACTGGAGGTGTTAAAACATCATTATTCATATTTTATGCATCAAAATTAATTTAAATATATAAAAATTTTCTCTCTTCCTCTAGTTAAATTGTTGATTTTTTCCCCATTCTTAGTATGTGATGAATACCACAACTCAAAAACTTGAGATTTATGCTCACTTTTAGGATCATAGGTTCTCCTCATAGGCTAAGTCATCTACCTCCCAAACTGTCATTATTATTGGCCAAATAAAATTAGCCCACCCCCTCCACCAACCACCCATATCCTATTTATTATCCCAACTACTCTAAACTAACCAACAAATCTAATAACTATTATAACATGTTACAATTATACCCATGGTAGTTTATTTAAAACTATAAAAATACTACCCCTATTATCCTTGGTGTAACCAAAGTTTCTTATTCCACAACTCATGATTTTTCCCAACTCCCTAACATTGGCATCCCATAACACATTGGAGACTCCCTTTCATATTTGGAATCACCAAAAGTCCCACCTTTTATCATTTACCGCTTCCTAAAAACCCACCTTGTCCTCAAGGTGGAATATGTTCTTTGGTGGATCCTTGCTCATTTTGGAAGTTCCCTTGTTAAATATCTTTGGATGCTTCTATGGCACAGGTGAAAACTCATGCCACTTCCACTCCCACTCTACTGGTTATTTTGTTGCTCTGTTGTTTTACTAGCCTCTTCCTTTCAATTGTGTTCTCCTCTTAAAACTTGAAAAAATGATGACTAACACTACTTCCACACCCACTCTACTGGTTATTCTATTGCTCTGATGTTTTAATAACCTCTTCATTTCAATCATATTCTCCTCATCAGACCTAAAAAACTAGTGATCCATCCTCTATTTTTAACTTTTGTTGCCTCGGATTGTATCTCCACGATTCACAGAACTTCACGTGGTTGTCATTCATTTTCAACAGACCAAACTGTGATAGGTGATACCAATTACTCATCATCTACAAGTGACATCTATCCCAGATCATCCTTCTATGATGAAACATCATTGTTCACCTTCGAATATTCCTATGGAAATCTCTTCAGCTCACGTACCTCTCATAGTACATCGTCATTAACTTCCAGCAAAGTCATATGAACATCTATCAATTCAAACTACTCTTATAATTACATAAGAACTAGAATAAGAAGTAGAAGAGGAAAGTGAAAGAACTCCTTGAGGAAGACTCTCCCCATAGTCCAAGGAATCTACCTCCAAAGTAACCACAACTATAAGCCATTAAAAATAACCCATCCTTTCCACCAACTTCCACTAAACTATTTATTATCCTAGGTACTCTCAACTACTCAACAACTCTAAAAAATATTATATCATATTATAATTCTTCCCCTAGAGATTTATTTAATCCATTAACATTTCTCTTATTATCCTTGTTGTAGTTGAAGTCTCCAACTTCACAACTGATGTTGATTCCCACCTCCCAATAATGACAGTCTACAAAACCCTAGAGACTCCCTTCCAGCCTTATCCCCACTGGCCAAGGCCCACTACCTCATATCACTCATTAACTTCTTTCTTATCCCCTCTAGGAGAAACATGGTATCGATCCCAAGTATCTTCATTACTACAAAGGTGTAGAGCTTTAAAACACTCTTGTTCCACTAAAAATTTTAGTTGGGCATTCTCATTCCACCACCATGATTATTTTCCTTTTGGTCAAAACCCTTTTGATACTCCTAGAATAGATACAATATCCTTTAGGCACCACCATATGATTCTATGATTCCTTAATTGCTTCATATTTCTCTAATAATTCTTAACTTTCATGTCTAAAACTAATAAATGATGTTGCGTGTTTAAACACTCACCAGGTATAACCTTCAAATCCTTAATAAATCTTTTAACTAAACTTTTTACCAAAAAATAATCAATTTGGGATCTTGTGAATCCGCTTTTATAAGTAATAATATGTTTCTCTCAAAATTACCCGACAAGCCCATGTGTGTCCCATAATCACCATCCAAACTCAAAGTCTCCCTCGACGGGATAAAAGAATGAGAATCAATCTAAAGAGTACCTGAACCTGCAAACTATATGTGTGTTATACAACCTAGTAGTTCACCACCAATCAAATCTATGTAATCACTTTAATATTTCATTATGTGCATGCTTATTTAAAATACATTAGGAAAATAAAATTTTCATAAGCCTTTACATAAATAACTAATACACATCAAGTACATTTTAAAACTCCCTTTTCTCTTTTCAATTAAATGAAAAAAGTCAATTGGAAAACATTTCCCCCCCTGACCGAATCCTTCTTTACTAAACCACTATTAAAATTCCACTTTAAAAATCATCATGAAAACACCCCCTTTCAAATATACTTTCAAAATAAAAATAAGGGTTCAATATCCAACAGGTTTCTAAAAAATCCTTAAAACCCAATTTACAAGTAAAACTAAAAAAAAGTCCTAAAACCATGTTTTAAAACCCACACACTATATTTTCAAATAAAAAACCATTTCCTTTCTTTTTATTACTAAAAAATTCCAAACACCACTTTGAAAAAGAAAAAATGACTTCATTTTCAAATAATTTCATCTTTCAAAACCCATTTTTTAAATTTTTTGGAAAGATACGAAAACAACAAATGAAATGGGAAATCATCAAAGTAAACACCATGAAAAATGATAAGGAAAAAAGGAAACAACCATGTAAGAGGTTCCATGTAATCACATAATAAACAGGGGACGTAAGAAAGGAAAAATAAGGTGTCCCCTAAAATGAACCTAAATAGGATCCTAGAATCATGAGAATATTCCAAGGACACACGTAACACAATCAGAACTACTAACATAGAACCTAGGCTGGTATTAAACAACCCATCACATCCCTGGTAGTCCCATTAAACTATTTGAAGATAAAATACTTAGGAGAACACTACTACCATGATCCATAATTAATTCCACTAGCTCGCTCGGTCTAACAGGCCACAATCAATTCCACTAACTTCCTTGGTCTTGTGGGCCACACTCCCTAGTCGACGCATCGTCTATACTAGGGATTTCACTTATCTGGATCTCTATCTAGTCTCTTAGGAATCCCATGGAATAATTTAAGGATGTTAATAGTCAAGAAAATGTGTGCATTAAGCATCAATAAAATTCAATGCAATTATAAACATACGCTCACCTCACCTTTAATTCCCTCACACAAAACAACCCCTTTTTTATCCATCACCCAAACACCAAATTAATAAAGTACCACCCATCAATGAGAAAAAAATACATGGGCCACAAGAGGGTCACATGGATTTCATTAGAAACTATTACTCATAAAGCGCCAAATGAGACTTTTTCAAAACATGCTTGGAATACCAATCCAACTCACACTATTTTAAATCTCATATCACTCAACTCTTGAGACAAATTTTATAAGAATATTCCTTGAAAACCATTTAGAAACACACACTTGCTTTAAAAGAATTTTTAAAATCTTTCAAAGTTGTCAATAAGTTTCAAAATATCACTCCAATGGGTTAACATACCCCGTTTTGATAAAAAAAACCATTAAAAACACTTAAATGACATTGAAAGGCCACTTGGATAATTTTATAAACACTTTTCACAAAATCCAATTTCATGCCAGGGGTTAAATCCATTTGGGAATCATCATTGGTCCCCCACAAGACACATACATATGCATACTTGAAAAAGAAAATCATTTTGGAACACTAAAGAATCTAATGACATATAATATAAAACAAAAAACAAAGAAACACTTACCTCAACCCAATATAAACAAGTGGAAATGAGTTATAATTTTTCACCTTCAGTAAAGAACACTTAACTAAGCCACAAGATATCCTCCTCAACCCCTAACAAGAAAAAACCCAAAGATTAAATTCACTTTAACCCTAATTCAATCTCCATAGCCTCTAGGGTTCATAAGGGAAACTAAAACAAGGGATAAAGGAGGAAGGGAGAAGGAAGGAGAAGAATGGAGGGAGAATACCTTGAAACTCACTTGAATCAAAGGAAAACAACCATCAAAATAGAAGGGAGGAATCTCCCTTGGTGTGTGACCCAACCCGAATTGAATGAGAGGGTGTAAAGAGGAAAGGGGGTTAAAATTAAGGAGGAAAAAGTAGTAATTTCCAATTTTAATGAAACTGGGCAGGCCCCATGGTTTGACCACATAGTTTGCTCGAATGGTTCTCCAAACCATGCATCATCTGTTCAGGATCCACTGCTTAGAACATTTCACCCCGCACGGTTACTCCTGGGGAATTTTCATGGATGGAAAAACTGTGCACCAATTGTGAAAATGGAACTATCAAGTTACAGACCCAACTCATATGCTTATCATACGATTTACCTAGTCATACAGTAGTACCTATACACACTAAAGGTCTCACATGGTTTCTCCTATGTTCCACATGATTTTTTTCTCATATTATCACTTTCTCCTTAAACTATATATTAGGTTAATGTCTTTTATGTGTGTAATTTATGGACCCTCGGTGCTATTCACCAACCTATGGCCAATTAGAGGCATGATTTGGGGGTCATTATCTCACTTTATTCATTTTTGGCCTATAAGGGGTGCCTTTGAAGGGAGGGGGTTGTGTCAGATTATTTTCAATGGACTAATAATTCATCAGACTAAGAGTTCATTGTAAATAGTTATTTGAAGGATTTTTTTAATGAAATTATTATTTCATCACAAATAACATTTATAGTGACAAACATTTGTGGCAGAAAAGATATTTTTCACTGATAGTTTTGGTGACAATGTGCATGCTATGGTGGGGGACACTTTTTTGTGATGGGCTCTATTTCATTGAAAATGATAATTTTTCATTAAGGTTTTTTGTGATGGATTATACAATCCATCACAAATAATCATTTTTTGGTAAGGTTATTTGCGATGTAATGTAGAATTTATCGTAAACAAACCCTAGCACTGTGGTTATTTGCAATGGAATGGCTATTTCATCACAAATAATCCTTTCTCACTAAGGTTTTTGCAACGGGCTTTATATTCTATAGAAAATAAATTTTTCCCAAAGGCTTATTTGTGATGGAATAGTGAGCTCGTTGCAAATAGCCTTAGTGGGAAAGAATTATTTTTGATGGAATAAATAACCCAACAAAATTAATCTTCTGACCATGAT